>JASFXZ010000013.1:17070206-18270206 GCA_032209605.1 Mactromeris polynyma
ACTATGTTAATAATGCTACAGTAGATAATTTTTACAACCTAATGTCGGCAGAAAATGATAATATAATTCGTCGTTTAGCTATGTATTTATATTATGCATTTAAAGAAAGGACACAACACATGTCTATATTTAATTGAAATATAATTTAAATGATTCTTTTTATATTATCATGAAGCAAAGTTATGATATTGATAAGTGCTGTGTATGCATTGTGTTTATATTGAACGTATATATGCTTCACATTGTAAATGTATCAAATGTTGAGGCCGGTTGTTGCAATAAAATATTGTATTGTGTTGTATTGTATCATCGTATCATATATTGAACTGAAATAGAATTTAAATTATTATCATTATTTTATCATGACGTTAAATTATAATGTTGATACGTGATATGTACGCTTGATATATGTATTATTATTGAACATATACTTCACTTTGTAAAATTCATCAAATGTTGATTGTGTATTATATAATATTATGATAATACATTAAGTATGATATTTCTCTAGTTAAGTGCGTGTTGAGTGAATTAGGCCAAGTTATATAAAATAAATTTCTCACTTGATTGAAAGTAATTGCTTAATAGGATTAACGAACATCTTTCACACCTTTGGTAACTACTGCGTATACGTACACGAGCATGGTGAGCAACAGATAAATACTGCCCGACAATATAATATGGCTCATTCTGAATATTTTTGATAACTTAGATTTTTGAGATTTATTACATCTTTCTAAAACGTAAAGTGCATTAATTTGATGTATTTAATTGCTATATCAATTTAAGAGAAGTGCGTCTCATTTTCATGTGAAAATCACTAGTTTTCACAATTTTGCCGCAGGTTGGTGTTTATTGCATCCATTCATACGGCTTATACCAGATAACCTTCTACTGATATACGTTTTGAATACATTTAATGATTAATACAATAGTTACTAGGGGGGCGCCGTGTTTTTCCAACACAAAAATAACTGAGAAAAAAAAATCTGAAAAAAATGCCCATTTCTATACATAAATATATAAATACCCAATTGATTTTTATTGTTTGGATATATTCTATAACTATAGAACAATACCTTTAAATTGATACTATAATCATCAAGATATGATGAAAAACTAAAAAGTTAATAGCGGGCGCCGTGTTTTCAATCTTATTTTCAGTAAAATATTGGTAGGCGCCGGGGAATAAACCTGCGAGATGTTCTCAAAACGACCGAGGTATGCCGATTCTGAAAGTTCATGACCTTTTGGTGGGATTCTTTTTATTTCCTTTCCTTGGTGAGTGAACGATGGCTGGTCGTAATCTAGGCCTCAGTGAAAGTGTTCTGCGCAATTCTATGCCGGAGCATGAATTGAATAGCAACAACGAATTCAATCAGGAAGAAGTGAAGCCAAGATGGGGCCCACAGCACGCCGGAGCGAAGGAATTAGCGAGTGGATATACAGCCGGTAAGCGTACATGTATCGCGTCATGTTTTTCATGGTGTTGTTTCTAGTTACCATTGGTGCTAGCACACTTTCCATGGAATTATCCGTTCGAACTCTTATTAGTCTGCATGTTTTTGTCTATTGAAATTCAGCTTAAGATATGTTTTTTTTTTACGTTTTGACATTAATTATTAAATATTTTGACGATAGCGGTCCGTTCGGAGATTTTACGTAACGGTCCTTTACGTAATTTGGTATCCATCGAAACTATCCCAAACTTACTGAATCTGTCGTTTTTATGAAATATGTATTATATGATGGTTTGTTTGGTTGAGGAGTAGGCTAAAGGGAAACAGGCATATAAACATTCCTGGTCCAAATGTTGCAATTTCACTGAGGACAAAGTTGAACTGTGGGGTAGCACGATTTACCACACACTACCCCATACTTCATAGTTATGGCATATAAGTTGTTTATTTCTTCGTTTTTAAATCAATATAATGTTATGATGTTTTAATTGTTATTTTCACTTTTTACTCGAGTTTAAATGCATTAAAACCACACATTTGTACATTAATCGATTACGGAGAAACTTCACTTGTGCGACTGTGATGGTTGTCAGGGGTCTCACTAAAAAGCCGGTCTCACTAAAAAGTGCCACGAAGCGCCACGAAACGAAAACATACCTTTTATGCATGATTTATGATTACATACAAACTTATATATGTTCATATATACTATTTCTACCGATATATTGCATTTTTTTTTAGTTTTGAATAGTTTAAAAAAAACATTATGACAGCATAAAAATCCAACTTTCGCAAAAAACATGGCGGCGCTCTGTACAGATAACATCGTTGTGATAATCACAATTTGCAATTGTCACAACAATGTTATTTCATCTCAATTCCAGTCTTGAAAGGTGTTATATCAACAAAATCAACTTCAAATGGCATTTTAAAACTGAAATAAAGATTAAAACAACAACTATATGCCAGTACTAATTACTACTATGAAGTGTGGGGTTGTGTGTGGTAAATCACGCTACCAGAACTGTGAACTTCTCGATTCTCAGAATTAGGTGGGAGTTTTGGATGGTAACCCAGGAAACAGTCATGAGAGTGATTATGATTAGTGATGATGACTTGTTTCACAATCAAGATAAAAGTAATGTTTATACTGACATACATTCTCTCGTATTGTCAAGGTAACTAAATTGTAATCTGGATTTATGAACTGCCGAACCTTGCGGCATATACAAAGTTGAGAGATGGGAAGAGTTAGTCCCAATGCTGAGGCTTGGTGCTATTATCCAAATTTTTCCAGTTTATAGTAGTTCTTGGAAAGCATGAATTTTTTATTAAGTCACTGTTACCACTTTTTGCGAGTGAGATACTCTTAAAATATACCCAAATACGGTATTAAGAACCATTATACATGTATTGACAAAAAACTATCCCAAATTGCAACAGATTGTGAATTTAGCAATTTTGCAATAATGTTTCAATATTGAAACTGAAAGTGCGTTTACTCTCAGTTGATCGGTCTTATAAACTCCAGCGCACTGGTGAACAGATGTATCATCTGACATGACTAAAATACCCTTAAATAACCTTGCAATCATTGGTGTTATATAGACCATCATTTATATTTTATTACTAATTTATTACCTTACAATACATATTCATTTAAAAACAAATATTTCCACAGAAAATGACTGCATTTGGACAAATAAAGCCGTAATAGGTCATAGAAACGTATTCAGGTACATACAATCCACGTTTATGCCTCTTAACTGTAATATTAATCATTATTTATATTTTATACTTCTTTAGTAACTTCCACAACCATTTTAAAACATATTGATATTCCCACATAAAATGACCGTATTTGAACAAATTAGACTGTATTTGGGTAATTCTAAATGTGTTTGGGTATATTTTGGTAAATCGTGCCACCCCATGTACAGTGACAGTGTTGGAAATTAGACTCACTAAATAAAAACAGTAAATGAGAGTAAAATTTGAACAATAGAAGCTTGAATTTGGTGCACTCGCAGAATAATAAGTGAGCGTCAATAGTACCAATTGATTTCCCACTAAATGTCTAAATTATAAATGTAAGAAATAAAAGAGAGTTTTGATAATTGTATGTATGTCATATATTTGTATGATCTAACTGAATAATAACAAAACAAAAGGGTAGTATTGGAAACGGTACTGAACCAAGAGGTACTTGTTGTGTTGCTGCCCTAATGTTTATATCATTGCATTATATAACATTTTGCTGGTAATTTTCATTGTATTTCACTTACAAATAGGGTCAAATTTATGTTGCTACGATGACTGTACTTCAAGGACATTATAACATCAAATATTGTGAAGTGTAGTTATCCTTATGATTAACATCTTCTAATTTCAACAAATTGCCGATAAATGGAAAGTTACATTTATTTTCTTATTCCTTCATATATATTTCATGTAATGAAACCACCTGTGTTCTACTACTAAACAGACTTACAAATTTAAGAAAAGTTGGAAATATTTTAAAAGATTCGAAAGAAAATTACTATATGTTAAAAACTGCAATAATTTGTTTGCTATTTTGTTTATTTCATTCAGAAGTATGATTTATTTCAGGCAAATGAGGTTCATTTCAGTTGTAATCATAAGAAAATTTACATTGTTCCCAAATCATGTTATTTCTAAGTCTTAAACATACATAACTCTTCTATTTTGAAGTATTTTGTGAATATCCTCCCTTAATCAATAATTAAATATATTTTTAATCCCTTGACCATTTCCTAACCTGGATTGTGCCGCCACAGTAAAATGATCAATCTAGGTATACACCATCTTTCCAGTGTATTCCTTGTTATGCTAAAATTTATTTTTACTACCAAAACCATTTAACTTTCCTTTCGCAGCGGGGGATATAGCTGCCTTTAAAGTTTAAACACACCTAAAATATAGAGTGAATGACTGCCAAAAATATTATATAACTTAAAGTGCTGTGAAAATTAATTAAAATTTACATAATTTAGAAATATATTTTAATATTTGTAGTTCCCATACATATTGCAGAAAATATACCCATCCTCATTATGTAGCAGATCAGTTGTAGAGTGGTAACATGCTGGACTAGTTCTAGGGGTTGCAGCTTTGAGTTTGAGTTTGATTCCCACTCCACCACTAATGGTACTAACAGTGTTTTGGATGAGACTTTGAAATACTGAGGTCCTGTGTACAATGCTTTACATCAGGCATGTAAAAGAACCAAGGGTGCTTCTGAAACTTGGGGTATCCTCTAGTGGCGACGATAAATAAACAAAAATACACACACACATCCTCATTAGGTGGTCAATACATAGATGTAAACAGTTAAAAAGGTTTGCTGCTCATAAAAAGTCAAATATTTGTTGAAGTGCTGTTAAGATGTAGATATTACTACGGTATGTCAACAGTTCAGTTAGTCTTAAGACACAACTACTAATTACTGTCTGCAGCATTATATTATTCATGATGATCCATAGCAAGCTGCTTGCATCCTGGGTATAAGAAAGTTCAAACATTTCACACATTATTTCAACTGTTGTTTCTTAATTTGCTCGAGTTCAATATTCTGTCAATCAATATACAGACTTGTTATTGATTCAGATAGCGAATGAATTTCCATTACTAATTGTCATGGTGTGTTGCAATTTCCAGTTAGATTTGATCGTATATACAGTTTAAGATAAGTGGAAAACAATGACTTAGTCATGCCAACTTTTAAAACAAAATACATGAAAAATTATTTTACAAATTTGTAAGTGCTGTTAATTGGAATAAAGTTCCCAACAATATAAGATAGTCTCGTCAGTAAATACATTCAAAAGAGCATTAAAATAATTTTTATTGTAAAAGGTCTACATTCTATTATGTTTGTTATGAAAGTTATTATTAGCATTTACTATTATATTGATATATATGTACTATAAAATTTACAATAATGAATATCTGATGGGGGATTGTCTTGAATGAACGGATGTGTGTTATATAATTATTGTGTTTTAATTTAATATTTATATTGTTTTCTGTTAGAAGACTGTTTTATTTAAGAATTGTACAACTGTTTTTGTATACCTCTAGATGTTACCTTCTATAAATAAAGATATAATTATTATTATTAAAATGACTTGAAATTCATTACAAGCTCCTATATGAATATTGTAAGTAAAGTAATTTCCTGACAACTTTTATTTGTCTTTTTGCAGGTAAACGATTACAGGAAACAGTATGTGCTGTTTTGACTATTGCGCTGATGTTTTATAACTGTGTCCAGCTCATTCTTCACTTCAATTTAGATAACTGGTTAGTTATCTTTGGTGCTGCTTGTAAGTACATATAAAAACAATTTTGTTATTTCTGTTCACTGGTACACAAGTTGCCCACGGTGAGTGAGCTGTTGCGACCATGACACTTCTCAGTTGTCCATCTAACATTTACAGATGGCTTGTTTACACTATAGATGTCACCAGTTTAGTCCAGTCATGCTGTCAAGAAGTCCTTATTTTGCCTGCCTTTTCCATATTTTTTTTATTTTTTCCTAACTTTTCCTCATTTTTGGTCCAAAATTCCTGAATCCTACTTTTCGGGTTCAAATTGTGTACTTCACAGATACCTTATATTAACAGTTAGTAAATGGTAGTATATTTGTAGTATCTTTCAATTGGGAGTGCATAGAAGACTGTAATCATCTTGATGAGTCTGTACAGACTGGGGGGTGCAGACTGTGGGCCTGTTGCTGCTTACTTAATGATCATGCCAGTGTGAAAGATGTATAAGAGTCAAAAGACATTTCTATGCAGTCTCTTCAAGATGTATTCTAGTTAGCAATTTATGTCTGTAAGTAATGCAAAGTTCTGCACAAAGGTATGTAAAAACTCCTACTTTTTTTAGTACAAATTCCTTATGTTTCCTACTCTCCTACATTTAGGTAAATTTTATTCCTACTTTTTTTAAGAAGTTCACTTGACAGCCTGTCCAGTGTTAATGACGCAGAGTTAAAATGTTTTCCTTTTTGAAAACAGACATTCTTGATATTGGGTAATTCGGCGTCAGACATAAATGACTTGAAACTTGGTCAGAATGTGAGTCTGTATGAATGAAGTTAAGACCAGCTTGCAGATTATCTCAGGTACTGTGGTGAGCCTTACTGGGCCATCACGGCTTTCTTGTTGTCAATCATTGATTCCCCCTATAATTATGTATAGCGACTGACACTCTGTGAGCATATAATCATCAGTTACCATTGTTTCTTGTGTATGTTATGTGTATGTTTTATGTACTTTCAGTGCTAGGTATTGTCACCGCAGACTTCTTTAGTGGTGTTGTACATTGGGGTGCTGATTCGTACGGGTCTGTTGAAGGCCTAATTGGGAAGGTAATGTCTCAGATAAAATTTTACCTCAGTTACATCAAAAGCTTGAGTGAGCTTTTGTGGTCATGTTTTATGGCATTAGTTGTATTTGAGTCTAAACTTTTTCTTGTAGAAGTAATTTAGAAAATCTATATGTTGGGTCAAACCATCTTTAAGTTCATGTCAGTAGTAGTATGATACTCACGAGCAGATGGCGGGGGGGTTGCAATTCCACAACCTTACATGTATGTCTGAGTATAATTATGAAAATGTACAGACATCGTTAATTACAAGATTTTCTAACAAGCAATTCTGATTTGTTTTAGCATTATATTCTATAATAAACAAATGGTAAAACTGCCATTGCCGTTCTATTAGGCTTGAGCAAAACCAAAAAATAACCAGAAGGACACAAGCCAAAATCCTGGATCCGCCCCTGATACTGTGACTGCTATTTATTAGTTTGCAATACACTTACATGTGGTACAGAGCCGCGGCCGTAGTCCAGTGGTTAGTGCGCTGGACTTGTAACCCGGCGATCAGGGTTCGATTCCCGGTCGCGGCAGGTCATACCCTTCCATGAAAATTTGATAAAAATGTCAATTTTCCTCATGTGGAGAAGTTGCCGGCTCCTTGTGGAAGGGTAAGTTAGTACTGGTTAGATTTCAATCCAGGAAAAACTGGTTAGGTGAACCGGCCGCCGTATATAACCGAAATATCGTTGAGAAACGGCGTTAAACCCGATGAAACAAACATACATGTGGTACAATACTTAAAGAAATCGTGCACCAAGTGTTAACTAAACTCAAATTTCCTCTTATCTACTTGTTACTTAAAAATTTAAATTACAGGGTTTTTATTTGAAAATTTTCAGTCTTTTATAAGACCATTCCGAGAACACCATATCGACCCGACATCCATCACGAGGCATGACTTTATAGAAACCAACGGAGACAACTTTGCTGTGGTCTTAATTCCACTATTCAATATGGCATACAGATTTACCACGTTAAGTAATGAAGATATCCACAAAGAATATAACTGGCAGATGTTTATATTTTTGCTTGCTATATTTATTAGCCTTACAAATCAGGTAAAAAAAAGGTTTTTTCATTTATTTTGTAAGCTACTTTTGCTATGAATTCTTGATGGTAAAACTTACATGTTATCCTGTAGTGTACTTGTCAAAGCATGCTCTGATCATATAGCCTGTTGCTATGGATTTTTGGATCCCAGCAGACATATAGTAAGTCATGATACTGATAGTTAATACTCAATCAGATCTCATTTTCTTTGATGGTTATAGTATGTTATATCTAAAGCCTGAATTTCTATGGATCAGTTTTTTAATTTTTATTGAAAACCAGAATTTATTGATAACAGCCATATAAAATTTGATCTTTCACCCTTGTCATAGGTCTCTTCAGCAAAATGATGATTATTTTTCTCCACTTACAATAGAGCCTAACTAAACATGAACCTCTGAAAACTGGACTGCTTCTTTGATAAAACAAATGTACATGTATCATAAAATCAATTTTAATAAATTTTGTGTAAAAATTTTATTTGATATATATTCACATTTAGTTGCCATATCCTAAATATGTCATCGGCGTACTTATAACTTTTGTTAAGTGTATAATGAATATTTAAGTAAAAATGGAACTACAATACTGTTTATCTACACCTACTGGTCAGTACCTCCAAAGTGGTCAATATAGGAATAGTGGCTGTTTGGTAATTTCTGGTTTGTTTATTGTTTTAAGAGGGAAGCCTTGGTGTGGATGAGTTACAACTTCCTCTGAAGAGGCCCATTGTTTTGATAGCAATTAATTTTTCAATTATGTTGTTTGACTTTCCAGTTAACCAGTATCTTAAACATAGTTATGAATGTATCAGTATTGGCCACTGAATGATTCACGTAAATTGAAAGCAACATTATTTGCTATAAAATATCAATGATCTGTAGTTTATTTCGTAATTACCTGAGAATAAGCTTTAAACCAGTACTTGTTCTGTTTTGGAATAATTTCAGCAATATCATATATCTTGGATTAAATGTTTCATTTGACCAGTATTGAGTTTTAACCAGTATTGACCACTTGTTTGGTATTGATTGACCAAAGGCCAACAATGGCTTAGAAAAAAGGGGTCCACCCTTGTCCTGGCACATATCAGCGGCTTAAAACACCCAGTTTTCATTAGTGTGCAACATTCCTCTTATGGAAAGTTTTTAACTATTCAGTATAACTGTGGATAACCTACTTATATCAACTTTCTTATAGTATCTGTAATGTATTCACACCTGATAGCTGAGTTTTTGATAATAACAGGTTTAGTTATCACATGACTTCATCATTTCATTTATCTCAGTAAAAAGGTCACTGACCTGACATGCTTTATTTGTTTATCAATATACTTTGTATTACGTTGTGACTGTTAGTGTATTTGTACACATGCTCGTTAGTAATATAGTATAACTGTACTGTAATAGTAGATACTTTTATCTTAAGTATAAATATCCGCTTTACTTGACATTTATAGTGTAGATATTCAAACATGTAAAGTATAGATCAGTATCATGAAATATGTGATATACAGTTCAATGTTTGTTATTCCTGACTGAAACTATCAACAATGCTTATATAAATATTAAAAGTAATTCGGAATATGGAAAAATTTATACTCCTGAGAGTGGGTAATTGGGCCAAACTTTCGACCCTATTAGTTGGGGGTGTCATGATATACCAATATATTGGTAAATTGCAATACAGTCAAACCTGTCTGTAAAGACCACCCATGGGAACAGCAAAATGTGGTCTTTGTTTACAGGTGGTCTCTATTCACAGATTAAATATCATTGAAAATGGTCTGATGGGAGATAAAATTGGTGGTCTTTGCTGACAGGTTTTGCAATAGTGGTCTTTGTTCACAGGTGGTCTTTAACACAGGTTTGACTGTATGCAGCAAAACTGTATTGTACCATGATGCAAAATGAGTGTACTGGTTTTAAACCTGTTTTCAAAGAAAACCAGGTTATTAGAAAGGTGTGTGTCTTTGGGCTAGCGTGTCAAACTTGGGGTTTCCGGCAAATTACTTGAGTTCCGTTGTTCATATTGAAACCAAACTTGGTGTATAGTAAGATCATTGTGATGAGATCGCTTCGGATTGCTTTCGGGTTTATTCTGTCAAAGGTCATGGTCACCGTTACTGAAATAGAAATTTTGTTTCCGGTGAATAACTTTAGTTTTGTTGATCATATTGACATCAAACGCGGTGTATAGTAAGAACATGTGGAGAGCTTGCTTGGGTTTGTTCTGGTCAAGGGCACTGTTACTAAAAATAGAAATTTGGTTACCGGCAAATAACTTGTTTCCTTGTGTGATATTATCTAGTCACGAAAACCTCTTTTTAGTCAAACACTGAAATGGGAGTGATAACTGTTCAGTTTTAGCTAATAATCTGACATGTAATTACTGAATGAAATCAATAAATGTTTATTTTAGCTGATGTATGTTGATTTTTTGCAACAAATTTGATGAGTTTGGAGTTAAATAAAGGAGTTCAAGTCCCAGGCCTAGCTTAGGTTAAAGAACCAACATACATGTATTGTGATAAATATTACAATACGCTGCTTAATATTGCAATATATTGAGGTACACTTCGGGCGTATCATTACACCCAAACTATTGGTCCCTTTAAAAGCACTGGATTACTTGTTCAAAATCAACTTGTATGAAGGACTCATTGAAATATAAAAAGATTTATAAATGATAACATGGTGGGGTTTCATTTATTCTGTCTAAACATTTGTAATTATTTAATCATATTTTTTATCTTGATTTTCAGTTTCATAAGTGGTCACATACTTATTTTGGCCTTCCAAAATGGATTACTACCCTACAAGATCTACATATAATCCTTCCAAGAAAACATCACAGAATTCATCATGTTGCCCCACACGATACATACTTCTGTATTACCACGGGTTGGCTTAATTTTCCAATGGAGAAAGTAGGATTCTGGACAAAAGTTGAGGCCTTAATTGAACTCTGCTCTGGACACAAGCCGAGAGTGGACGACTTGAAGTGGGCAAAGAAATTGTAGTACTGGTGTTTGATATATTGAGGGTTTTGCACAAAACTATTGCCTCACACAAACTGAGGTACAATAGATTGGGGCAAATTTCTCAATTTGTCTGGTATTGAATACTTAAGCCTTTTAGCTCACTTTGTTGGAAAGGACCTTAGTGAGCTCCTGTGATCATGTGGTGTCTGTCCAAGTGTCCGTCAGTCTGCGTTTCCTTAAATTTCATCTTGTCAAGAATTTTTCAACTGGATTCAACCAAATTCAGAGTGGTAGGTACACAAGAATATGCAAGTATAGCCTAGATCCCACTATGTGATAGAAATAACAATTTTAAATGGAATTTTAAAGACCTAATGAGGAATACAGGCTGTTTTGGCCATTTGGTTGTCTGCATGAGCATATTTAGATATATGACTTTTGTTTGTGATATTGTTTTTGTTATAATAAATGTACACAAATTGCTGGTTTTTATCCTAGAACAAAGAAGTGAATTACTGTTGTGCAAACTACTTGTTGTCCTGTGTGAAATAGAGCAATTTATTCATTTTGAGAAATATAGGTATTTATAATATATTGATGCATGGTGCGTTTTATGATGTATTGCAGTGTCATTCTCATTTTTTCTATGCTGGTCATAACTGTCTGTTTTACTCGATCTCACTCTTGTATGACCTACATAGGCATTGAATGTGATGCTATAGTACATAACTAATGTCAACTGTTTCCTTTTTTATACCATTGCAATTTGATACAGTGGTTTTAGCAGTAGCTTCAATTTCGACCTGCAGAAATTCCTGAGTGCTAGCTGAAGGAGCAAGTGCTTAATTTTAGTGAGTCTACTTTTTCAGCCATAGACAAAAAACAAAATCCATCAATGAGTCTATCTAATTGGATCCTTACATACTTGTGACTTCCTGTTTTTTAGCTCATCTGAGTGCTTATGGTGAGCTATTAGGATCGCTGGCTGTCGATTGTCATGTGTCGTTAGTGAACATTTTCTTTAAGCAACATCTCCTCCTAAACCTTTGTACGGAGTGTGTCCGAACTTCACAGGAATGATCCTTGGGTGGGTCTTACAGGGCTCGCGCTCAAATCGTTGAAAAGTATGACTTTCCAAATATTTTGAAAAATTTACCGTTGGTGAATGTTTTATTCCACTCATTTTCGATGATAAATGCAGTAAAATGCGGCTGAGACCAGTTCTCAATGTCTGTGTATAACTAGCGTGTATAAGGGCTCCAATTGATATCCTGTCTTTGACATGTTCGTGTATATTGACATGATTATTCACACGCTTGCCAAAAACAATCGGAGGCGGAGCTTGTCGCTTGTCACCAAAACCACTTTCAGCCAATCAGATCACGTCCCGCATACCCGACACATGCGATAGACCTGTGAAGCGCATAATAATAACACTCCAGAGAACTAAATTGGTTTGCTGTTTGCAGTGTTTGATACGCTGAAATAACGATTGATTAGACCGACAAAAGTTGCAAATTGTTGTTTACACTTTGAAAGGTGACTTTCGATTGAAATAAGTTTATAGTTCATTAATAAACGTTCATTCTTGAACCAATGGCGGCTTTAATGCAGGAATTTAATAAAAAAAATTCTCTAGAATTAGAATCTTTTATTGCTGAAAATGCCATCTCATGAAATTAAGATTGCCGACGACGACGTAGAAATACACGTTCATGCCTTGGATTTCCATGCGAATATCCATGCAATCACTTTCGTTTTTGGGTCGAGTGTATGATAAAATCCGTACCGTACGGTCCGTAATGCAGCCCGCTCCGTATTTTACGAGGAATGAATATTATTATAGCAAATTCAGATTACTATTATTTTTGCCTGTATATACTGATGATTTATGTCTCATAGTCTGTGCTATGACTATTCACACATAGTTTACCTCACTGTATGTCTAGTTTATGTTTCATTGATGGCCTACTTTTTATGTACAGCTGACTTTTTTAAACATGTATTGCTTCTTGCACGTGATTGACTTGTGTCTGGGAGTATACAGAAACATTGTCTTCATCTTTCAATTTGAATAATGAATAATTGATAATGAGATGTTTGTTTAAACTTTAATAACAATAATAAAATAAACAAGAAATAAAATACCAGTGCTACAGTGAATCATCCTACAAGATCTATTAGAAATGATTTGTAGCCTATTAAAAGCAATTTCAAAGAAACACTAAAATGTATTACCTAGAAATAACAAAGTCCTATGCTATAGAATATTTGGGATTGAGGGGACAAACTGCCCTAAATATTTGTGGTCTGCAGCATAAGTAGGTCACAGGTGCTAATTATAGAATTTAAAAAAGGCAACTTTGAAAGTCATCTTGACCAAAAACTGTTAGGCCTAGAGCTTTGGTATTCGGTGTGTAGCATTGTCTAGTGGTGCTTTTTCAAGATGTCAAAAACATGGCTGCAAGGGCGGGGGGCTTTGTTCCTTATATGCCTATAGTGAGAACTATAAACAACATTTCCTTAGACTACTGTGTAGATTTTGACCTAACTTGACAGGAATTATCCTTAATTGGCAGTGAGCGATATAGGGCCAACATGGCCTTCTTGTTATGAATATTCATAAGTATTTTATAAGTTTAGGCTAGTTAGAATGATTTCGGGCTAGTGGTTTGGCTGAACAACTTGCCTAAACAGGCGAGTTCTTGGAAAATATTGCGGCAAAGCTTGATAATAATATTAACCATGTTGTATGTGTTAGATTATTATTTATAAGCTGATACAATATCCCATACTTGCTGTAGATGTGAAACATCATAACAAACTGTCTTATTACCAAAAAGTATGTTTTAAAAGCATTTTTGATGTATTGTGTTTTTCTAGTTGACAGTTTCTTCTTTTTTTAAAATGGTATTGCAATGTTTTACTTAGTAAAGACGAGGTTTTACATGTGAGTAAATGATTGAAATATACCCATTTCTCTGAATTGTGCCTTTCATGCATTTTCAAATATTTTATTATAAACGTTTATCGGGCATTGCATCTTGCACCAGATCAGAAGTTTTTCTATAATCAAATCCTTATAAATAAACATATCTTAGTGTTTGTTCCAAATGGCATGTTTATAAAATCTAATATTTCTTGTTCTTACCTATTTGTGTCGATGTATATTCATGCATACTGAGGATGTCAACAAATGACAATTGTGGTTCATATTTTTGGACATGTAATCATCATACCCAGGTTAACTAAGTATATATTCTTATGTTATATTGTATCATAGTTTCGTAAGTTTTCTTTGAAGTTTGTAGTGCTACATCTCAAGAGGAGGAGCTAAATTATCTAAAGACTGATTGCATTAACTAACAGTAAAGGTTGTGTTACCTGCATGGTTAATTACCACACCGATGATAATAAGAGACATTTCATTATGAAACAGTGTGGAAAAATTTCATATCAGTACTTTACCAAGATTGGTTCAACATCCTGCATTTCACAATCACAGTGCCATGCTTCATTGATTTGATTGGGGTTTTAAATTTCACAATCCGGGTGCATGCCATGTTTGCTTATTTACGTATGTCACATGATAAATTGAAACACACGGTGGTGTATATGTTTGGAATTTGATTATGATTCAAACATATAGAGTAAAAAATGCTATGCTAGATACCCTCCTGTTTTGATACTTCCACTTCTTCATGCATGTGGTTTTATATAGTTTTTGAGGAAATGCTCTGTCACTGGCAAACAGGTGACTGTAATGTCACTTATTGCCATTTGTTTGGATAAGAGAAGCAAAATTGAAATGTCTTTATTCCAAAACCATCAAAATCATGCACTATTGTGTCTGAAGTAAAAAGCATGGTGCATGCCATTGTTTGCAATAGTATGCAGCTTTCAATTTAATTTAATATTTATGTTTGGGTTGATATATTAAATACCAACAGAAACATTAGCCAGAAATATGTGTCATCACCATAGTTACATTATGTACTCCCTCGGCCACAGATGTACAAAATGACATGTATTAACACCTGTTATGATGTAGTGATGACCATGAAGTGTAACAGTCTTTCACTTAGCTTTGACATTGATAATTTATGTGTTTCTTAATATCAAAATACCTAAATATTATCAAAAGATCAGATATATGAATGAATATATGAGCGTTTGTTGACATCCCTATTACATGTATATTAATCTGACAATATATTATACTTGCCGGATGTACTTAAAGAATCTACACAATATTTCTTACATTCCAATAAACCTTACGTTGGGAGGCTGCAAGTCCATGGGTTTCATAAAAAACATAAATTTGCACAAAGTGTGTATGAAGATGATTTTAGTGAATTTAATGTTTTGGGTTCGTCTGTAATATATCACAGATTGCTAGCAGTATCCAAGTTCTCATGATATGCTGACTTATGTAAGCATGTTGTTAATCATACAAGTTGGACTGAAGTATTAATCGTATGAGTTGAAATTCAAATCGTAAAAATAAAACTGCAGAAATACTGTAGAGACTATGATTTTTTGTTTTGATAACGGTGGATGACGTCGTGCTTACAGAAATGTTTGTTCAAAGCTATCTTGCAATTAATATTTGTGGCTTTGTATCGTAGCGTTTACTTTAACCTGATGAGTTAAATTAATGCACATGTATGGTAAATTTTATAAAGGCTTAATTTTTTAACCAATTAAAGATTGAAATTGCGTTTAGAGTATAATTATATTATTTCAATTTGTGATCAAACTTATAGAATCAAAGTCATTTCCAGCCCTTTAATATATTCAGTGGTGTTGAAAATGACTTATTTTCATCTTGTAAGAATAATATCTGTTGGTGATTTAACATTCTGAAAGAGGAATGCGATCAGGTAAAAGATCATTGGGATCGGGTCTGATTTTGGCCTACAAATCAATTTGGCATTATGTTGTAATTTCATCAAATTTAATTGATGTTGTTCGTATTAATTTAATGTAATTTATTATTTAATGTAACTTGTCCAATTTTGATGTTGCTTATAGTTGTTGTATTACCTCGTTAATTGTTTATGTAGAGAATAGTGTTCATAAATTACTGAATTCATTGGACCAGTTTTCTGAAAGGATAGAAACCAAGCCTTTTTGTGAGTTTCTATCCTTTTTGAAAGGGAGTTGAATTAATTATTAATATAATGATGGAACTAATATTTTATATGTATCATATATTGTAAAACACATTTCATCAATAAATGGTAACTTTTTTCGCCCATAATCACAGTGATAATCAGTGTAAGGCGTTTGTGACATCATATTATCATCTGTTGTGTGAAAAAATAATACATGGGTTATATTTGACATTGATTTTGTAGCTTCAGTTATAATATGGAATATTGTAAAATTGTTTTATCACTTACATTGTTTTAACATGTAGTTATAGTTATATAGTATAATTTGTATCATTGGCCCATGAATATTTTCTATATAGACCAATCAGCTGAGATTTTAATGCTGTGTTGTGCAAAGTTTGAGGGTCAGCAGTTAAATTCAGTTTATGCTTCTTCTGTGTTGTATTTACCTCATACTGTCTGTTTATACCGAAGTACAAGTCGGATAAAGTAAATTTTTACAAACGGTGCTTTTATTATAATAAGTATGATTTTATAAAGATTTTTAGAGTGTCTAATATAAGCTGAACTGTTACTAGATGGTACAGGTACATTGCTTGTTGACCCTATTGCTTAGCAATGTGCTCAGAGTGAGCAATATGACCCTGATGCCATGTGTCTAGTTAACAATTGGTTTGCTAACACTAAAGATGTCTTAACTTATGGCCCAATCTGTATTTAACTGGGTAAGAATGCTGTCTTTCATATTCAAGTTCAATATTGCATCATCCGAGGTAAAAAATTGTTACTTGTCGAATCATATGTATGCATGAAATCTAGGCCACATTTCAAATTTTTGCAGGTACTTAGATAAGAAATACTGGGCCATCAAGGTCCTCTTGTTGTCTATGTGATTTATACTGTTGTTAGCTTTATCATATATACCATGCCAAGGTTGTGTGTACGTTCTTGTCTATCATCTGTTTGGAAAGATTTGTCTCCCCGGAGCTCTGCTGTTGATGCTCAAGATGAG
Organism: Mactromeris polynyma; assembly: GCA_032209605.1. Lineage (NCBI taxonomy): Eukaryota > Metazoa > Mollusca > Bivalvia > Venerida > Mactridae > Mactromeris > Mactromeris polynyma. The sequence continues at coordinate 17,087,235 of JASFXZ010000013.1, forward strand.
CTGTTGTGATTGCCCCCTTTGTCTATTGTTGACCATCCTACAGCAATAAATGCCTTGTTACCACTCTCAAGGTCACTAAGTTTACCCAAAGTAATGAACCATTAGAACATGTTTGTAAAACAAATCTTACACAAGGGATTACATGGTAATCTAGAGAAAATACAGGTCACTAGGGTAAATCATTTTCTACCTGATCTACATGAAACCTGATCAAATGTTTTAAACCAATTTAGCAATCGATGCCTCTTGTACATTTTGATTTCTATTATTTTGATAAATTAAATGTAACTTGTAATTAATATTAGTGGCTGTTGCTATTGAATACATAGACAAGTCTATATGTAGGGTTTGGCAAAAATTCATTGGAGTCACTTTTTAACCAAAACTATGTTGCAAACGCTGTTCACCAAAAACCTTGATATATGTTGTAGATGTTACTAAACTTGATGTAAACTGTAAGTTATGTGATAGAAATACCCACTGCTTGTTGTTTCCTTAATGAAATTATAAACATGTCGTCTTATCATGATTATAATTTCAGTTTACTTTTACGTCCCTTTTAAGTAATTTTGGTTTTAATTGTGTGCTAATTGCTGTTGTTAATCAAAATAGTTACCCCTTTCTACAACGCTAATTTTTGCTATTTATGATGTGTTGCTTTTGTATTTTGAGTAAAAAGAAATATGCTTACCAGAATTTATGTGCTTCAGTTTAATCAGATTTTATTTTGCTGATTTCTCTTTGATCTTTTCATTTGATGTTATTACTGTTAGGTTAGTTTTATAAGGCTATGTTAACCATTATTAACTGTTATTAATTTAATGGAATGATGATAAGTGTAGATGGAAGTTGCGCTTGAAATAGATCTAGCTGACCACTTCTTGTGAAGACTGTTGTTATAGAACTATTACAAGTGGTTATATTAAGAATGACCGTGACAGAGATATATTGAAATATTAAATTTCAGTGTTATCACAAATGATACCATATATCATACTGCCATCAAAATTTGATAATGAAATAATTATTTGAGATTTGAAACTTATTAAAAATGTTACCAACTACTTATTTTTAATAGATATAGAATTAGAAGAAATGTAAATTAGTTTTAACATTGAGGATATTTTTCAACCATGTGACCTTTAGTACCTATTTTTAAACATGATGTCTATAAGAAATTGTTGATGTACAATACCTGTTTAATGTGATTTTGGTATGCGATACTTATTTGATGTGATTTCAATAAGGAATTGTTGATGAATAATGCCTATGTGATGTGATTTCGGTAAGACATTGTTTGTATATGACGCCTACTTGATTTGATGTCAGTAAAAGAAATTGGAGATGTATAATACCTATTTTTAAATATGATGCCAGTAAAAAAATTGTTGATGTAAGATGCATGTTTGATATGTATACCATGAAATGATGTGACTACTTCAGTGTGATAGCAGTCATGTTTTTGTTGTATCGTTGTAAGCTATATAACGTATTGTTGAATTATTTTCCTACAAATATTCAATATAGGAATATATATATTGGTGTTATAGAAACTGTTAAATTTTGTTATGAAATGATTTAGGTATCCAGCTTGTTTTAATGATTAAGGAGCTTCTGTATACGTCCTATTGCCTTATATAATCTGTCTCAGCTGTGGGGTTTGAAATGAGCTTCCCGTTGTAATAAAAACGCTATGTATTTTTTTAATAGTCTTATTTTTGTGCATCGGCTTATTGGACAACTCTTAACAGACACTTGTAAATACTGCACACTACTGTAGAATTTCTTCTTAGAAAATGATGGCATTCTATATGAGGATAAACTATTCTTGCATACCAGACGGATTTCCTGCGTTTCCACCAGGACTGGAAAACGTAATGACGTCACGTCTAATAATATCTAATAACAGCTTGAATGAATTTGTAAAGTAATATGATACTACATGTATAAGCTAAAAAATCTTAAAACGTTAAGTCATTTATTCAGTCTTGTCCTTTATTTCTTAAAAAAGGTATGCAAGAAAAAGAATCAATTATTGGCCTCGTGTTAATTAATTAATTAGTTAATGATTCTTATATTCTGTTTCAAGAAGCAATTGTTTCTTGTGAATGAGATTAACTGTCAGTATTGGTGTTTTCATCATTCTAGTGATATTTAATATGTAATCCAATTCAATAGGAGACTGCAAATGTTATTTTCCACCTTTCAATTTGAGTGCTACAATATATCGAGGGTTCAGCGCAAGACTATCCTAACTCCTATGTATTTATATAGGAGTTAGTATAGTCTTGCACTGAATCCTCGAATTATACTGTTACCAGCTTGGTAATACTGAGATGAAGTTGTAGATTGAATATTTTGATAAACTTTTTGAAGTTTATACAAAGCTGTGTTTATATCACCACGGAACTATGTGTAAGAAAGATCATTACTGGTAATATTTTACTGACATGTTATAATGTTACGTTTGTCCATATTTCTGCTATATTTATTTTATTTTTTATATGAAATATTCTTATTTTCTAGACCTGTTGTTCTGTTATTGTTGACTATTATGCCATTCGTGTATTCCTTTCCCATAGTTTGTTTCATATTTCCATGTGAGAGCCTTTTGTATCAAAGATCTTGTGCATGCTTGCTGCAAGATTGATGTAACAGCCATTTTGCTTCATATATTGTTGCCAGTTTCATGCTCTGAATTAAAGAATCATCACTAAAATTGCTTGAACAGTATATGTTATCTTTATTTTACAGAAACATGTAAGCATTGTTGTGTCTGTATGTTGTTATTGATTTATTTCAAACATTGAAGTAAATTAAGTACATTGTAAGTTAAATGGGCATCAGGTTGAAAATGCAGACACATTTTTTTCACATAAATCAAAATTTATTATTGGAAGACTTTGGTAAGTGTTAATGATTGTATAAGGTTGGAATTCACATCTTCTTAACTTCTTGCTCAATATTCCATCTTATAGCTTGTTAGTTTATTGTTTTTGTGGAATACTCCCACATGCTCATTTTTGAAGATAATCATATTTTTGCCTGACAATTATCATGATGCACAAGTTCAGAAAATGTCAATGAAAATTGATTACATATGTTCTTGTTTTATCATTTGGTCACATTGTTTGGTAGTTTGAAAGCTGTCTGTTCACTGATATCATGTGACAACTTGCTTCTTCAAGAATAGTATTGTCTGTTTGAATTGTATTCCTTTCCAACTGCAATAAACTGAAATGATTTGAAATTCCCCTAATCATAAATTTCGTGATAATCTGTATGTAGACATTTGTATGCTTTGAAAACTGTAGCTTTGTATTTGAAATGTTTGTACTTCGTCATATGTAGACGCATCTATTTGTAGCCTGATAAATTATGTTCAAAATGTATAGAAATCATTAAGTCTAATAATAAAATCTTAAAAAATAATTTATTGTTTTTTTTGTATGAATTACATATTATTAGTTCAGTAAAATATTCACCCAATATCCATATTTTGGTGAATGAGCCTTTTTCATTAATAAGAAATATTAAAATTCACAATATTACTTGATACAACAACACCATGTGGTTATTATACCATAGGTGATCTTCAGTGTATATTGTATTGAATTATTTCTAACTTACCATTTCCTTTAGAATCAATTCACCATTGTTTTATAATATTATGGTTCCATCAAGGATGTGGATTTGTGAGAGTTTCTGTGAGTTGTATGCTTTCAACACAACAAAGCTGATTGAATCAGTTTCAACTGATGAGATACCCATATGTTTGTTCCAGTCAAAGCATGTACACAAACAGATTCTTTAGAGGTTAAGAACTGACTTTCTAGTGTAATCCCTATCTTTGTGTTCATTCGTCAATCTGTTTGTCTGCCAATCCATGTCAAAGATCATATCCGATATCAATCACAAAATCAGTATTTTCTATATACTATAAGGACATGGATAAATGACATGTATATAATCTATCGGAGTCTCCAGGTGTATATATTGGGCCCATAACTTGTATAGAAGATGCTACTGGGGTATTTGCAAATCTTGGCTTGTTTATTGCAGCAATAACATCTGGGATTTAACAGCGGCTGGCCTTAATGTCCACCTTAATGTCCATCATACATGTATTTCTAGTATTTACTAGTAAAACTCCTAATTTTCTCCTAACTATCGCCAGACCTTTGATGATGGTTAAATACATAGGAGTTAGGATAGTCTTGTGCTGAACCCTCGAATATTTTGCTGCAACAAGCACAAAAGTGTCAACCATTACAGTTTCATTTGGGATTTCAAAGAGTAATACTATTCGAACTTTTGAAAATTCGGAAACTGATTCGCCTTCCATATTTTCAATATAAGAGCTGAATGAAGTGTATTGAATTTTATTTTAATGAGAGTTGTCATCGAATTGAATGACATGTTATTTGTCAAAATTGTTTCTACAGGTATTAGCATAGGTGGCCGGTGAGTGGCCATGACATTGCAACCCCCCATGGCACTAGAACTCCCCTCCCAACCCACTCCAACCCCATTGAACAAAAACAAAGTTAATTATTTTTTTTAACTTTTTTTTGTTGGATGGGGTGTTGTAGTGGGTTGGGAGGGGGTTGCTATGCCATGGCTATAACACACAATCTCCCAAATTCCAACAGATGCCACCAGTTATCTCCCTTTATCCGTTCTAGAGTTCTCTCCATTTCTCACTATAGTATAAGTATAATTATACTATTAAAGGGTGATAACTCATGACAATCTCCTGTGAATAGTTAATGCCTCCACGGAATTAAATGCACAAAATAGAAAAGCCATATCAGCCAGCATGCATATGTCAATTTTTCGTCTGCTTTTTATGTAAACGAACTTGATATTTAGAGCCCAACAATTAAAGTGAATGTTTAATAGATCTATATAATTTGTGACTTTTTCGAGAACATTTCTTCAAACATTCGTTTTACAAGCCTAAGTGGTTAACAAATATGTTGACTGTCTTTTGAAGACGATATTGAACGCCGCTGTACGATTTCCAACTTCTTCTTAAGTGACGTCATTTCCAGAAAACATCACATGTGGCGTCACCATGTACTGACAGTAAGCAATATTTATGGCAATATGAAAACAAAGTGACCATATGGGGTAAATATTGTTTCCAGCTTGCAAATAGTGACATCACATGTTGAGTTTTCTCGAAAGACATCACTTACAGAAGAGGTTGTAAATCCCATAGCAGCGCTCAAATTATTAACCATCGTAGTGATCACGCTCAAGACGACAACGATATTTTAGTTATTCGTAAATATACTTCTGTTTTCAAGATGGCTGCGCCCATTTGTTGATGCTTTATATTACACCGGTTCCTTTCGTTTACGATAGCTTCTTGTGTATTAAGGTACATAATCTAAAAACATGTCAGACGCTTGGAATGAACTACAGGCTCTTAAGTCGAAAAAAAGTAGCTTCAGGGCCAAACTCGCTGCCAGAAAGAAGGAGCGTGAAGGGTTAGTGGCGGAAATATCAGGAGCCGCAGCGACGCAGAACGTACCTAGTTCCAAACCGTCCAGCAGTGGAAATGAAGGTATCCGTATAGTACAAAATGTTAGAAGTGTACATGCTTATTTTACTTTAACATTCATTATTTTGTTATTTTACTTTCAATTTGCATGTAGCGTCTAAACGTCAATATGACCGCGGACATAAACCATTGAATTGATTCGAAACAGGTTGATATCGGTTAAACGTTAAGAAGAAATAAGTTACCCAAAATCCTGAGCATGCAATTTACTCGCAATCCTTATTGCGTGCTCCGTAAGTACCTGGATTTGAATCGAAATGTCATCCGATTAAACGACGCACATTCAGTCTTACAACTCGGTATTGAACCAAAAAATGCATAAAAGCAAACAACATGACGATTACGGCGGTTCGAAATGTCAACTTCTCGATTCAGAAACAAGAGTGCGCCAATTTTCTACCGCTAATAGTAACACCTTGGTCATTATTACGGATCATTTTCGTAGAATTGTACTAGGTGTTTGATCTCGGAAGGAAATCTCACCGCTTATGAGAGTTCAAACAAGTCTAGATACGTATAAATACCAGCCTGTTTCGAATCCTTGGGTTATATGTCCATGATATCACGGACCAAATAATAGCTAGATATGCAACTACAAACTAAGAAATTTGGAAAAAGATTAGCAAAAATGGCTGTTAGTAGCAACCCCCAACTTAATTTTTTAACCTAAAATTAAGTGCTGTATGAGTGTTTCTAAATTGAAACAGCTGAAATTGCATCTGTTTGCTTGAATTTAATGCCAATATTGGTTTATTTAAAATATTTGCTATGCATACTGTCTTTCAACACTAACTATGGGTATCTCCAAGATATAGTCAGTATTAAACCTTTTTGGTATTGTATTTTTTACAGGGACCACTACAGAAACTTCAAAAAGCCACAGTAAGGGGTCATCTCCAAAGAAAACGCCAGAACAAGCTGTTAAACCCGAACCATTCAAGCATGATCCAGAAGTTGAAAAGCAACTATTGATTGTACTGTGTGATCTTAGTGTGGAAACACCTTGCAGTTCGGACAGCATTTGTGAGAAAACATCAAAAGCTCTTGGTCAAACTGCCAATATAGATCTTGTAGAAAATCTGCTACAGAAATTTTCTGCACAGCAGATGATAGTGTGAGTAAAAAAATTACACTCAGTTTTACTGCACTGTCCAGCGTTGCTTGTTCCTCAATACACCGATAACAGTTCTTTATATTACAATTTCTATTCTTATATTCAGTCTCGTGTTTTATAAGCTAGTTGTTTTTGAAAAAAATAAGAGATCTATATTGTAGCTTAATCATCATCTGTGTTCACAAAAAAGTTAAATATTGCTAGTCCCTGTGAAATATTGCTGGTCCCAGTGATAATGTAACCTGCAGACAAACGTCTACATCTGAATGTGGTGCTGTTGTTCAAGTAATCACAAAAATAAACACACCAGACTCACATTTCACTTTCTCATTAACGATAGCCTTCAAGTCCAGTCCGTGAGGTCTTTGTGGTGAAAGTTAACAACAAATATCTTCTGCTCTGTGTTTAATATCAGTGTTCTGTGTTTCCTGGTTTTATCCTGAAAATTTGTTTATTTTGTTAATTGACATTTGTTTTTTTTCAGTGTTGTAAAAGATAATGTCAGTGGAAACCTTATTGTTCAATCTGTTGATCTGTCAAAGGTATAACTGCTGTTTATTTCTAATATCTCTGAGTCCACAGTAGGTTGTCATGAGTTCTCTCCCTTTATCCCTTCTGGAGTTCTCTCCCTTTATCCCTTCTATAAGTATAGATAAAGGGTAGTATTTATAACATATGAGGGAGCATTGATGCTTTAAACTTGTGTAATTATGCAAATCTTTAAATGACATTTTATTTAATTTATGTTCTATATTAATTTGGTTATACACTTGTAGGCATGGTATAAAAATCATAACATTTTATTAACACAAAAACTTGTTGATTAGTATTTTGCGCAAATTTTCTTTACTGCTGTTTTAAGAAAGATTTTAGATGTACGTTTGAAATGAAATATGTGTGCTTAGTCCCAGAAGGTCAGAAATATGCTTTTACGCTGTTTTATATTTTAGTTGTCCGCTGTAACCAACCAGTCAGAAGAGAATTCTGAACAAAGAAAACGACCCAGAGATGAGTATGTATACATATCAGAGTCTTGACAATAATTGTTTTGAAGGACTTGCCCATTCGGGCAGACAGCTTGCAATTTCCACTTGCCTAAATTCACTTTCACTTGCCTGAATAAAATTAACAGCACTGTCAAACTAACGAAGAAACATGACGTTTTGATGGTTGTTTTGATTTGTTACCTCGGAAACAAAGACTGGTAACGATATTTGATGAAAAAGTGCTGTTACACAAACAAAATTGACCAAAAATAGAAAACCAGTCGAAGAATTGCGTAATACCTCATCAATTTTTTTGACAGCTGTGATAAAAGCTAGTCAGACCAGACCATGAACATGACTTACCCGTTCGGGCAGACGGAATGGAATTTTTACTACTCAGGCGGTAATTTTACTTGTCCTGGGCTTCGGGCAAGTGGGTTATAGTGAAGACTGATATCATTCTACTATAACTCTTGATATTCACAGTATACTTGACACTTTCTGTTAATAAATGAAATGGTTGCAATGTTGACCAGGTGAACATAATATATATTTACTTGAAAACTGCGTATGAAAGTAGATATAGTATATTTCAAGATTTAGCTAGTGATTAGTGTTGTTAGTCAATTGCCCGGCGTTTGAATTAAAACGATTCTACAGCAGGTTTTATATACCAGTCATGAACATTTGTATTGTTTTAATCAGATAAATTCATCGGCCTTTCTTGAAAAGTTAGAACTGTTATTATAATTTTAATTCGTCTTTTATGTTGCTGAAATATAACAAAAAATGAAAACCTTTTGTTTGAATATCAAAACCGGCAGTTTAAACTTAAAATGTGCAATTCTGTTATACATATGTAATACGTCATGTTCAACTTAATTAATTTCAAAACCTCCTTTTATTGAAAATATTTGTCAGAAAGATGGGATTATCACATATATTGTACACATTGAATTTAATGTTTTGTTCAATTATTCAAGGAGTTGATTTAAAAATATATTTACAGAATGGAAGACAAAGAAAGCAGTGCAGCTGCACCTAAACAATCTAAACAAGATTCCAACTTCAGTGTTGAGGTGAGATGCTTTGTTCTTTACTATAGATCTGTCATCAAGGGTGCAAATCTCTTAATTTGACTAAGAATTCAGAGGGTCCACTAGTTGCTGAATCTCAAGGGTCATTTTGATATTTTTTGGCCGGGTTATACCATTTTATAGCCAAAATACCTATAATTCAGAGAATCCTGAGGGTCAAAATATGTTTATTTGGAAATTCCAGGAGTCAAAGGGTCAAATCAAGGGTCAAATGGAACCCCTGTTTAAGATGTTACATTCTGTTCTTCTCTGACGTATAAAGGAAGCTAAAAAGTAATTATATTATGAGACTGTTATTATCATCAGGATAACGAAACTTACATAAATAACAAAGCTTACCTTTTGAAACTTTTTGAATTTGTTTGTTTGCAACAAGGATGGTACATTGTAAGCAACACACATTGTATTTACCAAAATATTGTATATATGTGTGACATATGTTGTGTCACATTTCTTCCAATCTATTGAAAAGCTGTATCAGTTCTATTTGTGGTTTCCAAATAAGTCTAAAACTCTGCCAAACTGTTATATAATGTCACTATTACATACATGCTAAATATAATATCACTTTTACATACATGCTAAATGTAATGTCCCTATTACATACATGCTAAATGTAATGTCACTCTTACATACATGCTAAATGTAATGTCACTATTACATACATGCTTAATGTAATGTCGCTATAATATTACATACATGCTAAATGTAATGTCCCTATTACATACATGCTAAATGTAATGTCACTCTTACATACATGCTAAATGTAATGTCACTATACATACATGCTAAATGTAATGTCACTCTTACATACATGCTAAATGTAATGTCACTATTACATGCATGCTAAATGTAATGTCACTCTTACATACATGCTAAATGTAATGTCACTCTTACATACATGCTAAATGTAATGTCACTATTACATGCATGCTAAATGTAATGTCACTCTTACATACATGCTAAATGTAATGTCACTCTTACATACATGCTAAATGTAATGTCACTTTTACATACATGCTAAATGTAATGTCACTATTACATGCATGCTAAATGTAATGTCACTCTTACATACATGCTAAATGTAATGTCACTATTACATGCATGCTAAATGTAATGTCACTATAATATTACATACATGCTAAATGTAATATCACTATTACATACATGCCAAATGTAATGTCACTATTACATACATGCCAGATGTAATGTCACTATTACATACATGCTAAATGTAATGTCACTATTACATGCATGCTAAATGTAAAGTCACTATTACTCACATGCTAAATGTAATGTCCCTATTACATACATGCTAAATGTAATGTCACTATTACATACATGCTAAATGTAATGTCACTATAATATTACATACATGCTAAATGTAAAGTCACTATTACATACATGCTAAATGTAATGTCACTATTACATACATGCTAAATGTAATGTCACTATTACATACATGCCAAATGTAATGTTACTATTACATGCATGCTAAATGTAATGTCACTATTACATGCATGCTAAATGTAATGTCACTATTACATGCATGCCAAATGTAATGTCACTATTACATACATGCTAAATGTAATGTCACTATTACATACATGCTAAATGTAATGTCACTATTACATACATGCTAAATGTAATGTCACTATTACATACATGCTAAATGTAATGTCACTATTACATACATGCTAAATGTAATGTCACTATTACATACATGCCAAATGTAATGTCACTATTACATACATGCTAAATGTAATGTCACTATTACATACATGCTAAATGTAATGTCACTATTACATACATGCTTAATGTAATGTCTTCTGTTTTTCTTATACCAACATAAACCATGTTTTTGAAGAACGTGATATATGTGTGCACGAGGTCTATGGATGTGCCTACTTTAAAAGTATGTTGTTGTACTGTTAAATAGTCACACATAACCAACTAACTTCAGTGTGCATCGAGGATAGGTTGCAGTTTTTTAAAGATTTCTTTGTTGGAAGAATACATTTCTAGGAGGAAAAGTCTGGTATAGTTTTGAATGTCCCTCATATGCATGGCAGTTAGCAGTTGCTTGCAGATGATCATATGAGTATTCTGAAAACTGTGGAGATGCAGTGTAATACTCAAATTAAGTAGTTTGGCAGAACTTTTGTGCATTGGACTATTTACAGAGAAGTACACATAGATTGAATCTTCATAGGCAGGTAATACTTGAAACATGAGTATATTTTATAATGAAGTTATTGGTTTCAGAGTTTGTTATCAGCCCAGACATCAAAAGAAAGAGAAAGTAAGAAAATGACAGATGAGATAATGCAGTTACTCAGTGCTCCTACATCTAAGGAAAAGAGTTTGATGGAAAGATTTAAGTCACAGGGTGGTATGTTTGTAGTTAAACATTATTTACCATAAATGTCCTCAAATGTCATTTTTGTATTCATTTATTTGTCTTATGTTTTCCATCCATTTATTCCCCCCTCCCCCTCCCTTTACTGTCCACCTTTATTCTCCTAGTTATTCCTTGTGGTCTGCTGGGCCATTCCTTGTGCCTCAGTTCCTTAATATGTGTACCGTTTGACCTCCTTTAGTGCCTTATGTTTTGTGGATTGTTGTTTTTCCGGAGATCTGCGTGGGGAGGTCTTATGTATGTGGCTTTCCCTGTAGTTACGTATTCTCTCTCTTTTATGTTTAATTACATTATGGTAAGACATTCCATATTTTGGCATTTTTCTTAAAATATTGATTTGAGGCTAATTTTTATTGTTTGCCTCTAGTGAACTGTTCCTTTGTAATCAGAAATAAAACTAAATTACTAATTACAGCAAATATAATATCTGATTGATTACATTGGTTTTATAAATTGTTTAAAAACTGTGAATGAAAGTCACAAGACAGCAATATCCATGTGGCCTTTATAATACTTGAAGTTTTATGGGTACATTCTTCCACTAAATGAGTGATTGTCAATTTTCAGGTGCTCAGTTGCAAGAATTTTGTCAGTTCGGAACAAAGGAAGAATGTTTAAAACTAGGACAGTCTACTCAGCCTTGTACTAAACTTCACTTCAGGAAAATTATTCATAAACACACAGATGGTAAGTAATGGAGATGGGATATAAACCATCAGTATCATTTCTACTCCATGTCCAACATTGATGTAAACCATCAGTATCATTTCTACTCTATGTCCAACATTGATATATATCATCAGTATCATTTCTACTCTATGTCCAACATTGATATAAACCATCAGTATCATTTCTACTCTATGTCCAGCATTGATATAAACCATCAGTATCATTTCTACTCTATGTCCAGCATTGATATAAACCATCAGTATCATTTCTACTCAATGTCCAACATTGATATAAACCATCAGTATCATTTCTACTCTATGTCCAACATTGATATAAACCATCAGTATCATTTCTACTCTATGTCCAACATTGATATAAACCATCAGTATCATTTCTACTTAATGTCCAACATTGATATAAACCATCAGTATCATTTCTACTCTATGTCCAACATTGATATAAACCATCAGTATCATTTCTACTTAATGTCCAACATTGATAAAAACCATCAGTATCATTTCTGCTCCATGTCCAACATTGATATAAACCATCAGTATCATTTCTCTCTATGTCCAACATTGATATAAACCATCAGTATCATTTCTACTCTATGTCCAACATTGATATAAACCATCAGTATCATTTCTGCTCTATGTCCAGCATTGATATAAACCATCAGTATCATTTCTCTCTATGTCCAACATTGATATAAACTATCAGTATCATTTCTCTCTATGTCCAACATTGATATAAACCATCAGTATCATTTCTACTCTATGTCCAACATTGATATAAACCATCAGTATCATTTCTCTCTATGTCCAACATTGATATAAACCATCAGTATCATTTCTACTCTATGTCCAACATTGACATAAACCATCAGTATCATTTCTACTTAATGTCCAACATTGATATAAACCATCAGTATCATTTCTACTCTATGTCCAACATTGATATAAACCATCAGTATCATTTCTGCTCTATGTCCAGCATTGATATAAACCATCAGTATCATTTCTCTCTATGTCCAACATTGATATAAACCATCAGTATCATTTCTCTCTATGTCCAACATTGATATAAACCATCAGTATCATTTCTACTCTATGTCCAACATTGATATAAACCATCAGTATCATTTCTCTCTATGTCCAACATTGATATAAACCATCAGTATCATTTCTACTCTATGTCCAACATTGATATAAACCATCAGCATCATTTCTACTCTATGTCCAACATTGATATAAACCATCAGTATCATTTCTCTCTATGTCCAACATTGATATAAACCATCAGTATCATTTCTACTCTATGTCCAACATTGACATAAACCATCAGTATCATTTCTACTTAATGTCCAACATTGATATAAACCATCAGTATCATTTCTACTTAATATCCAACATTGATATAAACCATCAGCATCATTTCTACTCTATGTCCAACATTGATATAAACCATCAGTATCATTTCTCTCTATGTCCAACATTGATATAAACCATCAGTATCATTTCTACTCTATGTCCAACATTGATATAAACCATCAGTATCATTTCTCTCTATGTCCAACATTGATATAAACCATCAGTATCATTTCTACTCTATGTCCAACATTGACATAAACCATCAGTATCATTTCTACTTAATGTCCAACATTGATGTAAACCATCAGCATCATTTCTACTCTATGTCCAACATTGATATAAACCATCAGTATCATTTCTCTCTATGTCCAACATTGATATAAACCATCAGTATCATTTCTACTCTATGTCCAACATTGATATAAACCATCAGTATCATTTCTACTCTATGTCCAACATTGACATAAACCATCAGTATCATTTCTACTCTATGTCCAACATTGAAATAAACCATCAGTATCATTTCTACTCTATATCCAACATTGAAATAAATCATCAGTATCATTTCTACTCTACGTCCAACATTGATGTAAACCATCAGTATCATTTCTACTCTATGTCCAACATTGATATAAACCATCAGTATCATTTCTACTCTATGTCCAACATTGATATATATCATCAGTATAAATTTCTACTCTATGTCCAACATTGATATAAACCATCAGTATCATTTCTACTCTATATCCAACATTGATATAAACCATCAGTATCATTTCTACTCTATGTCCAACATTGATATAAACCATCAGTATCATTTCTACTCTATATCCAACATCGATATATATCATCAGTATCATTTCTACTCTATATCCAACATTGATATATATCATCAGTATCATTTCTACTCTATATCCAACATTGATATAAACCATCAGTATCATTTCTACTCTATATCCAACATTGTATGAGGAATCAACTTGAGATTTACATGTTGCGAGTGACTCTGCTCATCCTGTGTTGCTCTGTGTAAGGTGTGTGTGTACTTTACTGTCAGGCTATATCTCAGTAACCACAGCATGTGTTGGATTTCAAAACATCTCACAATGCTTATAACCTCTTGCTCAGACATTTAACATACAGTCAAACCTTGGTTATTCAACAACCTTCTGTCATGTATGATTCGAAATAAAGTTTCGGACCTGTCGAATTCCAATGAACGAGGTCCGACTGTAATTTGTTGTCTTCATTAGCTCATTCTTTTTACATTCAGTTAAAGTATAACTTTACTCTACTGAAACTCTAGGACAATATATAGTTATAATGTAGTAATCATGGTTATGATAAGTAAGTTTGATTTCTGTCATAATTTAATAAAACAAATTAATTTGTGCATTTGACCCTGGTCTGAAGTAATGTATAAGTTTGTTTGTGTTATTATTGATTACTTGAGACATTGACTTATAAAGCAACAATGAGTTTCTTTCAGTACACTATACAGTACTTCGTAAGGTAGCCCCGCATACGTGTCTCTGTACTCCGACTTTTACACCCTTCGTTCATAACAGATGTACAGCGACAGTATGGAGACGTGATGTCCATGGCTGGACTATTCGTAAGGCAATAATATTCCTGAACTTAGTTTCAGCATTGCCTCAAATTGTTATTATGTCCCCCTTCGAAGAAGAGAGGGCATATTGATTTGCACATGTCAGTCGGTCGGTCCGTAACTTTTTTGTTTCCGATCAATAACTCAAGAACCCCTTGACCTATTGTCCTCAAACTCGGTCCACACATTCATTTTGGGTTGCAGAGGAAGCCTATTGATTTTGGTATCAGTATCAGCAACTGAGACTTTCTTCATTTTCTTTCAGAATCTCTGGGCGACTGTTCATTTCTTAATACCTGCTTCCATATGGACACTTGTAAGGTAAGTGGCAGTATAGCAACCCTGCTTTTCATACGGAAAAAATAGAAACGGGTACTGATTCAAATTTTAAAAAATCATATGAAATGAACAAGTTTAAAGTCAATTTTAAGAGCAGTCTTCATGTGGTAGTAACGCTATAGAAATTTTATAATAACAAAAAAATAAGTCTATCTGTGGTTCCATCTGCTTGGCATAAGTTATCAGAATTTTTTTTCTCTGTTTGTATACATGATATGGAAAATTATGAGATCCAATCAAACTCACATGTGAGTATGTATTGTTGTTTCAGTATGTACATTATAAGATTGATTACCCAGAAGAGACACAGAAATCACAAATGTTGAGGAAAGAAGCACAGATGTCTTTGGCTATGTCATCTGACTCGAACGAACAAGTGAACATGTTTCCACCTCAGGTAGTTACTGTTTTCAATATTTGTTCTTAATTTATACCTCATTTACAAAAACGTTCAAAGTGAAAGTGACCCTGTATGGAAGTGGTGAAACCCCCATGATTCACAGTGGTATGGCTTAATGATATAACTGTTTTAAATAAAAAATTTAGACCCCAATTTTGGAAACTAACAAAAAATTGTGGAAAAGTTTTTTTTCAAGGAATTAAGTATGTTTTCCAATGCTTCTATTTGAATTGATTGTATGAGCAACGGGGTTAAAAATGGATTATTACTTTTGTTATAGTGGATACAGTGTGATATTCGATACCTAGATATGCAAGTACTAGGTAAATGTGCCGTTATTATGGCTGACCCACCTTGGGATATCCATATGGAACTTCCGTACGGTACGATGAGTGATGACGAGATGAGGAAAATGCCGGTACCTCTGATGCAAGAAGATGGTTTTATATTTCTGTGGGTCACTGGAAGGTAAATAGATTCTACCCTGATTGAACATTATGTTTTAATTTGTTACATGGTTGATATATATCCCCATGTTACACTGTATCTGTTTCATGCATTAGGTGTGATGTCAGACGGGTATGAAATCTGTAGATAGTTAAACTAGAAATATCTTGAGAAAAGATGTTCGGTGCAATTTGAAGGTTAAGATTTGTTGTGCCATGATGTAACAATTGCTGTTTATTCCAAATCCAAAATTGATTTCGGTAAATTCAGTGGATTTCGGTAAGGTAACGTACCCTTTATCGAAAGGTTAACCAACCTGTGTCAAGGTTACAAACGTTGTTCTGTTGAAGAGAAATCGCTTTGGTGGTTAATGTGAGATTTGTTTATTATTTAAACTCATTTGTTTATTTTAAAAAGTTGTTCACAGCCTCTGATATTTATTGGTATTATTTCTGTAACCAGATAAACAGATTATTCTTACAAATGCTCATTCCAAAAAGTCTATGATAAAATCAAGCATGCATATTTATAGAGCAGTCTGCTACGTTTCTCTTTACCATTTGTACAATATTCTTACAGTTTGGTGATATGCTGTTATATATTTTGTTACCTTTTTCAGAGCTATGGAATTGGGAAGAGAATGTTTAGAGCTTTGGGGGTAATTAATTATATTATTATAACAGCTGTTAGTTCTGTATATTCCTATTTATCACGGATATAATTAGTATATGAGACTGATGCTCACAACTGGAAGCCTTATGATAGATCTTGTTGATGTGCTCCCATGGCCGAGTGGTTAAGGCATAGGTCTGGGGTGCGGGAGGTCGAGGATTTAAATCACAGTAGGGGTCCGTTCTGATACGACTGGTTGGTGTGCTGCCATCTAGTTATATAATAGTTACTCGATGTTCGCACAGTCTTGAAAAATCATTGAATTTGAAGCCTACTACTTGAAATCTACTTGAATTTGTAACAGCCAAAAACTCTTTGTAAATTACTTGAATTTTAATAAAAACGGACAAAATTTGGTAAATTGCCCTTGAATTCTATTGCTGCGGATAGAAAAGGATAAATAATAACAAACATACCAACAATGATGAAAAAATGACAGCTATTTTCAACCAGGCCTACCGCTGAGTAGGCGATAGTATGGCTATACAGTCATCACGGTGGCTGGTTTTATGCCCTCTTAAAGTAATTCTTACACTGTAATTTTATCCGTGCTGCAGTGATAGTCATCTCGGGGCGATAAACTTGAAAAATACACTGGATCCTTTCTCTATACCAAAAAAATCTAAATTTTTAGTCCTTGAAAATGGGAAAAAATTACTTAAAAAGTCCTTGAAAAGTACTTGAATTTTTTTCGGGAAGTTCTGTATGAACCATGTTACTGTATGCCTACCTGCCTGGTGCCTCAGTTGTTTTGAATATAAACACATGACAAACACATGACAATTGTTTATGTTGCTTGTTTCTATTATACCGGGTTCTTGTGTTAGATCTTGATGGATATGACACTGCACCATTGTCATAATGAAAACACAGGATATTACATAAGTGGTTATATACTGCAGTTTGTCGATTTCTCAAAACAAGTTTATTGAATTTAGTAATTTACTAACACAAACTAATATTTTGTTTATTTCATAAATTGTGAATGTTCATTTTGTTAGAAAAAATCAACTTTTTGTGTAGAACAGAAGTAGTCATCTCTGTAAGGCAAGTGTGATGTTGTGTCTTCTGTTATTCAGCATGTTGTCCGATCAATTACTTCAGTATTCTTTGTCCAATCTTCACCAGACTTGGTCAGAAGGTGTATCGGCATAATGTCTTGAACAAGTTTGATAACACGCTATATCGCACTTGTCACTCCAGAGTTATTGCCCTTTAATTAGAGAAATTACCTAAAATTGGTCTTGTCCAATCAATAACTTAAGAATTTTTGTCCAATATTCACCATACTTGGTCAGAGAGCAATGTTTATTCTTATTAAATACATTGCATAAATTTCGAAAACAGTTGTTGGAATATTTTTCCCCGGGGTACTTAGGTTGATTTTATGCAACTGGATCAAGTTTTTTAGTTTAATCATATTTTATTGTATTTATACATATAACTATCATATTTGCACAAACATACACGTAACATGTACATACATACAAAAGGGTTGGGCCAAAAGTTTTAACAACATTATCTAGGGCCCTTCCCTAATTATCTAGATCAAGTCAGGCTCAAACCTAGGTCCCTAAGGGTGGAGTCATAGGAGATAAGTCATATTTACACTGCTCTAATTTAAACTCTAGTCACAAAAATTTAAT
The DNA here is from genome assembly GCA_032209605.1 of Mactromeris polynyma. Classification (NCBI taxonomy): domain Eukaryota; kingdom Metazoa; phylum Mollusca; class Bivalvia; order Venerida; family Mactridae; genus Mactromeris; species Mactromeris polynyma. The sequence goes on from JASFXZ010000013.1 coordinate 17,105,572, forward strand.
AACTGGCGTATTTTGCGATGGTATGCGCTCTTGTTTGTTGGTGTCTTGATATGAAATATGGATACTTCTATGTTCAAAAAATCATTTTTTCCATTACAGGTATAAAAGAATTGATGAAATTATCTGGGTGAAAACCAATCAGTTACAGAGGATTATTCGTACAGGAAGAACTGGACATTGGTTGAACCATGGAAAGGAACATTGTCTAGTAAGTAGTTGCGGAACTGACAGAACACTGACCAGGGCCCGTATTCAAAAACGTTTTAAGACTGAAATATTTAGACTTTAAAATTGCAAAATTTAAATTTACAAGCATTTCGTTTTCATTATATCTAAACGGATAATGTTTTGCCTGAATATTTCTTGTTACTCACTCTACACTTTTGCCGTGTTTCATCAAAATATATTATGTAACAATAACGTAGGAACAAAATGAAACTTTACCATTTTAAAGTCTAAGTCTGAGATTCAGTCTTAAAACATTTGTGAATACTGGCCCTGGGATCATTGCAGTCTGGGTTTGATATTTGGCTTTAAGACTGGTTGTTAGATTCATGAAAGGTGACCTCATCCACAGTGAAAATAAAACTATGACACATTTTAGGCCAGACAATGTTAGTAAGGAAACAGATTGGAAAGTTTGTAAGAAGAGTTGAATATAGTATAATCAGCTTATTGCAGCAGACGAAATTGCTTGATACTGTATTTCTGCTTTTTGGATATATTGGTATGGTAGATATTATGGTATTGTCTCATATTTCTGTGGATTTGTGGTACCTGTAGATTTGTGCTTGTTATGCTGAATCAGTGTGTGCCAGAAATCAGCTGACGTAGATCAGAAATGTCAAAAAATCAAACGTAAAAAATTATTAATAATTCTTGTATGAAATTATTGTTTCACCTCCAAAAATCACATCTACTTGAAAATGCATACTATATTTGACTATAGACGTGAAGGTCGCAATAAAAACTGACAGTTGTTTTGAAAATCTTGTTGCTCACTCCACAATTGGGGTTTAAAAGTGTAAAGGAATCATTTAATGTTGTTATCATAAAAAAGAACCGGCTTGTTGAAAATTAAATGTGCATGTACAAATCAAGCACGTAGGATCCACAAATATAGGGGAATACAGTGGAAATATTCAAGGTTTTTGTCAGTTATTCTAGAATTAATGAAACTGTGTTTGATATTTGTTTGGATAATGTGTTGCAAATACTTTATAGTCTGTCTGTATTATTGTTAAGTAATGGAATGATGTACTTTGAGGAATCTCTAAAAATTGTGAATATGATATGTTGACAATATTTAATTCTAGAATATTCAATGTACTTATCCTTATATTATGTGGTGCTGTCTTTCAATGTTCACAGGTGGGGTCGAAGGGAAACCCGAAAGGGGTCAACAAGGGTTTAGACTGTGATGTCATTGTAGCAGAGGTAAGTTGGCTTCATTGTGGTCATTCAACTTACTTCATAACAGATTTTAATACATTATTTTATGCTTTGCAGTGGTTTACCATGGAATAAAAGTTAATCATTATCCGATACAGTGAACTTATCAAAGTGATAATGACATCATAAAAATGATGTCATATAAAATATTGAGGCATTCAAGGAGTAAAAATAGAAAATGCGTATTTTTTGTTGTAAGATCAAGTTATTTCACCTCGTGAGCATCTTACTAACATTTTCACTCATGACTACTCCATTCGTGAAAATATTCCACTCTGCTCACTCGATAAAATAACTTTCAAACTTTTTCGAAGCACACAAATATCCTCTATACCTCATAGTAGGGGTTAGACTGATGTCATTGTGCTTCTTTGTAGTCATTCAGCTGATTGCATAGCAGATTTTAATACAATCTTTATGATAATTGCATTGTACAACTTCAGTGTACAGTTTGACTTTTCAGTGGGAACGTTTTGTTGATCTACCTCTGCATTGATAACAATCTTATTCTTAATAGAATATTCAAAGTGAAAAGTCAAATTGATTATTTAAACCTCATTACAATTACATTAGATTGTCTGCTCACCTGGAATACAAACATCGCTTTTTGTTGAACCCGCTTTCGGTGAGATCGACATAGTCGCCACAATGGCGGTCCAGTGTATGTGTGTGGGTTCATTGGGTTGGATTTTCTTTGTCCAGACCATTACTCTGTCACTTATTGGAGGATTTTCAAATGACTTGGCACAAATGTTCACCATGATGAGACAGAGTGTCACGTGCAAGACCAGTTTCTGTAGCTCAAAGGTCAAGGTCACACAAAGAGGTCAAACGTCAAAAAATTGTCAAAAACATCTTGTGCCGAGTATTGCACTGTCATTTATTGTGGGTTTTTTCAAATGACTAAGGACAAATGTTCACCATAATGAGACTGCATGTCACAAGACCCGTGTCTGTAGCTCAAAAGTCAAGGTCACACTTAGAGGTCAAATGTCAAAAATGAGTCTAAAACATCTTGTCCGGGGTATTGCACTGTCATTTATTGTGGGATTTTCAAATTTCTTGGCACAAATGTTCAACATTATGAGATGGCATGTCACGCACAAGGTCAAAATCACACTTAAAAATCAAAAGTAAAAATTGAATGATATGTATGTAGGTTAGAGCAACAAGTCACAAGCCAGATGAAATCTATGGTATCATTGAGAGATTGTCTCCTGGTACAAGGAAAGTGGAACTGTTTGGAAGGCCTCATAATGTTCAACCTAACTGGTAAGTACATCAATTTGCCATGTTAAACTACTCAAGGGAGTTAACAGAAAAAATCTTCCGAATACAACTCTACTGAATTATTACTGTTTATAACCTAAAGGTTCATAGTCTTATTTTTACGTAAAATATGCTCAGTCATAAGTAAGGGAAAATTGGTGTTAATTGCCCTCATATAAGTGTACTCTGCAACACTGCATTGCCACTTTTCTTACATCTTTCCCAAACCACATACACAAGTATCAGATACTGTTATTTTCTATCATTTCCTATTTGCCGAGTTAGCTCTAGCGTAGCAAATACGTGTATGGCACTCATATTCTGCAGTTCCAGGAAATGACGTAATGCAGTGTTTTAGAGGATGTCTGTATGGAGGCATTAACATGCTGTTTTCTCAAAATTACTACTCACCTTTTTTTGTATCAAAATGAGATTATCTGCCTTTAAAGTTACATTCTGGTTCAAAATATAAAAATTGCAGTAGCTGTAAACTGTAATATATATTTAAAGCAAATGAACTTGAGACTATGCTTGTTACAGGGCTCAAGAGTTTTTTGTTTTTTCTCCTTACATTAATTGATTTTTATTCTTTACACGTTTTCATGTATTAGATTACAAAGGTAATACATGTATACAACATTGTTTTACTGTAGTTAAAGTTATATTATGCTCATTTTTTGTTAATTTGTTTCCTAAACAAACATAAAAAATATATTCCCTATAGTTAAAACATCGATAAACATGCATTAACAAAGACTGAACTCAAAATGTATTGATCCATATTTGTTAAAGAAAGATGTTTGTACCTCATAAAATAAAAATTCTAGTTTTGTAACAGTCGGGCTAATTTACAAGTTTTGTCTGTTAGTAATATGGTGAAAAGATATTTTCAATCGGTAATACATTGCAATGGTTCTTATTAGAGATGTTTTAGCAAATGTTACAACAATACTGGATGAAGCCAATTCAAACATTTCATGTTCAGATGAGCCAGATACGTCTTTAAATATAAGTAATTTTACAGAGCTTGTGATTAACAAATTACAATGTATCTAGTATATCGCAGATCATATATTCAAATAAACAAGACAATCATTTTCAATGAAATAAATTGTTATACTTCATAGAAAATAAATATTGAGCAATGTCAACATCATTTGAGCGCGTCTATGTCACGCTTGTTTTGTTGTGACATTGCACGCACATATGAGTTGTTGTTTCACTAGTGAATTATTGAAAATAATACATGGGTGTTATCACTCTAAACTGTATAGTATGTTATAAATAACAATACAAACTAGTGTACAGTTGAGAATGCAACATGAGAGTTGAGCATAGACACTGGTCTCAAGTTTATATCCACAGTCTTAGATAGTTTTGTAGGGATTTCCCATCTTATTTGCTATGAAATGAAGCTAAAAATCTTGGAGATTCCCCTGTATGTATGATATTAGTATGTGCATATGTTTGTCTTTTAGGATTACGCTTGGTAACCAGTTAGAAGGTGTTAGACTCGTTGATCCAGAAATTGTTAAGCGGTTTAAGGAGAAATATCCGGATGGGAATTGCATGGGTCCACCAAAAGAACCAAGAGATCAAAGATAGTGCTGGATATCGGAGCAGTCGAGGTTACATATTCTGTATATAGGTCGCATCATGACTGACGCTTGATTGGAACTGCAGGCAGAAAATTTTGTGTTGATATATTAGTGAATGGACGAATTTAAATAGTGTTCAATGCTGTATCGCAAGCTGTTGTGTATTCCATCCGTCGAATTTGAGGAATTTGTGAGATTTGAAGACATGCTGGAAAACAGTGATCTTACATCTGTTGTTATATAAGTTGTGCAAATATGTTTGGGAGTTCAAAATATTATATTACTGTGAACTGGAATTATGTACAGATTTACAAATCCAATATCAGGGTTTTCCATAGGATTGTTTAGCTAGGTGTCCTTGGACCCTCATGTTTGAGAAATTGGGGGTCCTCAATAAATTTGTAGGGTCCTATATGCTGGAAAACAGTGATCTTATATTTTTAACTTCAAACATCTGTTGTTATATAAGAAGCATATCCAGCGTAATATGAACACATATAAATAGAAAATTATGTCAATGTTCTGAACATCAACAGTTGTGCAAATATGTTTGGGAGTTTATTATATTACTGTGAACTGGAATTATGATTTACATCTCAGTACAGATTTACAAATCCTATATCAGGGTTTTCCCAGCGAGGATTTTTTAGCTAGGGGTCGTTGGACCCTCGTGTTTGACAAATTGGGGGTCCTCAGTAAATTTGTAGTGTCCCATATATATATAGTTGATACTTGACAAAAGTTTATTTAGGGGTTCCAGGGATGCACAGTAAGTTGAAATGGGAGTCCCTTGAATGAAAAGGGAGTCAGGGACTCAGTATTTCTGTGTCAGGGAAATCCCTGCAATATTTTAATTTCAATCTCATGATAAACCACCCGTTTTGTGGGCACTGTCCAGACAGGTTGTGGAATGATTCAAGGGGATTTATTGAAAAGATTTTACTTAAGTTTGTGAACATAGAGAGACATATCTACAACAAATGATGAAATATTGTGGGAGGATCGAAGGTCCATGTTCAGCCTTATTTAAATAAACATTCTTTGCTTTACAATTAACTTCATCTGCAAAAATACTTTTTACCTGAATGCATCAAGTGAAACACAATAGTGACATCTATTGTAAAATGGCATCTGGTTTTTACAAAAACAAATATTGATTCCACGTTTCATGTGGTACCGACAAACTAAGCTGTCAACAGTGGAAAACTGAGGTTTATAAGTATTGCAAACTTTTGATGTTCTTACTGGATACTTTGCATTATATATTTTATGTAATAAATGTATGTAAGGAATGACATTCTTGATGAAGATTTTTTTTTCATTTCGCCAAATTCGACATAATTTGCCATAAGAAGGGACATATAACTTCAAATTTCTTTGACGATATTTCCCTGTCACTGAATAACTCAAGGCATAAACTGTTGAATAATACGATTCCTGAAAACACGATTGAAAAGTTTGTTTTGATGTATTTAATCTTGATGGCATTCCCTGTTTGTAAAAATGATAAATTAGAGTATCCTGAATGATTTTTTAAAATCCCTACTAAGTAAATTCCTTCATCAATTAGCATTAAACAGGGTTTCCCTTGAATTGGCTTTTAGGGGCCACAGTGGGCTTCATTTGGGGGTCATGTGTAAAATTTGGGGGTCATTTATACAAGTGACCAGATATGATACTCAAAGGCAAGTCATACTGGTATGCAAATATTGTATACATTATAACATCTACCGAATATTTTGAGAGGAGTGGGTGTTTAAGAAAGGTAGAAAAATCACATATTTTTTAGGTCTTATGTGCATCTATTAGAATAAGTACGGTATCCAATAGCAGTTTTCTAACCTTTGATCAAAGCCGATGTGTCGAAACTTCCACTTGCCAGCCTAAAATATATTCCAAACTAAACCCTTTGATCTGCCTGACGGTTTTACGTCACATAGAGTACAGTATTACGTCACAGCTAGCAGTATTGCCTGTCTTACATGTGCCTACGTGACCTTTATCATTTGCCTCAGTTCACCGAGTTTTGAAGTTTTTAATACCAATAAATTTAATATTCTATAGTAACAGTTATGCTTTTATTGTGTGAACATTGCTTTTTCGATTCTTTGATTCATGGGATATACACGTGATGGATATACATGTAGGCTAAATTACGGATCAAAGTAAGAATTTTTCAGGTTTTTTATTTAGCCAAAAAGTACGTCAAAACGCATAAATTTGTGCGTCGGGGAAAACCCTGCATTAAAACAAGCAGATTAACACCTTCCTGTCAATAAAATGATTAAAGTTAAATCACCGCTTTAACAAACAATTAACGTACTGTCTGAGGTGATTAAAAACACGCAAATCAACAGCTGATCAAAGCCAATCAACAAAGTGTCACCTTAAATCGGCATTTTGGGTAGTATCGAAGAATCATAGCATGTCCGAGATACAAAATTTCGCACGATCAGTGATATTTTCTTTTTTTCTTGGAGGTTCAAATTTACGTGAGGTTATAATCTAACGGCGTTAGACCGTGAGGAGGCATGAAAATACGTGAGGAAAGGTCTCACGGCGTGAGATATGGCATGTATGCTACTTTCATTCTGATGCCTGAAACAGGCTCAGTTGGTGTAGAAACATGTAAATATCAAACTAACAGAAGATCGTTTTGTGAAATTAAAAGCAATACATAGTTCTCACACCTACAATATTTACCTCCCTTGTTCTGAATTGTCGACCATTTTGATAGGCAAATTTTCTGAAAAGTTTATGGGGAATATAATGTAAACTAATCCGATATATAAAAACAAAGACCTAAATACCAGCACGGACCTATATAGGTCCGTGATACCAGGTATTTAGGTCTTTGATAAAAAATAACTTGTTCATTATGCTCATATGGGCATTTGGCTCATTAAGTTGAAGAAAAAGTGATTGTCACATGCAAATTCCCTTGGTATTTTCTCAAATTATCAAATATTTGGAAATTACTCCTATAAGGGCTTATCAGTTTTGCCTATCAAAATGGCTGACAATTGACAACAAGGAAGGTAAATATTGTAGATGTATTTGGGTGGTTGGAAATTATCAGGTAATCATCTGAGAAGAGAAAAAAGTAGCCCTATGCAGAATTGGGCACACACGTCTTACACACTCCTGGCTGTTTGGCCAGGATGCTATACTGGACTGCATTCCATGTAATACTCCTTTCATAGTATAACATTTTCTTGTCGACTGTGTTGACCTTCAACCAGTCCGTTCCCAATTTTTCAATACCACTGACATTAAAAGTCTCTTTGAGACTATCCAAGTTGGTAAACTGCGCAATTACCCCACCCACTTTGAACATACGCGCATTCATTGTTTACGCATTGAAGCCAATAAACATCGTGATTTTTGTAGGAAATGGATTACACTTGCACCTCAAGTTATAAAAATACTAATTAATTTACTGTACCTGGTGACAGATAAAGATTGTAAGTCGTTGTTGTAATTTCGCTATTTTTCCCGCATTTTTTAAAGCCTTTTTAAAAAAAAATCCTGAGTAGATAGGATATGCTCATCAATTTGCGTATTTTTACAATGTCTTACATCCCAGTGATTGTTTATTACAATTTATGAAGAAAGATATCCTTTTACCTACTCATTTTACACACAACTCAAGAAATTGGTGTTTTTTCAAATATCTGGCGGCCATCTTGGCGGCCATCTTGGATTTCTCAAAACGTACCATGATGTCACGTGTCTACCCAATTTTTTTTGAAACTTCAAACATTCAGCTTTACATTCGTATAAAACTTATCCGTGGACCTTTTTTGCACACGGGACGTCCTCAGGGACTGGAGTATTCATACATAAAATGTGACTTGGGAAGCAAAGGAGTCCGTAACAATATCAATTCATAGTTTTATTTAGAGTTCAGTATCATTCATACGCTATATATTTTAATATAACAGTAGATTAATGTTTCTATACAAAATAAAGCTCAAAGGATACACATAGGTAAATATGTGTCATTTTGTCACAGATTTCGGGAATATTGTTATTCTTAAGTGGCCTGAGCTGATACTGCAAACAAAGGAGAAATGTTATATTTTTCAGCATTACCATTATGACTTCTAGCAGTATATAGACAGACATATATATATGTATTGTGTTTTTCTCACACAACCTCATGTTAACATTTAAGTCTGTTCAAGGTATATGGTGATGTTTATGGTAAAAAATACAATTTTTAACGTTTTTTTTGTAATAGACCTTTTCATTTGATCAATGAGCATGCTTAACCGAGATAAGGCTATGCATAAAATACTAGAAACCTTTCATATTTAAGTATTTTCTTTTCCAGGTAAATTTCATCATGTAAATGGTCAAACATCACCAAAACAACATTGTACCTTGCTGATTGAAAGCACAACATAATTAAAACTCCTTTTCCCAACATAAAGTTGGACACAGCAAAGTCCACAAACCATGTCACACTGATAATAGTATAATCTCAGGTCCTGTCCATGAATTTCACAAAAATACTTAAAGACGATTTCGGTAGTTTTTTATGCGCAACTTTATTGCGCAGAATACTCTTCAAAAATGACGTAGTGGAATAGTAATTCGGACAATCACAATGTTATGACGTTATCGAGAAAACGTGACGTAAAATTTCATTCAAATTGACAAGTAAACTCTATCTGATCAGAATTAACGTTTTTTAATTTATTTTTGATAGTGTAGGACGAGTGTTGATAAACTTATTGTAACATCAATTCGATAGTTTCGTGAGACCATACAGAAACGATATACTTGCGATTAAGTCGCCCGATTGTCAGTATAGTGATCTCCCCTGAGTAATTTCACCTTTGATACGATTACCGGGGATAAAAAAAATCTAAATAAGTTTCATTGGCTAACAAATGATTTTTTCTTAAAACCTAAGTTTTGATATTAGCAATTTATTGTATAAATTTATCGAAAGAGCACAATTTGACAGTATTTCTGCTTTTTGAATCTTTTATTTATAAACGAATTTCTTCAAGTGTATTTTTTCTCTATAGCTTGTTTGCCTGTAGATACTGGCGATTATTTCATATTAACAGAGCAAATACCTTATTTTCCTTACACGGAAATCAAAACTTTCAAACCTTTGGATAGCACAAGCTGAAACAATTGACAAATATACTGATGACTGTGAGTTACCGACTTCAAAATTAAGTATTTACGTGAAATCAGGACCGGGAACACTTTAACACTGAGATTTAGGCTTAGAATTAAAATTTGCAAAATTTATAGTTGCCGACCTTTCGATTTCGTTCAATCTGAATGGGTGAAATTTTATCAGAATAATTGGTGTTACCAATTCTACACTTTTGTCAACTTTTATTATTGTCTACATTGTTGTAAAAACGTAGGAACAAAATAACATTTACCATTTTAAAGTCTAAGTCTGAATTTCAGTCTTAAAATGTTTGTGAATACGGGCCCTGTTTAGTCGGACGATTGTCCGCTTGGTGGCTGCCTTTCCCAACTTGGTATTCCTTGACCAAAAACATCATCCCCCTCTTCGTTCGTATCAGTTATTTCGATATTCAGATGTTCTAATCCTAGGGTACTGGATGCATGATCAATGCTTCTTCCTGTTTCCATTGATTTGATGTGTTTAATTTCCGTTAGACTATTATCGAAGTTGATAGATTTAAGTTTTGTATCATCGGTATCGAAAAGTCCTTTATATTCCGTTGCACTACATTCAGAGATATTATTGGCAGATTCATAATTCATTGCAAATTGATCACAAGAACTGTGAAGGCGATATGCACATTCCGTTGACAGTTCATCATCGATAACCTTTTCTGTGGATCTTTCATGTACAAATGCACTTTGCTGATCGCATTGTAAATTCAATGGCAATATATTTTCAGAATAAATAGCTTTTAATTCAGTGCTTGTAGTCGCATTCTGTTCATGTTCTTCATTTGATAATTGATATGAAACTCCTTGAGCTGGACATATATATTTCCGTGCTATGTTAATAGTTTCATCAGGTTGTGAACATCCACTTGGCTCCTCACGTTCGTCAAGTGATATTTCCTTAAACACTTGAAAATGTAAATCATCGTTTATATCTGAAGTCGGCTTTTCCGGTGTTGGTAAGATATTAACCACACAATAACTTGGAGCTCTGCAAGAAACCGTTGTAAACTTATTTGAAACTCGTTTAATATGGCCTTGAATGCATTTCAATTCTTCAAAATTTCCACTTTCGGCTTTATGCCTAGCATAATTATAATATGTTAAACTACCGTTAGGACAGTTAGTTAGTTCTAACAAACGTGCTGTAACGATATAAAATAACATTAATCGTCTCAGTTGAATGCTTTCCATAATCTCCTGGCTGCTTAATGATCGTTTGAATGACATAGCTTCTTCGATACAGTTTTTATCTACAATGCAACCTTTTATTAAATTTGTAGTGTTTCCTAAACCCAGAAGGCATAAGCTCATTCTGAGCATGAAACTTTGTTTCCATGCGTTCCTAGTGTACGAGTCTGTTTCATCCTGTATCAATTTTAGACCATTCTTACCCCAGAAAACTATAGAATTTCTCAAAGACACAGAAGGATATCGTTCATAATGCCACAATCTTACATATATTTCTGTATATATCAAATTAAATAGTTCCAGACTTGGACCAACGGATATTGAGAGACCCCTAGCGTGTACCAACTTCTCTTCGGCGTCCGCAAACTTGCCTGCAATAGCACATGCATTCGCACGTCTTCCTAGCAATCCGATTTCAGACATTGTCGAATTACTTGTTTCTGGAATTACTGCTTCGTATCGTCTGAATATATCATTTTTGTAAAGTTCAGTATTAAAGGTTATGGCCATAACGTCTATCTCTGCACCAATTATGGTTATGCAAGTGTCGGCTACACATTGACGTGTACTAGTACCTTTCGTGTGTGGCAACCATAAGACGAAACGGTCTTCCATTCCTTTCAAATAATCTCCACGATTGGCAAAAGGCGCATTATGGATCTCTGATTTAATACGCTTAGAAGTTTTTCGAAGACCATTTCGTGGTTCTGAATGACCTTTTATCACTTTATTAATTCGCCCATTAATTGTCAGATAGCTACAGTACAAACGTGTCGCTATTTCCTCGTAATTACATTCAATTAACAACCGAACTATTAAACGCATATCAGTTTTGGCTGGAAGTATGTGAAGTAGGTAGTTCAGAATTTCAGCATTTTGTTGACCCTGTGCTTTCATTGTCCTCGTGTTGCTTAAAAGTGTTATGTTTAATATCCCTTTCTCGTGTAATTTCTCTGAAATGAGGATTGGATCTATAACCGGTTGAACTTCAGATAGATTGAAAATAGTTCCGAGTGCATTTTTTTCTTCGGTTGTTATGTATTTAGTAGATTTTATTGGACCGAAGACATGTTCTCCATCGTCAAATAAATGATCTGAAAGTAAAATAATGAACACCTGGCTTTAATCAGTGTTACGCGTGGCGGCATATCAACGGATCAAGGAAATGTTGCATGCAATAATATGCAAGAAGGAACTTTCAACTGAATTGCGTAGATGGTGAAAGAATTAAGATATGAGCGCTTCCGGGCTTTATATAATGTGTGCGTTCTGATCGGCGTTTACACATGCATGAACGCCAACAAATGGTCGTTTAATCCTATAATAAATGACGTTCCGTCTGGCAATGTTATTATGCCCCTTTAGAAGAAGGAGAGGACATATTGGTTTGCACATGTCGGTCGGCCTGTATGTCCGTTTCCAATCTTACAACTCATGAACCTCTTGACCTATCGTCCTTAAATTGGTCCACACATTTACCTTGGGTAGCAGAGGAACCCGATTGATTTTGGGGTAACGGGGTCAAAGGTCACAGGGGGCATAATGTTTTACAAACATCTCTTGTTATTTTTCATTTTAACGACTTCGTACATGGCATTTAAGCATTTTGTTTCAGTATTCGAGGTCTTCAAATCAATAAGAAATCAACATACCTTCTACTTGATAATTAAGAATGCAAATAAACTCATTTGAGTTGATATGATTTAATAAACCGTGCCACTATAAACATATTGATCATCATAAGTACACGGTACATTTCAGCTAAATTTCAGCTAGGTCTGTATGGGAAAGAAAGAAGAATATATGGGACAAAAGCCTACAATTACTCACTGAATTACAATGTATGATATCATCTAGTATTTAATACATATGTTATTTGTATGCTTTCATTTTCACGTCATTGTTGATAGTTTAATAGCGCCACAACACGTTTCTATCCATACAACATACACGTACAGCAGTGCCCCCAAAGTTTACTTGATTCCCGCCAAAAACTGTTCGACGCGTTCATTATGTATCGTTTGTCCAGTAAATATTATGAAAAGGAATAGCTTATACAGCACAATAGCTTGACATTGCGCTATGCCCACTGAAGAAGAATTGGAAATAATTATTCGGTTTATATTGATACCTACCTACTATTTTACAGAAACCTTGTGCATCCTAAGTTTGGAATTGACTCATACAAAATCCATTTATCACATGTTTGTAAATAAAACGCTATCGTTGGTGTACTGTACAGTTATCTCTCGTTATCTCATAATGATGTATGAACTATAATAAAACACCAATCGGTTATGAATAAAACATTCGTTACTGTAAAGTATCATATCATTTAATCGTTTAAATGGACTCGTCCAATAGGTCATAGCTCACGGGTCAAACCTAGCACTGTATATACCAGAGAAATGTACACACCTACTACACCGAGGCCCGTGCTATATACAAACAGGAAATGGAGAAAATAAACTTCGAACATACCGACAATTCAAGCATTCATATGAAACTGAAACGTATGTTAATAATCATATTATATCAAGACGCCATATAGAAGCGCTCTTGCTATATTCCGTGGTGGTGTTCAACCACTTGAGATTGATCGTTACCAAGGCATACCAATAAATGAAAGATATTGTTTCATTTGTATTAATGAAATTGAAATTGAGTACCATGAGTAAATGTCATGTAGCCTGTATGACTGCATTAAGCAGAGCCTATTTGAATGTTTACGTACATAATATTAATCCTGATTTCTATAATTATAATGATCTTCTGTTATACATTATCTAATCATAAAATCTTGAAATACTGTGCCAAAGCTTCATGATACTCTCGTCACCAGACACAATGTATTGTATAGTTAATATTTTACATGTAAACATTGCATACTTATAAAGAAGTTTTCTAATGTATTTTTACATAATGAGTGTTTTTAAAAACTTTTTTATCTTGAATCTTATTTTATGTTTGCGTTTTGTTTATTTCTTTTATCTTGTCTCTCATAACTAGAGTGAGTGGTTTTGTGCATGAATAACATTTTGAATATTAAATATACATGTATGTATATTTGTAACAATCATGTACAAAAGTGAGACATAAATAAACGTATCTTATGTTACAATCAAAATATCGCGGGCATGTTTATCAAGTCATTCGAAAGAAACTTTTCAGAAATAAACAAGTTAAAACGAAGAATAGTATGATTTTTTTTCTCATAGATAAAAACTGTAAAATAAACAAAATTTATATTGAGTTGAACATTTACTGATGTAATCGATACCGTGCTAGAAACCCGACTGTCGCATATATCACTGTGCGCATTGTATGAATAAACTATAGGAGTTTTACTTGTACAGCATATTTCGAGGGCTCAACGCAACACTGTCGTAACTCCCATGTATTTTATATACAATACAATATCATTTATTGCATAAAACATATTACAATGTTTATAGCAAACAATAATCTATTCTATATAACATGTAGAAGAAATACATGGATTTTCAAAGAGCATACAAATCTTACATCATTTTCATATATTTGTTTGATTTCTACATAAATTGGCAAAGTAAATAAATTTCGCAAGATTACAGGTAGTTTTTGGATTTCCGCACATAAGATTCGTAAATTTCTGTATATTTGGCTATTAAATATATTCCGTGCGGTATTGTAACATTTTCTTGCTTCGTAACATTCTTTATTAAGAATATATAGGATTTACGACAGTGTTGCGGTGAGCCCTCGATGTACTGTATGCTTGTCATACTGAATATTCTTTTGAATTCTGGCCCAAGTACGAAATGTTTCTGCCACCAGTTAACTACCTAATTAACTAGATAACTATGTGGTTATCACGTTAAAGAAACTAGATAACTACTTAATTAACTAAATAATTATGTGGTTAACTAGATAAGGGTCGTGATAGATTTTCATACCAGATAAATATCTTGTCACGAAAATTTGCCTGATAGTACCCACAACTTCCACCACTTACCCACCTAAACCAAGTTAACATAGTTAACCACATTATTATCTAGTTTATTAAATATTTAACTGGTGGCAGAAATATTCCACCATACATTTTGTTAAAGCTTTAATTTGGTTAATATTCTATAATTGTCTACTTCCTGAATTCAGTACCGTGCGCTGAGCACCAGTATACTGGACTAACAAGTTAGTGATTCTGAGTAATATCCTACACACAATCTTAAACTGAAGTTTGATTGATTTAATTTCCCTACCACTTCTAAATTTGTAAATTAGTTTGCCTAGATACAGTTTTCAATTCGTATGTACAATCTGACAATAAACTGCGCTGGACTTGTAAACCGACGATCCGGGTTCGAATCCCGGTTGCGGCAGGTCATACCCTTCCATGGAAATTTGACAAAATGTCGATTTTCCTCCACATGTTGAGAATTTGCTGGCTCCTTGTGGAAGGGTAAGTTAGTACTGGTTAGAATTCAGTCCAGGAAAAGTTCAGTCCGGCCGCCGTATATAACTGAAATATCGTTGAGAAACGGCGTTAAACCCGATGAAACAAACAATAAACTGAAACACGATAAACTGATTTATTCCGAAAGCTGAGAAAATAGGAAAACCTGAACTAAGAACAGTATGATATAATGATAAGACACAGCTTACCGTCATTCATTGTTTTGTCATAAAATTCCAGTAATTAGTATTGTTAGATCCCCATTTTCTTAAAACATAAGTGCTTTTCTACAACGCAATAAGCGTGTTACACTGACTGCGTTTTATATTTAGCTTATTATCACAAGCAGACGACACATATTGATTATATGTGTACTATCACTACGTGATAGCAGATTTAAATTGCTGCCGTCCAGTGTAAAATGAATTGTAAATAGTCGTATTACACCTGTTTTGAGGCGCTTTAGCGTCTCTTTGCTATTATCGTATCAACCGGAAGTTTATTCAAAGTACCGCCAACCATATTCATTCGTCTCAAGAAAATAGTACATGTACATTCCTCTGATTTATTATAGATTCAATGAGCATAGTGACTGATTTGTCAGAGATATATCAATTGTAGAAGGGGAATCTTGATATAAACGGGTTATCTGGATTATTTGAGTCAGTTTTGGTTTACCCGAATAATCGCGTATTAATTTCTAATATGATCAATTAAAGTACTGAAAGTACTTTTGGAAGGTGATTTTTGACAAATTTCAACCTCAACTCCGAGTAACCGCAATTGTAACAAATTAATTCAACATAGATTGATGCATTAATGATGAAACAATCAGTAATAACTACAACATGTAGAACCTGCTATAAAACATATGAATAAAAAATCCTATTTATCCGTTTCTGAGCCGTATCCCTGTGGTTTTCTGCAATGCGTTAATACTGCGGAATCGTGAGATTCACTTTTGGCAAGATGACCATTTTATACAAGATAATTATGGTACGTGTTTTTCTATATTCCAACATTCATTAATCATTTGCAAGAAGTATCTTATTGTAACAATGAGGTTAAGATGCAGCGAAAATGTGTCAAAATTCTATGTTATTTTACTGAATCTCGCATCACCAATTTTGTTTGCAAATTTCTTTATCCGTCTATCGAGTGACGCTCAGTATTCTCATATCGAAGTTCTCGAATATTACTTCAGCAACTTTACTTTGATCATTTAAGTGAATGTTATTATTAATTATTATTATCAAAGTGCCATTTTAAACGAGTAACACTGATTGATCATGACCCAGATTTGTTCGATTGTACCAACTTCGGATAGTCACAATGTTCGGATAATTTATGACAATGTTTCAAATTTGTCTATTTTAGATGACAGCGGTTTAAATCCAGTGAAGAAGATAAAGGGATAATTGATGAATTTCATCCACAATCAAGTCAACCATTTACTGCCCCAAACTGAATTATACTAGACTCCTATGATTTTTGGACTCATATTTCTTCCCAGGGACGCAAATCCAAATCCAAGTGAGAACCCCGACTCCTATGTTGATGTCGCATACCAAGATGACTGGTATACCCTGTCCACTATTTTTGCCTCAGATATTTATGACAGTTGTAAAAGTCGCCTTTTCGAGAGACTAGAACATACAACATGTGACCATGCGGAAAAGACGTTAAATGAATACAGAAAGCATAGATCTGTGATAAAATGTGACTTGATTCGAGATGTTGTATACATTCAGAGAGACAATGGTTATACTGGATTGTCGGAAGATAAAAAACTTTTGAATTTGTAGATGATTATTTTTGAGAAGAAATATTACTGTATTTGTACTTGTTATTCATTGCTTTTCTATAAATGTGTACCAAGATAACTACAATGGAATGAAGGAAATAAAATTACAATATTAGATCTTTATATTGGTTTTTGATATCAAGAAAGTTGGAAGTAAAATGTTATGTCAGTCTGAGTTAATGAGGGAAAGTATTAATTAATATTTTACTACCTGTGTTGCTAGACACTCATTGAAAACAAAAAGTATGCAAGACACTGTACGTCAATTAAACATAGTAGTATATACTGTCTATACGGCTTGAACAAATTTATACACTGCATGAATGGGAGTCTTGATTCTGAAGCAATTAACAGCGTAAACTTTGCGTTGTATACATAAAATTGTCATTCTTAGTTTTATTTGTTAATCCCATTTAGCCCTCACAAAAACAAGTTGATGGTTATGTATGCATAATTACAAATGTATTTCAATATGAAAGTCCAGACTCCTATATTGAAAGTCATATAGTGATATACTACAGCTATATACAAACGTATTGTTATTTTACAATTGTAAAGTAACAATATGTTTTTAAAGTTGAAGACTGAATCATTTCATTGAGATTTATTACTGCACAATATTCCATCTGGAATGGGTCAGGTTACTTGAGTTCATCATGTTAATACCTATGGAGTTACATAACAACCAGACTGTTACACTACTTTGTTTCACTCCATACCCTTTATAATATTGACAGTGTACATTGTCAAAACGTTTAAAGGTGTCATTATGGGACAACTTTTTGGTCTACGAATTTCCTAGCGCATTAATATCTCTTATTTTTTTCTTGAAAGTACAGAATATTTCTCAATTATAAACCAAAAACCCAGATGTCCATATTAAACTGATTATCGAAAACAGTTTAGAAGGTTTTCGAGTCTAATTCCTTTATAGAATTTTCTGGAACTATATATCGATCAAGCATGAGTGTGTGATGGGGTTAATTCAAAGAAGAGAGCGGATGGATGGCATAGGATGATGATTATTGAAAATAATCGCCTTCAAATATTATAGAAAACGTGCCCTGGAAGCGCCTCTCAGGACCTTCAGTCCTTTGATTTATTAGTTTAAGGTAATCATTTCTATGTGAGTTGATTTGTTTTTAAGTCGTTATTTTGCCAAGGTTCTGACTCATCTGTCATCTTAGCATCATAACACTTTTACATTCATGTTTTTCTCAGTGTTGTACCCCTTTGATAAATCAAGTCGCTACCACCATCCCTCATTATTTCTTATAAGTCTCATTTTGAGTTAATGTGATTTAAACTCCCCCTCAAAAAGGTTTGAGGCTTAACCATCGCTTACTTAAATTACTGCAGTCCAAAATTGAATTGCTATAGAGAACACCTATATTCGGCCGCACGTTACATATACAAGAAAATGGTGACACATATAATATATCCAAAGAACATTTAACGTATATTGAAATCATGGGAAATGCAATTTTCCGTCATTGTTCCATTGAATATCAAGATTTACGGAAATTGTTCTAAATTGAATAACATACTTTCTGTTTTATTGTCATCCTGTCTGTAGGTCGGTCGATTGTTTTTTCTGCCCAATATACAACATATGTAGTTTGTGTGGCTAACTACTTCTTCAGTTTTCAAGGGATTGCAATGTAATTTGATAATACAGATACCATGATACATGATTTGTAGATGTGGAAGACATAAATTTGCTGTGCATCCATCAAAATGTTTAAGAATTCTATCCCTTTGAACTGAAGTCTCCTTTTAGAACACATGTAATAACATTATAGTTTATGTTGCAAAATTGCATTTAAAGATGGCATATTATCAACATTAAGGTACTGTTTTACTTCTTCTCCATCCATCTTTCTGACTGTCTATACCACTTCTTTGTATATAATCTTGTGTTTTAACTCCTATATTGTTTAATATACTGACATAACAAAGTGTTATTGAAAGAATAATTGTGATAGATAAATCTATGTCAAAGTGACGTCCGTGATCTGCAGTGAGTCAATTGCTGTCAGCACTTTCAGTGCTTTGATTTTCTAACGCGGAGATTTCCTTTAAACTTTGTATATTTAATCAGTGTTATGTATCTAACCAAAATATGATATAACAAGAATGCAAACTGTCACAAAATACGCCCGTCATAAGTCAGAGCTCAGAGTTAAAACAAGACAAATTTTAGGTAATTTCTAAAATCAAAGGGTGATAACTCCCGAGTGACTTGAGCGATATGGCTGGTTATCGAGCTTGGCTGAGATATTATGCCCACAAACATTTTCACCAAGTTTGGTAAAGATCAGATGAAAACTCTTTGACCCGCCACGGGTGTGTTCCCATAATACGTCCCGTTTTTCAAAGGGGTGTATACAAATGATAGGTCACCTTGCTCGATTTTATGAAAATGAAGATTAAAACGTGAATATTTCATATGAATATAGAGCAAAATCGATACAATTTTACTATATTTTTTCTAGCGCGGAGATTTTCTTACAACTTGGTTTACCATATGAGAGTCACTGTCTGAATGAAAATATAAAATAAACTTATTATGTTACTTAATAACTCAAATTCGCGAATTTCAATTAAGATTCGTGTTACTGTTTATCTAGTTATAGTTCACGAATTTTAGTTATTAAGTAACACAATAAGTGGTCAACTAGATAAGATTCGTGCTACCACTTAAATCTAGTATAATACATCATAAAAAGGTAAGAGGTGGCAGTTCTGGGCACTTTCAAGCCTGTTTCTAGTTTTACGATATTTATCTTACCGAAAATGTATCACGAATATTAATTAGAGAGCTAGATAATTATCGTAATAATTACGTGGTTAACACGAAACAATTCGCGAACGCTATCATGCTAACTGGTGGCAGTAATATGCCACCATAGGTCACCTTGCTTGAATCTAAGATAAAGATTGATTTGTTGTGTTTCAAATGTAATATATTATATGGAAAGTGAAAGTTGAAAAAAAATACCCATAATGTATTTGGTAACACATTATCGTTTTACAATTTCATAAAATGTGTTAGTTTTAAATATTTATCGAAGATCAAGTATAATTTTAAATATCAATGACTTTTCTATTTTTTCATAATAAAGTACATTTATATATGGAAAAAAAGTAGAAGGAAAACTGCAAACATAATGAAATCCATACTTTAAACATAATACTATCATTATTTGTATTGTTCTTGGTGACTGTATAAAATTCAGTAATAATCTTGCATCGTAAAAGAAAATAGCAAACTACTCCCATATTTTTCACCGGGACCAGAACAAGGACAGTGAGAATGGGGCTTTAAGTATTTAGGTGAAATCCGGGCCATGACCTGTTTAGTCCGACGATTGTCCGCTTGGTGGCTGCCTTTCCCAACTTGGTATTCCTTGACCAAAAACATCTTCCCCCTCTTCGTTCGTATCAGTTATTTCGATATTCAGATGTTCTAATCCTAGGGTACTGGATGCAGGATCAATGCTTCTTCCTGTTTCCATTGATTTGATGTGTTTAATTTCCGTTAGACTATTATCGAAGTTGATAGATTTATGTTCTGTGTCATCGGTATTGAAAAGTCCTTTATATTCCGTTAAACTACATTCAGAGAAATTATTGGCAGATTCATAATTCATTGCAAATTGATCACACGAACTATGAAGGCGATATGCACATTCCATCGACAGTTCATCATCGATAACCCGTTCTGTGGATCTTAATATAGTTTCATGTGCAAATGCACTTTGCTGATCGCCTTGTAAATTCAATGGCAATATATTTTCAGAATAGAAAGCTTTCAATTCAGTGCTTGTAGTCACATTCTTTTCATGTTCTTCATTTGATAATTGATATGAAACTCCTTGAGCTGGACATATATATTTCTGTGGTATGTTAATAGTTTCATCAGGTTGTGAACATCCACTTGGCTCCTCACGTTCGTCAAGTGATATTTCCTTAAACTGTTGAAAATGTAAATCATCGTTTTTATGTGAAGTCTGGTTTCCCTGTGTTAATGGTAAGATATTAACCACACAATAACTTGGAGCTCTGCAAGTAACCGTTGTAATCTTATTTGAAACTCGTTTAATATGGCCTTGAATGCATTTCAATTCTTCAAAATTTCCACTTTCGGCTTTATGCCTAGCATTATTATAATATGTTAAACTACTTTTAGGACAGTCACGTAGTTCTAACAAACGTGCTTTAACAATATAAAGTAACATTAATCGTCTCGGTTCAATTTTTTCCATAATCTCTGGTCTGCTTAACTGTCGTATGAATACTGCAGCTTCGTCGATACATTTTTTATCTACAATGCAACCTTTTATTAAATTTGTAGCGTTTCCTAAACCCAGAAGACATAAGCTCATTCTGAGCATGAAATTTTTTTCCCACGCATTCCTAGTGTACGGGTCTGTTTCATCCTGTAGCAATTTTAGACCATTCTTACCCCAGAAAATTATAGAATTTCTCAAAGACTCGGAAGGATATTGTTCATAATGCCACAATCTTACATATATTTCTGTATATAACAAATTAAATAGTTCCAGACTTGGACCAACGGATATTGAGAGACCCCTAGCGTGTACCAGCTTCTCTTGAGCTTCCGCGAACTCGCCTGCAATAGCACATGCATTTGCACATCTTCCTAGCAATCCGATTTCAGACAGTGTCGAATTACTTGTTTCGGGAATGACTGCTTCGTATCGTCTGAATATATCATGTTTGTAAAGTTCAGTATTAAAGGTAATGGCCATAGCGTCTATCTCTGCACCGATTATGGTTATGCAAGTGTCGGCCAGACCTTGACGTGTACTAGTACTTTTCGCGTGTGGCAACCATGAGACGAAACGTTCTTCCATTGCTCTCAAATGTTGACCTCGATTGGCAAAAGGCGCATTATGGATCTCTGATTTAATACGCCTAGAAATTTTTCGAAGACCTCTTCGCGGTTCTGAATGACCTTTTATCACTTTATTAATTCGTCCATTAATTGTCAGATAGCTACAATACAAACGTGTCGCTATTTCCTCGTAATTACATTCAATTAACAACCGAACTATTAAACGCATATCAGTTTTGGCTGGAAGTATGTACAGAAGGTAGTTCAGAATTTCAGCATTTTGTCGACCCTGTGCTTTCATTGTCCTCGTGTTGTTTAAAAGTGTTATGTTTAATATCCCTTTCTCATGCAATTTCTCTGAAATGAGGATTGGATCTATAACCGGTTGAACATCAGATAGATTGAAAATAGTTACGAGTGCCTCTTTTTCTTCGGTTGTTATGTATTTAGTAGATTTTATTGGACCGAAGACATGTTCTCCATCGTCAAATAAATAATCTGAAAGTAAAATAATGAACATTTGGCTTTAATCAGTGTTTATATCGCATATCAACGGATCAAGGAAATGTTGCATGCAATAATATGCAAGATAGAGCTTTCAACTGAATTGTGTAGATGGTGAAAGAAGATCGCTGCTATGGGATTTACTGCCTCTTCTGTAAGTGACGTCATTTCAAGAAAACGCAACATGTGATGTCACTATTTGCAAGCAGGAAACAATGCCACTTTGTTTTCATATTGCCATTTGGGACAAATGTTGCTAACTATCAGTACATGGTGACGTCACATGTGACGTCACTTAAAGAAGTGGTTTGAAATCGCACAGCGGCGCTCATATGAGAATATATGTATTAAAATTGTGTTCAAGAGACAAGCAATCTTTTATTTTGAGGTTCACAGTCCAATTCGCCATTAAAACCTCTTTCGAAAATAGGCCACGTTTGTAAAGTTAGTAAAGGTCAAGTGAAGATTAGGTATTGACTAACCTCTGTCACACTCAATTCACTGGAGGAGCAAACGGTCATTGTAGACGTAATTTCCATTGTTAATAATTAACATTATTGCTGCATAATGCGTTATCAAATAAGAAGTTTGTTTGTTAATGCATATACAATAACATCTCAATAATAAGACCACCTTTGGGACCCTTGAATATTGAAGTTGAATAAAGAGCAAAACAGTCTGAAGTTGAGTTTGTATTTCAAAAATGTTTCTTCATGATTGGTAAATTGTAAAAGAAATGTTTGTAACGTAACGTCAGATACACTTGCAAATTTAGCGTTAAATTCATAACGTAACAAATGACGTTCCGCCTGGCAATGTTATCATGCTCCCCCCCCCCCCCATTCGAAGAAGAGAGGACATATTGGTTTGCGCATGTCGATCGGTCGGTATGTCCGACTGTCCGTAACATTTTCGTTTCCAATCAGTAACTCACGAACCCCTTGACCTATCATCCTCCAACTTGGTATACACATCCACCTTGGGTAGCAGAGGAACCCTATTGATTTGGGGTCACGGGTTAAAAGGTCACAGGGGGCATAATGTTTACAAACATCTCTTGTTGTTTTTCATTTTAACGACGTCCTACATGGCATTTAAGTCTTTTGTTTCAGTATTCGAGGTCTTCAAATTATAAGAAATCAACATACCTTCTACTTAATAATTAAGAATGCAAATAAAATCATATGAGTTGATATGATTTAATAAACCGTGTCACTATTTTATGAGCACATATTATACTATATACATATTGATCATCATAAGTACACGGTACATTTCAGCTAGGTCTGTATGGGAAAGAAAGAATATATATGGGACAAACGCATTGCCTACAATTACTCACTGAATTACAATATATGATATTATCTAGTATTTAATACATATGTTATGTGTATGCTTTCATTTTCACATCATGGATGATAGTTTAATAGCGCCAGAAGTCATTGCGCTAAAACAATGTTCAATGTTGACGTTTATATCTATACGACATGTATTCATGTACAGCAGTGCCCCCAAAGTTTACTTGATTCCCGCCAAAACAGTGCGACGCGTTCATTAAGTATAAACTGACGGTATATAATTTTACACGTGTCTCGTTTGTCCAGTTAATATAATGAAAAGTAAAAGCTTATACAGCACTATAGCTTGACATTGCGCTATGCCTACTGAAGAAGAATTGGAAATAATTATTCGGTTTATATTGATACCTACTATTTTACAGAAACCTTGTGTTTCGTATTGACTGATACAAAATCCATTTATCACATGTTTGTAAATAACACGCTAATGTTGGTGTACATGTATCTCTCGTTATATCATTAGTATGTATATAATAGAATAAAGCACCAATCGGTTATGAGTAAAACAACAGTATCATATCATTCAATCGTTCAAATGGACTCGTCCGATAGGTTATAGCTCATGGGTCAAACCTAGTACTGTATATACCCAGGGCTAGTACATACCGGGTTATGAATCGGACTATATGACGCTATCTCTTATCGATTTATCTTGCCTCGGCTCGCGATTTTACCTATGCGTAAATTTCACGATATGGTAGATAATACGCTCTAAGCAGACAACATGTTTATGTGTAAATATTTGTATACTGACAATGAATTGCTATAATATTTTATATAACAAAGAAATGATGATTTAGGAAAATTATCATCTTAAGTAACACAGTATAATGTTATTTAAATTTTCACATGTTAATGGCATTCACGGGTATCAAATCCCAATTGACAAATTCAGTGAACCTTTTACAGAAAAAATATCAGCTTTCAGACAAATAAAAAAGCACTTAAAAGTACTATTACACAATTTATGTTACCTGCAGAGCACCAAACTGTCTTTATTTTGAATAAAACACTAAATTTATTTCTTTATCTTTTTAACGTCGCATATAAAAAAAATGCAACATTTAAACATATACACTATTCAATTTTCACAATACATATTAAACATTTCGCAACAATAAATTCAATAAATTCAATAAATTCAATAAATTTCAACATTTCTCACATTTCATAAATATTATATAAACTCATATCTTATAAACACATAATATAATACATTACATAAATAATTTCCTCACATGACATAAATGCTTCAAATAGTTTATAAATTGTCATTACAAAAGCAGTAAAAAAAGTATTTCACACACTCACTTAAACTTGTTGCATCTTACTTTCGTCCAAAAAAGAAGCGAATATGATAATTTTGTACGATTTTATATATCATTAATGATGTAAGTATGAAACTTTTGTATAGTAGATATCGCCTTTTTTGTGTTTTAAGGATATTTATTGCCAGCTGTAATTCTTTCTTAAACAGGTTTTTAATACTTCCTTGTTTTGTTCTCCTTTCACTGACAAAGTATTACTTATAAATGCAAAAACCAATTAAGTTTATGATAATATTGATATATGTGTATTCTTTCAGTCCAGATTTGTAGCCTGGACAATTTGAGCACTAATGACCTAGTGCAAAGCACAAAATTAAATATGATATTTGTGTTTTCTAGTAATTGAACAGTATTAAATAGTATAGAAATGTTCAATGCCTTGTTCGATACCAAGGACTTCACTCAATGGAATTTCCGGTTCTTCAAGGGACGAGACAAGGAGGAAAAAGTTCCCCACTTTTCTATCTCGTATTTATAAACAGCCTTATTGAAAAGTTAGAGATGAGCGGAAGTGGCCTCATAATGTACAACTGCAATATATCATCCCCAACTGTCGAAGACGACATGGTTCTGGTCTCATTTTCGAAAGCTGGAATGGACAATTTGCTTGACATATGTTGGCAGTACTCTAGAAGATGGCGATATCTCTACAACCCAAACAAGTGTGCTATAGTTGTGTGCAATCAAACCAAAAGGACCGACGACAACGACAACAACGTTCAGCAGTTCCACCTTGGTCCGCATCAGTTAGACACGGTTGAGAAATATACGCACTTAGGCATAGCTTGCAACACAACCGTCACTTCACATGACAGTATACAGGATGCGGCAATCAAGCTTAGGGGCACCTTTATGAACATTTGCCAAAATGTCATTGATCATCGCTCAATAAGCGCAATTACACTTTGTAAATTCTATACGTCAGTGGTTCTTCCCAAGGCGTTGTACGACTGTGAAACATAGAACACGTACACCGCGAGCGATATGAAATGCCTCGAATTGGCGCATAGGTTCTGCATTAAATACATGCAACGCTTTTCCAGAAATTTATCTACAGACTATTGCTTGAGCACAGTAAATATGACGTCAGAGGAGACAATGATAGACTATATGAAACTGCAATTATTTGGTCAGTTGTGTCGTTTGCCACCCAAATACCTAGCAAAAGAAATATTCACTAACAGATTAATTCGGTATGTGAACATTGACAGACAGAAGCGTGGTTTCATACCTGATAGTATTCGACTCTTTCAGAAGTATGGGTTAACAGATAGCGTTAACACTTACTTAAATTCTGGAAATTATCCAACCAAAAATATGTGAAAAACACTGTTACAAAATAACGTAATTATTCCAGGAAAAGTGAATAGAGTGAAACGTTTGCAGAGGGAGCATAGTGCTTTTATAAATAATGTTGTTGGACTAAATATGTGCTCGCCGCTATGGGTGAGTGTGAAAGAAAGCCCTTCAACGCGCACAACGTGTATTGCGCTGCTTAGAATCGTTGGTATACATGTTTCTAGGCAATATGTTGAAGAGTGCAAAACCTGCAAGTTCTTCACAGGGGATATAATAATGCACCTGTTATGTGACTGTACACAAAGAAATAGAATCAGGGAGGCTTTGTGGACGCTTGTATACCGCTTATTCGGTCGTAAGCAATGTCTTGTACTTATGAGAATGTGCCGTCATGAACAGTCTAATTTTCTTGTTGAATAAATGTACAGAGACTCTTGGTGGTAACCTCAAACAACTACCACTTGCACGTGAATTAGTTAATCTCCTGCGCCAATCTTAAGATGCAGGTTAAACTAAATGGAACAGATATGTTATCTTACGATGTTGCATTGTTCTCATACTTGAAAACGAATATGATGCTCTGTTTTTATTGTCAGAGAGCAAGTATTGTACAATCAATAAGTTTATTGCTCAACCAGTGATCTAGATATCATCGGTATGAGTGTTATTGGATATATTATATGATTACTTTGTCGCTTGTCGGTATTTACTTTTATTTAAATCGTATAAGTGTTTACGAAGTAGGCAAGTTGACTAGTTGTGTAATATGTTAATGTGCCCGTTTTGTATATAATTTTGTTCTTCTTTGTCTGTTCCCCTTTATTTCTTTGTTTCTGTTCTTTTATATGCTGTGTAAATATGTTATGCACTTCATTTATTGGAGGAAATAAAGAATATATATAGTGCAAAGCACAAACTTAAATATGATATTTGTGTTTTCTAGTAGTTGAACAGTTTTAATTGGTTAATTATACCATTGTAACACTTACACAATACTACATAAAAGAAAATTGACCGTCCGCCATTCAGTTTTTCACAAGTCTGGTCGCTCACATTCGAATCGTTAATTAGGAATTAATTACGCATAGCGAGGTCTTAAATATATACATATCAACGAAGCAATACATATCTCATCCAGAAAAATCTAAAAAGTTGCAAAAGAATGCGTTTTAATTAGTTGATTTTACATTTTGTCTTCGCTATAGCAAACATTAATTTGCAAATGGCACCCGATGTGGAGTGAGTCACGTGATCATCCGAGGCATGATAAACTACGGTACACCGTCTGATTCATAAACCCTGATATACCAAAGAAATTTACACACCTACTACACTGAGCCCCATGCTATTGAGTCTGTACAAACAGGAAATGGAGAAAATAAACTACGAACATACAAAACAATTCAAGCATTCATATGAAACTGAAACGTATGTTAATAATGATCGTATTGTATCAAGACGCCATAGAAACGCACTTGCTAAATTCCGCTGTGGTGTTGCACCACTTAAAATTGAGATTGGTCGTTACCAAGGCGTACTATTAAACGAAAGATATTGTTTCAATTGTATTAACGAAATTGAAATTGAGTACCATGAGTTAATGTCATGTAGCCTGTATGACTGCATCAGACAGAACCTATTTGAATGTTTACGTAATATTAATCCTGATTTCTGTGAGGATCATGGACCTGTTCTTTTTGTAGGCCGACTCCGCCGAGTGTAGCTTGTAGGGTAGTCCAAAATATTAGACGTTTACGTGCCTATTTAAATATAAACATTCGTAGTGTTGTTATTGTACAATTAATATTTTACATGTAAACATTGCATTCTTATAAAGAAGTGTTCTTATGTATTTTTTACATAATGAGTGTTTTTCAAAGTTTTTTTATCTTGAATCTTATTTTATGTTTGTGTTTTGTTTATTTCTTTATCTTGTTTCTCATAACTCAGAGTGAGTGGTTTTGTGCGTGAATTCCCTTTTTAGTATTATATATACATGTATGTATATTTGTAACAAACATGTACACAAGTGAGTCATAAATAAACGTATCTTATGTTACCTTACAATCAAAATATCGCGGGGGTGTTTATCAAGTCATATGATAAAAACGCGCACATGCGAAAGACACTTTTCAGAAATAAACAAGTTAAAACGAAGAATGGTATGATTGTTTTTCTCATAGATAAAAACTATAAAATAAACTAAATTTATATTGAGTTGAACATTTAGTGATTTAATCGATACCGTACTAGAAACCCGACTGTTGCATAGATCACTGTCCACATTGAATGATTAAAACAATCTTTTTTTTGTACAGCATATGTCGAGGGCTCAACGCAACACTGTCGTAACTCCCATGTATTATATATAGGAGTTACGGCAGTGTTTCGTCGAGCCCTCGGTGTAAAGTATGCTTGTCATATTGAATATTCTTTTGAATTCTGGCCCAAGTACGAAATTAACAAAACAAATTTGTGGTGTCATTTTTATGGTTGCATAATTCTGCCACTGGTAAACTACTTAATTAACTAGAAAATTATGTGGTTATCCCGTTAAAGAAGCTAGATAACTACTTAATTAACTGAATAATTATGTGGTTAACTAGATAAGTAGCGCGTGATAAAGTTTCATACCAGATAAATATCTTAACACGAACAATTGCCTGATAGTACCCACAACTGCCACCACATACCCACCTAAACCCAGTACGGACAATCTATTTTAGATAAGTGTTAAGTAATTAACGCGATACATATCTAGTTAAAAACATATTTATCTAGGTAATAAGTGGTAACGAGTTAAGTATCTAATGATATAGTTGATAATTATGTAGTTAACTATATATTTATCGCGTTAACTAATCAACAATTATCTAAAATAGATTACTGGGTAGGCAGTTTTTTACATCTCTTTTATTCTCTCAATACATGTACACAACATGCAAATATGAGGCATTTACAATTGACAATATAATATATTTTTCGAGGCTACAATATACATTCAAGGTACAGTATTAGTTATAAACACTCAAGATTGTTCTCACATTTCAAAACAGATAGACACAAAGTACATTAGTCAAAAAATAATAGTTAAATATGAAAAAGATATTACATTCTAACATTTCGTAGGATAACTTTTACAAATTTACAAAGTTTCAAAAATTCTGATTTGTTGCTAGTCCACATTAACTTTTCTAACTTAAACATGTTTGGACGTCGTTTGATAAACTGTCTTCTATCATTAGAGAACTATTCGCATTCAAATAAATAATGAAATTCATCCCCAATTTTGTTTTTGCAGGAGTTACAAGTTCTTTCATTGATTGTAATTCTTGACCAGTTTCCCGTTTCAATAGGTAAGCGATGGTTCCTTGTTCTAAATTTGATGAAATTATATAATAAAGATGGTTGTAGTTTGGATAAATAAGGTTCAATACCGAAAGATTTCTGAAATACTCTGTAAAATGTGTTATTTTCAACTAATGAATACCAATTATTTAAGAATAAGTCCTGTAATTTTTGTTTAACCGACATCTTTAACCATTTTGCATTCGGGAAATTTTCTTCTGTCCAAATATTTATAAGACCGCATTTAATCAGAATATGTTTAACATTAAACAACCATGGATACTTTATTTTAAGCATTTCATCGGGTATAGCTTCTGTTGATCGTAGAATATTTTTATAAACTGCAGATGTTAATTTCCTTGGTGTGTCTCCACCTTCAGTTACACAAGGTCTTGACCAAAAGTAAATTATATTTTCTTCTATGTCTATTGACAGTGGCATACATCCTGTTTCACCATAAACGAGATAATAAGGGGTCGACCTTTTCAATTTTAATATATATTTATTTTTTTTAAATTATACACGTTCTATTAAATCTAGTTTACCAAACCCCCATATTTAAGCTCCATAGAGTAAAATAGGTTTGACAGTTTTATTGAAGAGGTATATTTGTAAATCTATCGGAAGGTTAAGACGATTAGAATTTTTAATAAGACTGTACATTGCCCTAGTTGCTTGGTTTGAGATATGTTTTTTACAACTTAGGAAAGAGCCACTTCTATTGAAATACAGAGTAAGATATTAATAGTCGTTTACGACCTCTATAGCTTCGTCTTTGAAAGTAAAATTATACATGGGTTGTCTACCTTTAGCGAAAACAACAATTTTCGTTTTGAAGTGTTTACGCTAAGTTTCCAAGTATCACAATATTGTTCATAAGTATTTAAAGCTTACTGTAAATCATTCGCTGTTTCTGCCATTATTACTGTATCGTCTGCATAAAGTAAAATAAATATTTTTAGAATGTCAAAAAGTTCATTTTGCAGTATTATCCCTTGTACATTACTATCATTTTGGAAGAAGTCTTTTAGATCATTTAAAAATAGTTAAAAAAGCAATGGTGATAAGTTTTCCCCTTGACGTACTCCAATATTACAAGAGAAGAAGTTAGAAAATTTTGAATTGACTTTTACGCAGGATTTTATATTATTATACATGTTTCTGATTACTTGGAGACATTTCCCGTTAATTTTAGTATTTATTAATTTTTCCCATAGACCGTTTTTCCAGATCGTGTCGAAAGCTTGTTTTAAGTCGATAAACGAGCAGAATAATTTTCTTCTGTTATTATTTAGATATTGAATAATATGGTGTAAAACGAATAAATTGTCTGCTGTCGAGAAACCTTTTCTGAACCCCGCTTGTATATTGTTTAGAATATCATTAGATTCAACATAGTAATTCTTTTATTTAAAATACTGGTAAATACTTTCCCTAGACAGCTGAACAATGTTATAGGCCTATAGTTTTCAGGTTTTGTTATGTCGCCTTTATTTTTATATATTGGATTGATTATATCTATTGTACATAGCTCTGGGATTACACCAGTGTCATAAATGAGATTAAAGAGTTTAACATATATAGTTTTCATCAATGGTAAAGATGCTTTTATTTGTTCGTTTACTATTTTATCATAACCACTGGCTTTGTTATTTTTTAAAGTTTTTATTGCTATCATTATTTCATTTTCAGTAATGGGGACATTTATTTCTTCGTTTATTTCATTTTCTGCGTTATCATTACTGTTATTATAATTATTATCATCATCATTATTAGTGTTTACATTTTTGAAGAAATTATAAAGTTCTGTTAAGTTAGCTTCATTTTTTTGTAAAGGCTTTCAATTTAGGATTTTCCAATATTTTTTTGGATCTTTACTCTTAACATTTCGCAATTTCTTAATATTTGATTTTTTGTATTTATTATAAAATTGGTTCAATGTATTTTTGTAAATTTTAGCATTGCGTTTGAGAGTCTCTTTCGTTTCGTTATTCTTTCTTAATTTATAAAGATACTTTGCAGTGTGAAAGTTTTTTCTAGCCTTTTTGCATTTTGGTCCAAACAAAGAATTTTTATTTGATATACCGGTGTCTCTTTTATTATTTACCTTTGTATATCCGAACGTTTCGCTAGAAGTATTCAAAAACAGTGTTGATATATCATTGACTATTTCGTCTACATTCTCTTGGGTAAAGTTTGTATCAAGTGTAAATTTATCAAGAGTTTCGTGTATATTTTGCAGTTTGTTTATATCCAATTTGTCTATAAATTCGTTTGCTTTAGTTCTATCCCATAATTTGACAGACGTTTGTTCCTCATCTCGTTCATTGTTGCTTTTACTTAAGTTAAATGTTAAGTTTAGTTCAACTGGGTTATGGACATCTGAAAACAATGGACAGTAGTCCAATACTTGCAGTGATGACACATATTTAAAAAGACTAGAGTTACAAATAAAGTAGTCAACAACACTTTTACCTTTACATGTGGTTTTCCCAGGGATATGGATCCATATTTGTTCTCCCATTTAAAATGTAAAAAAAATTCAGTTTCAAAAATTCAAGAAATTGATTCCCATGATTATTGGAGGATTTATCATCATTTACACGTGTTTTATTTACTTTCGAAGACCTGTCAAACATACTCATTTCGAGATCATATTCTGAGCATATTTCTTCCAAATTTTGGCTGTCCAAAAATTAATTATCAACTACAATATAATCCCGAAGACATTTAGTTCTGGAATTAAAATCCCCAAATAAACAAAATGTGTCATATTTTCGTACAAAACATGTTAACATCACCTTGGATTTCTAAGAACGGATCTTCTACAGAATATTCTGAGTACTCTGGTGGCAGTTGAGGGCACTATCAGACAAGTTTTCGTTTTAAGATATTCATCTGGTTTGCAAGTTTATCACGATACTAATCTAGTTAACCACATAAGTATCTAGTTAAGTACGTAGTTATCTAGTTACCTTAACGTGATAACCACATACTTATCTAGTAAATTAAACAGTTAACTGATGGCAGAAATATGCCACCATACATTTGTTAAAGCTTTTGGTTAATATTCTATAATTGTCTACTTCCTGAATTCAGTACCGTGCGCTGAGCACCAGTATACTCGACTAATAAGTAAGTGATTCTGAGTAATATCCTACACACAATCCTAAACTGAAGTTTGATTGATTTAATTTCCCTACCACTTCAAAATTAGCAAATAATTTTGCCTATAATTATACATTTTTTAAATCGTATATACAATCTGACCATAAACAGACACTGGATAAACTGATTCGTACAAACAGAAAAGCCTGAACTAAGAACAGTATGATAATGATAAGACATAGCTTACCGTCTGTCATTGTTTTGTCATAAAATCCTAGAAATTAATATTGTTATATCCCTATTTTTTTAAAACATAAATGTTTTTCTACTGCGCAATAAGCGTGTTACATTGACTGCGTTTAAATTTAGCTAAACATGAGAAGCAGACGACACATATTGATTTGTATATATAATTATGTGTGTACTACATATCCCAAGATCGTCTGTATTCTACGTTATAGCAGATTTAAATTACCGGTGAGACTTAATGGATTCTCTCTATACCGTATCGATAATACATTGTTGTAGGCACCCAGAGCTATACAGCACAATACCATATTCAAGGCGTATCCTACAATAAGGCCATTTTTTAACGCGGATATGTCCTTTAAACTTTGTATGTTTGATCAGTGTAATGTATCTAACCAAAATATGATATAAAAAGTTAGGTCACCTTGCTCTATTTTATGATAATGAAGACTAAAACGTGAATATTTCCTATGAATATAGAGCAAAATCGATACCATTTTACTATATGTTTTCTAGAGCGGAGATTTTCTTACAACTTGGTATACTATGTTAGAGTCACTGTCTGAATGAAAATATGAAATAAAAATAATAGGTCACCATGCTTGATTGAATTATTGTGTTTCAAATGTATAATATATATATGGAAAGCGGAAGTTGAAAAAAAATACCCATAATATACTTGGTAACCCATTAACGCTTTACATTTTCATAAAATGTGTTAGTTTTAAATATTTATTGAAGATCATTTTATAATATCAAATATATAATTTTAAATATCTAATGACTTTTCTTTTTTGTAATAATAAAGTATATGGAAAAAGAAAGTAGAAGGAAAACGACAAAAATATAATGAAATCCTTCAATTAAACATAATAATATCATCATTTGTATAGTTCTTGGTGACTATATCAAATTCAGTAAAAATCTTTGCATCGTAAAAGAAAATAGCAAACTACTCCCACATACGTCTTTAAGTGTTTACATATTACAAAGCTTAACGTGACACTGGTAACCGAGCGTATTAGACGACAGGTACCGAGCAGTAATTGAACGATACTATCAGTACTATACTGGTATCTCAATAAAATCTGCACACATTGTCATTATTTTTCTGCGCAGCCGTACTAACATGGTTTTGCTATTTGCATATCACTGTTGTTTAAACCAATCACATCTTACATTAACCACTATGCCAACTTCTTTTCAACCGAACAACGTTTGTAACCTTGACGCGGTTTGGTTAATCTTTCGATAAAGGGTACGTTACATTACCGATCCACTGAATTACGGTACAATTACCGTAATAAATTTAAATTCTCTTAAACAATTAATTAATGCATTTTTAAATTACTACGAATTACGCAGATCAATAGGTAACTACACAGACATTAAAGTGCTAATCAACAGAGCCAGCAACGGACGGAAATGAACGGAGATTTCCGACTATCGCCGATCGATAAAGTAGAAATTCACGATACTTTCCGAATGCGCGCTAAGGATTGTGGGTAAATAATTTGATCAAGCCAGTTTCGAATCCATGGTTTTATGATATCATTGAAGCAAAAAAGCTGCTTTAAGTACTAAAGTTAATGCAATAACAAAACATTACTGCATTTAAAGAATGAAAGGATGTGATTCTCTCTTCAGTTCATCGATTCATTCTTTGAAAAAAATGTGCTATGATATGTTATAAGATGCTTCTAGCTTCTCATTTCATCTCACCATGAGTTATGACCGTCTGGTTCAATGTGTATTTAATTATTTCTCTAAGTGTGATTTATATATGCACATAAATAAAATACAGAAACAGATATCACGAAATATTTCCTGGTCTGTTTCATATTTATTAATCATACTTTTACATTCTATTCGCGTAACAGCATGAACGGTAATTAACTTAAGTGTTTTTATGTCCGATTACTAAAACGTTTTAGCTGCTAGTTTTTTTGCATCACACTTATTATTGTTTTAAAAGGACAATTAAATTTAATTCCCATTTGCTTATATAGATAAATTACAATTAGACAGACAGGGAGCGTATCATGACACTGCGTCCGTAATGTCTTACCCGTACATAATTTTATCGCTGTATCAAAAGACAAAGTATGCGTATGTGGCAAAACACGAAGACTGCACGAGTATGGCGAAGTACCTCTCCTACATTACACGTGTACTGAACATGCTGAAAACAGGATATGTATGTGTTGTTTGTGTTTTCATATTGTATGCTCGTCGATCAATAGTCATAACATTATTCATAATAAAAATGATAATAGGCCTAATAATGATCATAATGATAATAATTAAAAAGGAAAGTAAAACGAAAACAGATTTAGTTCGTTTATTCCGATGTACGTACATGTACACTAGCGGATCCAGGGGGAGTACATACATGTACAGTAGCGGATCCAGGGGGAGTACATACATGTACAGTAGCGGATCCAGGGGGAGTACATACATGTACACTAGCGGATCCAGGGGGAGTACATACATGTACACTAGCGCCCCCTAAAATTTCCCAACCTTACATGTATGTCTGAGTATAAATATACTGCGATCTTTAATTACAAGATTATCAAATAAGCGATTCTGATTCATTGTAGCATTGTATTATATCATGTTGATGTTTTATAAGGCTTGAGCGAAACCAAAAAAATGACCAAAAAGTTACGCCCTCCCCCTAAGACATTATACTGGACCCGCCCCTGATGTAAATAAAAACAAAAGAGTGAAAAACCACAACATGTCGCCAATCACACCCATCACCCAACATAAGGATATCATACGGTCAATGAAGGGTGTGAAGTATTGTATTGTTCTACCTTTATACGTATGTCAGTTACTGTAGCTAAGGAGCGTAAATCATGTTCGAGTGGTCGACCTATCTCCGTTCGAGTGATCTACTCTTAGATACTATGAAATAAGAAGCATCGGGATCTCGTTAAGATTTAAAAACATGTTTAAGCTGTGTTCTAGCCATAACTATTCGAGCTATCTACTGTGTTCTAGCCATGACTGTTTGAGCTATCTACTGTGTTCGAGCCATGACGGTTCGAGCTATCTACTGTGTTCGAGCCATGACTGTTCGAGCTATCTACTGTGTTCGAGCCATGACGGTTCGAGCTATCTACTGTGTTCGAGCCATGACGGTTCGAGCTATCTACTGTGTTCGAGCCATGCATGTTCGAGCTATCTACTGTGTTCGAGCCATGCCTGTTCGAGCTATCTACTGTGTTCGAGCCATGACTGTTCGTGCTATCTACTGTGTTCGAGCCATGCCTGTTCGAGCTATCTACTATGTTCGAGTCATGACTGTTCGAGCTATCTACTGTGTTCGAGCCATGACGGTTCGAGCTATCTACTGTGTTCTAGCCATGACTGTTTGAGCTATCTACTGTGTTCGAGTCATGCCTGTTCGAGCTATCTACTGTGTTCGAGCCATGACTGTTCGAGCTATCTACTGTGTTCGAGCCATGACGGTTCGAGCTATCTACTGTGTTCTAGCCATGACTGTTTGAGCTATCTACTGTGTTCGAGTCATGCCTGTTCGAGCTATCTACTGTGTTCGAGCCATGAATTTTCGAGCTATCTACTGTGTTCGAGCAATGACTGTTCAAAATACCACATTTTTAATGGGTTTTTTTTCATTTAAATCCAGTAAGCCATATGGCCCATGAGGACAAACAAATAAATACATACATGTGTATATACAAACATCAATCTATGAGATGGAGAAGGAACACTATAACACACATTCGAACATATAACGTTATAGTTGAAGAACAAACTAAAAATGACTATGTAATAAAACTTACATGCGATAGCGTATTAATGTTGACGTGCTGTGCATTCAGCCCAAATTTCAGTAATGTATCTTCTTCAAAGCACATTATCTCGACTATTAAAGAATACTCGATACCCAAAATTGGCACATGTAAGCAGGAATATATTTTCTAGTAAGATGAATGGAGTACGACAAGCATGATTAATTGATTGTGAGCATATATAGTAAACAACTAATTTCTTCCATCGTGTGTCGCTTAGTGTTGGTTTACCGGGTCATAGCTGGAACAAATGTCGTTCCCTATTCATGGTAATTGCAATAAAACAACCAGCGTGCATTCCCATAAACACAAATAAGTCTCACTTTTCAAAGAAACAGTGTGAAATAGGATACATAAGTGAATAACCTTACCCCCTGTCAGTATAGTAGGTAAATATTTGTCGTACAGTACACACAACCCCGTGCTGTATACACAAAATCGTGCTGTACAAATAACCCCGTCAATTACACATAACCCCGTGTTGTACATACACACCCGTGTAGTACACACTTCCTCGTGCAGTACACACAACCCCGTGCTGTACACACATCCCCGAACAGTAAACACAACCCCGTGCTGTACACACATCCCAATGCAGTTCACACAACCCCGTGCTGTACACACATCCCCGTACAGTACACACATCCCCATACAGTATACACATCCCCATACAGTACACACATACCCGTACAGTACACACATCCCATCGCTCTAACACATCCCCGTACAATACACACATCCCCGTACAATACACACATCCCCGTACAATACACACATCTCCGCGCTGTACACAAATCCCCGTACAATACACACATCCCCGTACAATACACACATCTCCGCGCTGTACACACATCCCCGTACAGTACAAACATCCCCGTACAGTACACACATCCCCGTACAGTACACACATCCCCGCGCTGTACACACATCCCCGTGCAGTACACACATCCCCGCGCTGTACACACATCCCCATACAGTAAACACATCCCCATACCGTACACACATTCCCGTACAATACACACATCCCCGTACAGTACACACATCCCCGTACAGTATATACACATAACCCCGTGCTGTATACACAACATCGTGCTGTACAAAAAAACCCGTCAATTACACATAACCCCGTGTTGTACATACACACCCATGCAGTACACACTTCCTCGTGCAGTACACACAACCCCGTGCTGTACCCACATCCCAGAACAGTAAACACAACCCCGTGCTGTACAACCATCCCCATGCAGTACACACAACCCCGTGCTGTACACACATCCCCGTACAGTACACACATCCCCATACAGAATACACATCCCCATATAGTACACACATCCCCGCGCTGTACACACTTCCCCGTGCAGTACACACATCCCCGTGCAGTACACACATCTCCGCGCTGTACACTCATCCCCGTGCAGTACACACATCCCCGTGCAGTACACACATCCCCGTGCAGTACAAACATCCCCGTGCAGTACACACATCCCCGTGCAGTACACACATCTCCGCGCTGTACACAAATCCCCGTACAGACAGTACACACATCCCCGTGCAGTACACACATCCCCGTGCAGTACACACATCCCCGTGCAGTACACACATCTCCGCGCTGTACACAAATCCCCGTACAGACAGTACACACATCCCCGTACCATACACAGATCCCCGTACAGTACACACATCCCCGTACAGTACACACATCCCCGTACAGTACAGACATAACCCCGTGCTGTATACACAACATCGTGCTGTACAAATAACCCCGTCCATTACATATACTCCCGTATTGTACATACACATCCGTGCAGTATACACTTCCTCGTGCAGTACCCACAACCCAGTGTTGTACACATATCCCCGTACAGTACACATCCCCGTACAGTACACACATCCCCTTACAGTACACACATACCCGTACAGTACATACATCCCCGTACAGTACACACATCCTCGCGCTGTACACACATCCCCGTACGGTACATACATCCCCGTACAGTACACACATACCCGTACAGTACATACATCCCCGTACATTACACACATCCTCGCGCTGTACACACATCCCCGTACGGTACTCACATCCCCGTACAGTATACACAACCCCGTGCAGTACACACATCATCGTGCAGTACACATATCCTCGTGCTGTACAAACATTCTCGGGCAGTACACACATCCCCTTGCAGTACACACATCCCCGTGCAGTACACACATCCTCGTGCAGTACCCACATCCTCGGGCTGTACACACATCCCCTTGCAGTACACACATCCCCGTGCAGTACACACATCCTCGGGCAGTACCCACATCCTCGGGCTGTACACACATCCTTGGGTAGTACACACATCCCCATGCTGTACACACGTCCCGTGCAGTACACAACCCCGTGCTGCACACACAACCCCGTGCTGCACATACAACCCCGCGCTGTACACACATCCCCGTGCAGTACACACATCCCCGCGCTGTACACACATCCCTGTGCAGTACACACATCCCCGCGCTGTACACACATCCCCATACAGTAAACACATCCCCATACCGTACACACATTCCCGTACAATACACACATCCCCGTACAGTACACACATCCCCGTACAGTATATACACATAACCCCGTGCTGTATACACAACATCGTGCTGTACAAATAACCCCGTCAATTACACATAACCCCGTGTTGTACATACACACCCATGCAGTACACACTTCCTCGTGCAGTACACACAACCCCGTGCTGTACCCACATCCAAGAACAGTAAACACAACCCCGTGCTGTACACACATCCCCATGCAGTACACACAACCCCGTGCTGTACACACATCCCCATACAGTATACACATCCCCATATAGTACACACATCCCCGTGCAGTACACACATCCCCGCGCTGTACACACTTCCCCGTGCAGTACACACATCCCCGTGCAGTACACACATCTCCGCGCTGTACACAAATCCCCGTACAGACAGTACACACATCCCCGTGCAGTACACACATCTCCGCGCTGTACACAAATCCCCGTACAGACAGTACACACATCCCCGTGCAGTACACACATCTCCGCGCTGTACACAAATCCCCGTACAGACAGTACACACATCCCCGTGCAGTACACACATCTCCGCGCTGTACACAAATCCCCGTACAGACAGTACACACTTCCCCGTGCAGTACACACAACCCCGTGCAGTACACACATCTCCGCGCTGTACACACTTCCCCGTGCAGTACACACATCCCCGTGCAGTACACACATCTCCGCGCTGTACACAAATCCCCGTACAGACAGTACACACATCCCCGTACCATACACAGATCCCCGTACAGTACACACATCCCCGTACAGTACACACATCCCCGTACAGTACACACATAACCCCGTGCTGTATACACAACATCGTGCTGTACAAATAACCCCGTCCATTACATATACTCCCGTATTGTACATACACATCCGTGCAGTACACACTTCCTCGTGCAGTACACACAACCCCGTGTTGTACACATATCCCCGTACAGTACACATCCCCGTACAGTACACACATCCCCTTACAGTACACACATCCCCTTACAGTACACATCCCCGTACAGTACACACATCCCCTTATAGTACACACATACCCGTACAGTACATACATCCCCGTACAGTACACACATCCTCGCGCTGTACACACATCCCCGTACGGTACATACATCCCCGTACAGTACTCACATCCCCGTACAGTACACACATACCCGTACAGTACATACATCCCCGTACATTACACACATCCTCGCGCTGTACACACATCCCCGTACGGTACATACATCCCCGTACAGTACTCACATCCCCGTACAGTACACACATACCCGCACAGTACATACATCCCCGTACATTACACACATCCTCGCGCTGTACACACATCCCCGTACGGTACTCACATCCCCGTACAGTATACACAACCCCGTGCAGTACACACATCATCGTGCAGTACACATATCCTCGTGCTGTACAAACATTCTCGGGCAGTACACACATCCCCGTACAGTATACACATCCCCGTGCAGTACACACATCATCGTGCAGTACACACATCCTCGTGCAGTACACACATCCCCGTACAGTATACACATCCCCGTGCAGTACACACATCATCGTTCAGTACACATATCCTCGTGCTGTACAAACATTCTCGGGCAGTACACACATCCCCTTGCAGTACACACATCCCCGTGCAGTACACACATCCTCGGGCAGTACCCACATCCTCGGGCTGTACACACATCCTTGGGTAGTACACACATCCCCATGCTGTACACACGTCCCGTGCAGTACACAACCCCGTGCTGCACACACAACCCCGTGCTGCACACACAACCCCGTGCTGCACATACAACCCCGTGCTGCACTCACATCCTCGTGCAGTACACACAATCTCGTGCTGTACACACATAATCGTCATGTACACTCATTCCCGTGCAGTGCTCACAACACCGCGCAGTACACACTAACCCGCGCTGTACATATAACCCCGTGCAATACATAAAACCCCGTGCAGTACATACATTCTCGTCCAATACACTCATTCCCGTGCAGTGCTCACAACACCGCGCAGTACACACTAA
This sequence comes from Mactromeris polynyma, assembly GCA_032209605.1. Taxonomy (NCBI): domain Eukaryota; kingdom Metazoa; phylum Mollusca; class Bivalvia; order Venerida; family Mactridae; genus Mactromeris; species Mactromeris polynyma. The sequence goes on from JASFXZ010000013.1 coordinate 17,146,978, forward strand.
CCCGCGCTGTACACACAACCCTGTGTAATACATAAAACCCCGTGCAGTACATACATTCTCGTCCAATACACTCATTCCCGTGCAGTGCTCACAACACCGCGCTGTACACACTAACCCGCGCTGTACACACAACCCTGTGTAATACATAAAACCCCGTGCAGTACACACAACCCCGTGCCGTACAAACAGCCCCGTGCTGTACACACAACCCCGCCGTACACACAACCCCGCGCCGTACACACAACCCCGCGCCGTACACACAACCCCGCGCCGTACACACAACCCCGCGCCGTACACACAACCCCGCGCCGTACACACAACTCTGCACTGTACATACATCCCTTTGGTGACTGTATCCTGACATAGCACTGGATAGATGCCTGACAATGGCAAATGTACATAGTCGTGTGACGTTGGCGAAATAATCGGCGTTTGACAATCGACAATCGACAATCGACATTCGTCATTCAAACATTATAATTAATAATCAGAAAAGTTATAGTTTTATAAAAAACAATCACATAATTTGAACGTCAAGCTGTGCTGTGTATTCAACATACGTCATTCAAAATGCACGGAATGTAATCAGAAAATATGAATATCGACAAGTGGCTAGGCATGATGTAAATACGTTTTCAAAATGTTAAAATGTTCCTTATAACGCCTTGACATTTAAGTTATGTACTACATTCCTCGGTTTTCTAATTCGTTTTACTTGGTCTCTCTCTCAAGCAAAATCAACTTAAAAGGCCATGTCCGAATGTAGCTTCCATTTTTGAGAATTTAAACCTTAAAGTTGCATTGAGATGTTTTTAACGTATGCAACAATTAAGGCACTTCTCTGCATGAGTTATCGAAAGAGAGATTAAGTTGTTACATGGTATGCCCCATACATAAGACAATGCCACCTCACATAGCCCCCCGGGATAACAACAGTCTACAAAACATTAGGCACTTTGGAGAAGCAAGGGTGAACGGGAGCAAGTAATTGTCTGGTCGACCATCAATAACAACTAAGGAGAAAGTTTAATTCATTCAGTAGTTGATGAACAAGAATGGAATATTTTAAGGGATGTCAACGAATATTCGGATATTCGAATATTCATTTGTACGTCCGAATATTCGGATGCAGAATCTGTATTCGAATATATTCGATAAAAATACATTTTCGATATAAAGGCTGATTGCAATTGTATTCGATTAAAAAAAAGTATTGTCATTATCGCATCGGCAGACATTTTACGCTTGAAATAAATACCTACAGGTGTTAATTGACATGTTATGTTGTATAAGTGGGCGCAAGAGAGATATACCACTCTGGTGATGACATTTATATAGGCCCTGTAATTATTAGTGAACGTAGGGATTTTTACAACTGAGTGATCAGTTTAAAACACAAGAAGGTCGAATGTTCGAATGTTCGAATATTCGTTCGGAAGGTCGACCGAATATTCGAATACCAAAATTGCCATTCGTTGACATCCTTAAATATCAGTATATAAAACATTGTAAACATAACTTATATCGATAAACAACCAAACTAGCAGCGATGTTACGTCACCTGCTATTTCACTAGAGAAGTATCAGAAATAATACATGGGCGTTATGACATTTATGATGCAGTTTAAAAGAGTAAATTTGCCTCGTACCATAAACAAGCAATGACCGGATGTCTTTTGCCTTATCGTTTACATAAGTAATTATCATTCGTACCAATGCTGTGACACATCCTTTACGATGTCGAGTATTTCTTGCTTTGAATAATTCATTCGTGGCATTTCAGTAAGAAACGCAGGGAAGAGATAAATGTATTAAGTCTGTAATCTAGGAAAAAGATTGTTTCTAATCGAATTGTGTCTCGGTTCATGGCAAACAATGCCTTACGGTTTCATTTGTTCGAGACAGCTTCTGTTTTAAATGCGAAAAAGTAGACATAGCAGTGCTCTAGATTTTTTTTTCAAAGACACTTGTTGTCCGAGAATATCGGTCAATTTAGTAACAAATTAACATACACAATGAAAGCTCCACAATCTAAAATTAATAATTACATGTATGTGTTTGTGGGATTCTAAGTTTGACTTACAACTGAACAATATTGCTGATGTTGGTTAGCTTTAAAAACAGACTTGTCCGGGACTAACTTCAACTCAGCTGTTGGTAGCCCGATTCAACTTTAGACTAATCCGGGACGTCGGGCAAGTGGATTTCTAGAGCCCTGCATAGAAAAAGTAGATTGTGTTCGGGACTTTGTCGGCATTACCTTTTGCTGTGGAACAAACAAAATATGTTCAATGGAGAACCTTTAAAGATGTATCTGGCTCATCTGAACATGAAATGTTTGAATTGGCTTCATCCAGTATTGTTGTTACATTGGCTTAAAACATTTCTAATAAGAACCATTGCAATGTATTACCGATTGAAAATATCTTTTTTTACCATTATATAACTACTTACAGACAAAACTTGTAAAATAGCCTGATTGTTAAAAAAACTGGACACGTTTTGATAAGTTTTATTTTGAAAATATCATTTTTGTTACCATGACACCATTTATTATATTATTGGTCATGAAAAATATAAAAAATGCATATTTATACAGAAATGTTCACCTGAAATAGACAAAAGTTGTTTTACAATACAAAAAATATAAATGTGATTTACAAAACAAGTATGAACATATATTTTTGTTATGTTGCTATGGTAACCAGGACGTGCTATTGTCCATAATTGGCAAAATTCTGCACAATGACTAGCTAGATAAGTATAATCAAGACATTAATACTGCTTACATACTAGTAAACAGCTTTTCGAGAATAAGTCCTCCATTTGTCTTTTTGAATTAAGTATGTCTCATGATTCATGTTAACATTGATCCAGCCATAGTCATATATTGTTGGTCTGTCTGTCTACATTCGACTTCGTAAGTTCATATGTAATCCTTTCTTAGAAATGCTCTCTCTTACTGTCATTTATTAAAACAAAGAAAAAAAATATTGATTTTATTTTTTCCAATGTTTTGTGGCCAAAAACACCGCATATCGTACCTGGTCCCTTCCTTTCTCTGTTACCAGTATTTAAGGTTATGTCTAATGATTCACTTACTTTTTCATGTGCCTTTATCTAAGGCTGTTAATTTACCTAGACCTTATTGTTCTCTCGCATTCTGAGAGAAAAAAATCAGTTAAGTTGTACTGAGAGCAGGACTGACTGAGCTTACTGCTCACTTACTGGAATACTAATATAATTACTGTGTGTATTTTATTGTGTATAACTCCAATTTGCTATTTCGTTCATTATCGTGTTTACCTAAATATCGATTATAGGGGTGTTTTATACAACTTATAAATCTATTCATAATTAAAAATATGATTTTACGCAACCTTCCCACCCTATACCCAATATAATGGATAAATCGATAATGAAAGCCTTATCGAATATGGTTTATACGTAATGTTTAATACACTGACCCAATTTGAAAACTCAACAGTTTATTTGTGTTAATATTTGTTTTATTAGTATACATGTTGTGTTATCACGACTTCATTGGGGATAATAATTTTCAATTATCACGTGTCCAAGCAGAAAAAAATGATGTTCTTACTGTGCACGTGCGCAGCAATACGTGTTTCACTTACACGTGTTCACTTACAAGTTTTAAACAGACAATGCTGAGCATAGACCAATACAATTAATTTGTTTAAAACAATTGAATTTAGTGTTGTCGCGTCTTTCTGAAGATCAGAGAAACCAGGCGATTGGTAAGCTCCGGGTGGGATCAATAGTAAATAACGTCACGTGTCAATTTGGCGGCTCCAGACAGACTTTTCATAACCGATTCAACACTACTGGATATGTCAGAGCGCGTCAGAGTCGGATGCGTACGTGCGACAACGTTTAGCGCTGATCGCATTATCACTTTTTAAACCATTTTTGGAAGAACACGGGGTGTACTTTTGTTCTTTGTGTATTCTGAAACTATGTATCTTTTCCTAATTTCCTTATTCTATGATTGTTTAGTTTAGATTTATTTATTTCACATCGATTATGAAACAATATATCTCAACGTTATAAAGTTAAGTAAAAGTAAAGTGTTTATTTATTATACTGTCACCCCTATTTTAAGAGCCAGACAAATTTGACTTATGAGACTTTTCTGAGCACGTTTACTTCCCGATTCCTATCCTTTAATGTCAGGCACCAGGCAGGTAAGCACACGGTAACCAATATTTAACTAGCTGGCGGCTCACCATCCTGCCATATTATAGCGGACCCCTATCGAGATTCGAACCTTCGACCTCCCGCTCCCAAGGCGGATGCCTCAACCACTCGGCCGCACCTCTCGATGACTTCTTCCGGGACTGTGAAGTTCGCTGTTCAACCTCGCCCAAGACGAGATTCGTACCCACGACCTTCGAACCAAGATTCAGGCGCTCTACCCATCGACCACTGCGTCTCCCTGTCAAGATTAATTGATTCACATATTATTATTGTTCCTGAGACAAACATAGCTTTGGATCACTGTGTCACAGTTACGTTAGCAAACGGTAACGCGATAATCTTGGCTAATACATTTAAAACACATTGATAAAATGTAGACAATGTCAGACGACAAAATGACAGCTATGAGTTGGGAAGATATGATGACATAAATCCATGTTTTTGTGTTTGCTGTGACTGTACGCTTAGTGTACAACAACAATCATGCATCTGTATGTGCGGGATCGGATAATTTCCACTAGTTAGAGCTTAGTATCAACTGGTATATTGTGGGTTCATACGAAAATATTAGATGAAAGAGATATTTCTACAAACATTGATATTGTATATGTGGTTGATGCATGTATCAGAGTAAAACTTCTCGTTTGAGTTTTGGCAATATAAAACAGAAAATTGCCCCGTACTTTAGGCACACTATGTTTAGAAGAAAAAGTTTAGTCAGTGCTTATACTTTGTGAATTTCTTTTAGGAAACGAAAATATATATATTTATTTGTGAAATATATAAGGCCACCGGCCCACACACAAGATGATACAATAGATATAATACACAACGTAGTAAGGTCATTGTAATATATGCAATACATACGTAAGGTTCCAAAACTGGAGACATTATAACGTAAAAACAACATATTTGTAGAATGACATAGACATAACCCTACAAGTTAATATATACAGTCAAACAAATCTAGACATAAAATCATCTCGTAATCTAAGAGCATGATAAATATACATAGCAATATTACGGACAACATATGTATTTGAACATGACATCAGGTTGTAAAATGCTTGAACACTAGGGTGTTCCAAGTAATGCTTAGGAATGTATTGAGATCTTAATTCAGCATACAGAGGACAGCATATAACAAAGTGAAATTCATCCTCAACACAACCTTCACAATATATACATGTTCTAAATTCTCTGGGAACACCAGAATGTCTACCTTGTTCAATCATCAAGGAGTGAGATGAACTTCTAAATGAAGCTAAACAATATCTAAATTTATTAATGTCAATGTATAGAATGTATGATTCCATTTTATAATCAGTTTTAAAATGTGCATAGTGATATAATTTGCTGTTTTCAAGGCATCTGGTAGCCCATGATTGTTTGTACTGATCAGTTAATCGTTGAATATATTGTTTCAAAAATGCCTCGGGATTTTCAACATACTGATTTTCCCAAATATACCCGAACCCGTTTACAAACAAATTATTTTTTACATAAGTTACCCAGTTTGTTTGACCGATGTTATCAAGGTGCACAAGCATATCATAACACAAACGTATATAACGTTTACGTGGCATACACAATAGTCTCATTCAGTATTTAATGCAACGCTTATAAGTATATACATACATGGGTAGCCTACCCAGATCCCCTAAAATAGCATCATTACATGAATGTTTGTTAACTTTCAAAAAACGTTTACATGCATAAACTTGTACATTCTCAAGACTATTAATATTTTGCAAACCCCACAATTCGGAACCATATAATAGTATTGAACCAACTTTCGCATCAAACAACTTGAAAAAAGTTTTATACGGACAACAAGACGATTTACTAAAACAATTCAGTATATGCATAAGCACTGTTTTTGCCTTGATTGACATAGCTTCTGACATTCTATAAAGTGACATCCTATTCGTAAATAATACACCTACATAGGTAAAACTATTGACTACATCTATGGCCATAGTATTGTAGTGCCACCTCTCGCGAGCTGCTAAACGACCACCTTTCTTGAACACAACAATTTTAGTTTTATTAATAAGTAAGTTTATAGGTGTTACAGAAAGTACTTAATATATTTAATTGCCTTTGTAATCCAACAATGGTGACTGCTATAAGTGCTATATCATCAGCAAACATTAATAGAAATATCTCAACAATATCAGGAAAAAGCTGAATACCACGAATGTCATTATTACAAAGCAATACATATAGCTCATTGATGAAAAGTGAAAACAATATTGGACTTAGATTACACCCTTGACGTAGTCCAATTGGACATTGAAACGTATCTGTATTTCCTAACTTTGTTCTAACATGCCCCTTAACTTCATTATAGACTGATTTAATCGCTTTGAACAAATTCCCTTTAATACCATCCCTTTGCAAAACTTCAAACAATGTACTTCGATTAACAGAATCGAAAACCTTCTGGAAGTCGACAAATGCGACATAGATAGGTTTACCTTTCTTATTTAAATACTTGCTTACAATAGAGTATAAAACATAGGCATTATCTATGGTGGAATAGCCGGATCTAAATCCTGCTTGACATTCTGTTACAACGTTATATGCATCTACATAAAAAGTCAGTCTTTTTGTTAATATTGAGATATATATTTTACTAACACTATCCAATAATGATATACCTCTATAATTGTTAGGTACATTTCTTTTTCCTTTTTTGTATATAAGTCAAACCAATTTACTTACAAAATAGTTAATTTAATATTCAACCCCGTGCTGTACACATCCCCATGCAGTTCACACAACCCCGTGATGTACACACATCCCCGTACAGTACAAACATCCCCGCGCTGTACACACATCCCCGTGCAGTACACACATTACCAGCGCTGTACACACATCACCATACAGTACACACATCCCCATACCGTACACACATTCCCGTACAATACACACATCCCCGCACTGTGCACATATCCCCATACAGTACACACATCCCCGTACAGTATACACATAACCCCGTGCTGTATACACAAAATCGTGATGTACAAATAACCCCGTCCATTACACATAATCCCGTTTTGTACATACACACCCGTGCAGTACACACTTCCACGTGCAGTACACACAACCCCGTGCAGTACACACATCCCCGTGCAGTACACACATCCTCGCGCTGTACACACATCCCCGTACAGTACTCACATCCCCAGTACAGTATACACAACCCCGTGCAGTACACACATCCCCGTACAGTACACACATCCCCGTACAGTACACACATCCCCGTACAGTACACACATCCTCGCACTGTACACACATCCCCGTACAGTACTCACATCCCCAGTACAGTATACACAACCCCGTGCAGTGCACATATCCTCGTGCTGTACAAACATTCTCGGGCAGTACACACATCCCTTTGCAGTACACACATCCCCATGCTGTACTCACATCCCCTTGCAGTACACAACCCCATGCTGTACACACATCCCCTTGCAGTACACAACCCCGTGCAGTACACACATCATCGTGCAGTACACATATCCTTGTGCTGTACAAACATTCTCGGGCAGTACACACATCCCCTTGCAGTACACACATCCCCATGCTGTACTCACATCCTCGGGCAGTACCCACATCCTCGGGCTGTACACACGTCCTTGGGTAGTACACACATCCCCATGCTGTACACACATCCCATGCAGTGCACATACAAACCCCGTGCTGCACACACATCCTCGTGCAGTACTCACACCCCCGTGCTTTACTCATATCCCCTTGCAGTACTCACATTCCCGTGCTGTACACACATCCTCGTGAAGTAAACACATCCCCATGCAGTTCACATATCCCTGTGCAGTTCACATATCCCCGTGCAGTTAACACATCCTCGTGCTGTGCACAACCCGTGCAGTACACACATCCTTGTGCTTTACCCAAAACCCCGTGCTGTACACACAACCCCATGCAGTACACACAACGCCGCGCAGTACACACTAACCCGCGCTGTACATACAACCCCGTGCAATACATAAAACCCCGTTCAGTATACACAATCCCGTGCCGTACACACAGCTTCGTGCTATACACACAACCCGTGCTGTACATACAACCCGTGCTGTACATACAACCCGTGCTGTACACACAACACCGCGATGTACATACAACCCGTGCTGTACACACAACACCTCGCTGTACATACAACCCGTGCTGTACACACAACACCGCGCTGTACATACAACCGGTGCTGTACACACAACACCGTGCTGTACACACAACACCGTGCTGTACACACAACACCGTGCTGTACACACAACACCGTGCTGTACACACAACACCGCGCTGTACACACAACACCGTGCTGTACACACAACACTGGCTGTACACACAACACCGCGCTGTACACACACCATCGCGCTGTACACACAACACCGTGCTGTACACACAACACCGCGCTGTACATACAACCCGTGCTGTACAAACAACACCGCGCTGTACACACAACCCGTGCCATACACACAACCCCGTGCTGTACACACAACACAGCGCTGTACACACAACCCGTGCCATACACACAACCCCGTGCTGTACACACAACACAGCGCTGTACATACAACCCGTGCCATACACACAACCCCGTGCTGTACACACAACACCGCGCTGTACATACAACCCCGTGCTGTACACACAACCCCGTGCTGTACACACAACACCGCGTTGTACATACAACCCCGTGCTGTACACACAACCCCGTGCTGTACACACAACACCGCGCTGTACATACAACCCGTGCTGTACATACAACACCGCGCTGTACATACAACCCGTGCTGTACACACAACACCGCGCTGTACATACAACCCGTGCCATACACACAACCCCGTGCTGTACACACAACGCCGTGCTGTACACTCAACACCGCGTTGTACATACAACCCGTGTCATACACACAACCCCGTGCTGTACACACAACCCCGTGCTGTACACACAACCCCGTGCTGTACACACAACACCGCGCTGTACACACAACCCCGTGCTGTACACACAACCCCGTGCTGTACACACAACCCCGCGCTGTACACACAACACTGCGCTGTACACACAACCCCGTGCTGTACATACAACCCCGTGCCATACACACAACCCCGCGCTGTACACACAACCCCGTGCTGTACATACAACCCCGTGCCATACACACAACCCCGTGCTGTACACACAACCCCGTGCTGTACACACAACCCCGCGCTGTACACACAACACTGCGCTGTACAAACATCCCTTAGGTGACTGAATCCTGACATAGCACTGGATAGATGCCTGAAAATGGCAAATGTGGTCGTGTGAAGTTGGCAAAATAATCGGCGTTTGACAATCGACAATCGACATTCGTCATTCAAACATTATAAGTAATAATCAGAAAAGTTATAGTTTAATAAAAAAACAATCACATAATTTGAACGTCAAGCTGTGCTGTACATTCAACATACGTCATTCAAAATGCACGGAATGTAATCAGCAAATATGAATATCGACAAGTGGCTAGGCACGATGTAAATACGTTTTCAAAATGTTAAAATGTTCCTTATAAAGCATTGACACTAGGTCTCTCTCTCAAGCAAAATCAACTTAAAAGGCCATGTCCGAATTCAGCTTACATTTTTAAACCTTAAAGTTGCATTGAGATGTTTTTAACGTATGCAACAATTAAGGCACTTCTCTGCATGAGTTATCGAAAGAGAGATTAAGTTGTTACATGGTATGCCCCATACATAAGACAATGCCACCTCACATAGCCCCCCGGGATAACAACAGTCTACAAAACATTAGGCACTTTGGAGAAGCAAGGGTGAACGGGAGCAAGTAATTGTCTGGTCGACCATCAATAACAACTAAGGAGAAAGTTTAATTCATTCAGTAGTTGATGAAGAAGAATGTAATATTTTTAGGGATGTCAACGAATATTCGGATATTCGGATATTCGTTTTTACGTCCGAATATTCGGATGCAGAATCTGTATTCGAATATATTCGATAAAAATACATTTTCGATATAAAGGCTGAATGCAATTGTATTCAATTAAAAAAAAGTATGGTCATTATCGCATCGGCAGACATTTTACGCTTGAAATAAATACCTACAGGTGTTAATTGTCATGTTATGTTGTATAAGTGGGCGCAAGAGAGATATAACACTCTGGTGATGACATTTATATAGGCCCTGTAATTATTAGTGAACGTGGGGATTTTTACAACTTGAGTGATCAGTTTAAAACACAAGAAGGTCGAATGTTCGAATATTCGTTCGGAAGGTCGTCGACCGAATATTCGAATACCAAAATTGCCATTCGTTGACATCCCTAAATATTTTATATAAAACATTGTAAACATAACTTATATCGATAAACAACCAAACTAGCAGCGATGTTACGTCACCTACTATTTCACTAGAGAAGTATCAGAAATAATACATGGGCGTTATGACATTTATGATGCAATTTAAAAGAGAAAATTTGCCTCGTACCATAAACAAGCAATGACCGGATGTCTTTTGCCTTATCGTTTACATAAGTAATTATCATTCGTACCAATGTTGTGACACATCCTTTACGATGTCGAGTATTTCTTGCTTTGAATAATTCATACGTGGCATTTCACTAAGAAACGCAGGGAGGAGATAAATGTATTAAGTCTGTAATCTAGGAAAAAGATTGTTTCTAATCGAATTGTGTCTCGGTTCATGGCAAACAATGCCTTACGGTTTCATTTGTTCGAGACAGCTTCTGTTTTAAATACGAAAAAGTAGACATAGCAGTGTTCTAGAATTTTTTTTTCAAAGACACTTGTTGTCCGAGAATATCGGTCAATTTAGTAACAAATTAACATACACAATGAAAGCTCCACAATCTAAAATTAATAATCGCATGTATGTGTTTGTGGGATTCTAAGTTTGACTTACAACTGAACAATTGCTGATGTTGGTTAGCTTTAAAAACAGACTTGTCCGGGACTAACTTCAACTCAGCTGTTGGTACCCCGATTCAGCATTAGATAAATCCGGGACGTCGGGCTAGTGGATTTCTAGAGCCCTGCATAGAAAAATTAGATTGTGTTCGGGACTTTGTCGGCATTACCTTTTGCTGTGGAACAAACAAAATATGTTCAATGGAGAACCTTTAAAGATGTATCTGGCTCATCTGAACATGAAATCTTTGAATTGGCTTCATCCAGTATTGTTGTTACATTGGCTTAAAACATTTCTAATAAAACAGAGAGAATACGTAACTACAATAAGAACCATTGCAATGTATTACCGATTGAAAATATCTTTTTTTACCATATTACTACCAACAGACAAAACTTGTAAAATAGCCTGATTGTTAAAAAATTAGACACGTTTTGATAAGTTTTATTTCAAAAATATCATTTTTGTTATCATGACACCATTTATTATTGGTCATGAAAAATAAAAGATAAAAATATTTACACAGAAATGTTCACCTGAAATAGACAAAAGTTGTTTTACAATACAAAAAATATAAATGTGATTTACAAAACAAGTATGAACATATATTTTTGTTATGTTGCTATGGTAACCAGGACGTGCTATTGTCCATAATTGGCAAAATTCTGCACAATGACTATTTAGATAAGTATAATCAAGACATTAATACTGCTAACATACTAGTAAACAGCTTTTCGAGAATAAGTCCTCTATTTGTCTTTTTGAATGAAATATGTCTATTGAATGGATATTTCATGATGAATGTTAACATTGATCCAGCCATAGTCATATCTTATTGGTCTGTCTGTCTTCATTCGACTTCGTAAGTTCATATGTAATCCTTTCTTAGAAATGCTCTCTCTTCCTGTCATTTATTAAAACAAAGAAAACAAAATATTGATTTTATTTTTTCCAATGTTTTGTGGCCAAAAACACCGCATATCGTACCTGGTCCTATTCTTAATACTGCTCGCTTACTGGAATACTAATATAATTACTGTGTGTATTTTATTGTGTATAACTCAAATTTGCTATTTCTTTCATTATCGTGTTTACATAAATATCGAGTATATGGGTGTTGTATACAACTTATTCATCCGTTGATTCCATTCATAATTGAAAATATGATTTACACAACCTTCCCACCCTATACCCAATATAATGGATAAATCGATAATGAAAGCCTTATTGAATATGGTTTATACGTAATGTTTAATACACTGACCCAAATTGAAAACTCAACAGTTTATGTGTGTTAATATTTGTTTTATTAGCATACATGTTGTGTTATCACGACTTCATTATGGATAATAATTATCAATTATCACGTGTCCAAGCAGAAAAAATTTAGTGTCGCGTCTTTTTGAAGATCAGAGAAACCAGGCGATTGGTAAGCTCCGGGTGGGATCAATAGTAATAACGTCACGTGTCAATTTGGCGGCTCCAGACAGACTTTTCATAACCGATTCAACACTACTCGATATGTCGGAGCGCGTCAGACCCGGACGCGTACGTGCGACAACGTTTAGCGCTGATCGCATTATCACTTTTTAAACTATTTTTGGAAGAACACGGGGTGTACTTTTGTTCTTTGTGTATTCTGAAACAATGTAACTTTTCCTAATTTCCTTATTCTATGATTGGTTAGTTTATATTTATTTATTTCACATCGATTATGAAACAATATATCTCAACGTTAAAAAGTAAAGTAAAAGTAAAGTGTTTATTTATTATAGTGTCACCCCTTTTTTAAGAGCCAGACAAATTTGACTTATGAGACACCTATTTTCTGAGCACATTTACTTCCCGATTCCTATCCTTTAATGCCAGGCACCAGGCAGGTAAGCACACGGTAACCATTATTTAACTAGCTGGCGGCTCACCATCCTGCCATATCATAACGGACCCCTATCGAGATTCGAACCTTCGACCTCCCGCTCCCAAGGCGGATGCCTCAACCACTCGGCCGCACCTCTCGATGACTTCTTCCGGGGTTACTTACCGATCTTCGCGCCTTTTTTCAGAGACTGTGGAGTTCGCTGTTCAACCTCGCCCAAGACTGGATTCGTACCCACGACGTTCGAACCAAGATTCAGGCGCTCTACCCATCGACCACTGCGTCTCCCTGTCAGGATTGTTTGATTCACATATTATTATTGTTCCTGAGACAAACATAGCTTTGGATCACTGTGTCGTACAATAAACATTAGCAAACGGTAACGCGATAATCTTGGGAAGCATTAGAGTAGATCCGTCTTACGTACGAAGCAGTAGATCCGTTTAACGTACAGTATTCCTACGCTAAAACCTCTACCATACAGTTTGACCCATACTTTAGGTACAGGAATCTAACGCTTCCAGCGTCACGTGACAACAAAGATGGAGACATTTCACACGTATGATGAGGCTGACGCCTTTATTAAAGATATAGAAACTTCAACTACAAACAGGTTGATCGTATACAAGAAAACCAGTGGCGTTAAAGACAAAAGTGAGATATTTCTTAACGTTCATGTATCTTTTTTTACATCATGTTCAATGAATTTGTCGGCTTGCGTGTTTTCCGGCTTAATTGGGGCGGGGGGGGGATTCTGTATATTTTATTATTACCTGTAAACAACGATGTACGTTAAACGGATCTACTCCTGCGTACGTTAAACGGATCTACTATAATGCTTCCCGATAATCTTGGCTAATACATTTAAAACACATTGATAAAATGTAGACAATATCAGACGACAAAATGACAGCTATGAGTTGGGAAGATAGTGTTTTATTGTTTATTTCTCAATACATTAGACTTGATAGTCTATGAGTATACAAAATCAACAGTTGAACAATTACAATATATGTGGTCAATGGCCATATTAATACTATCATAATATATGTACATAGTTTTAACAGTTTTTGTACAAAATGTGATACTATCTAAATAGCGTTAATTTTACATATAATAATAAGATCTAATGAACCTATATAAGTATAAACATTGTACTGAAAAGATATGATGACATAAATCCATGTTTTTCTGTTTGCTAAGACTGTACACTTTGTGTACAACAACACTCATGCATCTGTATGTGCGGGAACGGATAATTTCCACTATAGTTGGATCTTAGAATCAACTGGTATATTGTGTGTTCATACGAAAATATTAGATGAAAGATATTTTTCTACAAACATTGAAATTGTATATGTGGTTGATGCATGTATCAGAGTAAAACTTCTCGTTTGAGTTTTGGCAATATAAAACAGAAAATGGCCCCGTGCTTTAGGCACACTATGTTTAGAAGAAAAAGTTTAGTCAGTGCTTATACTTTGTGAATTTCTTTTAGGAAACAAACATGTAAGTCAAACCAATTTACTTACAAAATAGTTAATTTAATATTCAACATTTGTTAACAATTCAAACAGACATTATTGAATAATTACAGTATTTTACACTTCATATTCAACATGGGGGGGGGGATCAAACAAATATTCTGCCGGGGTCAATATCTCGTGTGACTACCCCGTGTCTCAATTACAGCTACACAACGACGTCTTATACTGTTTATGAGTGTTCTAATAACGTGAAGCTGTGCTCTCGTCCATTCTTCGTGAAGGACCCGCTCAAGATCCATCACGTTGTTGACGTCATCTCTGTTACGTATTTACGTCCTAGGTAGTCCCACAAACGCTCATTCGGGGAGAGGTCAGGTGATTTCGCTGGCCAATCAAGCGTATCAATGTTGTTTCCCACCAGAACGTTATGTGTGTAACGTGCAGTGTGACAGCGCGCGTTACCTTGCTGTAAGACATCAGCCTGCGGTTGGCTATGTACGGTACGATGACGGGAACAATAGCGAACATCATTTATATTTCCACGTTTATTTTTATGTTCTGTTTTCCCGTTGTGAAAAATCCCGCCCCATACCATAACACTTCCACCAACGTAGCGATCACGTTGGATAACGTTAGCATGATCCAGCCGTTCACCATTCCGTCTCTATGTACGCATCTTTCCGTCTGACCCTTGGAGAAAAAACTTGGACTCATCAGTAAAAACGATCTTGTTCCAATGCCTTCTAAGTCCAGCCATCGTGTTGACGAGCCCAATTTAGACGTGCATAGACATGATGCACGGGAAATGATTTGCAAGCTCACGCGAAAGAAAAGAAAACACCCACCTGTTACTTCTATGTCACCGTAATTCTGAGTGTATGATCCTAATATTATAATTTGATATTTGAGGCTAATGGTTGTTGCTTTAATTTGATAGGGAATCACAATTGTGTCAACATTGATATGGTATCCCAACCATCGAGACATCAGGAATAAAGTGGTGATACAACATTTCGTATCAATACCGGTAAAACCCAAATAACTTCGTGTCTTGAACAGAAACTATAATCATGTTTCAGTTGACGTCATGTTATGTTTGTTTTTCTTGAACTGTAATCGAAATAAAACACGTGTGCCACATTGATTTATCTAAATATGGCTTATTACCGTCTCAAAACATACACACACACATTTTCGATCGCCGTCTCTTTGTAAGAAGCTCGAGTGTTCCTTCTTATGTGGACTGGTGTAGGATTACGTTACTGCTGAGTATAGGAAAAGGTTAGGGACAATACATGTCTTAATGTTTTTGTTCAATCTATGTTCATGCGTGCATAAAATATACAAAGTATGTGCTTTTCTACAATTTATTCAAGATGTTGTTTTAAGCATGATGTAAATCATTCTAACATGTCTCATAGAGGGAAGCGTCACGTGGCTTTTACTTAGGACACGTGTCAATTAATTAATTTCATAGTAAGACGCTCCAAATTTAAAGTCAGTTTTGTTAATTCAGATACGTAATAATATACTGTACCTGCGTCATTACATGAAACGAGAATTGTGCACCACAAATACTGCTCTTAGAATTTCTTGATTAAGATTAAATGCACGTGGAAAAGGTTCGCATCGCAAATGTTTAATTAAATGCAATCTGTGTAAATATCTCTTAGGAATTCAATTTCTAATTAGGAGTACGAGTGTAAATCTTCATGAAACCACGTGATAATAGTTACATAGTCACCTAGTGACCTGGTACCTGGAGCGATAATCTGAAACTATCTAAGAATGTAGATGTTAGAATTTTCTTGATGTTAGTTTTTA
This sequence comes from Mactromeris polynyma, assembly GCA_032209605.1. Taxonomy (NCBI): domain Eukaryota; kingdom Metazoa; phylum Mollusca; class Bivalvia; order Venerida; family Mactridae; genus Mactromeris; species Mactromeris polynyma. The sequence goes on from JASFXZ010000013.1 coordinate 17,163,328, forward strand.
ACGGAGAAATTAGATAATTCTTACTTTTCATCTTAGATTTATATATGAAGTAGTTTCATTAATGCAGTGAACTTAGCAGCCTCACCTGCATTCTCGACAGCTCTCGGGCATTTCCGTACCACTTCGTTACTCGGATAACACCCTCTAGTGTATGTAAGGCGGAGCACTATGTAGCAAAACTCAACATTTTGTGCGGTCAAGAAATAGTTCTCGTAAAACGGATTTATAATTTCAATTACTTCGATAAATTCACGTAAGAGATGGATTATCGTTGTCATTTCTAGTTAAAAACTCACATATTTCAGTCTTCATATAGCTTAAATATTACATTCATCAGCACTCCAGCGTTCATGCCGCCATCTTGTGTTCATGACATTCGAATGGTATTTCCGAAAGTAGTGCCTAACGTACATCCGAGGCACTTGACGTAGTTGGCCGAGGATTTCCGAATGCCTCACCTGGTCTAGATGGAATACAGCTGTTTCTCATTAATGTAATGCTGCTGTCGTAGATTCATCCGCAGAAATGAATAACATTTTTAACTGTTTAGACTCGTATTAGTACATGCATATTTTTTAAGAGAGCACTATCGTTTTTTGTTGGTTTTATAACTGACCATAAGTGAGTAGATCTGCACATAATCATGTTCCTCGAGAACTACTATATGCATGTTCAAATTCGAGTTAAAGCCAAGACGACTGCCGGAATTGTGGTATGTTAAATATGTATTCTAGTATGCTAGTATGACTTCGTTGGCAAGAGTTTATTCGCAATGTTCACACGTCATACAATTGTAACACAACATAATTACGTGTACATATTTATATTTCAACATGCATGTAGACACCGTCATATATACTGAAACTGCTAAAAGTATAATTGTGTAAGTTTCAGTTTGCATTAAAAATGATTTTTATTTTTGTTATTATTTGAATAAAATGTTCATACAATCATTATCATTATTATTAGATTTTTCTGTATATTGAACAAGGTCGTGTTGTGTTTATAGCGTAGTTTTTCTTTAAAACCTCAATGGGTTGCAACATTTCTTAAATGTTTAAACCAAATGCTAAAAATAATTTATAATGACATGGTAAATGTATTTTCTTAAGATTAAAAGTTCAAGACGTCGTAGTTACCCGGTATTATCATGAAATAATTTTCCTCCGTCATTGAACCTTACCATTACTGTATCATAGTGAAAAATGAACAACACGCAACATACGGAGGATCAAAGCTATCTCATGTGTGTTTTGGGAGCGGTCAAAACAATTGTCCCGGGGTAGAATGACGAGGGTTTGGTGTAAACTACCGTTTCTGCTTCTTTAACAAAACTGGGGTACAATAGTTTTGCACAACGCACCGTCTAGTTGACACGTGTGACAGTGAACAGTCCGCGATCTTTGCCAATGATCGTGACTCACCCAGACGCTTGAAAAACAATCCTGAAATAGGAAGAAATCTATCCGGCAAGCACGGTGTTCCGGTGAAGGAAACACTACACCGCCAAACGTCAAAATTAAACACAGGTGCCAGTATCAATCTAGTATCTTTAACTTACTTTAAGACAAAGGTTTTCTCATTTTCTCATTCTCATCCCTCAAAAGAGTTTGATGCTAGCACCTGAATATTTGAATAAAATCTCACCGATTCTTTGATTACATGAGTATGAAATATTATTCATGTGTTTATATCGCGGACACCATCGATTGCTGGCGTGTTAATTTGCGGGGACTTATTGTGTACATGTACTAATGTTGACTAATTGTTGAAGTCAAAAGAATAATCACGGATGATTCGTCCACTAACCATGGAATATACAACACAGATTTATATATGTTTCTTCTGATGATTTAATTCATCAATTTATTAATTGAATTCAAACTTTGACCAAACATTCCGGACTGACTGGACATCAATTATTATTTGGTTGGTATACTTTTACACTAGACATTATTTGGTTGGTACACTTTTACATGATTCACCATATACATCTCGACGAGTCCAAACTTGAAGTACATAGGAGCTGTTTTGCCATAAGTAAAAGTAAAAATAAGAATAGAGACAAAATATTTAAAATATCGAATAATTTTTAATTGATTTACTTGAGATTGAACTTGATACAATACATGTATTTCTTGTTTGATTAAGGTAATAGAAAAAATGTAATTATATCTTGAATTGTTGTAAGTCTGTTTGCTATACATTCTGGACGGGAATTAAGTTTTAAAATATTGTTCAGTTCCGACTTCAACAGTAAAGGCATAACAGTAACGATTCTAAATTGATAAAACAAAAAACCCTATAATACTTTCCAGAGGCGTTTTGAATTTTTATCCCATTCTAAAAACTTATTGATGCTAGCCAGTCCAAGAATTGATTCAGTCGACATTGTAATAAATGTGATGTTCAATGGAACAATCCGAATACGGATAATTGTCATCACACAATGGTGACAGAGAGGAGACACCCTTCCATCGTGGAGTGGATGGAACCGAGGCAATACTCTCCAATTTGGAGGCGAGCATATCTGGAGTACTCTCCATTCTGGAGGTACATCTGGAGCGGCAGCGCTGTTCCCGCGCATAATGTAAGCGGCTGGTTGCTCTAAAAGCCTTGTCTTCCCTTTCTCTGATCTTCTCACGTGTCGTCTGCTTGAAATCCTTTTCATTCTGAGCGCGTCTGTCTGCGACTTCTCGTCTGTAATCAAACATATGCTTGAAATAAATATTAAAATGAAAATATACATAGCACAATAACGTCGTTCTTTGATTCAAGAAAATTGAATGTTTAAATACAGGATGAAAATGTTTTTGATGATTGATATTTTCATGTACATGCTAAGAGGAACATTTAGAGTTACATTAAGTAGACGTAGAAATATCGCTTCATTTTAGTCTCACAGAGGTACGACGACTTTCAGGACATTGATTTTGACAAAAAATACAGATCAAGCTGTTGGGATACTCAAACTAATCTTGAATGTGCACGAGCGACCTCTCTCTTCTTATTGATGTGATCACTTCTATTGTTTTCCGCTCACTCTAATTTCTGCTCGGTAGCCAATCGAATCTGTGAATCGATGAAATATACGCATTGTTTGATATGAATATAAAGATGAAGTTTATAATATATCTTAATAAAATGTATCAAAATATGACAGAAATTTCAACTGATACATGAACAAAGTTTTAATGTTGATTTTTTGCGTCATGATAGAGACATTAATCGGAAATTAGAATAACCTTCATATCCAGTATCATTTTAACTCAATTGTGTATTTGTATCAGCTACGGACTGTAAGACATGGAGAATATTTATATAACACAACACAGAATGAAAGTGTGTGTATTTGGCTTACAGGTCCTGGGCGTTGTCTGATAGGTGGCAGCACTGACTTCATGGGACGGCTGTCCACTTCTACTGTGAAGGCAACACCTCCTGTAGCTTTCCTATTCTCGTACACCACTGAAATAATTATAATACAAACATTACAAGACACATTTAACAAACGTTCAGTATGATGATACTGGCATCTACTTTATTTTACTCCATAGCTGCTACTAATTGTATTTTGACCAGTGTTGCAAGCGCATTCAATTTATATATTTGTAATACGTTATGCGGATGCTTGGAACACAGTACTGAAGGGAACTATATGCAGATACTGGCAATGATCGAAACACAATTATAAACTCACATAAAGATTCAACAGACTTCGACTTTCTGGCTTCAATGGCTTTCCGTTTCTTCTCTCTTCGTTTCTCCTTTCTCTTTGCCAGCCATGTAGAAGCGAATCCAAAACAACCAACATTCTTCAGTGCACGCACTTGAGTAATGGGAGCTTCTTCTTGTGCTGATTCTGTCTTCTTAATTGGATCAAGCCTTACTGGTCTTTTAACTTCTCTGTCTTGTTCTGTGGTCTCCAAGCCAGGACCGATTTTCTTCCTCTGTAAATGTGATAATAATGATGATAATTATTTGGTCTAATAACAATAATAAATTCAAATGATGATTAAAATAATTGTGATAATTTTTTAAGTTCTTAAACATTTTTCTTATATCTCAAAATAATTCAAACACTTTTACCTTTTTCTTACTCTTCTTTTTCTTCTTCTGTTTCTTTGCGCTCTCTTCTTGAACTTGACCAACTGCCTGACCAACAACCATCAACTCAGGCTCTAAGACACCGGCTGCGTTGTCTGCTGGTCCCGCTGTCTTCAACTGAATTTCTATGAAGTCATCTACATTACTTTTCTTCATGTTATCAGATTGTGGCGCTATTTGTTGCATGGCTAATACATAATCATGTGCCGATTCGCTTTTTTCTAATGTGGATTTAACATCCAGATATTCTGTTTCCTGTTCCAAAATTTCTGGAGACGTTTTGACCACATCCGGCGCAATATCTTGCTTGCAAGTATTGTCGTTTGCATTATTTGCAGGTTCCACAAGATGTATGACATTGTAATGACTTGTCGGTGCCGATTTTACTTGGATAATCCTTGTTTGGTGCTTCCCGCGCGCCATCGTTGCTGTTTGTGTGTTTCCGGCGTATCCAAGTGTGACGTCACAGTCACCGTAACGTCATGACGTCAGACTAACGTTATGATGCTGTTACTGTGCGACTCCGACTCAATATTGACAATTTAACTATTATGAAGTGCGTTCATCCCGTACAATTATTTTCAAATAACTTGCATGGTACTTAAGTATTGTTTTGGTTCCCCTCCCTGTGTGTGCTTCCTGGAACGTTTGGTATTGCTTTGGTGTAGCCTGCCTGTGTGTGCTTCCTGGAACGTTTGGTATTGCTTTGGTGTCCCCTCCCTGTGTGTGCTTCCTGGAACGTTTGGTATTGCTTTGGTGTATCCTTCCTGTGTGTGCTTCCTGGAACGTTTGGTATTGCTTTGGTGTCCCCTCCCTGTGTGTGCTTCCTGGAACGTTTGGTATTGCTTTGGTGTCCCCTCCCTGTGTGTGCTTCCTGGAACGTTTGGTATTGTTTTGGTGTAGCCTGCCTGTGTGTGCTTCCTGGAACGTTTGGTATTGTTTTGGTGTAGCCTGTCTTTTGGATTGAGTTTCAACCTAATCTTAGTTCCAGATTACAACATCGTTTGCATCGCCTTGCTGTCAAACTTGCCCTAAAGCAAGATCAGTAATTTTCTGCAAATGTTACGTAATGGAAATATATCTATCTGTATTTTCTACTTCATGACCAACTTAATTCCAAAATTATCGATCAGTTCACGTTATCCTAGGAAAGAAATACCAGATCTTATTTGATTACCCTAGCAAGTATAATGCGCTAATGATTTCACATGGCATTCTTCTCTAAATAAATGACCATTTGCCTCCTTAAGCTGATGCAATTTTCTTTACGAGCATTGAACTGTAAATGTATGAGAACGAAGGCTGTTGTTTTTTGCTTAAAGATTCATTAATGCTATTCTCAAGCTCTGTCGGTTTATGAAACGACGTCTGTATTCCAGTGAAATGATCCTTATATCTGCTAGAAAGTTAACTGCGTGTTGATGTGATTACAGTAAAACTTGTCTATAAAGAACATTGTGGATAAACCTCGTGTTTGTGACGTCATTTTTGCTACAGCGAACAGCAGAATTTGACTGCATTCGGGTTTTCAAGTCAATGTACTTGTTTTTATTTCTTTGTCTATTTTTGTGAAATATAGCGCATTCTGTTGGCTAGCCGAGTTCTATCCCCGGTCAGATTTTTGGTAATTTGTGTCAATTTTAACCAATTACTCGTTAAATCTTGTGTATATGAGTGCAATAATGGGCGCATTTTGTTTAACACCAGTCGGGGCTTAAGCAACAGAAGTATGTTATCCCTCTTTTGGCTCTCACGGAGGGTCAGGAAACCGATGACTCTAGTAGACCTCCCTTCGCACTAGGCGTTCCTAAGCGACACTATTCATGAGTAAAACATGTTTGAAGTTACGTACGAGGTTAGCGCGTCGTTTAAATGGTTAAAGCCCCCCTTGTTTACTAACAGTTTCAATGCCATTGTATTGCCTTATTTCTCTTGTTTCTTTGTCCTCTGTAATGCCACATATGGTCCGTGCCGCATATAGTTCGTGCACGAACTATAAGCGGCGAAGTGCGCCGCATTTGGTTTACGTTAGCTTTATGGGGAGGACATGTGCATCGACGCCGCATTTAGCTCACTTCTCTTTAAGATATTTTACTGAAACGAATAATTTATTTGAATAAGATAACAATATCAAAATAGTTAAATTTAAAACGCAGATAGACTGACTGATGAATCATAACCCATGTTCCTTAACCACTGCCTTTAAATGTTCCTTGTACACTGACTTGTAATAGGACAAGCCATAAACTAGCTATATGCGGCATGACCATACCTTTTCGCCGCATATAGTTCGCCTGGTCACGCATTTATTTCGTGCGCGAACTATATGTGGCACGGACTATATGTGGCACTACATTGCTCCTTGATCCGTTTGATATTGGTTTTGTGTCTCTGTCGTTGTGTGTCTCCTCCCTTTTCTTTAGTCAATATCTGTTTAGGGAAGTTCTGGTTTGTTAACTTGGGTTTCCCTGCTCCACATGTTTCCTTTTTAAGTACAGGTATGCATAACATATCGATACATCATTGCCGAAACTGCAAACCGTTTTTCGGAGATTTGAAAAAGTATTTATGTCTATATAACAAATGTGATTGCTGGGCAATACCTAATTCTTATTGAACTTGATCATTGCATGCTACAAAGCTCACCCGTCGCAGCGGTTAATTTTTAACTTTTCATCAGTTAAAAGTTCCGGATATTGATTTTAGCTGTTTCATCGTAAATTTGAAATTCTGGTAACCTTCTTAAGGAAATTCTTAGCTTAGGCAAGTTCTTGAGAAATTCTTTGCTAAGAAAAGCGTTTCAGTAAACTTTTCTTACTTTAGAATTTCTAAATGTTTGCATTCTTATGTAAATATGGCTGCCCTTTTTATCTATAAGAAAATGAATTTAAGAAATGCTTTCTGCAATGGTTTAGGAAATTCTTAAAATACGTTTGCCACATTGATTTATCTAAATATGGCTTATTACCGCCTCAAAGCATACAAACACACATTTTCGATCGCCGTCTCTTTGTAAGAAGCACAAGTGTTCCTTCTTATGCGGACTGGTGTAGGATTACGTTACTGCTGAGCATAGGGAAAGGCTAGGGACAATACATGTCTTAATGTTTGTTCAATATATGTTCATGCGTGCATAAAGTATAAAAAGTATGAGCTTTTCTACATTTCATTCAAGATGTTGTTTTCAGCATGATGTAAATCATTCTAACATGTCTCATAGAGGGGAGCGTCACGTGGCTTTTACTTAGAACACGTGTCAATTAATTAATTTCATAGTAAGACGCTCCAAATTTAAAGTCAGTTTTGTTAATTCAGATACGTAATAATATACTGTACCTGCGTCATTACATGAAACGAGAATTGTGCACCACAAATACTGCTCTTAGAATTTCTTGATTAAGATTAAATGCACTTGGAAAAGGTTCGCATCGCAAATGTTTAATTAAACGCAATCTGTGTAAATATCTCTTAGGAATTCAATTTCTAATTAGGAGTACGTGTGTAAATCTTCATGAAACCACGTGATAGTAGTTACATAGTCACCTAGTGACCTGGTACCTGGAGCGATAATCTCAAACTATCTAAGAATGTAGATGTTAGAATTTTCTTGATGTTAGTTTTTAACGGAGAAATTAGATAATTCTTACTTTTCATCTTAGATTTATATAATTATGAAGTAGTTTCATTAATGCAGTGAACTTAACAGCCTCACCTGCATTCTCGACAGCTCTCGGGCATTTCCGTACCACTTCGTTACTCGGATAACACCCTCTAGTGTATGTAAGGCGGAGCACTATGTAGCAAAACTCAACATTTTGTGCGGTCAAGAAATAGTTCTCGTAAAACGGATTTATAATTTCAATAACTTCGATAAATTCACGTAAGAGATGGATTATCGTTGTCATTTCTAGTTAAAAACTCACATATTTCAGTCTTCATATAGCTTAAATATTACATTCATCAGCACTCCAGCGTTCATGCCGCCATCTTGTTTTCATGACATTCGAATGGTATTTCCAAAAGTAGTGCCTAACGTACATCCGAGGCACTTGACGTAGTTGGCCGAGGATTTCCGAATGCCTCACCAGGTCTAGATGGAATACAGCTGTTTCTCATTAATGTAATGCTGCTGTCGTAAATTCATCAGCAGAAATGAATAACATGTTTAACTATTTAGACTCGTATTATAATAAGTACATGTATATTTTTTAAGAGAGCACTATCGCTTTTGTAGGTTTTATAACTGACCATAAGTGAGTAGATCTGCACATAATCATGTTCCTCGAGATCTACTATATGTATGTTAAAATTCGAGTTAAAGCCAAGACGACTGCCGGAATTGTGGTATGTTAAATATGTATCCTAGTATGCTAGTATGACTCAGTTGGCAAGAGTTTACTCGGAATATTCACACGTCATACATTTGCAACACAACATAATTACGTGTACATATTTATATTTCAACATGCATGTAGACACCGTCATATATACTGAAACTGCTAAAAGTATAATTGTGTAAGTTTCAGTTTGCATTAAAAATGATTTTTTATTGTTTTATTATTTGAAAAAAATGTTCATACAATCAAACAAGGTCGTAATGACATGGAAAATGTATTTTCTTAAGATTAAAAGTTCAACACGTCGTAGTTACCATGTATTATCATGAAATATTTTTTCTCCGTCATTAAACCTTACCGTTACTGTATCATAGTGAAGAATGAACAATACGCAACATACGGAGGATCAAAGCTATCTCATGTGTTTTGGGAGCGGTCAAAACAATTGTCCCGGGGTAGAATGACGAGGGTTTGGTGTAAACTACTGTTTCTGCTTCTTTAACAAAACTGGGGTACAATGGTTTTGCACAACGCACCGTCTTGTTGACACGTGTGACAGTGAACAGTCCGCGATCTTTGCCAATGATCGTGACTCATCCAGACGCTTGAAAAACAATCCTGAAATAGGAAGAAATCTATCCGGCAAGCACGGTGTTCCGGTGAAGGAAACACTACACCGCCAAACGTCAAAATTAACACAGGTGCCAGTATCAATCTAGTATCTTTATCTTACTTTACGACAAAGGTTTTCTCATTCTCTCATTCTCATCCCCCAAAAGAGTTTGATGCTAGCCCCTGAATATTTGAATACAATCTCACCGGTGCTTTGATTACATGAGCATGAAATATTATTCATGTGTTTATATCGCGGACACCATCGATTGCTGGCGTGTTAATTTGCGGGGACTTATTGTGTACATGTACTAATGTTGACTAATTGTTGAAGTCAAAATAATAATCACGGATGATTCGTCCACTAACCATGGAATATACAACACAGATTTATATATGTTTCTTCTGATGATTTAATTCATCAATTTATTAATTGAATTCAAACTTTGACCAAACATTCCGGACTGACTGGACATCAATTATTATTTGGTTGGTATACTTTTACATGATTCACCATATATATCTCGACGAGCCCTAACTTGAAGTACCTAGAAACTGTTTTGTCATAAGTGAAAGTAAAAATAGGAATAGAGACAAAATATTTTAAATATCGAATAATTTTGAATTGATTTACTTGAGATTGATACATGTATTTCTTGTTTGATTAAGGTAATAGAAAAAGTGTAAATATATCTTGAATTGTTGTAAGTCTGTTTGCTATACATTCTGGACGGGAATTAAGTTTTAAAATATTGTTCAGTTCCGACTTCAACAGTAAAGGAATAACAGTAACGATTCTAAATTGATAAAACAAAAAAAACAACCTATATTACTTTCCAAAGGCATTTTTAATTTTTATCCCATTCTTAAAACTTATTGATGCTAGCCAGTCCAAGAATTGATTCAGTCGACATTGTAATAAATGTCATGTTCAATGGAACAATCCGAATACGGATAATTGTCATCACACAATGGTGACAGAGAGGAGACACCCTTCCATCGTGGAGTGGATGGAACCGAGGCAATACTCTCCAATTTGGAGGCGAGCATATCTGGAGTACTCTCCATTCTGGAGGTACATCTGGAGCGGTAGCGCTGTTCCCGCGCATAATGTAAGCGGCTGGTTGCTCTAAAAGCCGTGTCTTCCTTTTCTCTGATCTTCTCATGCGTCGTCTGCTTGAAATCCTTTTCATTCTGAGCGCGCCTGTCTGCGACTTCTCGTCTGTAATCAAACAAATGCTTGAAATAAATATCAAAATGAAAATATACATGGCACAATATTTTCGTTCTTTGACTCAAGAAAATTGAATGTTTAAATACAGGATGAAAATGTTTTTATGATTGATATTTTCATGTACATGCTAAGAGGAGCATTTGGCATTACATTAAGTAGACGTAGAAATATCGCTTCAGTTTAGTCTCACAGAGATACGGCGACTTTCAGGACATTGATTTTGACAAAAAATACAGATCAAGCTATTGTGATACTCACAATAATCTTGAATGTGCACCAGCGACCTCTCTCTTCTTATTGATGTGATCACTTCTATTGTTTTCCGCTCTCTCTAATTTCTGCTCGGGAGCCAATCGAATCTGTGAATCGATGAAATATACGTATTGTTTGATATGAATATAAATATGAAGTTTATAATATATCTTAATAAAATGTATCAAAATATGACAGAAATTTCAACTGATACATTAACAAAGTTTTAATGTTGATTTTTTGCGTCATGATAGAGACATTAATCGGAAATTAGAATAACCTTTATATCCAGTATCATTTTAACTCAATTGTGTATTTGTATCAGCTACGGACTGTAAGACATGGAGAATATTTATATAACACAACACAGAATGAAAGTGTGTATATTTGGCTTACAGGTCCTGGGCGTTGTCTGATAGGTGGCAGCACTGACTTCATGGGACGGCTGTCCACTTCTACTGTGAATGCAACACCCCCTCTAGCTTTCCTATTCTCATACACCACTGAAATAATTATAATACAAACATTACAAGACACATTTAACAAACGTTATGATCAGTATGATGATACTGGCATCTACTTTATTTTACTCCATAGCTGCTACTAATTGTATTTTGACCAGTGTTTAATCGCATTCAATTTATATATTTGTATTACGTTATGCGAATGCTTGGAACACAGTACTGAAGGGAACTATATGCAGATACTGGCAACTGGCAATGGTCGAAAAACAATTATAAACTCACATAAAGATTCAACAGACTTCGACTGTCTGGCTTCAATGGCTTTCCGTTTCTTCTCTCTTCGTTTGTCCTTTCTCTTTGCCAACCATGTAGAAGCGAATCCAAAACAACCAACATTCTTCAGTGCACGCACTTCAGTCATGGGAGCTTCTTCTTGTGCTGATTCTGTCTTTTTAATTGGTTCAAGCCTTACTGGTCTTTTGACTTCTCTGTCTTGTTCTGTGGTCTCCAAGCCAGGACCGATTTTCTTCCTCTGTAAATGTGATAATAATGATGATAATTATTTGGTCTAATAACAATAATAAATTCAAATGATGATTAAAATAATTGTGATAAATCGTTAAGTTCTTAAACATTTACATATATCTCAAAACAATTCAAACACTTTTACCTTTTTCTTACTCTTCCTTTTCTTCTTCTGTTTCTTTGCGCTCTCTTCTTGAACTTGACCAACTGACTGACCAACAACCATCAACTCAGACTCTAAGACACCGGCTGCGTTGTCTGCTGGTCCCGCTGTCTTCAACTGAACTTCTATGAAGTTATCTACATTACTTTTCTTCATGTTATCAGGTTGTGGCGCTATTTGTTGCATCGCTAATACATAATCATGTGCCGATTCGCTTTTTTCTAATGTGGATTTAACATCCAGACATTCTGTTACCTGTTCCAAAATTTCTGGAGACTTTTTGACCACATCCGGCGTAATATCTTGCTTGCAAGTATTGTCGTTTGCATTATTTGCAGGTTCCACAAGATTTATGACATTGTAATGACTTGTCGGTGCCGATTTTACTTGGATAATCCATGTTTGGTGCTTCCCGCGCGCCATCGTTGCTGTTTGTGTGTTTCCGGCGTATCCAAGTGTGACGTCACAGTCACCGTAACGTCATGACGTCAGACTAACGTTATGATGCTGTTACTGTGCGACTCCGACTCAATATTGATAATTTAACTATTATAAAGTGCGTTCATCCCGTAAGTATGGTACTTAAGTATTGTTTTGGTGTCCCCTCCCTGTGTGTGCTTCCTGGAACGTTTGGTATTGCTTTGGTGTAGCCTGCCTGTGTGTGCTTCCTGGTCCGTTTGGTATTGTTTTGGTGTCCCCTCCCTGTGTGTGCTTCCTGGAACGTTTGGTATTGCTTTGGTGTAGCCTGCCTGTGTGTGCTTCCTGGAACGTTTGGTATTGCTTTGGTGTAGCCTGCCTGTGTGTGCTTCCTGGTCCGTTTGGTATTGTTTTGGTGTTGCCTGTCCATGTGTGCTTCCTGGAACGTTTGGTATTGTTTTGGTGTAGCCTGCCTGTGTGTGCTTCCTGGAACGTTTGGTATTGCTTTGGTGTAGCCTGCCTGTGTGTGCTTCCTGGAACGTTTGGTATTGTTTTGGTGTAGCCTGTCTGTGTGTGCTTCCTGGTCCGTTTGGTATTGTTTTGGTGTAGCCTGCCTGTGTGTGCTTCCTGGAACGTTTGGTATTGTTTTGGTGTAGCCTGTCTGTGTGTGCTTCCTGGTCCGTTTGGTATTATTTTGGTGTATCCTATCTGTGTGTGCTTCCTGGAACGTTTGGTATTGTTTTGGTGTAGCCTGTCTGTGTGTGCTTCCTGGAACATTTGGTATTGTTTTGGTGTAGCCTGTCTGTGTGTGCTTCCTGGTCCGTTTGGTATTGTTTTGGTGTTGCCTGTCTGTGTGTGCTTCCTGGTCCGTTTGGTATTGTTTTGGTGTAGCCTCCCTGTGTGTGGTTCCAATTCCGTTTGGTAATGTTTTAGTGTAGGCGATCGTCCTTTTCCTATGCCTAGATATGTCTCGGGAAGTTGTGAGAAGTGAATGTGGTCTGCCTTTCTTTTCATGTAAGTAGAACATCTTGACATGATATTCATGCCACTGAAATTAACACTTATAAAGACCACATGTTTGGTTGACTTAAGGATATAATAAAATAACTTTTTTGGATTGAGTTTCAACCTAAACTTAGTTCCAGATTACAATATCGTTTGCATCGCCTTGCTGTCAAACTTGCCCTCAAGCAAGATCAGTAATTTTCTGCAAATGTTACGTAATGGAAATATATCTATCTGTATTTTCTACTTCATGACCAACTTAATTCCAAAATTATCGATCAGTTCACGTTACCCTAGGAAATAAATACCAGATCTTATTTGATTACCCTAGCAAGTATAATGCGCTAATGATTTCACATGGCATTCTTCTCTAAATAAATGACCATTTGCCTCCTTAAGCTGATGCAATTTTCTTTACGAGCATTGAACTGTAAATGTATGAGAACGGAGGCTGTTGTTTTTTGCTTAAATATTCATTAACGTAATTCTCAAGCTCTGTCGGTTTATGAAACGACGTTTGTATTCCAGTGAAATGATCCTTATATTTGCTAGAAAGTTAACTGTGTGATTACAGTAAAACTTGTCTATAAAGAACATTGTGGGTAAACCTCGTGTTTGTGACGTCATATTTGCTACAGCGAAAAGCAGAATTTGACTGCATTCGGTTTTTCAAGTCAATGTACTTGTTTTTATTTCTTTGCCTATTTTAGCGAAATATAGCGCATTCTGTTGGCTTGCTGAGTTCTATCCTCGGTCAGATTTTTGGTAATTTGTGTCAATTTTAACCAATTACTCGTTAAATCTTGTGTATGTAAGTGCAATAATGGGCGCAGTTTGTTTAACACCAGTCGGGGCTTAAGCAACAGAAGCATGTTATCCGTCTTTTGGCTCTCACGGAGGGTCAGGAAACCGATGACTCTAGTGGACCTCCCTTCGCACTAGGCGTTCCTAAGCGACACTATTCATGAGTAAAACATGTTTGAAGTTACGTACGAGGTTAGCGCGTCGTTTAAATGGTTAAAGCCCCCTTTTTACTAACAGTTTCAATGTCATATGTATTGCCTTATTTCTGTTGTTTCTTTGTCATGCAGTCCAGTGCAGTGCAGTTCCATTGTCCACGTATAAGAGTTCGTTGACGATGCTGTGTTGTATGCTTTCTTTGGCCTTATCATTATGGGAATTGTTTTTGTCTTTTCCCTAAGTGTCCTCTGTAATGCCACATATAGTCCGTGCCGCATTGCACGAACTATAAGCGGCGAAGTGCGCCGCATTTAGTTTACGTTAGCTTTATGGGGAGGACATGTGCCTCGACGCCGCATTTAGCTCACTTCTCTTTAAGATATTTTACTTAAACGAATAGTTTATTTGAATAAGATCACAATATCAAAATAGTTAAATTTAAAACGGTGATAGACTGACTGATGAATCATAACCCATGTTCCTTAACCACTGTCTATAAATTTTCCTTATATCCTACTTTTAATAGGACAAGACATAAAATAGCTATATGCGGCATGACCATACCTTTTCGCCGCATATAGTTCGCCTGGTCACGCATTTATTTCGTGCGCTAACTATATGTGGCACGGACTATTTGTGGCACGGACTATACGTGGCACGGACTATTTGTGGCACTACATTGCTCCTTGATCCGTTTGGTATTGGTTTTGTGTCTCTGTCGTTGTGTGTCTCCTCCCTTTTCTTAAGTCATTATCTGTTTAGGGAAGTTCTGGTTTGTTAACTTGGGTTTCCCTGCTCCACATGTTTCCTTTTTAAGTACAGGTATGCATAACATATCGATACATCATTGCCGAAACTGCAAACCGTTTTTCGGAGATTTGAAAAGCATTTATGTCTATATAACAAATGTGATTGCTGAGCAATACCTAATTCTTATTGAACTTGACCAGTGCATGCTACAAAGCTCACCCGTCGCAGCGGTTAATTTTTAACTTTTCATCAGTTAAAAGTTCCGGATATTAATTTTAGCTGTTTCATCGTAAATTTGAAATTCTGGTAACCTTCTTAAGGAACTTTTTAGCTTAGGCAAGTTCTTGAGAAATTCTTTGCTAAGAAAAGCGTTTCACTAAACTTTTCTCAGTCAAGAATTTCTCAATTTTTGCGTTCTTGTGTAAATATGGCTGCCCTTTTTATCTATAATGTAAACAGACGACGGGTACATGGAAATCTTAAGAAAATGAATTTAAGAAATGTTTTCTGCAATGGTTTAGGAAATTCTTAAAAATCTTCTTCAATCGAAACTTAAATATAAGATAAGACTTAAGATAAAAATGTTAAGCATTCTACCAAAACCACTGGAAGTTACCTTATAAAGAAAATATCGAATCACCTATGTAATCACGAGAAATAAGAATTACAAAAAAGTCGAAATTGATTTTTCTTTTCTTTTGTGTCTTCTGAAAAGCTGTGTCTATGAAGTTATGGACTTCAGAAAGTAGCCATCGATATGCAATGTGTATCTTTTATGAACACATTATGCATTGAACAATAGTAGTTCGTGTGCAAACTATGCTTATTTTACTCTTACGAACATATTAGCTTGTGTCATTCCGTTTGTCAGTCCGTCTTTCTGTCCAGCACGCCGAGCAAGTGATTTCGATAAATGTAACGAACTTTTAAATAGTCTCTTTTATAAACCGTTATAATGTATTAACGTGATTATATAATTGACCAAATGTTCAGATATTTTTTCTAATAACTTAAAGGTTCATATACATGTATTTACAATGATACAATTCGATTCGATTCTCATAAAGAATCGTTTCTCGAGTAATCGCTGTTTTATGAAAGCACTAGGTTGTGCTAGTGTACTCAGTTCGCATTGTTTTGATTCTTCGCGTTCTGGAATTGATGTTCGATTCAGTTTTGAAAAATAATGCTTTGTTTATTGCTGTTATTATGTTTTTGACTGGTCATTTTTATTTTTAAATTTCCATTTTGACACAATACTATTGATGATATTCGATGAAATTCGGGTAGTTTCAATCTTCCGTAATACATGATAGCGTATCAAGGATGTATATTGTACAGTCTGTGGTGTAATTGGAAGGACACAAACGTATCATGGATGTATATTGTACAGCCTCTGTGGTGTAATTGAAAGGATGCAAACGTATCAATGGTGTATAATGTACAGCCTATGTGGTGTAATTAGAAGGACGCAAACGTATCAAGGATGTATATTGTACAGACTCTGCGGTGTGATTGGAAGGACGCAAACGTATCAATGATGTATATTGTTCAGTCTCTGTGGTGTGATTGGAAGGACGCAAACGTATCAAGGGTGTATATTGTTCAGCCTCTGTGGTGTAATTCGAAGGACACAAACGTATCAAGAATGTATATTGTTCAGTCTCTATGGTGTAATTGGAAGGACACAAACGTATCAATGATGTATATTGTTCAGTCTCTGTGGTGTAATTGGAAGGACTCAAACGTATCAAGAATGTATATTGTTCAGTCTCTGTGGTGTAATTGGAAGGACACAAACGTATCAATGATGTATATTGTTCAGTCTCTGTGGTGTAATTGGAAGGACTCAAACGTATCAAGAATGTATATTGTACAGTCTTTGTTGTGTAATTGGAAGGACACAAACGTATCAAGGGTGTATATTGTACAGTCTTTGTGGTGTAATTGGCAGGACGCAAACGTATCAAGGGTGTATATTGTACAGTCTTTGTGGTGTAATTGGAAGGACACAAACGTATCTATGATGTATATTGTACAGCCTCTGTGGTGTAATTGGAAGGACACAAACGTATCAAGGGTGTATATTGTACAGTCTTTGTGGTGTAATTGGAAGGACACAAACGTATCAAGGATGTATATTGCACATACTCTGTGGTGTAATTGGAAGGACACAAACGTATCAAGGATGTATATTGCACATACTCTGTGGTGTAATTGGAAGGACGCAAACGTATCAAGGATGTATAGTGTACTTCCTCTGTGGTTTAATTGGAAGGACGCAAACGTATCAAGGATGTATATTGCACATACTCTGTGGTGTAATTGGAAGGACACAAACGTATCAAGGATGTATATTGCACATACTCTGTGGTGTAATTGGAAGGACGCAAACGTATCAAGGATGTATATTGCACATACTCTGTGGTGTAATTGGAAGGACACAAACGTATCAAGGATGTATATTGCACAGACTCTGTGGTGTAATTGGAAGGACGCAAACGTATCAAGGATGTATATTGCACAGACTCTGTGGTGTAATTGGAATGACACAAACGTATCAAGGATGTATATTGCACAGACTCTGTGGTGTAATTGGAAGGACACAAACGTATCAAGGATGTATATTGCACAGACTCTGTGGTGTAATTGGAATGACACAAACGTATCAAGGATGTATATTGCACAGACTCTGTGGTGTAATTGGAAGGACACAAACGTATCAAGGATGTATATTGCACAGACTCTGTGGTGTAATTGGAAGGACACAAACGTATCAAGGATGTATATTGCACAGACTCTGTGGTGTAATTGGAAGGACACAAACGTATCAAGGATGTATATTGCACAGACTCTGTGGTGTAATTGGAAGGACACAAACGTATCAAGGATGTATATTGCACAGACTCTGTGGTGTAATTGGAAGGACACAAACGTATCAAGGATGTATATTGCACAGACTCTGTGGTGTAATTGGAAGGACGCAAACGTATCAAGGTGGAATGTGTCGGGTTCAACACTTGACTCAAAAAATATACACAAACACCCTTTTAAACTGGGTCATTCTACAACTACCGTGAATTTTCACTGATCTTAATACGCAAAACTAAATTGGCTACAACATTTCTTTTTTGAACTTCATAGGTTCAAACATATATTCGAGTCATCATAACTGGGTTGGCCAAGGAAACGTCTGCTGTTTCGACCTTCATTTGACCTTGAAAAATAGCTACCCAATGTACGTATGTCCACTCCGTGACGCATTTTAAATGCTCGAAAAAATTAAATGTGTTATGCAATTTCACAAAGAATTTTAACTGGATGAAAACACTTTGTGATGCCAAAATCTTATCTCAAAATCTATTCCTTAAGTTATTAGTTGTAAAATGTTGAACAAGATTTAAGTTCTGTAGTTTAAAGTCTGTTAGTGATTTAAAACTTCCGTTTCATCATAACGCACCTATTTATTACTATAATTTATTCAAATTTTCAAACATAAATCCAATACTCAGTAACTAGTTATCTGTGGACAGAACTTTGCATAATTCCAACATTTAATGATTAAAAATCATATAATATGTGTCGTCGCGGTAATGAAAATACGTTCTGGAATGGACGGTATCGTTTCGGTAACAATATTTTTGTTTCGGAATGGACATTTCGTTCGTGTTAAATAATGTTTTGCTTAAATATAGTCAAATCGTTTTAACTGTTTTCAATGTGTGGTGGAATTTCATGTTTGTATTATTCAATGGATATATAAACTTGAGAATTACCAATATATAGTGTGCAAGTACCTTGAAGGCACGTCAATATTACTTCAAGTATACTACTGAGACTTTAAATATCATCAATAAAACTTTATTTCGTTTACTTGAACAACAAACCATACATAATAATATCATAACGTCATAGTCTATAGTTTAACACTATTGGACATGTACTCTAGCTGAATACGTGTATTATTAACTAACAAGACAATACAACAATGCAAGTAACTTTATACTTCAAACATAGTAATCTCGCTCAATGCAGTTAACTAGAACAACATAAATTGATACATGCTGCACCATTTAATAGTCAAAAACACTTAACTGAACTAATCACACACAATCCATATTCGTACATGTCACTTCTAACATTATAATTTCGCTCAATGCAGTAAACTAGTACAACATACATTGATACCTGCTGCACCATTTAATAGTCAAAAACACTTTTAACTGAACTATTAAATCACACACAATGCATATACGTACATGTCACTTCAAACATTATAACTTCGCACCATGTAGCAACATATAAATGCAATTACATCTTGTACCAATGAAAAGCCAAAATTCTTTGAACTAACAGGACAATAAATCAAACAATTCAAACATCGTAACCTTGTCCCATGTAGTGACTTTATAAATACTTCTCAAAATTTGATAAGGGTGAACAAACTAAAATTTCTGTCCATCGTAAATTAACTGAGCATTAAGATAACGCGGTAGCAAATATTAAGATTGGTGATATAGGGAAGTCAGTCAGTGAATAAAATCCTATTTTATATTAACAACAGTGGTCATTTTTGGAAAATAATACCACTTATGCCACCAGATATGCATAAAATAAGTATAATATTTGATTGTACTGATTGAAAATAGTAATGATAAAATTCAATTATTATATTCGTTTACACTATTTTACATGTACCATAATGGTTTCTGACAATCAATATATTATTAATTAAATTTGCATAATACCTGCTAGGAAAATGGGTTGACCCTCATCATGTTTTGAGTAGTACAACAGAAAAACAATTATAAGTCAAGTTTATTTGAAATGAAATCCCAGGTTGAAGTGTCTATCTGAAAATGACGAGTTCCGATTTTATTTGGTGTGGGAATAATGGCGATGAAATGGTCTTTGGAATACCATAACACATCCTGTATCATTGGCCAGAAAAACCTATTTACACCAACGGAATGCATCACATTCACTTCAATTTCTTGGTCATCTATGTCAGTGATGATGCCAGGATACGGCTTGTTATCATAAGATACTACACAGTATTGCCCACGGAATGAATCCTCAAATTCAACGCTGCCTGTAAATATATATAATATAAATGTGTTTCAAGATATTTGCTCTTTGTTGATGGCTGTTGTTAACTCAGTGCAAAAAGCCGGATAGTTTTGTAATACGCGTCATCTGCAATTGATATAATTAAAGAATTTTAAAACGTCTAAATGAAGGCTGTGTTACCTGCCGACTCAGTCATTTTTGGTTGGAGATATGGTGTACAGGGGATCTGCTGATCTTCAGCCTGTTGGACTTGTTGTGTTGGCACTGAAAAAACAAAGGCAGAGGTTGAAGCATCGGCCTCTCAATCGCATAGGAATTTGGATGTTAAGCTCTAAATCCGATGTAGCATTACATTTTGACATAACCGAAAGATTTAAAACAAATAAACAAATTAAAGCGTTTACGGATTTAGGTTATACAGTTAACTCCCCAAACCCGATAAAGGTTTGAGTTAAGTAAAAGGCATTTTTATTTTCTAACATATGAATTTGGAAAGGATAAACACATCATTCATTATTTGCCTTTTAAAACCGAAATATGATAAATTACCGTCTGAAACATCTGTAGATTGAACACTCATGATTCCCGAAACAGGCTCTGGTAATGGCTGATTAAAGTGGTAGGACGTTGGTGAAAAGCATATACATGTTCCCGGTGTTTGACAAAAACAACTGACATCTCGGAAGGAAATACTGCCTCTGGTTGTTGTAAACACCTGAATTAGAATTTTTTGTATCAAAAACCAAATTGTAAAGACACCCATCTTTAAACGTGGAGGTAACAAACTTGAATCATACGTATGTGTGTCATATCAAATGGAACATTACGACCAGGACATGCTGTACCTGGTCAGTTAGCGTCTGTGTATACCCACTGAAATGCTTATGTAAATGTTTGAAATGAAAATAGCAATTGATCATTGCAAAGGAATAGTTCGAGACTGTTCGTTAATTGGTCGACGAGAAATTGGTTTTGAATTCACTGTAATTAGTCAATTAAAAATACCCATCAACGTAAATTTCCTCAGATAATGCATTTTTAGTCAAATGAATGTCAGTCTGGATGCTCAGAAAATCAACTAGAACATGTAAGCAAGGACAAAACTGGGTATTGTCATCGTTCATAAAATACAATTAAGATTACACACCTGATGGATTTTCATTGTCCCTTTGATCGTTTGAAGGGTCCTATTGGACGATGTATACATGGAGAAATCTTCTTCATTGATGTTAAACATCTTGACTTGTAGTTTATCGCGAATGGAGTTGTACAGTGTATCTGCACTAGTTATATCTTCACCATGACTGACAAGCCGGTCTGCCTCTCTCTTTATTACAGCACCCACACCATCTGGTGCACCCTTACCGTGTCCAGCTTCTGTAAAGCTCCAGTTAACTGATTTGAATTGAAAATCAAATGGAACTGAAGCCATCATGAAAAAGTTTTCCTTATTTTTGTACTGGGTGGTAGGCCCGTCACTCAGGAAATTCAAGTTTTCAATATCTGGAAATGTGTCTTTTATCATCAAAAGAACTGGACGCAAATGAGCCCATATGCCAACAGGGTTGTGTGAAAGGTTGTCTGAGACAGTGCAAAACGGAAGTGTTTTTGATGATGTATACATTACTCCAGTGTGCAGAGAGACCTGTTTCTGGGATGCGCCAAAATGGACTGACTGGATCTCAGACTGGTACTTACATATCAAATTCTCAGAGAAATCAATATGAATTAAAACGTCTCTCTTTGTCAACTTCTCTTTTAAGTGTCGGATTGCTTTAAATTGATGTTCTATGTTATATATATGTGAACAACACTTCTTCATTTCTTGTTCAAATTCTTCACATAATACTTTAAGCGTAAGGGTTTCCTTTTCTTTTACAGTTATAGATGTCATCTTTGTGTCACCATTTGATAGTTGAATTTCCTGTCGCTTTGTCTTCCACTCGTAGTAGTTTACCATCTTACCTTCTTCTGATACTTGGTTAATTTCTAATGTCTTAGTTTTGCATTTGATGCAAGTACCATACATGCATTCTTTTCTAGTTGTATCGCACACAATTTGCTTTGCTATCTCGACAATGTTGGCAGTCTGGATAAGTTTCTCTTCTTTAAGTCTATAAGCTTTGAACTGCAAGTTCTCGTGCCGCTTACATAAACACGTCTCTCGATCTTTTTCTGTTGGGGACCTAACATAGAATGGTCGTAATCGGCAGAACATAGCGTAAGACATTTTACTATCTTTAAACTCTGATAAAAACTTCATGTGTAAATTTTTCATGGTATCATTCAAAAGTTGTACTTGTTTTTTTTGTTTGAATTTAGTTTTTGTAGACTTTTTTCCAGCCTTTACTCGGCTATTGTCATCTCTGATAAGAAAATCTTCTACCTGCTTTTTCATGTTAGAAACAAGAGCATTCTTTTGGATCTTTCGCGTATATTTCATGTGTGAAACATTAGTCTCACATAACGATGTTCTTCGATGCGTAATTTCAAGACAGTCCCTAGCCAACTTTTGAAGGCGGTACCTCTTCAATAACTGAGAACAAATGACCCCCTTTGTTATTAGTTGCTTATGCTTTTCAGATTTTGTCATTTTGTACTTCTGCTTTATTCCCTCAATCAGAACATTATGAAACAGAAGCATTCGCTTCGCTTGTTTAACAACATGTTTTCCTTTAAACATCATTTTTACTTTCGTTCTTGGTGAATTAGGATCAGCTGCTTTTACTTTGGCTCTGTAAAGCCTCTTCCTTAGTTTTTCGTTCATCCTTTTTTGAGTTTTTAACTCATTTTCAAGTTTTTCTAATCGTCTGTATATAACGGATCTTTCTTTCTTTGTTCGCTTTCTTCCCCGTTTTTTCTTTTCAGATGACTCAATTGGTGATAACATCGCATTTGTTAACGTTGATGGACTTTCTTGCCCTTCAGAAGTTTTTGTCCGCTCTACTCTCTTAATATGTCTCCAATATTTCCTTCTCTTTCGCTTGTCACGCTCTGACAGATCACCAACGAGCTGTACCTGCCCGGTTTCCTTTTTATAGTTATATCGTTCTCTCTCTTTCAACAGGTATGCTTGGTGCCTTATTGTATCCGTCTTCATCCGTTGGCGATACTGCCTTGACCGTTCGGCCCCCGAGAGTGGCATTCTTTTTTAGAAGAACTTCTTTATAAAAAAGACTAAGTGTGTCTTTTTGCGATACTATTTCGCTTGTTAGTGTGTCTACTTCATCGCGCCAGTCAGCAAGCTCATCTGGAGTGGGATTATAATTCAAAATGTTATCTAATATATTTTCAAGAACGCCAATATTTTTTTCTAGCACATCTTGCTCATAACAAAGCTCTTGTACTGTCCGTTGTGGCACTGAAGCAAAAATAAATCACCGTTTACTTAGAGTACTTAGAGCGATGCTCTGAAAATATACATGAATGACTGCAACTGTATGCCATCCCCATTCAGAATGCACAATCAACATTTAATAGAATGTAACAACATGATGTATTCTAGACGGACGGACAGACAGACGGACTTATCTTAAGTTTTTTATCTTCATTTTAGGATCTCAACGTTAATAATATGTAAAAAACATTTAGGTCTACCAAGAAAGAGGGAGATAACATCACCAAAGGATAATTTGCTTTGCTTGTGTCCACTCCGTGACGTATGTGTCAATACCGCTACTAAACAGTTCGTCACGGAGTGGACCGTCACGGAACTGACGTTTTAAGATTAAAATTAACGCTGACATATTTTATGACTCAACTTTAAGTTGCAAATTTCGAAATACAGGGGTTTCACTGATTTCTGATTTGACTGCAGAAAACCCAGGATTAAATATACTACAGTTTTCAAGAAAATCTCCAGTGCGGAGTGGACGTAATAAAAAGGTACGCATAAAAACTTACCTCTTTGGTCTCGATTTCTTTCTTTTGGCATTGTTTACATGGCGGCAAAGAACGCGCAATTCAAATTTTGTGACGTAAGCAATAATGACGTCACGGATAGTCTCAAACCGGTGTAAGGTCGATTTGTAACATATCAATACTTCTTTCGTCGCGGTAATAAATCGTAATATGGGGGACACTTTGATTTTTATTATTTTTTTGAGGATTTTATTCTCTACGATAATTACATTAATTATATTCAAACGAATATGTTAATTAATTAATGAAACTGTTTTTGTTTCATTTTTTTGACAAATAGGTACCTTTTTACCGCATTTCAAAGTCTTCAGGTTTGGTTATGGGACATGCGGTTTTATGGTACTACACGGCTAAGTTATTTAAATAACACTAAAATATGAGCAAATAAAGCAAATTGTTAACTGCATATTGCCTAATCGGGGTTTATATATCATTAATAATTATAAAAAATAGTAAAATTTAACTGCCCATTTTGGTAAAATTAATGAACAGTATCGGGACACAAATTTAACGGTAGTTGTAGAATGACCCAACTACGTACTGTTCTGAAAATAAAACTGACGAGTAAATGTGCCTATATGATATTGTTTTAAGATATTGTTGTAATCAACAACGAACTTTGTTACTCAACAGAAAACCGTACATGAGTGTTGTGGTAGAATAACTTTGTATTTCGAAAACCTAAACATTTCAATATCGTTATGTATTTGATGTACATGATTATAAACATTATGGTAAATTGCGTCATTCAAACAACACGGTTCCTAACAACATCGGAACCATATTTACAGAAAGCAATACCACTTTAAATTGTAAGTGAACACTTGAAGAATATTACGCCAGTAATAATTATACGGCGAGTGATTCAAGAGGCTTTCAAAGTGGAAGCGCTATTAACACTAGACTGTAATAAAACAACGTCTACCATTCTGCTTTACATCCGTTACCTGGTAACCTAGTCAAAGCTTTGAGAGAACAGATCAGGCAGTTCATTGTAGATTGTCAGGTACTACATACATGCTGCAGTATCACTCGTTCAATGTTTTGTTGAAATGTGTTTAGTTTTTGAGACAGAATGTAGATATGTTCGATGCATTTTTGCAACAATTCATCTACATGTATGTATCAAAAGACAGATAATAAGTTGCTACAGGGAACGCCACATGCACAAGACAGTGCCTTCCCACACAGACCTCCGGCTAAACAACAATCCATAAAACATAAGGCACTTGAGGAGGTTAAAGGGTACATACGTTAAGGAACAGAGACCAACTTTTTCGCAAGCTCAAAATACAATTGTTGGAGGACATCTTTTGACGGGTCAGGTATGCGAAGGATATGATGTAAATAACCTCCGATTTCGTTACTTATACATGTTAGTCACTTTACTTTCTTTATGAAGATATGTTTGTACATTGTGTCAAACAGTATTCCAGAAAAAAGAATCCTAAGGAGCTTTTGCGCTCCCATAAAATAGCAGATTTCTTTTCATATTGTTACGAATGGGATAATATGTTGTCTGTGTCTTCAGTAACATATGCATACATTATAGAAGTTTGCATAAAACATCTCGTTAGAATGTTTTCATACATATATGTCTAACAATGAAAAATACATTCAATTCATTACAAGATTGCTGTCAGCGTTCTCCCGACATGTAGAAACTAACCCATACACATACAGAACGAGTATTATAGAAACTTGGATTTGTGGCATTTATTATTTGTATGTTTGCTTATGTATGCCGATGTCTTATAAGTAATGTACTAATAGTTTGTATTTATGATCATATCGACACGTGTTGCATGAACTGATTTGATTGAAAAATTTGAGCACCTGCACGATATAAATGTAAATTACAGTACATTACATAATCGATAACGAATAAGTAAGATGACATTTATAATCGAAATATCTATGTAGCGTGTAATTTCTTACATAAACGTTACAGCTACCATACATTGAGCACGACGTTCGTAATTGTTATAGTTGATGTCCTGATCCCGCTGCTAAGTACAGGTGTACTGTCATAGTTGATGTCTGATCCCACTGCTAAGTACAGCTGTAATATTATAGTTGATGTCTGATCCCACTGCTAAGTACAGCTGTAATGTTATAGTTGATGTCTGATCCCACTGCTAAGTACAGCTGTAATGTTATAGTTGATGTCTGATCCCACTGCTAAGTACAGCTGTAATGTTATAGTTGATGTCTGATCCCACTGCTAAGTACAGCTGTAATGTTATAGTTGATGTCTGATCCCACTGCTAAGTACAGCTGTAATGTTATAGTTGATGTCCTGATCCCGCTGCTAAGTACAGCTGTAATGTTATAGTTGATGTCTGATCCCACTGCTAAGTACAGCTGTAATGTTATAGTTGATGTCTGATCCCACTGCTAAGTACAGCTGTAATGTTATAGTTGATGTCTGATCCCACTGCTAAGTACAGCTGTAATGTTATAGTTGATGTCTGATCCCACTGCTAAGTACAGCTGTAATGTTATAGTTGATGTCTGATCCCACTGCTAAGTACAGCTGTAATGTTATAGTTGATGTCTGATCCAACGGCTAAGTAAAGCTGTGATGTTATAGTTGATGTCTGATCCAACGGCTAAGTAAAGCTGTGATGTTATAGTTGATGTCCTGATCCCACAGCCAAGTACAGCTGTAATGTTATAGTTGATGTCCTGATCCCACTGCTAAGTACAGCTGTAATGTTATAGTTGATGTCCTGATCCCACTGCTAAGTACAGCTGTAATGTTATAGTTGATGTCCTGATCCCACAGCTAAGTACATATGTAATGTTATATTTGATGTCCTGATCCCACAGCTAAGTACATATGTAATGTTATAGTTGATGTCCTGATCCCACAGCTAAGTACAGCTGTAATGTTATAGTTGATGACCTGATCCCACAGCTAAGTACAGCTGTAATGTTATAGTTGATGACCTGATCCCACAGCTAAGTACAGCTGTAATGTTATAATTGATGACCTGATCCCACAGCTAAGTACAGCTGTAATGTTATAGTTGATGACCTGATCCCACAGCTAAGTACAGCTGTAATGTTATAGTTGATGACCTGATCCCACAGCTAAGTACAGCTGTAATGTTATAGTTGATGACCTGATCCCACAGCTAAGTACAGCTGTAATGTTATAGTTGATGACCTGATCCCACAGCTAAGTACATATGTAATGTTATAGTTGATGACCTGATCCCACAGCTAAGTACAGCTGTAATGTTATAGTTGATGACCTGATCCCACAGCTAAGTACAGCTGTAATGTTATAGTTGATGACCTGATCTCACTGCTAAATACAGCTGTAATGTTATAGTTGATGGCCTGATCCCACAGCTAAGTACAGCTGTAATGTTATAGTACCATCAGGGACACGGATGAAGCTATCCAACTTTTACGTTGATTTGATGTATGAAATTCATAAAATTAGTAATTCCCATTGACTTGTATCGTTTGTTTGTCAACTTAATCGATACATTCGTAATTAAGACTACTTCAAAGTAGGCGTTGAGTCATCAAACGACTGATAGCAGTGCACTCTCTTTTGACATCCCGCCGGATACTACAAATTGTAGACTAAATGAAATCTAGTTTGTCAACCATACAGGTATCACTGGTTTGGACCAATGTTCGTCTGTAATTTTGAAACTGGACATAGTGTTTTTACTGACTTATAACTCGTTGGTTTCGGTATCTTCCTAATGTGTTGTTTTGGTTTGTTGTTGTGTTCTAATGTAGCCATGAGGTCTCGTCTTGTGTCGCACTCATTGTGTTGTTTTCTCCATATTTGCTTTCTGTTCAAGGGATGTTTCTCGTGAATCATGTCCTTTGATTTCGTCTTTCAGCGGTTACGGACATGTTAAATTGTTCTCATATAGTGTGGGTCCCTTGTCTTTCCTTTTAAATACTGCTTTCCGTTTCTTATTAAATTTTTATTTAAGTTCTTGTCTTTTGTTTATTAAGTTACTTATTATGTTCCAGTGTCTTGTATGTATCGCTTGGTGCTGGTATCACAAATGTTAGTCTCTACGAACTTAACTAATTTACGTATGTTGAAATGTGACATTTGTGTGATATAACGGTTACGAGCAATGTCATCAAACTAGTTTTAGAAGCCCAAAGTATTTATTCTGACCGTTCCAAGGGCATTGTGTTGCTACGTTTCTCTTTAGGTTTAATTGTTTACAATCCTGTTTACCCTTAATCCCTCCTTTTAGTTTATCATGTGCCGCCTCTTTATTTTCATTTGAAATTCGTAATCTTGAGGATATCTGTATGGAGATTGGAGAGACATTGTTTCGTGAATGTGGTGGAGTAAATATGTTCGGAGAGGCCTTGTTTCGTGGATGTGGTGGAGGATATTTGTATGGAACGATATTGTTTCGCTGATGAATTGGAGGATATCTGTATGGAGAGATATTGTTTCGCTGATGTGGCGGAGGATATATGTATGGAGAGACTGTGTTTCGCTCATGTTGTGGAGGATATCTGTATGGAGAGACATTGTTTCGTGGATGTGGCGGAGGATATCTGTAGTGAGAGGCATTGTTTCGCTGATGTGGTGGAGGATATCTGTATTGAGAGATATTGTTTCGCTGATGTATTGGAGGATATGTGTATGGAGAGACATTGTTTCGCTGATGTGGTGGAGGATATGTGTATGGAGAGGCCTTGTTTCGCTGATGTGGTGGAGGATATTTGTATGGAGAGACATTGTTTCGCTGATGTATTGGAGGATATGTGTATGGAGAGGCATTGTTTCGCTGATGTGGTGGAGTATATATGTATGGAACGATATTGTTTCGCTGATGAATTGGAGGATATCTGTATGGAGAGATATTGTTTCGCTGATGTGGCGGAGGATATATGTATGGAGAGACTGTGTTTCGCTCATGTTGTGGAGGATATCTGTATGGAGAGACATTGTTTCGTGGATGTGGCGGAGGATATCTGTAGTGAGAGGCATTGTTTCGCTGATGTGGTGGAGGATATCTGTATTGAGAGACTTTGTTTCGTGGATGTGGCGGAGGATATGTGTATGGAGAGACATTGTTTCGCTGATGTATTGGAGGATATGTGTATGGAGAGACATTGTTTCGCTGATGTATTGGAGGATATGTGTATGGAGAGGCATTGTTTCGCTGATGTGGTGGAGTATATATGTATGGAACGATATTGTTTCGCTGATGAATTGGAGGATATCTGTATGGAGAGATATTGTTTCGCTGATGTGGCGGAGGATATATGTATGGAGAGACTGTGTTTCGCTCATGTTGTGGAGGATATCTGTATGGAGAGACATTGTTTCGTGGATGTGGCGGAGGATATCTGTAGTGAGAGGCATTGTTTCGCTGATGTGGTGGAGGATATCTGTATTGAGAGACTTTGTTTCGTGGATGTGGCGGAGGATATCTGTAGTGAGAGGCATTGTTTCGCTGATGTGGTGGAGGATATCTGTATTGAGAGACTTTGTTTCGTGGATGTGGCGGAGGATATCTGTATTGAGAGACATTGTTTCGTGGATGTGGCGGATGTTATCTGTAGTGAGAGGCATTGTTTCGCTGATGTGGCTGAGGATATCTGTATTGAGAGGCATTGTTTCGTGGATGTGGCGGAGGATATCTGTATGGAGAGACCTTGTTTCGCTGATGTGTTGGAGGATATCTGTATGGAGAGACATTGTTTCGCTGACGTGGTGGAGGATATATGTATGGAGAAATATTGTTTCGCGGAAGTCGTGGAGGATATCTGTATTGAGAGACATTTTTCACTGATGTGGCGGAGGATATATGTATTGAGAGACATTTTTCACTGATGTGGCGGAGGATATATGTATGGAGAGACATTGTTTCACTGATGTGGTGGAGGATATCTGTATTGAGAGACATTGTTTCACCAATGTGGCGGAGGATATCTGTATTGAGAGACCTTGTTTCGCTGATGTGGCGGAGGATATATGTATGGAGAGATATTGTTTCGCTGATGTGGCGGAGGATATCTGTATGGAGAGACTGTGTTTCGCTCATGTTGTGGAGGATATCTGTATGGAGAGATGTTGTTTCACTGATGTGGTGGAGGATATCTGTATGGAGAGATGTTGTTTCACTGATGTGGTGGATGATATATGCATGAAGAGACATTGTCTCGTGGATGTGGTGGAGTAAATATGTATGGAGAGGCCTTGTTTTGCTGATGTATTGGATGATTTCTGTATGGAGAGACCTTGTTTCGCTGATGTATTGGATGATTTCTGTATGGAGAGGCCTTGTTTTGCTGATGTATTGGATGATTTCTGTATGGAGAGACCTTGTTTCGCTGATGTATTGGATGATTTCTGTATGGAGAGGCATTGTTTTGCTGATGTATTGGATGATTTCTGTATGGAGAGACCTTGTTTCGCTGATGTATTGGATGATTTCTGTATGGAGAGACCTTGTTTCGCTGATGTATTGGAGGATATCTGTATGGAGAGACATTGTTTCGCTGAAGTGTTGGAGGATATCTGTATGGAGAGACATTGTTTCACTGATGTGGTGGAGGATATCTGTATGGAGAGACATTGTTTCGCTGATGTGGTGGAGGATATCTGTATTGAGAGACATTGTTTCGCTGATGTATTGGAGGATATCTGTATGGAGAGATATTGTTTCGCTGATGTTTTGGAGGATATGTGTATGGAGAGATATTGTTTCGCTGATGTGGTGGAGGATATCTGTATGGAGAGATATTGTTTCGCTGATGTATTGGAGGATATGTGTATGGAGAGATATTGTTTCGCTGATGTATTGGAGGATACATGTATTTAGAGACCTCGTTTCGCTGATGTGTTGGAGGATATGCGTATAGAGAGCCATTGTTTCGTGGATGTGGCGGAGGATATCTGTAGTGAGAGGCATTGTTTCGCTGATGTGGCTGAGGATATCTGTATTGAGAGGCTTTGTTTCGCTGATGTGGCTGAGGATATCTGTAGTGAGAGGCATTGTTTCGCTGATGTGGCGGAGGATATCTGTATGGAGAGACCTTGTTTCGCTGATGTGTTGGAGGATATCTGTATGGAAAGACATTGTTTCGCTGACGTGGTGGATGATATATGTATGGAGAAATATTGTTTCGCGGAAGTGGTGGAGGATATCTGTATTGAGAGACATTGTTTCACTGATGTGGCGGAGGATATATGTATTGAGAGACATTGTTTCGCTGATGTGGCGGAGGATATGCGTTTAGAGAGGCATTGTTTCGCTGATGTGGCGGAGGATATGTGTATGGAGAGACCTCGTTTCGCTGATGTGTTGGAGGATATGCGTTTAGAGAGGCATTGTTTCGCTGATGTGGCGGAGGATATGTGTATGGAGGGACATTGTTTCGCTGATGTGGTGGAGGATATGTGTATGGAGAGACATTGTTTCGCTGATGTGGCGGAGGATATGTGTATGGAGGGACATTGTTTCGCTGATGTGGTGGAGGATATGTGTATGGAGGGACATTGTTTCGCTGATGTGGCGGAGGATATGTGTATGGAGAGACATTGTTTCGCTGATGTGGTGGAGGATATGTGTATGGAGAGACATTGTTTCGCTGATGTGGTGGAGGATATGTGTATGGAGGGACATTGTTTCGCTGATGTGGCGGAGGCTATGTGTATGGAGAGACATTGTTTCACTGATGTGGCGGAGGATATGTGTATGGAGAGACATTGTTTCGCTGATGTGGCGGAGGCTATGTGTATGGAGAGACATTGTTTCGCTGATGTGGCGGAGGCTTTGTGTATGGAGAGACATTGTTTCGCTGATGTGGCGGAGGCTATGTGTATGGAGAGACATTGTTTCGCTGATGTGGCGGAGGATATGTGTATGGAGAGTTATTGTTTCGCTGATGTATTGGATGATTTCTGTATGGAGAGACCTTGTTTCGCTGATGTGGTGGAGGATACATGTATTTACAGACCTCGTTTCGCTGATGTGTTGGAGGATATGCGTTTAGAGAGACCTTGTTTCGCTGATGTGGTGGAGGATGTGTATGGAGAGACATTGTTTCGCTGATGTGGCGGAGGATATGTGTATGGAGAGTTATTGTTTCGCTGATGTGGCGGAGGATATCTGTATGGAGAGACATAGTTTCGCTGATGTGGCGGAGGATATCTGTATGGAGAGACATAGTTTCGCTGATGTGGCGGAGGATATGTGTATGGAGAGACATTGTTTCGTTCATGTGGCGGAGGATATGTGTATGGAGAGTTATTGTTTCGCTGATGTGGCGGAGGATATATGTGTGGAGAGATATTGTTTCGCTGATGTGGCGGAGGATATATGTGTGGAGATATATTGTTTCGCTGATGTGGCGGAAGATATATGTGTGGAGAGATATTGTTTCGCTGATGTGGTGGATGATATCTGTATGGAGAGATATTGTTTCGCTGATGTGGTGGAAGATATCTGTATGGAGAGACATTGTTTCGCTGATGTGGTGGAGGATATGTGTATGGAGAGGCCTTGTTTCGCTGATGTATTGGAGGATATGTGTATGGAGAGATATTGTTTCGCTGATGTATTGGAGGATATGTGTATGGAGAGACATTGTTTCGCTGATGTATTGGAGGATATGTGTATGGAGAGATATTGTTTCGCTGATGTATTGGAGGATATGTGTATGGAGAGACATTGTTTCGCTGATGTATTGGAGGATATGTGTATGGAGAGACATTGTTTCGCTGATGTGGTGGAGGATATCTGTATTGAGAGACATTGTTTCGCTGATGTATTGGAGGATATGTGTATGGAGAGACATTGTTTCGCTGATGTATTGGAGGATATGTGTATGGAGAGACATTGTTTCACTGATGTGGTGGAGGATATCTGTATGGAGAGATATAGTTTCGCTGATGTGGTGGATGATATTTGTATGGAGAGACATTGTTTCACTGATGTGGTGGAGGATATCTGTATGGAGAGATATAGTTTCGCTGATGTGGTGGAGGATATTTGTATGGAGAGACATTGTTTCGCTGATGTATTGGAGGATATGTGTATGGAGAGACATTGTTTCACTGATGTGGTGGAGGATATCTGTATGGAGAGATATAGTTTCGCTGATGTGGTGGATGATATTTGTATGGAGAGACATTGTTTCACTGATGTGGTGGAGGATATCTGTATGGAGAGATATAGTTTCGCTGATGTGGTGGATGATATTTGTATGGAGAGACATTGTTTCGGTGATGTATTGGAGGATATGTGTATGGATAGACATTGTTTCACTGATGTGGTGGAGGATATCTGTATGGAGAGACATTGTTTCGCTGATGTGGTGGAGGATATCTGTATTGAGAGACATTGTTTCGCTGATGTATTGGAGGATATCTGTATGGAGAGATATTGTTTCGCTGATGTTTTGGAGGATATGTGTATGGAGAGATATTGTTTCGCTGATGTGGTGGAGGATATCTGTATGGAGAGATATTGTTTCGCTGATGTATTGGAGGATATGTGTATGGAGAAATATTGTTTCGCTGATGTATTGGAGGATATCTGTATGGAGAGATATTGTTTCGCTGGTGTATTGCAGGATATGTGTATGGAGAGATATTGTTTCGCTGATGTATTGGAGGATATCTGTATGGAGAGACATTGTTTCGCTGATGTGGTGGAGGATATCTGTATGGAGAGATATTGTTTCGCTGATGTGGTGGAGGATATCTGTATGGAGAGACATTGTTTCGCTGATGTGGTGGAGGATATCTGTATGGAGAGACATTGTTTCGCTGATGTGGTGGAGGATATCTGTATGGAGAGACATTGTTTCGCTGATGTATTGGAGGATATCTGTATGGAGAGACATTGTTTCGCTGATGTGGTGGAGGATATCTGTATGGAGAGACATTGTTTCGCTGATGTGGTGGAGGATATCTGTATGGAGAGACATTGTTTCGCTGATGTGGTGGAGGATATCTGTATGGAGAGACATTGTTTCGCTGATGTGGTGGAGGATATCTGTATGGAGAGACATTGTTTCGCTGATGTGGTGGAGGATATCTGTATGGAGAGACATTGTTTCGCTGATGTGGTGGAGGATATCTGTATGGAGAGACATTGTTTCGCTGATGTGGTGGAGGATATCTGTATGGAGAGATATTGTTTCGCTGATGTGGTGGAGGATATCTGTATGGAGAGACATTGTTTCGCTGATGTGGTGGAGGATATCTGTATGGAGAGACATTGTTTCGCTGATGTGGCGGAAGATATGTGTGTGGAGAGACATTGTTTCGCTGATGTGGCGGAGGATATGTGTATGGAGAGACATTGTTTCGCTGATGTGGCGGAAGATATGTGTATGGAGAGACATTGTTTCGCTGATGTGGTGGAGGATATGTGTATGGAGAGACATTGTTTCGTTGATGTGGCGAAGGATATCTGTATGGAGAGAAATTGTTTCGCTGATGTGGCGGAGGATATGTGTATGGAGAGACATTGTTTCGCTGATGTGGCGGAGGATATCTGTATGGAGAGATATTGTTTCGCTGATGTGGTGGAGGATATCTGTATGGAGAGACATTGTTTCACTGATGTGGCGGAGGATATGTGTATGGAGAGACATTGTTTCGCTGATGTGGTGGAGGATATCTGTATGGAGAGACATTGTTTCGCTGATGTGGCGGAGGATATGTGTATGGAGAGATTGTTTCGCTGATGTGGTGGAGGATATGTGTATGGAGAGACATTGTTTCGCTGATGTGGTGGAGGATATCTGTATGGAGAGACATTGTTTCGCTGATGTGGTGGAGGATATCTGTATGGAGAGACATTGTTTCGCTGATGTGGTGGAGGATATCTGTATGGAGAGACATTGTTTCGCTGATGTGGTGGAGGATATCTGTATGGAGAGACATTGTTTCGCTGATGTGGTGGAGGATATCTGTATGGAGAGACATTGTTTCGCTGATGTGGTGGAGGATATCTGTATGGAGAGACATTGTTTCGCTGATTTGGTGGAGGATATCTGTATGGAGAGACATTGTTTCGCTGATGTGGTGGAGGATATGTGTATGGAGAGATATTGATTCGCTGATGTGGCGGAGGATATGTGTATGGAGAGACATTGTTTCGCTGATGTGGCGGAGGATATGTGTATGGAGAGACATTGTTTCGCTGACGTGGCGGAGGATATGTGTATGGAGAGACATTGTTTCGCTGATGTGGCGGAAGATATGTGTATGGAGAGACATTGTTTCGCTGATGTATTGGAGGATATGTGTATGGAGAGATATTGTTTCGCTGATGTGGCGGAAGATATGTGTATGGAGAGACATTGTTTCGCTGATGTGGCGGAAGATATGTGTATGGAGAGACATTGTTTCGCTGATGTATTGGAGGATATCTGTATGGAGAGGCATTGTTTCGTTGATGTATTGGAGGATATCTGTATGGAGAGATATTGTTTCGCTGATGTATTGGAGGATATCTGTATGGAGAGGCATTGTTTCGTTGATGTATTGGAGGATATCTGTATGGAGAGATATTGTTTCGTTGATGTATTGGAGGATATCTGTATGGAGAGGCATTGTTTCGCTGATGTATTGGAGGATATCTGTATGGAGAGATATTGTTTCGCTGATGTAGTGGAGGATATGTGTATGGAGAGATATTGTTTCGCTGATGTGGCGGAAGATATGTGTATGGAGAGATATTGTTTCGCTGATGTGGCGGAAGATATGTGTATGGAGAGATATTGTTTCGCTGATGTGGCGGAAGATATGTGTATGGAGAGATATTGTTTCACTGATGTGGTGGAGGATATGTGTATGGAGAGACATTGTTTCGTTGATGTGGCGGAGGATATCTGTATGGAGAGACATTGTTTCGCTGATGTGGCGGAGGATATCTGTATGGAGAGATATTGTTTCGCTGATGTGGCGGAGGATATGTGTATGGAGAGACATTGTTTCGCTGATGTGGCGGAGGATATCTGTATGGAGAGATATTGTTTCGCTGATGTGGCGGAGGATATGTGTATGGAGAGATATTGTTTCGCTGATGTGGTGGAGGATATCTGTATTGAGAGACCTTGTTTCGCTGATGTGGCGGAGGATATCTGTATTGAGAGACTTTGTTTCGCTGATGTGGCGGGGGATATCTGTATGGAGAGACATTGTTTCGCTGATGTGGCGGAGGATATCTGTATAGAGAGACTTTGTTTCGCTGATGTGGCGGAGGATATCTGTATGGAGAGACATTGTTTCGCTGATGTGGTGGAGGATATCTGTATTGAGAGACATTGTTTCACTGATGTGGCGGAGGATATCTGTATTGAGAGACATTGTTTCGCTGATGTGGCGGAGGATATCTGTATTGAGAGACATTGTTTCGCTGATGTGGCGGAGGATATCTGTATTGAGAGACATTGTTTCGCTGATGTGGCGGAGGATATCTGTATTGAGAGACATTGTTTCGTGGATGTGGCGGAGGATATCTGTATTGAGAGGCATTGTTTCGTGGATGTGGCGGAGGATATCTGTATTGAGAGACATAGTTTCGCTGATGTGGCGGAGGATATCTGTATTGAGAGACATAGTTTCGCTGATGTGGTGGAGGATATCTGTATTGAGAGACATTGTTTCGCTGATGTGGCGGAGGATATCTGTATGGAGAGACATTGTTTCGCTGATGTGGCGGAGGATATCTGTATTGAGAGACATTGTTTTGCTGATGTGGTGGAGGATATCTGTATTGAGAGACATTGTTTCGCTGATGTGGCGGAGGATATCTGTATTGAGAGACATTGTTTCGCTGATGTGGCGGAGGATATATGTATTGAGAGACATTGTTTCGCCGATGTGGTGGAGGATATCTGTATTGAGAGACATTGTTTCGCCGATGTGGTGGAGGATATTTGTATGGAGAGATATTGTTTCGCTGAAGTGTCGGAGGATATCTGTATGGAGAGATATTGTTTCGCTGATGTGGTGGAGGATATCTGTATGGAGAGATCTTGTTTCGCTGATGTGGTGGAGTATATATGTATGGAGAGATCTTGTTTCGCTGATGTGGTGGAGGATATCTGTATTGAGAGACATTGTTTCGCTGATGTGGCGGAGTATATATGTATGGAGAGATCTTGTTTCGCTGATGTGGTGGAGTATATATGTATGGAGAGATCTTGTTTCGCTGATGTGGTGGAGTATATCTGTATGGAGAGGCCTTGTTTCGCTGATGTATTGGAGGATATCTGTATTGAGAGACATTGTTTCGCTGATGTGTTGGAGGATATCTGTATTGAGAGACATTGTTTCGCTGATGTGGTGGAGGATATCTGTATGGAGAGACATTGTTTCGCTGATGTGGCCGAGGATATCTGTATTGAGAGACTTTGTTTCGCTGAAGTGTTGGAGGATATCTGTATGGAGAGACATTGTTTCGCTGATGTGGTGGAGGATATCTGTATGGAGAGACATTGTTTCGCTGATGTGGCCGAGGATATCTGTATTGAGAGACTTTGTTTCGCTGAAGTGTTGGAGGATATCGTGTGGAGAAACTTTGTTTCGCTGCAGTGCTCTTCTTTCCAACTCCTTTACCTTATTACATTGACACTGACTGCAAATAGTTTGTACAAAACCAAATTCTTTGTGATGCATTAATATTAATCTATCAATAACCTCACAACAATTCACTATACACTTTATCTCAAATTGAAACCGACTTCAGCGGACGCACTGAATGCAATACAAATAACAGACTATTGGTTAATTCATTTAATGTCATATAGTAAGAATTTCGATACAATTATTTAAATAATGTAATGATGACAAAAAGAAAAGATACACATACTGACATGCACGCACAAAAATGTTTAACATTTCCTTGCAAAATATAATGCATACATCAGGATAAGAGAAAAGTTGATAAATTTTCACAATAAGTCAAGTACCATGTTAGTCAATTAATAAACATACAAATACACATCCTTCCTCAAGCGATAGAAGAAATATGTCATAGGACTTCACTACAATATCATCACAACCATTGACGCATCAAATCGATGAAGTTATGGACACAAAAAGGGCAATCACAAAATCAGCGAGTGAACAAGTTTTCACACTCATGGGCCGATGCTTTATAGTGATTCTTTTTGAAAATGAAGTTCAACAGTCTTTTTGGTCCTGGTAAGGCGCATTTGCCAAGCTTGGCACTGGACTTGGCGGCAAAGTCAGGCCTCTCCATATGCATATCTGGAGTATGCGCGAGCCGTATCTGACTTAGGATCCCTACTAGCAACTCGTCAACGTGATGGTTGAGAGCAGCCGAGGTTTCTGTGTATTTACATTCGTACTGCTTCGCGACTGACCGGGCTTCTGAAAATAAAACGAACATTTTTGTATAAATATAATACAATCATTTTAATAGACTTGCATCATAATTTTGTTTCCGATAAAGTCAATCATTAACTGCTGGGACGACCCAATATGCGTTTTAAGGTAAATTAGGCAAAGGGTGAATCACGTCTGCATCTTCTGTAATAATTCGGTTTGATAACTGCTATGTGCTCAATACGACACTCTTTCTACAATGTGACACAAGCACGATGTAAAAATTCAAAACTTGATAAACTTAATTTTGATGAAAAATTGTTTTCTCGCATTTTTATCATGGCTTTATATTTAGGTAGCATCAAACTTTATAAGGTGCACGGTATGCTTTAATTCGTCCTTGAGACGATGTCGCGGTCGTAAATTATAATCCGTTTCCTAAATATCAACATAAATTGCACTACAAGAAACGTCAAAATTAGCGTGAGCCCGGCATACAATTTCATATTGTCATCTAATTACTTGCGCAAGTAATCGTTTATTCATGATTCATAACGCAATTTCTGTATTCTTGTCAACAGGACTATCAGTAAGAGACATTAAGTCGCAATTGTGACAACCACGCACACCGTTATACAGAAATCGTTCATCTCTCAGGAAATGAAGCACAGTAACATAAAGTAGGCATCGTAGAAATCGATTTGCAATTTAATCAGCTTAATATGATAGTATTGAAACTGACAGACTTTCTCCACAAATCTGGATTGTCGCATTTTGTGTTATTTTGAAACAAAAGTCTCCGTATAGCTTTTGTAAGCTTTGGGAAAATATTCCTGCTGAGATATTACCTTACCCAAGACGTTATGGCGTGAATAAACAAATCTCCTGCAGATTAGATAAATAATACTTTCTTTATTGTATTATGTTTTTGAAACAATGAAGAGAAGAGAACTAAAGCCGTCCTTTGTTCGTATATTGATAAGTACAATAATTTCACGACCGACTATAGATTTTTCTTCGTTGTGAAAAACTCCGGATCTAACCTCTGGCATAAATCTGTTAGAACTTCACAGTCTTGATTTATAGAAAATTATACAACCGTATTAATTATTTAAATGCAAACATAAATGTGTAGCTAACACACAAGTTTATATAATTTATATACACTGGTTTTTTTTATATACATGTACAGTAAAACCTTACTTAAAGACCACCTCAATAATAAGACCACCTTAAAATTAAGAACATAATTTTCGAGTCCGTTTATTCTGTTTTGCTCTTAATTCAAACTCAATATTAAGACCACCTCAATATTAAGACCAGTTTGTAAGGGTCCCAAAGGTGGTCTTATTATAGAGGTTTTACTGTATATACAGTCAGTACAAAAAGAGACGCAATTTTTACATCATTAACAAGTTTCGAATTCTTTTGGTGCATTGTTGTACTGAATGTCTTTTAGTTGCATTGTTGTACTGATTGTCTTTTGGTGCATTGTTGTACTGATTGTCTTTTGGTACATTGTTGTACTGATTGTCTTTTGGTGCATTGTTGTACTGATTGTCTTTTAGTGCATTGTTGTACTGATTGTCTTTTGGTGCATTGTTGTACTGATTGTCTGTTGGTGCATTGTTGTACTGATTGTCTTTTGGTGCATTGTTGTACTGATTGTCTTTTGGTACATTGTTGTACTGATTGTCTTTTGGTACATTGTTGTACTGATTGTCTTTTGGTACATTGTTGTACTGATTGTCTTTTGGTGCATTGTTGTACTGATTGTCTTTTGGTGCATTGTTGTACTGATTGTCTTTTGGTGCATTGTTGTACTGATTGTCTTTTAGTTGCATTGTTGTACTGATTGTCTTTTGGTGCATTGTTGTACTGATTGTCTTTTGGTTGCATTGTTGTACTGATTGTCTTTTGGTGCATTGTTGTACTGATTGTCTTTTGGTGCATTGTTGTACTGATTGTCTTTTGGTGCATTGTTGTACTGATTGTCTTTGAACTAGCCTTCATTTTACGTAAGAAATGCCAGCGGTGTTCGTCTCAGGATGAATTAAATTTTGATGGAGTTTTGTAAACATACACGAACGTGTATTTTATTTATCTGTTATGAAAGCAGAGTAGGTCAGGTTTATAAGTAAAGTAAGTAAAGTAAAGTGTTTATTTATTATAGTGTCAACCCTACTTAAAGGGCCAGCCATTTCTGACTTGTTATATATGGTCAAATTACATTCAAGCAAAGAGTTCATTGAATAGATCTGTCTGAGAGCTTTCGTTTACAGGAATATGTACGGCATACATAATCATAATCATAGATTATATGTGTTTGCCCATATGGGTCCCATATAAATATCGGTTGCACTTTCCATCCCGGGACCCACATGGGCTGCCCATTTGAGGACCATATAGAAATAAACATTGGCCCCAAATGGGTCCCATACATTTTGTCGGCTGGGTAGTATTGCCTGAACAATATTCTTATATTTCATACTAAGGAAACGTTCAACATATAAACGGGGTCCTTACACAATCAAAGCACCAGAGTAACAACTTCCCATACATAATTAACCTGTCTATATGGACTATAAACCAGTTTGTATTGGTTTTATTCTAACATCTTTGCACTGAGAGTTTTAAGTCGACTATTAATTATGGAGAGTGAATTTGCTGAGATCGTCAACATATGGCTCAAACATAGGCTGTATGTCAGAGATGCATTGCGCACTGTTTTATTATCTAATACAAGAGGTTCCACTAGTGATGGCGCGATTATCGAAAATAATCGAAAAATCGTCGCTAGACACCCGACGTCGGCGACAATCGATTATGAACTACAATAAACGATTATAATCGGAAATTGTTACTGAAGTGTTATTTCAATAAGATGATGTTATAAATATTATTTTTTTAAAGAAATAAACCCGGATATACATTCAAATCTTAAATATAGTCAATACATGTACAAAACATCTAGTCAATAGTTGTCAACTATGTATTGAATGATAAAATGTTCTTATGATATAATGTAAAACCCCATTGATATTAAATGTAGTTAAAGAGACAAACAGATTTGTTTAAACGAATTAAACTGTCAGCATAATACTTGTACTAAAAAGCTAAATATTTCGATTATTTCTGATTCGATTATCGATTATGAGTTTTCAAACTGATCCGATAATCGATTATGAAATATATCCGATTATACATCAATAGGTTCCGCAGCATCGCGAACTGGCATAGATATTCCATAGTGGTGTTACTTCTAACCTATTTAGATCATCTAGCAGACCAGATAATGTGAAGCAATACAAACAGCATTTGACCCCGAAATGACAACCCTACAACTGACAAAGTATTTTATATACCCCGTGACTACTAACAGTGCACCCGAATTGTTTACTTGCCAATTATCAGCAATTCAATAAAAATAGCCATTTACATAATAATACTAATAATAAACTTTATTTTTTTGAAGGTAATTCCTTAAGCTATGAACATAAAAACATACATACATAAACTTATCTAACAAGAGGCCTTCATACATACATAAATTATTACAATATAAAGAGAACACAAAGAATATAAGCATTTTTATAATGCTTAACCAATAAATCATAACTCATTTTCAAAATCTGCATTGACAATATGTATGAAAGAGAGATTTAATAATTACAGGGGACGCCGCATGCACAATACATTGTCTCCCCACACAGACTCCCGGGAAATCATATTAGGCACCGAGGAGGTGCTTGGGTAGACTTGGGTGCAAGGAATGGTGTGTGCGCCCATAAAGAACTACTAAGGAGAATTTAGTGGGACAAAAGGGGGGGGGGAATCATTATTGGTAGGAATATATCATTTAACATTACTTGCCTTTATAAATGCAACTGATTTACAATGAAGGAGATATAGATTTACTTTCATCTTGACTCAAACATAATAATCCGTTGATATCGAATCGTATTCACTACATTCGAACGTGCGTCTTCATTAAGCATGGAACCAGCCATTTTCCTTGTCAGATAAATGAAGTATCTGTAATTGTTAGACGTAAACAGAAGACTAATGTTTTACCTTCTTTTGTTACTTTCCGTTTCCTCACCAGGTCGATTTTATTGGCAATTAAAATGGTCGGCTTGTCTTTAATAGATAGTTCGTGGCGAATATTATATAACTGGTCGACAGCATCTTGATAGCTATGCCGATCTGTGATCGAATAAACAACAGCAAAGGCGTCGAAACATTCGTCTGCCAGTTCCTGAAATCAGATAAACACGTTATCAATACGTTAATTGCACATTCACGCCAAACAAACGTCTGTTTTATTTTAATAAACACAATATCTCGAGGTCATGTGTTGCATGCACTACAGATAATCATTTCGTGATAATTACATTCATTTCTTGAGATCGCCGGACTGATAAAGTCGTGATTGACCTTGACGGCAACACTGAAACAAAGTAATGGACTTGTGTTCTGGACAAATTATCCCGAATTGTATGCAGCTATTTGATAATACATTGGACCATCACAGGAAATACCGCGAAATAACCTTACCACTTACCTTTTCGTTTAGAAAAGCATAATGGACGCGATATTCCTTCGGGATATCATTCTTACGTTTATTTATGATAATGTAGACGTATTGTGTACAATCAAGACAAATATGGCTGTCTCTGAGATTCCTGAGAAAAACGCAATAAAGTAGACGTCATGTTTTCACATTATGACGTCATGTTTTCACATTATGATGTCATGTTTTCACATTATGATGCCATGTTTTCACATTATGATGTCATGTTTTCACATTATGACGTCATGTTTTCACATGATGATGTCATGTTTTCACATTATGACGTCATGTTTTCACATTATGACGTCATGTTTTCACATTATGATGTCATGTTTTCACATTATGATGTCATGTTTTCACATTATGATGTCATGTATTCACATTATGATGTCATGTTTTCACATTATGATGTCATGTTTTCACATAATGATGTCATGTTTTCACATAATGACGTCATGTTTTCACATTATGATGTCATGTTTTCACATTATGATGTCATGTTTTCACATTAATTACAACGGCTATTAGACACATTTCAGTACAAGATTTATGATTCAGCGGCGAGCAGAAGCAAAACAATTATCGCTAAACATTGAGACGGCCTCTTTACTTAAGGAAAATAATAATATACAGTTATTTGTAAAATATTATCGCATCTGAAAAAATATTTGCTGCATTAAATTTGTGAAACTCAGAAAAAATTGTAGATCTGGATTTGATGACCATATTAAAAGTGCTGTAATTCCCTAAACAATGATGTTTTGCAATATTTTTCTTTTGTAGTGACCTACAAAACAACCCCTGCATTCAGTAATGTTAATAACTTAATTTCTCCCAAATATGTCATTTGGGCCAAAAATCTCAGAGACAGCCAAAAATATAGTCTAGTCAGCAATTTCGTTCTCATTTTCGTTGTCGTTAAAATGCTTCTAGGGACAGTGTACATGACGTCTTTACTTAGCGGAAACAGTACATGGAGCGGATATGCCGCCTGTACTGTAATGTTTCGTTTCTTCCATCGGGTTTAACGCGTATTTCAACAAGTTTTCAGTCATATACGTCGACCAGTTGACCTAACCAGTTTTCCTGGAATTAATTATCAATCAGTACCAACTTGCTCTTCCGCAAGCAACTGACAACTTCCCCACATGTGGAGGACATGATCATAGCAAATGTTACGGAAGAACTTAACCTGCCAAACCCTGGAATCGAATCCGGATATACCGGGTGACAGTCTATCGCTCTACCAACTGAGCTAGGCGGGCAGGGCGCCTGTATCACACGCGCGCGTCCAAAATTCGGTGAATCTCCCCAGATATGTCCTTAAAATTCATTCGGTTATAAACTGTACAACTAATACAATAACACGTACCATAAAGATGTATATAATGGCATTTGAGAAACAATATTTTGAAGCAGCACCTATCGGTTATATTTTTACTAGAACTAATATTCGTATTGGTTAATTTGTTAGTGTTGGTTTCAAGCTGAACTCATTCGTGAATCGAAGTAGTCTTATGGAGTTCATATTTGTGAAGTTAATATTTCAATCCAATTATTCCCTAACAGAAACAAAGCTAACCATGTGGATATATATAAAGAACAGTATGACAATGTATTCTTCGAGAAAGCCAGATCATATACATTAATTATTAAGCAGAGCATTCAGTTATGTATT
The DNA here is from genome assembly GCA_032209605.1 of Mactromeris polynyma. Lineage (NCBI taxonomy): Eukaryota > Metazoa > Mollusca > Bivalvia > Venerida > Mactridae > Mactromeris > Mactromeris polynyma. The sequence continues at coordinate 17,207,716 of JASFXZ010000013.1, forward strand.
TTATTGTATGTAATGTATTCTTTCCAGGTCAATATATCAGTTATACAATCGTTAGGATTGTGTCCGCGCATGCGCATGTGATATTGTGGTATCACCCATCGATTGGCATTCAGGGTGGAGCCTTTTTCATATCATACGTCATTGTGTTTCAGTGTGGTACATATAATGTTATCAGCCAATAAATTCGTTATTATTTTAAATAATTTTAACTGATAAGTACATAGATTATCTTGTCATTTCTAACATTTATGTTACAAATAGTTTACATGAGTTCAGTAGATAAGCAAGCAACCTGGTGTTTTAAATAATTGTCCAGCACACTCCCGGACAAAATGTACGGAGAAGACGCCATCGTGTCTCAATTATTCATCTAATTTAGAAACGGCGTTAAACCCGATGAAACTTAGAAAATGCTCAATATTTTTATTCAAGTAATAGTTTGGATATACATTGTATATATATAATATTTTTTAGAGCTGAAATGATTCATTGTAAAATACCCAAAAGTAATAGCCAGGAACGATGTACCCGAAGCCGTAATACAGAGACTATCCATAACTTCGCTTTTCTACTTGATCGTTCAAAAATGCACCGATGTCAATAATTAAATATCTTGTACAAATAATAGAGAAAAACCAATCATCTTTCAGATTGCCTGAAGCCAAATCAACCATCAAGTAATAAACTATGTAATACTAAGCTGAGTTAAGCATTCGTGTGTAGATGTACTTGTAAAAAGACGGCGGTATTGACAATGTCAATGTGATTACACAAACGCCACAGGCCGTCACTTTGGTTATAAATAATAAATGAAATAATATCCCGATCACCAGAGTTTTATAAATTATATGAGGAGTACGTTACCAACACTGACGGTTTTTGATAGCATGGGAATGCAGACGTGAGAAAGCTACTTTCTTTAGGTGTTACACACACACTGTGTGTGGTTTCGCTTAAAACATAACTCTGTTTTAGTATGATTGTGCCGAAGTCACTATTTGCTTACAAAGACGATGTCACTACGGGTGATGACGGTTAATGAGTATTCTTTACTTTCTCATTGCAATGTATGTAACTTAATTAATTTGATTTAGACGGCACAATCCCTCGGCCACATGTTTAATTATCACCCCTGACCTACATTATTGAGTATTGGTGGACTTTTTAATTTTGCGGTGAGACTGTGAAAATAACCAGAATGTGTCACCATTTTAATACAGTAGACATAAAAAACTCTAAGAAAATAATAGAAAAATAATGAAACCCTCAACGGAAGAAAACGCGTACACTTTACAAGGCTTGATATATAGTGTAATTACTTGAAGATGTGTCTGGATTATCTGAACTTAAAATATGTTTCAATTGGCTTTATCCAGTATTGTGGCTAAAACATCTCTAATAAGAACCATTGCAATGTACATCCGATGGATTTTTATCATATTTCTAACAGTCAAATCCTGTAAAATAGCCTGATCGTTAAATAAAGTCATGTTTGAGAAACACGAAAAATCGGTCAATGGCACTACCGGGAATCGAACCCAGGCCTACGGATTGCCGGTCCGTTATGCTAACCACTACACCACAGCGACCTGACGCCATTTTCGTGTAAATTTATCATATATAATTTTTTTTAAATTTTTATGATGTACAAACATCTTTCTTCAACAAATACGGATCAATACATTATGAGTTCATTCTCTGTTAATGCATGTTTATTGTTTATTTATGTTTTAACTATAGGGAATATATTTCTCATGCTTGGTTAGTTAACCAAATGAACAAAAAAATGAGAATAGTATTACTTTAAAGCAGATATGTAGATAGTGCAGATAACGATTCTATGCGCATGATATCACAGTCAGAAAATGAATATAAAGCTCAAATGAACATTGCATACAGAAAAGTATTTAAAATATTTAAAGCATAACGCGTTTCCATGGCTCTGTTGATGCTATCAGAGTGAATGTACTGAAATATTCACAGTGGACGTCACATCAAGTTTGAGTCAAACTAGCTATTATTTCATTATATGACCACAATCACCGCGTCAATCCAGAGTACTGACATGCTTCTAAAAGTATGATTAATATTTAAAACTATTCAAACAATTACAATAAAAAGAAAAGTGCCCAGTTTCTTTTGCGGTTGAGAATATTGAATCTCGATTCGTTCACGTCTTTTGCATTTTAAGCGCATAGTTTAAATTATATATGCGTCAAGAGACATTCATAGGGAAACAAAACGAAATTTTTACGAGCGTAGAAATTGTAAAATCATTCCTTTCATTATTCATATTTCTTTTGCTTTCCTTTATGCATTGTGCGCTTAGACAAAACCCCTTTATTGTTAGACAACATGTGGATTTGGATTCTCGAATGACCGTAAAATTTGAATTTATGGTGAATAAATAGTTCGCTATGTAAACAGACCGAGCGATATCAAGCCTCTGAATCACTAAGCTGGCTGATCAAGCTTGCATCAATTTGGAGGAATAGAATATCATTTTAGCGAAATTATTTCAATCTTTCTCTGAATACAAAAAATAAGTACTGGTAAAAACGATAACCGGTTGCTACTAGTTTCACAAAGGCTACTGAATCCTTTACATTTGTATGATTACAATACACTGAACCATAGAGAAAAAACCAAGACCATCTGTAAATGTCACCTTCATTGTTTCCGTGAAGCTCTGTGATCATTTGTCGAGGATATTCTATATAAAAAATGGCGATTTATTCAGATGGTTTGTTTTTATTGGTGAAAACATCTTAATGTATCGCCATACAAATCCTTGTGACATTTACGCCGTATAACACAATACCGACATATAATTCTGTAGGGAAGATTGATGTCAAACATGTAAGTGCACACTCCTATACACACAATGAAAGTACTTAATTATTTAGAAGGAATCGAATTCCCTTCAGAGATGTTTTTATAATCATAAATAAAACCAACCTGATTATCAATCAGCCTGTCTATGATATCTAGCGTTGATTCTTCTGAATTCAAAAGTACGTTGACATGTCTGTCACTCTCATCTGGCTCATCTGGAATTATACATGTAATTAAATGATAACGAGCTTAGTGGCAATATGGAACAACGGTGTCACTTACAACGGTAAGCTTTATGCGTGGTCAAGGCATGGTCATTACTGCATAAATACACTATATTAAGCCTAACAGTTTTAATGTGGTTTTGGAATTACATCCATTTGAAGTTTTGACTTTAAGTGAGATAGTTCAGATTCACTTAAGATGCTTCTGTAATACGGACCCTGGTTGGCGACATGATACCTGTACAACATCATAGAACCGATTAGTCATGCACAATAACACATTTCATAGATGCTTAACAAGGTATAGAACAAACACGTAGTGTTACAACCTTTGGAGATATGTATGAGTTTGCTAACTAACACATGTTGTGGTGTGTATGTTTGCTTTGTGATCCTTGCTCCACATTAATTTCTCTTTTTCTTGCTAGTATAATTCTAGAATCATATTAGCACGATATCCGTGTTGTTATATTAGCACGATATCCGTGTTGTTATATTAGCACGATATCCGTGTTGTTATATTAGCACGATATCCGTGTTGTTATATTAGCACGATATCCGTGTTGTTATATTAGCACGATATCCGTGTTGTTATATTAGCACGATATCCGTGTTGTTATATTAGCACGATATCCGTGTTGTTATATTAGCACGATATCCGTGTTGTTATATTCGCACGATATCCGTGTTGTAATATTAGCACGACATCCGTGTTGTAATATTAGCACGATATCCGTGTTGTTATATTAGCAAGATATCCGTGTTGTTATATTAGCAAGATATCCGTGTTGTTATATTAGCACGATATCCGTGTTGTTATATTAGCAAGATATCCGTGTTGTTATATTAACACGATATCCGTGTTGTTATATTAGCACGATATCCGTGTTGTTATATTAGCAAGATATCCGTGTTGTTATATTAGCAAGATATCCGTGTTGTTATATTAGCACGATATCCGTGTTGTTATATTAGCACGATATTCGTGTTGTAACATTAGCACGATATCCGTGTTGTTATATTAGCACGATATCCGTGTTGTAATATTAGCACGATATCCGTGTTGTAATATTAGCACGATATCCGTGTTGTAACATTAGCACGATATCCGCATTCAAATACATACGTATATTTGTTTAAAACTTTGATTAAAATCATCTCCACAAAACCTCTACCCATGTATGGTGTTTACCTATAAAAGGATCGTGCATCTTAGTAAGATTGGTTTGGTTAAGGTGTCCAATTTAATGTTTACCGATAATTAGATACTTCACATGAAAACATATTTGCTTATTTCTCGGCCACAAATTGTACACAACATAACAATACATTCATTATTATAGCATTGCGATAAAAAATTCTCGAGCAAACATGAATTCACACTTGTGGAAAAAATAATCACCAACAAACATTCACATCAGGCCATCAACACTTTATAATTAATTTTGCTCGAAGATATATCATTGTTTAGACATTTGAAAAAAGGCTATTGTTGGTACTCTATATGAAAATTCTGCTTCAATATCTAGTTAATACTAGTAAATACCTGGCAATATATTTTATATCGACTGTGAAACATTTTTTAACAATCTATACTAATCACTCTCGATAACTGTTTCCTGGCTATCAACTAGTACTCGAGCCAAATTTAGGGATTGTGGAGTTCATGATAAAACCCGTTCATCGCTGGGCTCGAACTCACGACCTTCGGAGCAGGAGTATGGACCGATGCGTCTCCCATATAAGTAAATAAATAAAAAGACAATCATATTTTCCACAACCCCAAATAAGTAGGTAGATGCATGCGTAAAGCATCGGGTATTCACTAAATATTTTACCATTTTCATTCCCAGTGGATATAATGTATACATGTGTATCTTGTATTGTCGTTGAATAAATGAGATACTCAGGTCATATGTTGATACTTTTAGCAATGATTGAACGCTTTGAGTTATAGTAAACTGGTATAAAGTCTCGCTGTTCAGTATACAGTATCCATATGCAAGACAGTGTATACACTGAACACATTTTCTAAACGTCCATGTAAAAAATACAAATTTAAGATTTTTTTAAATCCAGACTTAAAATTTGGGCATTCTAGTATTATACATAATACTCTATCGACTTTCACAAAGAAAATACATATTTATCGTCATGGTTGACCACGCGTGACCGTGAGTACGATTTCAACTTCTGCACGAGGATCACGTGTACTGTGTAATAAGCGGTTAATTGCCTTTCAATGCATTCCACGTTGTATGTCCAACATTAAAAACAGAAAAGATGGCGAGAATGACCATCGAAAAACGCGCCAGAGCCGTCGGTATGATTGATGCTGGTAAACCGATTAGACAGGTACGACTTACTTTATAATTTAATTAATCAATTGAAATAGGCATTGGAAAATTATTATAAAATATATGATTTTTGTATTATTGACCACTTTTTATTGACCTTTCTGGTTGCCCGTCTGTTCAATAGACGCAAATGTATATATTTGTTTCTGTTCTTATACATGTATTTCGACGAAATACCAAGTGGACGTTTAGAAATTTTGTTCAGTGTATTTATAATCATTTGATTATCATAAGCTTAGTACATTGTGTATGTATCATTACGAATCTTCTGCGCATATGTTCTATATCTTATTTTATAGCTTTCTCGGTCATGTTTGTACGGTTATTATGCATTACTGGTTTTTGCGTAATAAAAAGATAATTCTTCTGAGAAATCCAATGGGTTAAAGTGAATTAAAAATAGATTATTACACCATTTTCATATGAACCCAAAAGCGGGGTCAAGAAGTGTTCATATGAAACACATGATGTACTCTATCTTTGAAATAAATATGTGAGTCATAAATAAATCAGACGGAAATTCCAAAACATACATATGTTTGACATGTGTTGATAACACAAACAACATTCATATCAAATCTACTTACATTTAGCTAGTTTGACGTCAGATTGTGTGGTATCACAGTAATTACCGACACGTGTTACAACGGGGGTTATGGATCTAATATTGCCTCGTGAAATATTCTAATTTATACTCATAGCTAGTTCATGTAAACATAACGTCGCCTTAATTCTACACTGACGTAAGAAGCATTTTATTAGTTTTGAGAAATAAACGTTTAAATGTTGAAGAGGCATTAACTCTTTCGTCTTACGTCTTTGGTGAATTAGAGTGTAGTCTACTTAGAACATTTCTACAGGGTAACAAATCTCACCATCATTTGGAGCTCAAAGAGACGAACAAAACTCTACCAAGCGCTCAATATTACGTCCGTGTAGAATTAAAGGCGACGATATATATAATTCTATTCGGGTTTTATGTTCAGTTTGGCGTAGTTGCCTAACTGAAAATTTAATAGTTTTCAGATATAAAGTTACAGAAGTGAAAATATGAGAAAAGTAAGACTCCAAGTCGAATATAAGCTATGTCTGAGAAGTCTTCCATCTTGTTTATCAAGTTACCGCTTGGTATTCTAATTCTGATATCGATTCAGTTTGAACGTCAAAAGACTTCGGTCAGGTTTTTTATGATTCTAACTTCAATTGTATGCACTGACCGAGGGAAATATGAATATTTTCGTTGATACTAAATAGTATGTGGCGTAATATAGATTTGGTTTACGTTAACTTTTCTTTACATCTAATATATATGAGTACTTTACATTGTCTACGTTTTCAAAAAAATGAAATGTTTGAATGACCAATTTATGAAGCCTAACTCGCTAATAATTTACTAAATTATTATGCATATGTTTTCTCATTATTATATGCTCTTATTGTTAAAGTGCATTATAGGAAGACTGATTACCGTTGCTAAGCATTGAAAGAATATCATTGTGATATCAGAAAGAGTTTGAAGGTCGTGTCTGATAACGACTGATCCAACAAATTAGTGTATGATGTAGTTGTTTGTATCATTTACATCGTAAATATGTCTTCGCATCGTTTGAACGTGTACCAATATAGTATTTGTGAGGTAATAATAAAGAATGGATGGTTGTTTGGCTATCGTTTTTGTTTCAACCCGACATGGATATCTACTGACCCTTCACAGAACTATATATGGTCACCATGTGACCACGTTATAACCAATAAGCATGCTGGACAATTTCAGAAGGTCAGGAAAAAGGTTGGACGAATAACCCTTCTACTGTCTAAACAACAATATTGAAGTATGACCCTCGGTTTCACCATCCAGTTGTCCGCAACTATTTCTGAGTTATATTTCCGTCTTGACCAACATGCTGTCGTAGATGGAAAACAAACATCAAAACGATACGTGGAGGTATATACACATTTTGTATTTTCAATTTGTCATCTAAGCACAGTAAATGTTCAGTCGTGTTGTTGAGCAATTGTAGTTATACCATATGCAGTCATAAATGCTAACCTTTTACTTTAATATGGATTTCACTTCCAATGGACCGCTTTTAAGACAGTGTTTCAATCTTACAACGCACTGTTAATCCTTATAAAATACATAATCATATACGCTAATGGAATCTTCAGTTTCGATATTTCCAACTGTGTTTCAAATGAGTTATTTTTTTCTGTTTCTGATCATATCCAACATTGACAAACTCTTCAATGAAAAGACTGCTTCATTAAAATCCAAATTGGTAACCACGCCAGTTTGTTTTAAAATAAAACATTGAAAAGTTTTCTGGCAAAAACTGCTATCACTAACTTAGAGAAACTAACTTGGAAATCGCCAGACGCTGTCAAGTAGTGGTCTTCCTTTACAAAATGAATACATTTGTACTATTTAACGCAGATACAGTAAAACTTCGAAACCTCGATCTGCAGTCGGGTCTAGCAATTAGTTCGAGTACTCCATTGTTCGAGGCATCTAAGGTATACATGCGTATATACGAACTGACTGTTTCTGGTACGAGTGTATATGCATTATGAAAATGATTAAAATATTATAGTTCGGGTCGAATTTATATAAATCTGAGACTAAAAAATGAATGAAATGGTAGATAGGAACCTTTCTCTGTTTGAGTGATCTACTGTTAGATAATAAGGGATTTCGCCGGGACTTAAGAACGTGTTCGAGGTATCTACTGTGTTTGAGCCAAAACTATTCGAGGTTTCGAAGTTCTACTGTATAAGCAACAAAGCAGCCGGACAGAACCAATTTACCTGATAAGTCTGACATAAAAGTTAATATCTGACATAAATCGGTATCATTTTAAATGTTATTATTATATATCGCTATTTCACAATAGTCATTCAATTATAAATGGCAATCAGTATATGACTTAATCAGCGTGTTTGGGTTTTGGGGTTTCCAATATTTTATCTTAATTTAAACTGATAAATTCTCCACAGATGGACGAATTATTTCATATATAGCATCATCAGGCCCCGCGTTCACAAAGAATCAGTTTTCAGGATCAGGATCAAGATCACATATGGTTTGTTTCAATCTTTGTAAAAAATGTTTCTCAAAACTAAAGATTTTTACATATTGTGACAGATAAATTCAGATTTCATGTTTATTAAGAAAAAGATGGAAACTAATACATTTTGACCGATTCTGGAAAAGTGATCCTGATTTGATCTAGATTAGTGTCAGTCGTAAATATAATAAATTAATTTCTCGACAACAAGGTAAAGTTTTGTATGTTTTCACAGTGTTAAGTAGAAGAGTTAGGGGTATTTTTGTGTACACTTATAAGAAGTACTGAAAAAAGTGATTAATTGCTTCGCGAAATTGGCAATTATTTTCATGGATCAACTTGATCCAGATCAGTTAATCCTCTGTGAACATGGAGCTAGAAACGTCGTAAAATATATTGTAAGAATTCAGTTCCAGATGACGCATGTGCAATGCATGAACGGTATAAGCAGGCAGACATATTTTAACCACTCTGTCAGTTTGCTCCTATCTTGGGATGATAAGTTATCATACAATGTGTCAGGTCGAACATTCTTCTATGTATGTATCACCCCCGTATAGATAGAACACATTGTAACATATCCTAAGATCCTAACATACATTCTATATAGGTAGTCGCCAGACTCCTGTGGAAACTATATAATTAGCATACCAGTCACTGCTGGAGTTCAGTGATGTAGGCTTTCAACAGATTTATTCTAGCTTCTAATTAAAGAACCATTTAACATGAGGTTAAGCACATAATAGAAATAATTAATATAGCAACAATAAGTGGGGGGTTTAGTATAGTCACAAAGTGCAAAACCTTTGAGTTTACAAGGTTTCAGACACTGGTTCTGTAAAGTAAATACTACGCTCGTACACACGCTTGCCATTAAAAATCTCCACGTGTCCAAAACACGTGTTCGGGTCGACCTTATAGCGTGCGTCACTGATCATGACGTCGTGACGTTTTCTTACCAATGGATATTTTAATCAAACTTAATTTATGGATATATTACTGTAATTACTGACTGGAAGGAGCATACTCGTATATTTAGTCCAATTATTACTGGACTAAATATTGATATTTTAGTTTAACCAATACCATCGTACAGTCACAAATGATTCATACTTTGAAATTTGAGTCCAAGTACTGGCCTGTATTATAAACAATCCGTTTTATTTACATATTGTAGGTCTATCAGATTTAGTATTTTAAGGTTCACTTCGAGTACCTGATGTTAGTTTATGAACATACTGTCAATATGATTCGATTTTTGAACTCGGTGGAAAATATCGGGAAAGTTGTTATGAAAAAATCAGCTTACTGAATAATTTATTTTATGGTTGAGATAATTTATTTTCCTCGTCTATGAGGTATGAGTGTGTCGAGGGCATCCCACTACATACCGTACTATGAAAAAGTTACTGAATAATAATGACGTTCATCACTTAAGCGGTATTTCATTTTCTTTCTTCTATATGCTATATGGTACTACAAACCACCGAAAGTGTATTTCATTGTACAAACAGACCTTCTGATGGTTTTATATTAATGTCTCTCTAAACCGAAAGTAGCTGATTTTAGTCATCAAAACGAAAGTAGGGATTTTGACAGATCAGGGGGGGGGTCTAATTTATAGTTTACATGGAATGACATTAGGTTTCATCGCATCAAAAACGTTTTTCTTGCGTGTTTTCATGTCAGAAATCGTCACATTCAACAGTTTATGCCGAGAATTTTCACTGACGGCGAAATTTCTTTCAAGAAAGTTGGAAACAAATTGCCTTTTGCATGGTAAATTATATTAAATTCAACAAAATAGATAAAGTCTCATCGGCAAGAATGTCTGTCCATTGCAAATATGTAAACAAAAACACTTTTTTACATCCAATTTTTTACCTAAAAGATGAAATGCCACTACAGCTACTTAGTAAAAACGTGGAATCACGATGTTATTTCCCTCTTATTGTTATTTGCTAATCATGCTTTCGGTCACGTGACCTGGCTGCTTTATGTTCAATTGGCATCGCAGTCAAATTAAACATCGAACTCTAATGTATAAAATAAAGCAATATATAACCCTAAAGGGGTTCAACCCAAAGTCTATAATCCAACCCTTGGTCTATAATCCAACCCTTGGATTATAATGCAACCCGTGGTCTATAATACAACCATTGGTCTAAAATCCAACCATTGGTCTATAATCCAACCCTTGGTCTATAATCCAACCATTGGTCTATAATCCAACCCTTGGTATATAATCCAACCCTTGGTCTATAATCCAACCCTTGGTCTATAATCCAACCCTTGGTCTATAACCCAACCGTGGTCAATAATCCAACCATTGGTCTATAATCCAACTATTGGTCTATAATCCAATCCTTGGTCTATAATCCAACTATTGGTCTATAATCCATCCCGTGGTCAATAATCCAACCCTTGGTCTATAATCCAACTATTGGTCTATAATCCAACAATTGGTCTATAATCCAACCCTTGGTCTATAATCTAACCCTTGGTCTATAATCCAACCCGTGGTCTACATAAAATACAGTTGATAGATATAATGTATTATTATACCTCACGTGATTTATCCATGCAAAATTCACATATACACGCTATAAGCAAATCCGTAATGTTACCCTGTGACATAACATTTTTACCTTGTGGCATGTGACATACATTTTTACCTTGTGACATGTGACATAACATTTTTACCTTGTGACATGTGACATAACGTGTTTACCCTGTGACGTTGTGACAAAAGTGTTTACCCTGTGATATAACATGTTTACCCTGTGACGTTGTTACATAACGTTTTTACCCTGTGACATTACGGTTTTACCCTGTGACGTTCTGACATAACGTTTTTACCCTGTGACGTTCTGACATAACGTTTTTACCCGGTGACATAACGTTTTTACCCTCGCGCAGAAAATTCCATAGTCCGAGTCGATAGGCGCTTATCAAAATAGGTAACAATCAAGCGCTTGTAATGTTTGCAAACGACATTATCTGTCAGCTTTGACAGATTTAGTTCTTTCACAAACATTGCTTCAACAAATCCACAGATTCTGTAAGCACTTTCTTGTTTCTGTTTCACATTGACATTATTGTTTTATATTTAAATATCAAAATATGTTTTCGGTATAACAAAACAAATATCAGAAACCATGGGATGTGATATTTACAATGTATATAATATGAACTGTCTGACTTTTCTGTCTCCGTCTGTGACTGATGTAATAAGCTAATACTAAAATTCTCATGACCAAATATATGAACTTTTCAGAGCTGTTATTTTACTTTAAAAGTATATGGAATTACAGGTTTACATCGCCTTTTATGATCAATGCCGACTGTAAAATTCAGTGCATATAGACAAATAATTGGTTCCAACTGATAATCTTCACTCCAGCGACCTTTTCCCATGTCTAGAAATGACAAGTTTCTATGCTAAACACTTAATACTCCGTACACCGCTAGAAAATTACGTCGCATTTATGAGCCTATACGTATGTATCACTACGTACGCGAGTTGCAATTATGTCATTACGTGGAATGCCAATCGTATTTCCTAAACTTGTTATGTAGGGAACCAGATAATTCTCCTCGTACTTGTCATATAATCGGTACATGCTCTCATATCTACTTGTCTTGTTTTCTTTTTACCTCAGAACAGTTGTAAACAAATATTGAGATGGTAAGCCAAAGAAACTGAACAGGTTTTGGCAACCATTAACCAATATACATATTGTCACACTCGCGGTTTCCTCAACTCATTTTGAAACCATTATGCAAAGAAATGTGTTTTTACACACGTCTTCGCGTTTCGGGAAACACGTGCCTATTCACTCAGTTGAAGTATCTGGTTTTCATTATTTTTATAATATTTTTTATTATTGATGCTGCTTTTTGAAATGAAAAATGATCACATAGCAACAAGTATAATTATGTTATCGGTTCCCGAGATAATCACGATAAAGCATTAAGCAGGCTTATTTAATCAAATCAGCATCGTGTTTTTGTAATCGGCTTGTGTTAATACTATTATTGTTATTATTACAAATCGTTCTAATGTGTAGCTCTGTTGATAATCAAAATAAGAAATTAATACCGATAATGAGAATTCTCACTTACGTCAAAACATCAAAAAATGCTAATATCGCAAAATTATTCCCGATGTTGTAATGAAAATATCTATAAGCTAATTTGCGAATGGATAACTAAGTTAATAACTTCTGACGATGTGAACACGTCAATAAATGTCAGGAAAAGCCTACAGATAATTGTAACACTAAATGCAGAAATTAATAATGTGAATGAAATAATTTCTTCTTATTTTCATATGTCGCTAGCAAACACCGTGGGGGATTTAACAATATATATAGATACATCTAGATGTAATTGGATTCATTGTCCGCATCTATATCTGAATAATATTTCCGTCTTGACAAACATACAATTCACCTACACACAACGTACACTACAAATTATGTGTGCGTGATTGGGAGTGTTGATATGAATATCCCGATAACTGTTCAATGATATTGTCAAATATACTCCATGTACGAATATGTTTGTATTGTTGTGATCACGATTGTCGTGTATGGATGTGACTATTACCATTGAATCGCTGTCATACTTATACAACTGATAATTGTTTAGACAGTGAATCAACGTACTTGAACTGACAAATACATATCCGTTGGAAAACTTGCTTGAAATGAAGCATTGTTAACAATTATGATTGGCCGTTGGTTGCCTTCAATCCGCAATTTTGACAAAACACAGCAAGTCAAGGCTTAAATATAATTGAATCAAGTACTTATTGTCGAAGGCGACTAACATGGCCAAACATTATATATACATTCACAATGAGACATTTAATCGGGCTGAATTTCTTAATTTATTTAAATATTAGAAACATTTGTCATGTTTCAGCCATCGAGCCAACAACAAACAACGTGTTTATTACATCACATTAAGTGTTGCAGTAACCGCATATTTAAGAAGAAAATGCACGGAAAGTACTTAATAGATAAAATAGTAAGTATTTCATACAGCGTAAGATAAATGTCTTACCTTGATCATTTTCAAAAGCCACGAATTCTGATGTCATGAATTGATTGGTCAGTGCTGTTTTTCCAACCCCTTTGTCACCGAGCATAGCCACTTTATACACTACATTGTCCGAACCGGTACTTTCTACGGTACCACTGTCTTTGGAATGGGTACTATCTACTCGTTGTCTAATTTGCGGAGATCCAGCGCCATTTGTTGCTTTCTCACTAAGGACACAACTTCCGGTTGAGTTGACACTATTTGAACTCCTTTTGAAAGAGTCACCTCTGTTAACAATTCCTCCTTTCGTTGTTGTTTTGAAAGAACGCACTCTTTTAAGCGGTTGCTTTTCGTGTGATTTTGCTTCTTCATCTTCGAAACCCACCGACAGACAGTTAGCACTTGGTGACGGAAGACTGCAACGACGTTGGCGGTCTGTTTCAACATTAAGCAGCTTCGGTCTCGGTCTGTTCCGAAACGAGCAAGATCGACCATGAGCATTGGTAGTTAATGTCAGATTCGTAAAGTTCGGTATATCTGTGTTGAGCTGTTTTCGTCTTTGTAAGAGTTTGTTCTCTGACACGACGTTTTCTTCCGCTTCGAAATCGTGGCATATCGTCGGTACGCTGAATTTCCTCTCTGCCGCTTCGTATTCCATCAGTATCTCTTTTGTCATTACTGCTAAAAGAAAAACATTAATGAATCATCGTTGTACAACAGTACCACGCTTATACGCTACATAGCAAATGTTCATTAGACATCTCGATTGCCTATTAAACAGACACCAAAATGGAAAATTACAAACGTATTGTCGGGTAAATTGTACCAAAAACAGTTGACCTGTTTGTGAAAGCGAATGATATGTTATAAATAGTTTTTAAACAAACTTTATACAAACCAAACAGCGTAAAACATCGAACAAATCCATAATAAATTCTCAATCTGTATGCTCATTTATTTGCATTAATTTTCTAATAAAGAAACGAAAAATCCAATTATCGTTTTAGATTTGTGATTGATGTTTTCAAGAAAGTTTTTCGGCGTATCGCGTAGCTTTTAATATTTATGTTCGAGATTGTTTTCTGTCCTGTCACGTACAATCTTTTGTGTCAGATATCAATGCGAATTATACTAAGCTGACAACCTTTCCGGTTTAATTAATAGACAAAACATTTCAATGCACGATAAATCCTTTGATATAACAGCGCATTCTGCGAAACAAATGTGAAAAGAGTCTTTCTACCTGTGTGGAATCAATATGCGATATTTTCCAACGATACACTAGACCAATATTCCCTTCGCTATTGAAGAGTGTTATACCTAAACACGAGTATTGTAGAACTGTGACTCGAGCGCTGTTTTTATAAAGTCTTGGAAACTGGAGATCACGTGGTATTAGTATTCATAATTGTTTCTTGGTATAATCACCAATGAATATAGCTTGTGAAAAACTGACATTAATTACTACCTGAGGTTTCGTGTTTTGTTTTACGGGTGACTCACCCAGCTTCCATAATACCATGATAAAGTCATACAATGAAACGTACCCACTAACCGCACTGAAACGCTTTATTATATTGTGCCGTAGTTGCTTAGAAGACAAGTCTATTCGCGGTAGGAAAACTAAGCCCTATTCTTATGTACAGTAACACCTCAATTTTCAAGTCCTTCTTCACTGTTTTGCTCTTTATTCAACATCAGTTAGAAGACCACCTCAATAATAAGACCACCTCGAAATTAAGACCACAATAATCAAGTCCATTTTCACTGTTCAACCTCAGTTAGAAGACCACCTCAAAAAGGAGACCCGTTTTCAAGGGACCAAAGGGTGGTCGTATTGTTGAGGTTTAACTGTAATTGCGGTACGTTTAATGCAAGCACGTGGTTACACAAAGTGTTGTATTATTATACAGCATTTCTTTGTTTTTAGCACGCTATCCGTATTTACCATGTAATTATTCAAATGAAACACAGTTTTAGTCCTGTTTTGTCAGGCGCTACTGTTTGCGCAGAGTCACGTGATCGTTTGGGCATTACAAAGCAATGCAAACTAATTTCGAATACGCGACATGATAAACTTTTAAAATCGAGTATTCGACGCGCATGACTTGCATTCGTACACGTGAGCAGACACTGACATGTGATACCAACCGAAGTACAAAGACGTATACAGTTGTGATTTTATTATACCACCATCAGAACCCAGCTGTGGTATAATATATTTCAATACCGAAGTAAAACATGAGACGATCGATAGACACCTGTTACGTTTGTGACATTTATATTTTGTATAAATCGTTAACAATTGTTTTGATGAATAGCGTTTTAAGGTTGTGTTTTTTTCCCATTATAATATAGCGGTATATCAATATACGTAACATAATGGTCATCTCCTAACATTGATATATCGAGTTAATCATGCAGATACTGGCAGTATACATTCACGTGTATTGCACATATTTTTCATATTTATATAGATCTATCTAAATACGCGGAATCGGATATTCCAGCTGAAGCCAGCTCAAAATCTGGTTCAACATCACGTGTTTCAACACGAAAATTGTTCCGAAACTAAAAGATGTATCTGGCTCATCTGAACCTAAAATGTTTTAATGGGCTTCATCCAGTATTGTTGTTACATAGTCTGAAAGATCATTTATAAGAACCATTGCCATGTATAACCGTTTAAACGATCTTGTTTAGTCATATTACTAACAGACAGAACTAGTAAAAAAACACTTCTTGTTAAAAAACTGGATTTTTTAATTTTACGATAATACAAACGTCTTTTTTCGACAAATACAGAGAGAAAAAATATAAATGTATTTTGTGATAATGCATATTTATTGAAATTTTAACTAGATATAGTATATTTTTCACGTTTGTTTAGGTAAACAAATGAAAAAAAACAAATGAGCATAATATATCTTAAAGAAAACTGAAACAACTCGATTAATCCTTCGCGCATTGCCAAATAAATTGACAATATAAAATATGTAGGAGGCTATAGCTATGTTGCTCTCTCATGTCTAAACCATACAGTAACTTAATGTTCGTATGTACAACATTGCTGTCATATAGCGGTTCAACATACGAATAAAACCTACATGCCTGCAAATAATGGATTTCTGTAACAAATAGAAAGCTTGGCCTTTAGTGTCATAAACTCTGCATTTAAGTCACACTGCTTTCGAAGAAAGACGTTTACTTTTAAATCTAATTGTAGTATATGATTGGCTGTTATCCGTCACGTGACTTTTTGTGCGCAACAAAATGGCCGACAGTGGTTGATTGAATAAAACTTGTGAAAACACTTAAGATTGAAAGCTAGTATCAAACTGCAAAATAGATCCAGAAAATGTTAATGACTTATGCATGAAAATCACCCAAACAATGATTTATATTGAATGAAATATTACATATAATTATGATATATGAGATGTTATCAAATCGAAGAAATCCGAATGAAACAAAACAATAATTTCAGGATCATATTAAATCGAAAGGATATGTTGATTTCACTTCCATGCAACACCTGGTGAGAATCTATAACCGCCTCGTTTATCAGCTAAAACAATGAAGTATTATATCCAGTACCACGAAACTGTTATGGAATATAATACATAAACTTTCGTGAACGATTATTGTACTTTTTATTCTGAATTCTCGAATGCATTAGAATAGGTGTCATTATATTATTAACCTTTTAGTGACATTTTTTCTGATATTGAGACCGGCTTGCAATCTCGTATATTTACGTGTTTTATTCAATAAACACATAGTGGGTTATTTAAATATGAGTTTACTATTATTACTTATACGATACGGGGTAATACAAATCGTTTTCAAAATACCAGGAGATAGGGGGGCAGGGGGGGGGGGGGGGCAGGATGAAGTCGATTTCAAATTATCTCCTATGGTATAGAAGGTGGTTTCATCACATCCTTATCATTTAAGATTATTTTATTGTAACAGCATGTTGTTTGCTAGAATATCCGAATAAGGTCTATACTAATAAATATTAATAAGGAAATGAGGGGTATGAGGTAATCAGAAACTGCAGAAATCGCCTTCAAGTTATCCCCGAGGGTAATTTGAAATCAAACCTCCCAGCAATACTGGGGGCAACTTGAAACGGTGATAGAAATTAAGTTTTACTTAGTTTGACTGTAGCTCAATGACACGGCACACTATTTGTGTATATCAACTGCGAACCAGACATGATAAATCAAACCTCAACACGAACAGCCGCCGTGAGAGTTAGCATTGTTCAAGACGTATTCTCCGCTAAATCACAAATATCAAGCTGCTTTGGTATTATTACTTGCGGGGGACATTTTATAGAAAATCTATTGCTATGGGCGGATTATCCGGTGAACAATTGTTGAGGTCAAAGGTGACTGTTGCTGAGTATCAAATAACCGATGAGTAGTTACCTAGAACAACTTCATATGATATCGAATCGATACGCTACCAAATGTTGAAATCGTGTGGAGATAGATGACCTTTCGTTTTCTTTCCCAAAGAATGACTTTGCGCAACAACTTCGCTTCGTTTAGCGTGGATACAACGTGTATTGCATATACAGAAAAAACTTCAATAATAAGCCAATCATTGGGACTCTTGAAAACTGGTCTTTCTGTTGAGATGGTCTTAATATAGAGGTTGAATAAAGAGCAAAACAGTGAAAATGGACTTGATGTTCTTAATTTCGAGTGGTCTTATTATTGAGGTGGTCTTATTATTGAGGTGGTCTTTAAGTGAGTTTTTACTGTATTCCAACATTTTTAGAATGTTTAAGTCTGATTTTCTGGTATATTGTAAAACATATTTGATTTCCTTTCAACAAACCATATCTACGCAGATAAGTTTGTTACAGACAAATTATGTCAAATACCACAATGAAAGGTACGGTGCGAATGCTACATTAACAAATACATATCGCCTCAATTATGCTGTAATTTCGGTTACCAATGGCGATGTTTTGTAAATGTTATTAGAAACTATAATAGTTTTTGTTCATTATATGTAAACCGTTGAAAGCTGCTATTTAAATACTATGATTACTGATTTCAGACGAAACGTTGTTTATGATTTTGAGTAAATCCTTAACGTCGCACTACCTGTTTGTAACATCTCGTGTAGCCTATGTTTACAGGGAAACTTACAGGAATCTATGTGTACAGGAAAACGTACAGATATCTATGTTTACAGGGTAACCTACAGGTGCCTATGACTACAGGGAAACCTACATCTATCTATGTTTACAGGGAAACCTACAGCTATCTATGTTTACAGGGAAACCTACAGCTATCTATGTTTACAGGAAAACGTACAGATATCTATGTTTACAGGGTAACCTACAGGTGCCTATGACTACAGGGAAACCTACATCTATCTATGTTTACAGGGAAACCTACAGCTATCTATGTTTACAGGAAAACGTACAGATATCTATGTTTACAGGGTAACCTACAGGTGCCTATGACTACAGGGAAAC
This sequence comes from Mactromeris polynyma, assembly GCA_032209605.1. Classification (NCBI taxonomy): domain Eukaryota; kingdom Metazoa; phylum Mollusca; class Bivalvia; order Venerida; family Mactridae; genus Mactromeris; species Mactromeris polynyma. The sequence goes on from JASFXZ010000013.1 coordinate 17,226,746, forward strand.
CTACATCTATCTATGTTTACAGGGAAACCTACAGCTATCTATGTTTACAGGGAAACCTACATATATCTATGTTTACAGGGAAACCTACATATATTTATGTTTACAGGGAAACATTCAGGTATCTAAGTTAACAGGGAAATCTACAGGTATGTATGTTTACAGGGAAACCTACGGTTATTTATGTTTACAGGGAATCCTTCAATTATCTATGTTTACAGGGAAACAAACCTACGGTTCTCTATTCTTACAGGGAAACCTACGGTTATCTATGTTAACAGGGAAACCTCCGGTTATCTATGTTTACAGGGAGACCTACAGCTATCTATGTTTACAGGGAAACCTACATTTATTTATGTTTACAGGGAACCTACATTAATCTATGTGTACAGGGAAACCTACGGTTATCTTTGATTACAGGGAAACCTACAGGTATCTATGTTCACAGGGAAACCAAGAGTTATCTATGTTTACAGGGAAAGCAACAGGAATCTATGTTCACAGGGAAACCTACAGGTATCTATGTTTACAGGGAAACTTACATCTATCTATGTGTACAGGGAAACCTACGATTATCTTTGATTACAGGGAAACCTACAGGTATCTATGTTCACAGGGATACCAAGAGTTATCTATGTTTACAGGGAAACCAACAGGAATCTATGTTCACAGGGAAACCTACAGGTATCTATGTTCACGGGGAAACCTACAATTATCTATGTTCACGGGGAAACCTACAGGTATCTATGTTCACGGGGAAACCTACAGCTATCTATGTTTACAGGGAAACCTACATCTATCTATGTTTAAAGGGAAACACCTAATAAATAAATACTCATGCTGTTGAGATTTGAAAGAAATTTGATTCAGATATTTGATCCGAGATGTTGTAATCAGCGCGATCAGAATGTGAGATAAAACGTTGCCGCACATAACAAAGTATATCGTTTGTATTATTGATATACTCATATACAAATACAATGTATGAGGATAGGTTCGCTTTCACCGTCATCCTTTCACACATTGTTAGCACAAACTATGAAGATATATGTGTGTTTTAAACCATTAGATTGTCAGCAGTAAATTTGATGAATGTTTCATCAATGAATCAGTCTGCTACATGTCTAGGTTGGATTATATATCCCAACAATGAGAATACGATGTTGTTATAATCACTTCACACGGATAACACAATAATGAATAATGTAGGGTAGGAGAAACCATATTTTTTTCCAGAAAATGAACAAAAACACAAAATAAGTATTGCAAAAAATATACCCTGCATTCAGTAAGACTGCAATCTTACCCATATGATCTATTCGTTCATCTCAGATATTGCATTTTGTTCATAATGTTTTGAAGACATTACACATACGGTTTTTAGCTATGCGAGGATGATTTATGTGGCACATTGTTGGTGGCTTGTTGGGGAGTAGTTTAGCTGGCCCGTATTCACAAACGTTTTTAGACTGAATCTCAGACTTAGACTTTAAAATGGTAAATTTTCATTTTATTCCTATATTATTGTTACACAATATATTTTGATAAAACATGGCAAATGTGTAGAGTGAATAACAAGAAATATTCAGGCAAAAAATTATCCGTTTAGATATAATGAAAACGACTTGCTTGTAAATTAATTATTTGCAATTTTAAAGTCTAAATCTGAGATTCAGTCTTAAAACGTTTGTGAATACGGGCCTTGGTTACAAAACCAGGACAGCGGGAAAGGGCAAATTATTGCCTGAAATACTGCTGATTATCGATAGAAAACACAAATATACCAACCCTTTCATTTCATTACAGGATTTTTAACATTCGTTCTTATAAACAACACTTCCATTTCATCAAAGAGTTTCAACATATTTTTTAAAAGCAATGGTTGCTTTTATGTTACACAAGTCAAGTAAAGTGCGCAAATAATCAATTAATTAAACTTAAAGTATTATCCACTTGCAACAACACTAATTGAATCGTTTTCGATAAACATCAAAGCAAAGCCATCCAATTAATTATGTTCATACTTTTTTCAAACAACGGCGATGATTATATTCTAAAACACGCAATGTTCTTTGTAATTGCGTCTGAATACGGGCAAAATTCACAGACTGTTCAGCTTTGAACTTAAATAATTAATCAGTGATTGTAAAACATACATTGGGAGACATTTGCTGATACGATTAATTGAAATGCTGGTAGTTGTGGTTTATTTATATGATATTTCATTTCGGGGCATGTTTTAGTGTCAGTTTTTCACTTAGTACATTTGTTCTGGACACAGCATTGTCACTGGTATGCATATTTAATGACATATCAAATAAATGTTTTATAACATAATTCCGACGATCTTTACAATGCATCCATGAACGGAATAATAAACATATATTGCATGTATTTCGCGAAATAACTTTTATTATTGAATATGTTACTAAATATAGTAACAAATTTGCACTGTATATAAACGTATATGGCCAAATGTGATGCCAATATCTATGATCATGTGACCTGGTGTGCCGAATATCGGATATTTGGAATACTTCCGGGTGTGCCGAAGATCAATATCAGACAAACTTCCGGTGTATCGTCATTGTTTAGCGCGCCGACTTTCGGAAATGAAACATTAAACACACAGACGGCCGACGTTCGAATGGTTGATCCGCCTGATTGAATTTAGATGTCGATGGGTATAGTATTCAAATACACATGGTATTAGACTATTCAATGTTATTATACTGTGCAATAAAACAGATGAACTGATGTTTACATGCATAAGCCTTCTTATTGAATAAACAACATGGCGTCGCTTGGAAGTCACAACCTCGTAACTCGGTTGTTTTTTGAAAAACTACTGTTTGTTACAGCGGGAAATGGGAAAAGTTTCGCGCCTTCTCTCAAATTGTCGTATGTCTGCGTCAATGGGAAAGGTTATAGCATACATGTGACAAAACCTCGTATTCAGATAGGCCTGACGACATAACCATCAAAACATCGTAACTTGAGTTACGAGGTTTTAACAATTTATATTGAGCCTGAAATAAAACTACGATATATTAACACTTGAGTTACGAGGTTTTAACAATTTATATTGAGTCTGAAATAAAACTACGATATATTAACACTTGAGTTACGAGGTTTTGACAATTTACACTGAGCGTGAAATAAAACTACGATATCTTAACACTTGAGTTACGAGGTTTTGACAATTGACACTGAGTGTGAAATAAAACTACGATATCTTAACACTTGAGTTACGAGGTTTTGTCAATTGACACTGAGCGTAAAATAAACTGACTACGATATCTTAAAAGTTGGGTATTTACATTCGTGTGACATTGTTTTCGATTTCCTTGTTGAATTTTGAGAGGTGTTAGCGAGTACATTTTGACCAGTTTATTTTTGCTCTTACTTTTGTTGTATTCTCCCACCTTTCAAGTTGATCTGGAATATTGTTGGTAGATTACAATATTACAGAAACGTCTTAAGTAAAATCTTATCCTTATCCTTAAAATTACATTTTCCTTAACTGATTTATTTAACATACGGGCTATTATATGGTCAAATCAAGAGTGATAAATGAATATTATTAATATGTTGTTGTCATTATCATAAAAAAGCCTTACAGTTTAAATGTGGATTTGGAATTGCATTCATGTAAAGTTCTGAACTTAAGTGAATATATTTAAGATTCACTAAAGACGCTTCTGTAATGCGGGCCCTGATGTAAGAATCCTATGTGATTCTAAAACGCTATAGATAGTAAACAGGTGATCGGAAGTGCTTTACGAGTACGTGATCGATATCAGTTCCTGTCAGTACAAAGGTATAAGCGTTGTAATAGAGATATCAATCCGTTAATACGGACGAAATGGGAAAGAATTCTAGATTTCTGATTTGGATAAGGTCATAAGTCTGTGACGAAGTTTAGCATAAACATCTTAAGCAAATACAACGGTTCAATGTTTACAATAATAAAACGTAATCAATTAAACATCACTTAAGGTTTTGTTGTATAATTCAATATCATTCTCAGATGTCAAATATACACAGAAAATGCAAAAATTGGTATATCACATTCATGATTTAGCTATAATCCTTATAGTCTATCAGTGTTAGCATTCCTTACAGCGAATACATATTAACGTAAGCTTGCAGATCCTGCTTTTCCATATTTCAAATGCTTATAAGCATCATTTTTGTTATCACAAGAGTTTATGGAATAAAAATCAGGTTTAAGAGAATACAAGAATTGTTATGACCTTATAGGCAGAAAGCTAAATGAAATTATGTATCTCACGGTTCAGTACAGGAGGTTTAGTAACTAATGGTCACGATAAATTGCGATAAGATCTTAATGAATTTAGAATATATTTAGAGGTCGCTCAATTGCGGATCCTAGTCGTCGTCTTGGCTTGTGTCGTAGTCGTCGTTATGTCTGCATTTTTGTAGATGAACACTTCTTCGTTGTCCGTTGCCATGGTAATGGTCGTCGTAGTCCGAGTGCGTTGCGTTAAATAGTATCCCGCATGCTCGTCATTGTAGCGTAGATGGTAGTTTTATTCTTCATGACCGTAACACCAGCGCTGGTAACGTAGCCATCAGGGGCTGTACCGAGGTTGAATTCCTGTTTCTCCCACGCTGGTTTGCTGACCCACTCCCGGCAATTGATGTCGTTTAACCGGGCACGGAGTGTGTCACCATGCAACATGTTTAATGTGTTTTGAAAACTTTTGATGAATAGACAGTAGTTTTGTTGAAATTTGAAAATTGAAATTAAGTTGCTTGCTTTTGAAATCGTGAGACAATGATGGTGTATATTATGTTTTGTATTTCACCTCTGCCATATTTAGGTTCGATAGTTATTTCGAACAAGAGATAATTAATTGTTTTTACTAAACAACTCTTAGATGTACTTTAGTGTTAAGTTACGAATTGTTACTAGACTTCGTCGTTACCAGTTCATATCTCATTATTTCAAAGTATTCTGTACTTGTCGATAAGATAATAAATCTACTATAAACAATTATCTGTGGCTGTTTTTACTGTCAGTGACACATAACTAAATTAATGTTTGAAATAAATAAACAGGGTAAATGCAAATGAAAGAATACGGTAGAATAAATAGCATTGATATGAGATTATAGAGGAAATTAATTGTCATTTTGGAAGAAATAAGACATATCTGCGTTACTTGAAACAATGTTATTAATACACGTTTGGGATCAAATACTCATATCTCAAACTTTATTTTCAACAAAATGTCGTAAGTGAGAAATATGTATAAATTCACATGATTGTTTATTATTAAATAAGTAATAAATTCAGATTTGGAAGCTAAGATCACATTTAAATGCGAAGTTTAGTACTCCCTTGACTCCCTAGCGACGATGGAAATATAACTCAAATTAGCTATTTATTTCATTATCGTGTTTTCCTAAATATCGATTATAGGGATGTTGTATCTAACCTTTTCATCCGTTCATAATTGAAAATATGATTTAAACAACCTTTCCACCCTATACCCAATATAATGGATAAATCGAAAGCCTTATCGAATTGGGTTTGAAACCATTGAGAAGTTCAGGTGTCGTGTTTGACTGTTTTGTTGCGGAAATAAAATGAACGTAGGTTAACAAAACGTGTGAAATATAATCCACACTCTAAGTCATCGGGTATTCACTATAGGGTGTTTATTCTCTTTATGTGTTGTCATAATGTTCACAGTGTTCTGTCAGCTTGTCAGTATTTATGCAACTATAATGGTGTACATTCACTACATGACACCAAACTGTACATTCACTACATGACACCAAACTGTACATTCACTACATGACACCAAACTGTACATTCACTACATGACACCAAACTGTACATTCACTACATGACACCAAACTGTACATTCACTACATGACACCAAACTGTACATTCACTACATGACACCAAACTGTACATTCACTACATGACACCAAACTGTACATTCACTACATGACACCAAACTGTACATTCACTACATGACACCCAACTGTACATTCACTACATGACACCAAACTGTACATTCACTACATGACACCAAACTGCAATGTAGAGCAGATATGAGATAACAGAGGCTTGAAAATTACATAGGATGCGCAACAATATCTATAGCGGTAAGCTGTCACTTTTAATCCATATATCATTTATATAATTATAGACTATTCTTAATGACAGCAGATATCGAACTTAATCCTGGACGATCTGCAGACACCTACGCATACTTGATGTAATAAATCAATATAACCCCATAAATTAACTCGCCCGTAATAAAATACTAGCAATTAGGACTGAATTTTTTGTTAAAATCAGAGGTTTATCAACAAGTGGGTGATATTGAATAACGACAATACAGTATGGATTCTAGCTGACTGATCTTGAAGCACAGATGCATTCTATGACAAACATGTATAACCGTGAAAAAGCCAGTGCTGATTTCGAGTCATTAGCTTATAAAGATGAGACAACATCGAAAATAATAGACCAGATAATGTCTGTCTTAAACCATCTTATCCAGGTAATGTCTGTCTTAAACCATCTTATCCAGATAATGTCTGTCTTAAACCATCTTAACCAGATAATGTCTGTCTTAAACCATCTTATCAAGGTTATGTCTGTCTTAAACCATCTTATCCAGGTAATGTCTGTCTTAAACCATCTTATCCAGGTAATGTCTGTCTTAAACCATCTTATCCAGGTAATGTCTGTCTTAAACCATCTTATCCAGGTAATGTCTGTCTGAAACCATTTTATCCAGGTAATGTCTGTCTTAAACCATCTTATCCAGATAAAGTCTGTCTTAAACCATCTTATCCAGATAATGTCTGTCTGAAACCATCTTATCAAGGTTATGTCTGTCTTAAACCATCTTATCCAGATAAAGTCTGTCTTAAACCATCTTATCCAGATAATGTCTGTCTTAAACCATCTTATCAAGGTAATGTCTGTCTTAAACCATCTTATCCAGGTAATGTCTGTCTTAAACCATCTTATCAAGGTTATGTCTGTCTTAAACCATCTTATCCAGATAAAGTCTGTCTTAAACCATCTTATCCAGATAATGTCTGTCTTAAACCATCTTATCAAGGTAATGTCTGTCTTAAACCATCTTATTCAGGTAATGTCTGTCTTAAACCATCTTATCCAGGTAATGTCTGTCTTAAACCATCTTATCCAGGTAATGTCTGTCTGAAACCATTTTATCCAGGTAATGTCTGTCTTAAACCATCTTATCCAGGTAATGTCTGTCTTAAACCATCTTATCCAGATAATGTCTGTCTGAAACCATCTTATCCAGGTAATGTCTGTCTTAAACCATCTTATCCAGATAAAGTCTGTCTTAAACCATCTTATCCAGGTAATGTCTGTCTTAAACCATCTTATCCAGGTAATGTCTGTCTTAAACCATCTTATCCAGGTAATGTCTGTCTTAAACCATCTTATCCAGATAATGTCTGTCTTAAACCATTTTATCCAGGTAATGTCTGTCTTAAACCATCTTATCCAGGTAATGTCTGTCTTAAACCATCTTATCCAGGTAATGTCTGTCTTAAACCATCTTATCCAGGTAATGTCTGTCTTAAACCATCTTATCCAGGTAATGTCTGTCTTAAACCATCTTATCCAGATAATGTCTGTCTTAAACCATCTTATCCAGGTAATGTCTGTCTTAAACCATCTTATCCAGGTAATGTCTGTCTTAAACCATCTTATCCAGGTAATGTCTGTCTTAAACCATCTTATCCAGGTAATGTCTGTCTTAAACCATCTTATCCAGGTATCCAGGTAATGTCTGTCTTAAACCATCTTATCCAGGTAATGTCTGTCTTAAACCATCTTATCCAGATAAAGTCTGTCTTAAACCATTTTATCCAGATAATGTCTGTCTTAAACCATATAATCGAGATAGTGTCTGTCTAAACCATATAATCGAGATAGTGTGTGTCTTAAACCATCTAAATATGTTAAAGGATGCTGGTTGTCAGAAAAAATATGCATTGTTTTGTTGAACAATGTGTTTGTTAATCTATAGTTTGTTTTCTATACGTTCGATATACTATACTAGATGGGCATATTGAAACTATGATTTTTTATACTTGCTGTTTGTGTAAGTTCATAACGTGTCTCCTTCAATAAATAAAAACAAATCGTAATTATTATTATTCATATCGATCACATTTGACACAAACATATTTTTTCATTCAATATATTATATATTTACTTCATATGTGTATGTGCATGTATTGAAATTCCTTATGGTGATTAGCAAACCCTTGAGAAAGTACGGTTTCCTGTCTTAATCACAAGTAATGTTTCATAGCATATAAGTACATACTTAAAAGTTGAATCACAAAGTGCAGTGAGGCGGGATTATATAATCTATTTTACATAGCATCACTGAATATATTCCATATGTACGTATATCAATCATATGTAATGTAAGAAATATATTTTATTACCAAACAAACAATAAAATAAATTATCCAGACAGCCATGAGTCTGTTATTATTTCGTAATCTGCGTATTGTATACGAATTTTCTGGCGAGGTATTTATTGCAAAACAAAATGTAAACGTGCAATAGTACATATACCAGCACTTATCGACACATGAAAGCTAAGTTTTTGCGCACACCATATCATGTTTATGTTAGCAATAGCATTGTCAGTCATTATGTTTACACATGTATACAATCCCCTACTGTCCAACCATTATGCGTACATTTAACGTATCCATATAAGTTTATTGCACTCTCGGCTATCCATTGGAAATAAATACTACAAAATAATTAATTATAAACATTCATTATCGAAAGACCCGTTGCATGATTAATGAAAGGGTATTTAGTGCATTCAGACTTTGTTGACACTACTATTATTCTGTACATTATGTCTAATTGTCAATATTTTCAAGAACATTGGCAGACCACCTCACATTCTTTTCACAGCCGTTTTCAAGATAATAATCAAAGTACTCAAAGAACGGTTGGAAGGTTTTTGACAGCTGTAAACCTCAATTTAAATGAACAGTGATTAAAACAAGTTAATTTCAATTTAAATTGATTCATTCATAAACAACAATCAGAAATGAAACACAACATGTAAATAAAGTCATGTTTGAGAAACACGAAAAATCGGTCAATGGCGCTACCGGGAATCGAACCCAGACACGTAGCTTGTGGACATGTCACTACATAAATAACTTGACCAAAATCCTACTTAATAATTCTCGTTATTTTGATGATAAATTTCCGGCTGTTTGTTAATCTGATAAATAGGTTTATAAGAAAGCGTTATTAATTCCGATATAATAAGAACAACCGTCTGTAAGCTTTTAGATAAATCGCACCTTTTGAACTGCACGCCGGACACTAATTTGTTAAGACTTAATGAAGTTACGACGTTTTAGTGTAAATCATTCTTGATATGGTAGGATATGACCGATGAGAATGTCTTTTAGGATTGAGTTTCAGACTTTGTCGGCTTCTACTCTAGAACTAACAGATTGTGTTATATGGAGTATCTTAAGGCTATTACCCAAGCCTGTTGAATTTGTGTTGTACTGTTGGTTTTAATATTTTAGGTTTATATTGATGATATATTGATGTAGAGCATTCAAAAAAAAAACAAATCTATCCAATAGCTGCTTAGAAACTGTGTGCGATAGTATTAGCGGGTAAGTACTGCCGACCACTAAAATTCAAGTTTCAAGTTTGTATATGGAATCGCAATCCCCACCAAGTAAAAAACAAATTTAGTCACCATCCAATAAACAAAATTGTAACGCCATTACCTATACCATTATGTAATTATGTTATTTTATGTACACATGTCATTACATTTGTAATCTGTGTGAAATGTAAAAATAAAGGAATTGTTCTGTTCTGTTCTGTTCACTATACATATTTCTAAAATCAACTGAATTAAAATGTACCCGATTACCTACATTATTTCTACACCTACCAGATTAGTCCGCCGGTATACTAAACAGTGTGATACATAGTCGGACTTTACTCGCTTAAAATAATACATCTTTCTGTCTGTCATTGATAACCAAATTTAACGAACTAAATGTTAGACACAAAGCAACAAACAATAAACTTAACCCTTAAACACAAGTTCAAACCCCACATACCTCATTCATGCTATTATATACACGAAAAATAGTTTTAGATGTACAACACACTGAAAAAGTCAGGGGCTATATAATAATATAAAAACCGTGCTCCCTGGTTCTGTGTTGAAGATTGGCTTACTCGGTCGTCATCGAACTGTTGTAAAACAAGCGTTATATTATTTAATGGCTAATTATATACAGATGTTACAGACACGGATAACCTCCAGCGACGAAACCAATCAATAACGCTGCCCTTGAATCCTTGTTGAACCTAACTAGTGAACTTGTATTGTTTAACGTTTATCGTGTTTCGTGTCTTTTTGTTGTTGTTTATAGATAAAAAAATTGTCATATGGTAACGATTATCAGGCATGACATTAATCGCAAACTTAATTCTGAATTAATTGTATGGACTACAGAGATTATAAAAATGTCTTTACCATTGAACCGTGATGGCTGTAGTTCATTCTCCGACTCTATACTTTCTCGAAATCTGATAAAATTATTGATACTGAACGTTGATAATAAATAGGATAATTATCTGCGTCTAATCTTTATTCTCTGTGGTTCTTTGTCCGGTTTATTATATAGCTACGAAGTAACACATCTCATTACTACTGAATTATATGTTTGATAAGGTAGTCTTACAACTTCTAGTATATGTTTTGAGGATAGCAAGATGTTGTATATAAAACACGATAAAGTTAATAAACATTTCTCCTGTGGCATTTAACGAGACATTTGCGAATTGCCTGACCAAATTATCGCGTTATTTTTAGTGTCGTTATTTTCAATTTTCAGTCTCTTAAAATATTGATTTACACTGGAGGCTTTAACACGATTTAATTACATTTCTGGCCAATACTTAATGTGCATTGAAATCTTGAGCATTTGTGGAGTTAGGACTTTTATCATGGCCAGGTTTTTCAGTAAACATGTCGCTGGTAGGCATTCAAATTACAACAATTCTACCAAGTTATTTGCTTGCCGAAAATAGTTAGCCACTCGGTACCAATGTTGGCCTACATGCGCGTCAAATTTGGCTTACTTAATATACAGAAACGCCAACATGAATTTGTAGTGTTTTGGTACAAGTACGAACTAGAACAATGGACACAACTAATGCAACCGACTGGTTAAAATAGCTGCAATTGGATATAGTTTTAGTAGGTAAATTTAAAAACCCGGCTGAATATTTTACTATTTTTCTTCTTATCGTACGGTCCTTATTTTATGTATGATTTAGTGTTTTATACATCCTCACTTTTTTCATTTCCGACATTTTTCCAACTCATTTTTGTATTATTTTATACGTAAATCCATTTATGGAATTATTTCATACCCTAGAGATCGGTGTTTGGAGGCCCTGTATTAGTGCATTATTATTATTCCATCTCTTTCTATTGAAGATAAAAAATTAAGTCAAAATGCCCCATGTCTTAAAGTTTGAACATAAAGTGGACTTTGACGTTAACCTTATATAAGAGTTTATAATTTCTTATAAAGATTATGACCCAAGTGATCTGTTCTGGAAGACCCTGCTTAGTGCATTTTCCCTAACAAGACCACACATTGTGTTTTTGCCATTTTAAATTTTAAAGGAGGACCCACTCTGATCATTAGTACTGCTTTAACAACACTGTGTTTCAAATATCACCATGTTATATAACAGTTTCTGTGCGCTCGTTTGCTTGGGGAAGAACATAAGACAATTCAATTATCACGACAGAGGTAACACGTTCGACAAACTTGTTGTTGCCGTGAACATTTTGTGTTTCCGTAAACTATCAATTAGAGACACCGTTTCAGCACTCAGTGAGTGCTTCAATGACAGTCACGTATATCTCCGGTTAATTAAATATGTACAACAGTGTTACTCCACGTGCAGGCTAATAGACCCAGGCTACAAAAGACAATTAATACTCTGTGGATACTGAACTTGTGTTTAAATAATTACTGTGTTTTCTTGTAGGAGACAAAACGAACATTCTGAAGAAATTTCCTGGGGGTAAAATAGTTTGTTCACATTTTCCAATTTTTCCCTTTAAACTGAAATCACATTTCTGTGTGATACATTTTGTCTTATAGAACTTCCTTACAAACGACAAGTTAAAATTGAACGCAGATACTACAGTGTATTAACCCATACAATTCCTCCTGCAATATTAAACAGTGTTCATAGTTACACTGAATTCAGAACAATTAATAGAATTAGAATGACATTAGTGGATATTTATTTCGGTAGAAATCGACCAAGTTGCCGTCTAGGATGCTATTTAGTAAATAATTCTTTCCAATTGCTGACAATGTTAAGTTTAATTACTTCAAGGCAACCCAAGCAATAATGAAATAGTCTAGATATGTCCTGTTGTAAGTCCATTTGTCAAGGTAAGTGTTTTTCTCGTCATTACGGACTGGCTCTAAGCATCAAAATCAAATTTTGTTTTAAGATTGAAAGCTAGACTGAAACCGCTCCACGGTAAATTAAAAATCTTGTTTAATAGTATTTTCTTAGAACTGATGGTTAATGCTGACAATAAGACAGTAATTGAATTTCCAAGCGAATTATGTGAGTGAAAATATTTAATTATATACATGTATAAACGTTTGAACGATATTATACTCCAAGTCTACTAAGAATATTGAATTGGACAAGTCATTGGCATACATTGATTGGAAATTGAATAAGGTCAGACATAAATCCCAGGTGCAGATGATTTCAGAAACCAATTTAAATTACCGAAATCGAACAAATATTGTCGCGCAAAAATGTTGTCTATTCGATCATGACTTTAGCAAGGACACTAAAGTCTATTTGGTTATAATACAATACAATTCAAGTCTCAAACTTTGTTCGATCAAATCTAGGGATGGCGTCACAAACGAAAGCATATTCGATGTCTTTGAAACGTTCTAACGATACTATGTACCAGACCTAACTTGGTACTTGGTTTGGGTTGACTCACAACTGTACATTCAAGTGCACCACAATGACGGGTCACTCTCAATTAGCATCACAGCAGATAAAAAACAATCATGAAGGAAAACAACGAGTTTAATCGTATCTACTAATTCATCTCTACATCTGTTCGCCAGATCTTAGTGCTTTGATAATAAAAAAACAACAAAGCATAGACACTTTACCTTGGCAGGAGTTTGGACCGATTCCAATGCAAACTTGTACTTTTTACTATTATTCTCACGCTGGTCTTCGGTGATATTCAGTTTTTACGGGTGACTACCCTTAAGTATGTGCGTTCTACTATTTAGATTTCACACATATCAATATAATTCGACCTAAACATTTACTATTTTATTCGATTTATAAGCAAGCGGCTTATTAATAGAAAGGGCAACACACGATTACATTAAAAAGTCTAAAGTCGAGGTGAATAGCAGGGATGGAGCCAGGATTTGGTCTTAGGATGTCTTTTAGGACATTTTTTGGAACTGTTCAAGCCTTATAAAACGGCAATGACTGTGTTTTCTTCATTGTTTTAATTTCTGTATATTTTCGTATTTATACTCGGACATTTACATGTAAAGTTGAGAAATTTTAGGGGGTGCGCGCCGGATGTGCCCCCGCCCCTGGATCCGCTAGTGAATAGCAGTTTTGAAGTACAACCCGCTCCAACAATATGTAAAAAATCGTTTTGTGGTTAGATTGTTTGACCCATACTTACTTTGATTTTAATTTGCCAGAAAGACCTCAAGCATTGAACTTTGGTCGGTGGAGCGGTCGGGGTACCGCCAACTAAGAATTGTTAGGGCTACATGATAGTACATGCATATACAGATACTCATTATCTATCATAATGATTTACACTAGCATAACTGTGTACTATTTTTGTCAATGCGCTGTAACACGAGTAATAATTGTTCATATTTGCGAAATACTTTGGTGCAAAATTGACCCAGTTCTCTGCAGTGAAAATACATTCAATTTCCCAAATGTCTTTAACCGAAAGAGTAAAAGCATGCTTACGCAATGAACCATTCCTCAAATTTGTTTTTACCCACACTATCATATAAACCTGGGACAAATTATTCGTACCTAATCGACTCGTATCAAAGTTGCCAAAATCAATTATCCTAGAAAGACTATAAAACCCGCTATTTTGGCATATGGTCATACAGCAGTAGCATTCTAACAATAAAGATAAATGTTTTATGTATTATATGACGAGTTTATCACACAAATGAGTTAACCTTACGAGAGGTGTCAAAGAGATGTCGGTGTTCATGGTGCAAATGCAATATTAAATTGTAAGATATATTAATGTGTCGGGAAAATGCGCAATATCGCATCGCCTTGTGAACACATGGTGAACAAATGTATGCACGAGCCATTAAAGACATCTTTGAGATCGCAGAGCAAAGCGATAGCTTTCATCACGTCCATGAGTGATCTGATAATAACGATCTTCAAAACGGTCACACGATGCTGCTGTTTGTGCAATCTCATTGAAATCAGCCCCTAACTTTAGCTCCATTACTTTCCGCTGCTAGGATCTGACTACACTCCGTAAGAGGTCACGTTCATATAACCTCTCTATAAATAAATATGCGTAACCAGGTGCTCGTTTGTGGTCCAAAAATATTTCTCCTAACAAAACCGTGTTTGTCGTCTTTCTCAAAATGGCTTTATCGTTTGTTTGGAGTTTCTGTTTATACTGTTTTAACGTCCTTCCTGTCGCTTCCGGTTATACATATTTCCAAAATTGAAACACCACACAAACAACACATATCAACCAAAGAATGTTGCCGTGCAGGAGTTACGGTTGCTTTCAAGGGCGCAGCCATATTGAAATTGACGAAAATACGTAATCGGAACGTGTTGGTGATCTAAGCTCAAATAGAATTTACGGAGCTCGCCGGAGATCGACGAATATTCATAACTCTATACCAAAGCATTATGCAGCAGACGATTTTATTGGCTATTCAAAGGTCACAATAACGTGACATGTATTGTGCAGTCATCAGATCCAGTTAGCGTATAGTATATGAGCGTGAAACTGGAGCTGATGTTAATGAGATTGCTGATTGTGTATTTGCGTTTACTTATTGTCGCCACCGTTTACCCATATAGGCGACGCCCCCAGAAGAATGCTAGTCATTTTTGATTTTTGGAGGATAGTGCATGATACAGAAGATGTCCCAGTTCCAGAAACACCCCTGGTTCTTTTACCTGCCCGATGTAAAGCATCGTACACGGGACCTCGGTTTTTGTCTTTATAAGAAAGACAGTTAGTACCGTTAGTGGTGGAGCGCTGGATCGAATCTGCGACCCCATGGATTACAAGTCCAGCTCGTTACCACTGGACCACGGATCCGCTACTTGCTGATTGTCTCATATACTCTGTATAATATTCGATACTGTATCATCAGACAATATTGTTTGTGACAACTTCTGCTCGATATCTTCATTCGTTTTATCAACACAATAGTGTCGTGTGTGCCATGTGGCAACCGTAAAATCCCCCCTCCGTTCACGTCAATTATTATTCTCCATCTTGATGGATGTGTTATCGACGTCCATCTCCCTTATTCCCTTATCCCCATATCGAAGATGTCGTTTCTACAAACCTTTGGGTCCATGACTTGTCATCAATTGGCCATCTCGATTCCCTCTTGGCTTGTGCGACGACAGAAACGGATCTTAACACATCCCTCACAAACCGGTAAACGGACGGAATACGTCTGATCTTTTAATCTTGCTAATACTCTCTTCAGTTACCCTTGCGGCTGATAAGTCATCAAACACAATATTTTACTGGCTTTTTCACGGATCTGTTGTTAAAGACAGTTTATTTGGAAATATAAGGCATTGTGCACATTATTTGACATACGTAAACAATGCAAATATTTATACAATAATAACGAAATATATAATGCATCTATTAACTCGTTTTTAAAGCATACAATCGTGTAATCCTGGGAGTGATGGTCCGTACGTAATCGACTCGTATCAAAGGCAATAATGATATTTAGACGTAATAGTATTGTTGTTTAACATAACTCATAATTAAATACACATTACATTTTAATTGAAGATCATTTCCTTGAATATGATAGTAATATTAATCGAATAGCGAGGAGAAAATGCAATACAAATGCATTACTTATTTTATTGAACTTATATCCGAGGTTAAAAGACGTATGCATAAGCAATAACAAATTTTTAAAAATAGTTTTATTTTCTGAGCTTAATAGTTCAACATTATTTTGTATATTGTATATTGTTCTGTAATACAGTTTTAGATGTGTTTTTGTTTACGCGTTACATGGTACAATGGATATATAGGTATATATAAGGGATGTCAACAAATAGCAATTTTGGTATTCGAATATTCGGTCAACCTTCCGAACGAATATTCGACCTTCTTATTTAATAATTATTTTCGAAGTTTAACTTCATGCTTATCAGTTTTGTGTATTAAACTAATCAATTATGTGGTAACGATGACTAATACTTTCAGGGCCTACGTGTCATCGCCAGAGTGTTATGTCTATCTTGGTCCCAAATATACAACATGACATGTCAATGAACACCTGTAGTAATTATTTTCACGTGTAGAATGACATTCATTGCGATAAATTGCCTTCATTGAAATGTAATACACTTGCATTCAGCGTTTATATTGAAAATATATATCTTATTGAATATTCGAATTCCGAATCAGAATTCGAATATTCGGACGTAATAGCGAATATTCGAAAATCAGAATAATCGTTGACATCCCTAGTATATATCTATGTTATGCATGCAATATCCAGTGTTATTACCACTGTTTTATTTGGGTGAGTAGAATAAGTGTGAGTTTTGAACCGCTAGAAGCATTTCTACCACTGACTGTTCCAAGACGACACTACTACATCACCCAGTAGTGTTTGTTGCTGGCTGGTGTCATATTTGTTTACACGAGAATGTACACATTTAATGACTCCTTTTGCTTTTGGAGTGGATGCTCCACCGTATGTGATATTTCTTGTTAGACTGCAACCTTCATTTTGAAAATGAAAACCAGAAAAACCAAAGTCACATTTTAAAAGTGGAATAGTATTGGTGTCCCATACTTTTATAAAAGTACTACTGTACCCACAAAGTGTACCCACCATTTTAGTGCATGTTTATAAGTCTTAGTAGTGCAAGCACTGATACATGCAATGTCTGCGACAATTATTCACTTTAATGGCGCATCTATCAACACTACTTAAACAAAGATATCCGCGTAGGCGATTTAAACAGAAAATCTCGTGAAACATTGCAATATGCATTAGTTTCATTAGCGAAGGTTCATGGAATTGACACTAACACAACCCATTAATTACGGTAATGCTTCCTTGGTATTGAAAGGTTACGGTTACCATAGTATTGGAAGAGAAAAAATCCTGAACGGCACATTTTCCGCATTACTGAGGACAAGGAAGATGCAACCAATTACTGTGCAAGAGGACATCATTATGTGTATTTGTGTTTAAATACATTAAAACCTCAACGATAAGACCAGCATATGTTTTAACAAAAGTTTAAGTAATGATTTCAAACTACTTAACACATGGAATGAAAAATGTATACCACAATGCATATATCTTACCGCTATTTTACTATTGCGTAACAATGTGGGGGAAAGCCAAACGCATCTATACAAGTTTCAAAATAGCTGAAGCGTTCAGCGAGGACAATACTTCAGTCCTACTACATGTAAAATCTCCATCTTACAACATGTTCAAGGAGTTACCATGGCTTCCATTTACCTATCAGGAAGGAATTCAAATATATAAAGCTCTTAATACCCTTGCTCAGAATATTGTTTGTAAGTTAATACAAAAACTCATAAATAATCAACACTAAATGAAACAAATACAAATTGGACTTGTAAAAAACAATTACGCTTTTTTTAAACGCACGTTCAGTTATTCTGGTATGGAAATTTTGAAATGAAATTCCAATAGGAATAATATATAAGTTATATTTTAACTCATCTTGAACTGTTTCGTCCAATTATTTTTTATAAAACTACATATGGCGAATCATCTTTACCAAAATCACGATAACATAATTATGATCTTGACAGAAGAATATGTACTATGTATGAAAGTTATGCTCATATATACTTCTCAGCAAATTGGACATTCACTTATCATAAGTTATGACTTACTTTTAGCATTATAATATGGTATATTTCCTGCTTCCTTTACATCAGGTTATTTATTTAAGAGTGTGTTGTTATTTCGTATTATTGTGTGTATATGTTGAAAATCAATGACCATATACCGGTTAAGTATAAGATTAGATACCTGTTAAATCTATTAAACCCCAGTAATTTTACTGACAGCTCTTCTCCAATTTCGCCTATTATTACTGACTTTCTTGGCATGTTCCGTGTTGTTTTCCATCCATTTAACCTCCCCCTTGTTGACCCACTGGGTTCCCCATGAATGTTTACTTCGGCCATATCATTCCTTGCTCCCCTATTCCCATACATGTTTACGCTTACACCCCTTAAGTCCCTTAGCATGGTTTTGACATTATCCTTACACTGGATGAATGGAAAGGTCCAGATGATTGGAGACAATGTCAGTGTATCATACATATACACAAAGGGTGCATGGTAGGATCCTGCCAACTATCGACCCTTTGCTGTATAACATAGTCGGCAACATATTGAAGCATTTGGAAAGCTACGACATCCTTCATGATTGCCAGCATGGATTCAGGACAAGAAGAGCTGAGCAACTCAGCTACTAACCCTCGTACATCAGCTGGCATCGTCACTAGAGGATACAGACATATATAATCGTCTTAGGAGTATTTTGAAAAGGACTGACCATGCACATTGATGTAGTATGCATGATTTTTGTAACGACGTCAAGATGTTGAGATGACGTTGGGCCGTGTTACGGGATATGCCCTTTAGTATACATTTATATTTTTATTTCATCTGAAGTGATTTGTAATTTGTTATGCCTTTCATGTATGTAATATGTTAACACATCATTACGCATGCTTTCATAAGATGTCAACTGCACTTTTCAGCGAACTATTTGAACACCCCTCGTACTAAAAGGCATTACACTTGCAAAGAAACATGCCTCAAAATATATCTTCAATCTAATCTGGCATGTAAACTTCATATCGATCCAATCACGAAATCGGACAATAACATGCTAGCTTTCTTACGATGGAATCTTCGATATGCCAACAAAGAAACAAAAAACAGAGCATACATCTGCATGGTACGTTGTAACCTAGAACAATGAAACGACACAAGACTCACATGAACAAAACGAGCTGCAAGTTTTGCCACCAATCGTTATAACAACACCAGTAGTGTGAATGACATTGTAAACAACTTACAGTGGACTACTATTAAAATCGTAGACACAGATTCCGCAAGCTACCCCAAGGCAGATTAAGTCATGCAACGATCACTGCATAGCATTAGAGTCCTGCCACACTCAATACATCTACAGGTTGCTTTAAGTGTAGCTTTTCGATGTATCCCACATCGGAACAGCCTACAAACTACATTTGCTGAGGCTCACTCTCTAGCACTCCTTTAAGAGTGGACTCTGAAACCGAGTCTTTCAATGTGGACTTACTCTCTAGCAGCAAGTATTACCAAATTATGTGCTTGAACTGAGGCAGCAGGGTTTGGTATTCTGGTTACCGCCACGGAATCTGAATTGGTCTTGCTCTGATGGATCGACAGTAACTGCGATAAACCTATTTTTCTTTTTTATCCTGTTCTATTATATGGCTCCAGTTACACTTGACCGCTATGCATTTTGCTATTATTTATCTTTAAACCTCTATCTTTTTTCTTGCATACCGTTATAGAAGTATCAATTCATGACAGTATAACGTAAACATGTAGATGTACATGTATACAGTTGTTTGTGAGCTGCGCTATAATACAGCTATGTTACCCGGTACTTGAAAGGTAGTGACATACGCTCACTAAAACTCATATGTCAACTTTTCAATATGAACTTGCTATCATTACTGATAATGCTACATGTACTTGTTTATATTAAAATTGCTGGTGTACCGCTAGAATTTAGGAAGAAGGACTTAGTACGTGTTCGGCTTGTGGATAAAATTTTTATTGAAAATGATGACTATAAAATAATGATAATAAGGATTCTATAATTTTAATAGCTCTTTATGTAGTTTAAGAAAAAATGGTTATTAAGTAAGCAGAGACATATACTACAATACGATATCAGATATAAACACTGCCATCCAAAAGTTTCTTCACACTTGAATATTTTGAATTTCGTTGTTACTTACATACTTTCAAATGAAGCATGTATGAAGTAAAATGCATCCCACTTCTGTAATGGATAGTTAAGAATTAACAATTTGCACATCTCGGCAGCAGCATCAATCGGCCTGCATCCCAAACCAATATGTGTGTAACTGATTGATCTGACACAGAAAATAAGATCATTTGTTTCAGTACAAATTTAAAAACACTTCTACTGGAAATTATTGCTGTGTTAAAAAGCATTTTCGATTTATTGCATGTGAAACAAATATGAAAATACAATAATTGCAATGGGAAATTGTCTAAATGTGCAGGAACATTTGGAGGGAAGTGTATATATACATATTGTCAATCGTCAAAGGGAATCGACTGCGTAAGAGTTCATCAAATTAGCTGCAGAGCTTAACTCCCATGGAAGTGTATAATCCATTGCCCTTGCACATGACTGAGACGATAAGAAATGAGTAGGCAGACGACTAAACAAGAGTTGTGTTATAAATGTGTTTTGTATTTCCATTTCCCCTATGCAATTATATCACTTTATACAGTGTTCAGATTGTTTCTATTGCGGCCAGTGGTCTTGACTTGTCCTGTGATCTTTGCCATCCATTAATTCCCCCCTCCCCCTCCCTTCACTGTCCACTTTGATTCTCCTAGTTATTCCTTGTGGTCTGCCAGGCCATTCCTTGTGCCTCTGTTCCTTAATATGTGTACCGTTTGACCTTCTTAAGTGCCTTATGTTGTGTGGATTGTTGTTTTTCCGGAGGTCTGCGTGGGGAGGCACTGTCTTGTGTATGTGGCGTTCCCTGTAGTTACGTATTCTCTCTGTTTTATGTTCTTATTTCCAATATTGACGCCGTGTACATATAAGGGTTTTGTCCTCAGATACAGAACTGCAGCAGAAACTTGTATAACTAATTTTGTAATCTAATCAAACTTAACTCAATCGTGTAAAAATAAAAAAAACATAACGAATCTGCGGGTAATCTCGTAGACTTCATTCACTCACCGCTCCTGAAAGAATGAACAGAGTCACTTTTTTTTTTTTTTTTTTTGTAAATCCTTCTGAACCCATCTGCACGAAATGAAACACTGCCAAACCTGTGCAGGGAAGATCTGCACGAAATGAAACACTACCAAACCTGTGCAGGGAAGATCTGCACGAAATGAAACACTACCAAACCTGTGCAGGGAAGATCTGCACGAAATGAAACACTACCAAACCTGTGCAGGGAAGATCTGCACGAAATGAAACACTACCAAACCTGTGCAGGGAAGATCTGCACGAAATGAAACACTACCAAACCTGGGCAGGGAAGATCTGCACGAAATGAAACACTACCAAACCTGTGCAGGGAAGATCTGCACGAAATGAAACACTACCAAACCTGTGCAGGGAAGATCTGCACGAAATGAAACACTACCAAACCTGGGCAGGGAAGATCTGCACGAAATGAGTCACTACCAAACCTGTGCAGGGAAGATCTGCACGAAATGAAACACTACCAAACCTGTGCAGGGAAGATCTGCACGAAATGAAACACTACCAAACCTGGGCAGGGAAGATCTGCACGAAATGAAACACTACCAAACCTGGGCAGGGAAGATCTGCACGAAATGAAACACTACCAAACCTGTGCAGGGAAGATCTGCACGAAATGAAACACTACCAAACCTGGGCAGGGAAGATCTGCACGAAATGAAACACTACCAAACCTGTGCAGGGAAGATCTGCACGAAATGAAACACTACCAAACCTGGGCAGGGAAGTTGTAGCCAAACATTTATTCAAGAAGGAAACTGAATACACTGAACAAAATTTCTAAACATCTATGCAATCAAATTCAAATTTAAGAAAAAGTTTTATATGAAAACTTAAAATTTGGTATTCTAATACAGTAGTATACATAGTACTTTCACAAAGAAAATACCTATTTATTGTCATGGTTCACCACGCGTGACGGTGAGTACGATTTTCAACCTTTGACACGAGGATCACCTGTACTGTGCGGTAAATTTAATTTCAATGCAATCCACGTTGTATGACCTACACGAAAAATAGAAAAGATGGCGAGAATGACTAGGGCGGGCCAGGGCCTTCGGTATGATTAATGCTCGTACTCCGATTCGGCAGTTATGACTAACTTTATAAGTTAATTAATCAATTCAAATAGAAAATAATTATAAAATATATAATTTGTGTATATTGACCACTTTTTGTTAATATTTCAGTTTGCCCATCTGTTCAATAGGCGCATATATGTACATTTGTTTCTGTTCTTATATTTTGACGAAATACCGAGTGGACGTTTAGAAATTTTGTTCAGCGGATGTAGAGAAGGAATAACTTGCATTCTTACAAGGACACGTTTTGCGCTATTCTATTTATGTACACTAAGTGTAATATTTACAATTTTGTGTATGTTATAATTGCCGAATTCACTAGTGTATTTGTCAATATGGATTTAGAGTTCCCAGTTAATGTATACCTACGAAAGTGTGACAATCTATCGGACAATGACTGTGGTCTATGGTTAAAATCCACTTTATATAATTATGTCTACAACGTCAAACAACCTTCAATGGTAACACTATGACAACAGCATCGGGGGTTGTCGGTTCACACCCAACGTAGGTATTCTTTTTTTACTGTGTTAAAGACGTATGTTGGATTAGTTTGCTATTTTCTTTTACAATGCAAAGATTTTTACTGAACTATATAGAGTCACCAAGAACAATACAAATAATGATATTATTAAGTTTAATTGAAGTATATGATGGGTATTTTTTTTTCAATTTTCACTTTCCATATATTATACATTTGAAACACAATAAATGAATCTTTATCCTAAAATCAAGCAAGGTGACCCATTATTTTTATTTCATATTTTTATTCAGAATTGTGACTCTCATATAGTATACCAAGCTGTAAGAACAATCCGCGCTAGAAAAATATAGTAAAATTGTATCGATTTTGCTCTATATTCTTATGAAATATTCACGTTTTTAATCTTCATTATCATAAAATCGAGCAAAGCGATCTATCATTTTTTTCATATTTTGGTTAGATACATTACATTGATCAAATATACAAAGTTTAAAGCAAATCTCCGCGTTAGAAAAAATGGCATTATTGTAGGATACGCCTCTAAATAACTTTACCATCACTTTCTCGTGCATTGTGTTCACTGAATTTCCACGAGCTGATATGGAAAAATCAACACAATTGGTGTAGATTGACATCTGATTTTTGTAACATTATTAAATTATTATTATATTTTGTTAACTGTACAATTGTTTCATCGTTTTGATATGCTTCAATATAACATCGAATGAATTTAATTCTGAAACAAAACCTTACACAATGAAAGGGAAATAAAGAAAAATAACAGGAAAATATGAAACATACAATATTAAACCTTTGTACGAGATAGAAACAAAAACAAATAAAACGACCAGAGTTAGATTACAACTACGAACCAAAGTTGTAGGAAAAATAGTAAACGAGGGTTCTAACCACTAAACTATAGAATTAGTTGATGGAATGAGGACTCTTCACAATCAACATTTCTACTTTACAATATTATATTATAAGTATAGTCTCCCCATTATCGACGATACGTTTGCCAGATGGTTGCACATTAACGTGCGGGTATAATGCATTTATTTCTACCTTGATTTGTGTTCATATTGTTTTGGTGTCTGTTGCCGCATAAGACACTTCTGTCTGGTGACTTACAGAGCAATCAGACCGGGTGTTGTGTACATAGTACACACTTTATGTAGAGTAAGGTGGGGCAAAATGCCCATACGAGGTAAAAGTCATACGCGTAAACATTCTGACATGGTTATATTTACCGTGCCGCGCGATATTCTTTTTGTGACGTCTTACGCAGATGTGAATATCGCGAAAAAATTATTGCCCCGTACACCTTGTATTCTTTTTGCCATTCGTGCGTTTGTTTGACGTGCTTACATGATCGCAAAATTGTACTACATTTTACCAGAAGTTATTTATAGATATATAATGTTTAGAGTTTATTGACCCTAATCAAAATGCGTTTTGCCCCATAACATGCAAATATCAATAAAGTTTTGTTCAATTTATTGAGCTTTATCTCGTTTTGTACCTCGCGTTAAATATTTTATAAATGTATGAGTCTTGTGCACCCTTGCACGTATAGCCAGTTATGTCTTAATTGAACTAATGGTTATTATTGTATCGTAAATATTGCTTACTATGGGCGCTTTGCCCCCACCTTGCGTTAATTAGCTGTAATGTATTACGCGCAAGTCACAGTAAACAAACTACTTACTTTGAGTAAACAGGTTTGTACGTTCCACATCTCCCAAATTGTTCTTAATCCTTTTTAATAACTAAATTGTCTGACGTCTTGACTTTTTACATGTTATTACCAGTCTATATACTACATTCGTTACATATTTTCTTTATTTAGACGCACGATATAAAACTTCAGTTCTTAACACAGCTGACATTACAGCAATGGGAAATAGATACGGATTTTCCAATACCGGAGTCAACGGGCATTAAAAATGTTGGTATATACCAGCGTTCAGCACATTGGTGCTCTCTCATAGAATTTGAAACTAGCCAAAGTTCTAGGCACAAGGTAATACTATCGAACATTCAAATATATGGCCGATCGCTCCGAAACAAGTCAATATCAAACTCACAGAAGGTCTTCTTGTAAAATGACATGCAATTTGAAAATATTGACGGATGAAGAACTTTCTTATTACCGTAAACTATGGGAAATAACACAGCGATATATTGTGCTCATTATGTAATTTATAAAGACATTTGACTAATGTGACTCTAAACAGCATTTGAAGTTTGTTCTACAGATGGAAACAATGCTCAAATATCTAAAAATAGGTGATTATTATTTCATACAATGCCTACAATATTACGATGTTAAACTGCTGATCATCCTTTTCCTTAGCTGACTCAACACAAGTTAATTAACTCTCAAGCAAACTTGTATTTCTGCAATCTTAGTTCGTCCAGGTAGCTTGTGTAAAGTTAGTGGTTCTACCCAGATATCTGTCTAAATACTTTACATATTGTATTGAATGGATGTCCTTTTCCAAGTTCATTTAATCCTGATATCTCGAAGAAACATACGAAGCCCCATACGGTCGGGGTTTGAACAGCAAATACTTCTTGCGAATATTCTTTCATATGTATTTCACGTGCGAGGTAATAGATTTTTGTCCGAAAACAAGAAGTTTAAAGTCTAGATTACACAAATGTGCATTTCCTGAGGACTGCGATAGAGAGAAACACTCCTGATCGGAAGGTCGTTAGATCGAGTTCAGCCTTGTGCGAGGTTGAACCGGGAACTAAAAGATTATCTGACCCATCTGAACGCAGAAATATTTGAACGACCTTCATTTAGTGTTGTTGCTACAATGGCTAAGCATCATTAAAACGAACAATTTCAATGGATTACTGATTCAAAGCACCCTTGTTTCACCATGTTACACGTGGACAAAGCACCCTTGTTTCACCATGTTACACGTGGACAAAGCACCCTTGTTTTACCTTGTTATACGTGGACAAAGCACCCTTGTTTCACCTTGTTACACGTGGACAAAGCACCCTTGTTTCACCATGTTACACATGGACAAAGCATCCTTGTTTCATCTTGTTACACGTGGACACACCCTTGTTTTACCTTGTTACACGTGGACAAAGCATCCTTGTTTCACCTTGTAACACGTGGACAAACAACCTTGTTTTACCTTGTTACACGTGGACAAAGCCGTTTGTTAAAAGCGGGAAGTAGTTTTTAATGCAACGATATTACAGACTTCATTTTTCGACAAATACAGGGCAATAAATTGTAAATGTAGTCTTTGAATTTGGATATTTTACTGATGTTTTAAGTTTGTGGAATATATTTTAAATGTTTTTAAGGAAAAAATGAACAAACAACTGAACATAATCATTATAAACAAAGGCGCGTGTAGTGTTTAACAGGCCAGGAAGCATCCATCGAGAGGGATACATACAATTGTATTAACTGTAAAGTTTAATTATCGTAGAACTTGCCTTTTTAAAAAGATAAACTTCTTACAAATATCGTCTTTTCTTGATAAATATATACTTTTTAGTAAATTGAGTTCTAAAATTCTATGTTTTATTGTGCGTTAAAGTTTACGACTCTTGATTACTTCTTTGTTACTAGTGTTTCCGTCTGTTAGCGAACGTAAACGTTCATTGCCTTGAAAAGTTATTTTGTTTATAGTTTCGTCATTTATTTAATGATATATTATGCTCAATGTTTTATTCATTTGGTTACCTAAACAAACATAAAATATACTTTATCGAGTTAAAACGTCAATAAATATGCATTACCACAGAATACATTTAAAATGTATTTCTCTGTATTTGTCGAAAAAAGACGTTTGTATTATCATAAAATTAAAAAAATCTTCCATCTTTTTTAACAAGAGGGTGTATTTTATTAGTTTTTTTCTGTTAGTAATATGAGTAAACAAGATTGTTTTAGACGGTTAAACATGGCAATGGTTCTACTTAATGATGTTTCAAACTATATAACAAAACAAATGGATGAAAACCATTAAATAATTTAGGTTGAGATGCACCAGATACATATTTAAAAGCACATACTGTTCGTAACGCGAATATGTGCATTGACCTGCCGACTGTGACAATCCAGACGTATCAATCATGACGTATGCTTTTGCGGAAATTACAAGCTACTCTATTATTATCTTGCTGCACTACACGTATATTCACGTACGATGTAATTCTAGAATAAACCATCGAGGGAATATGGTAATTTATAGGAGTTAATGAGCTAAAAGCTGTATGACATAGGTACGTCTTTCTTCAATCAAATATGTCGGTGACTTCAATCAAATATGTCATTGCCTTCAGTCAATATGTCATTGATTTCATCTAGTTGGTTGTCAGTGTTTTTAAAACGTACATGCGTATGTTTATTAGCTAAATGTTTTGTTCCATTCTCGACAGCTCTCGGATATTTCCGTACCATTTCGTTACCCTACGAACATCCGCTAGTGTATGTCAGGCGGAGCACTCTGTGGCAAAATTCAACATTTTGTGCGATCAAAAAATAGTTCTCGTAAAACGGATTTAACTTCAATAACTTCGATAAATTTAAAAGAAGAAATGGATTATCGTTGTCATTTCTATTAAAAAACTCACATTTTTCAGTCTTCATATAGCTTAAATATGTGATTCTAATCCCGTTTCGCGTTCACGCCGCCATATTGTTTAAATGCTATTCGAATGGTATTCCCGAAAGTAGTGCCTTACGAACATCCAATGCATTGTACGTAGTTGGCCGAGGTTTTCCGAATGGTTTTGTTCTAGTAAATCGCAATAATAAAGATACTACGTCAGCTTGCTTAGAGGCTTTATTCATATTTTTTTTCGAACTGACTGATTTTGCTGAAATGTTCCATATACATGTACATACCTTGATGTATTGTAAGTTCAAATCTAGGTCACAGTGCTTATTTATGAGATAATTGAAGTTAAATGGTACCACCAAAATCAGCATTTTGACTATTTTAACAATAATATATATTTTTTTAAATTTTGAACATTGTAAGCTTGCGCTTGTGCTATACAAATAAATAAATGCCAACAATAGTATCACGCCGAGCTTGTTTTCAAACAAATGCTATTTCATCCATATCCCAACCTAAAGGAAAAGGGGTCATGCACAGACGATCATAAACCGTTTGAGACAGAACCGTATTCATATGCATAACTACGAAGTGGGGGAAAGTCTGAAACCACTACACTTGTGGCGAATGAAAAAAGAACACCCATTAACAAAAGAGAGATGCAAAGTTGCTACAGGGAACGCCACGAACATAAGACAGTGCCTCCACACAGTCATCCGGGAAATCAATAATCCCTAAGTCATTCTAGGCATTTTAGGAGGATCAAGGGAACATATGTATGGGAACTGGGGCACAAGGAATGGCCTGTCCGACCATAAGGGATAATCAGGGGAGGGGGGTTAATTGATGGAAAAGATCACAGGAGAATAGAGAGAGAATAACAAGTTTAACCCTTCAAAAGAATGGAATTTAAAAATAGCTGCAAAGAACACTCGTTCAGGTGTTCTAGGACCGTTCCAATTCAGGAGGCTTATAATAATTCGTCACCGAAAAAAGTCCTAATGATCTACCAAGAGCTTGATAGAAGTATCTGAGATGATTAGCGAATGTCGTTTACAAAAATTAACGTACTATACGTATAATTATGTACGTTTTGGTTTATTTCGTTTAGCACATTAACACATTCCTTTGTATAATAATGTAACATAAATGGCACTTATTGTTATTATATACTCTGCCTGGTACAATCGCTGATTTCGTCGTGTTGGTACGTAATAATTATACATAAATTATATTCAAAGCCGCTCTTTTGTCGACGCCAATTTTCAAATTAATACGAATAATCTCAATAGCACGATAAATGCTGTCGACCTCCAGAAAATGTTAGAGAATGTGATCCACACCAGCTGTTAGGACATATTTACTATCAAAGGAAATTGGATTGAGAAAACGCTTTAATTCCACGCCCGATTAAGCTGCAAAACTTTATCAATACCAGGGGTTTATACTTGTTTATTGGACACAAAAAAACACAATAGGTAGCATAAAGATGTGTATTTTTGTGGAACAATCGTGACAGATTAAGCGTAGCGTAATCTGAAAAGTATGATTAAAGCATTTGATTGCAATTTGTTCCAATGGTGCAAATAGTCCTACATCCGGCGATGATAATTGTAATCACAACCCTGTAGATATTTATCAAATTAAATGCTACATTGGTGCATAAGGTGCATTGTTGATGAGTAAGTATAGCGAGAATTTCTCATTGGACGTCGAGGATTGCACAGAAGTTATTTAATCATTACTTTTAAGATAAGAATAAAGCATGCGCATACCTGCGAAACATTGCCTGTAAAATTCTACATTGCCTAGAATGTTTGTAAGGCACTGCTTTCGGAAATATCATTCGAATATCATTTAAACAATATGGCGACGTGAACGCTGGAGTGCTGATGTAACGGGATTAGAATCACATATTTAAGGTATATGAAGACGGAAATAAGTTTTTAACTAGAAATGACAACGATAATCCATTTCTTATGTGAATTTATCGAGGTTATTGAAGTTAAATCCGTTTTACGAGAACTTTTTGTTTACCGCACACAATATTGAATTTTGCCACATATAGTGCTCCGCCTGACATACACTAGAGGATGTTCGTAGAGTAACGAAGTGGTACGGAAATATCCGAGAGCTGTCGAGAATGGAACAAAACATTTAGCTAATAAACATACGCATTTACGTTTTACTGACAACCAACAAGATGAAATCAATGACATATTAATTGAAGGCAATGACATATTTGATTGACGGCAACGACATATTTGGTTGAAGAAATACGTACTTCTGTCATACAACTTTTAGCTCATTAGCTCTTATAAACTACCATCTTTCCTCAATGGATTAGTCTAGAATTACATCGTACATACGTGTAGAGCAGCCAGATACTAATAGAGTAACTTGTAATTTCCGCAAAGGCATACATACAGTTGTCATAGTCGGCAGGCCACTGCATATATTCGCGTTACCAACAGTATGGTTGTGCTTTTAAATAAACGACGAAACTATATTTAAAAAATCAAGGCAATGAACGTTTACGTACGCCAACAGACGGAATCGCTAGTAACAAAGAAGTAATTTAGAGTCTTAAACGCGCAATAAAACATAGAATTTAAGAGCTCAATTACTAAAACTTATATATTCATCAAGAAAGGACGATATTTGATAGAAGTTTATCTTTTTGAAAAGGCAAGTTCTACGTTTATTAAACTCATTTATTTTACAGTGTTTATACAATTCGAATATCATTTAAACAATATGGCGATGGAGTGCTGATGTAACGGGATTAGAGTTTTTAATTAGAAATGACAACGATAATCCATTTCTTATTTGAATTTATCAAAGCTATTGAAGTGAAATCCGTTTAACGAGAACTATTATTTGGCCGTACAAAATTTTGCCACGTAGTGCTCCGCCTGACATACACTAGCGGGATGTTCGTAGAGTAACGAAGTGGTACAGAAATATCATAGAGCTGTCGAGAATGGTCGTTCTTGTTCAGCACTTCTGCCATCTCCTGTATTTGGGATATATTTTATTTTCGTTTGGTAAAGTATATTGATCTAGATTGCTAATTGACTCATTACGGGAGTTACGTTTTAAAGGACAAAATGGCCTGGCATCATCAGAAACCGTCTACTATACATTAAGGTTTTTGTCATTATTGGATAATAATGAAACACTACTGGAGAAGCCGCTAACGTCTTTGTCACCACTAATGCTATTAATTGTAAAATGGAGAATGTTGTGTCTGACTGTTGCCCTTTCTTAATTACCAGACAAGCGTCATCTTGAGGGTAGTCTTCTTCTTTCCTCCAGCACGCAAATGTATGGTACCTACAGCATTTGTTTGAATTTTAATTTAATTATTCATAATCGTCGGTATATTCATGTGTCCAAGCAGGATAAACATTTTTGTCTTACTCTGCACGTACGCAGCTGCATGTGTTTCACTTAAAGGTTTTAAACAGACAAGTAATAATTTGCTGCATAGCATAGATGAAAAATAATTTGCTTTAAAACAATTGAGTTTAGTGATATCGCTTCTTTCTGAAGATCGGAGAAACCAGGCGATTGGTAAGTTTCGGGCGTGGTCGATGGATAGTGCGAGACCCGATCGCCTACGAGTGACAACGTTACGTAATGGTCGCATTATCACGTTGACCTACCTACGTAATCTTTTTTTTCCAGCAACCACTACTGCTCGGCGTTACAGAGTCCATGCACAGACGATCACAAACCGTTTGAGACAGAACCGTATTCCTATTCGTGCTCGTCGTCCATATACTGGACAGATTTCGACAGATCGTCACCGAGCTTCCAGTCTTTTATGAGCACGAGGTCAAATATGCATTTCACGCGTAACCAATGACAACCGATACTTTCTAGCGATGGGTCACGGTTAACTGTCGGCCATGCAGATGACAGAATACGCATCTATCACCGTGGAAATGATAGGTGACTTGTAGATTGTTGTACTCTTGAAAGAGGCAGATTTGGTGGCGGCAATATAGTCGTGGGTAGGAAAATGGGGAATCTGAAACTGAAACTTATCCAAGGAAATTTCGATGCCCAATGTTACATGAATTATTTAAGCATTACAATAATATCAACCATATCAAATAGCGCATCACAACGCGCGTATAACATAATTCCTTGCTCAAAATAATGTCCACGTCTTGTCTTGGACCGCTTGACTAAAAACTCAATATAAAACATAAGTGATGGATTGGGACGGAGGGCCGGATCCAATCATCAAATTGATACCATAAATGACATCCGAAATGCACTTCAGTTACAATGGCAACGTATTCCACATGCGCTCAACCAACGTTACGTAAATTCAGCGACGTATTCTCCAATGTATTCGTTAAAATGGAGGTCACATTGGTTACTTTTTATAAAATGCACTCTGTCTGTACGTTCTTTCCTTCAATTTGATTGTTGTGTGATTATTTACATTTTTCTTTAATTTTTATTTCGACCCCTTTTCACTTTATTGTTCATAAGAATATGCATTGTCTTACTTTTCCTAGTACATTCCACAACCCAAGTGATTGAAGTGTTTCGATGAAAAAAGTATTAACCATGAATATACATTTATTATCAAAATAATTGTATATACTCTTGAAGTCGATGTAGAAATTTTCTAAACGTCCATGTAATAAAATTCAAATTTAAGAAAAATGTTTTATATGCCGACTTAAAATTTGGTATTCTAGTATTATACATATTACTCTATCGACTTTCACAAAGAAAATACATATTTATCGTCATGATCACCACGCGTGACGATGAGTGCGATTTTCAGATTTTGGCACGAGGATCAAGTGTACTGTGAACAAAGCGGTAAATTTTATTTCAATGCAATCAGCGTTGTATGTCCAACATGAAAACAGAAAAGATGGTGAGAAAGACCAATGAAGAACGCGTCAGGGGCGTCGGTATGATTGATGCTGGTACTCCAATTCGACAAGTGTGACTAACTTTATAAATTGATTAATCAATTCAAATAAAATTTGGAAAATAATTTTAAAATATATAATTTTTGTATTATTTACCACTTTTTATTAATATTTCAGGTTGCCCGTCTGTTCAATAGGCGCAAACATGTACATGTGTTTCTGTTCTTATATTTCGACCAAATACCAAGTGGACGTTTAGAAACTCTGTTCAGTGTATGTGTAAATGTCTGCATGTCAAACCTTGGTTTATATTTGTTAACGTTGATGTAAGTAAGTAAGACAATTGGGTTTTATATTTGCTCGGAAGTCACACGACGAGCTATCAATAACTGCGAGATTTGATTAGATAAGTTACGCAGACTTTCACAATTGCTGTACAGCAGTGATAAAAGACACGTGCCTTAGCTTGATAATTGAGGTTATCTAAATCACATGGGACTGAGCAGCAATATGTCTGTTGCCCCTAGTGATGGCCATATGAACTATGCAAGGTTTTGAGGCGTACAGAACATTGTATGGTAATCAATATTTCGGGACACTGATTTGATGTTATTATAAGAAATTGTTATTACGAGTGGTGGCATGATTTCTTTTATCAGCTAGGATAATGAAAGTACGTGGAACTTTATTGCAAATAAATGAGAGCAAGTTAATGTAGGAACATCCACACAACATAGACATGCAAAACACGAATTTCAAACAATATATAATTACTTTCAGATATAGTGCGGTTTTATTAACATCAAACCGACGTATATATTACATGGGCCCTTACATTTCAAAAATAAGTTAATTGAAATGTTCGTGTTTGTCCGCAGCAGTGCCAGAAGTGGACTTTGAATCCAAAAAAGCAGCATTCAAGAACCTAAACTGGCTAAGCATAAGTGAAGCACCATTATCAACAATTTGTTTCTTGCAAGATAGCCTCAGTGATGAGAATATTAGACATATCTGGTTGCACCAGACTGGTAGATGAAAACTTTTGGTGCTTGCAAGCTTCTTGAACATATGTATATAAGCTCTACAAATATCACTGCCAAATACACTTGACATCGTATGTTTTGATACTCTTTGGTGGGAGTTGATACTTTTGACATTCGTCTTCAGTTGAAGCATTGTGAAAATAACAATATTATAAGACAATAAAGCTTTGTTGAGACATATGTATAACTTTCCAAATAGATGTGTAAACAGTAACGCTTAAAGACACTTTTTACAGGGAGCTGAAAGTAATTGTTAAAATTAGAAATGGTATGTTTTTCGAAGAAAGCTAACAGTCATGTGTGTCTTTTTTTAAAGATTGACATGCATGCATGTGATATTGAACCATATATCAATGTACATGTATTAGGCTACTACTTGCATCGTGCGGGTACGTTTGGTGCTGTTTACTTTTTTTGTAATAGAATGTTCTTAGTCCTGAGACAAAGGGGTAATAATACGAATTTATTAAGAATTGTTTATGTTGACACTGTTCCATTTTTAAAAACAATGTTAATTGACAAAGAATCTTTGTTTTAGAAATTATTATAATTTGTTGCAGAACACCTGCAAGGTACTTGTTTGGTAATAGTTAGCGCTGTTAAATGTTTTTCAGGGCTGTTAACTGTTTTTTAAAATAATGTTCGCATCATGTAACATATTGTTCCAGAGTTGTGTTTCTTTAAAATACCAATAGTAAGTGTAACTGTAAGATACCAACAAATTGTTTGACCTTGTATTTGAATTGAACAAAACGAACAGTGTATGTTAGGTACCGGGTGATTTATTGCAGTAGTATTCAAATTGTTTGAGAACAAAGTTTTTGGAAGGCAGAAAAATAGTATTGGATCGTAACTTTTGGCAGTAATTATGAAAGCAAAAGTAACAATGATTTCATCTCACCTGAGCACTGCTCAGGGTATTATGCTTTTAGGAGCATTGGCTGTCCGTCGTCCGTCTGTCGTCCACAATTTGATCGGTAACACCCTAGCAACCACATTATTGAAGCAATCTTGACCAAACTTGTTTCTTACATATGGTAATTATTACAGACATGTAGTGTAGTTGTCTAAAAGTTGTATCGTTCCTAAATAAAATAACTTAATGTTCCCTAGAAGATGTTTGTCTAGTTATTAGCTCGCTAGCTTTTTATATAAAATATGAATATATACATAGTCTAGTCCATTAAGTCATAGTGGACAACTGCTCATGTTTATTGGATCTAAATGAACTAGGTTGATGTCTGTGACTTGTAAATCAGTGCACATCATACAAAATTGCTATCACACAAACAAACAACAAAAACTCAATCAATTTTGCCATAGGTTTACATAGAATTAAAAAAAACAAATCTTTCCAAATCGATAAATCTGTAATATAAACTTGATCTGAATGAAAGATCCAAAACCCCGTAACTCAATTACTTTGTATTTTAGTGACTGTATGAACCCGGTAACTTACTGTTGGGTTTTGGAATGGCATTTTTATATTTTTCTTTCACAAAACCCGTATCTTTTGAAAAAAAAATCGTTTTAACATCACAACTGTATTAACGATGGTTTTGAAAATTAAGAGGTAAGTTCACAATATAGATTCACACCCGTACACCAAATATGAAGTCTTTCCGTTATTGCGTTTAAAAATACAGGCGGGTAAAACTTTAAAGTTGTTTTTCTCAAAATGACGAAAAACAAGTTATGGGGTTCTGGAAATAAGGCGACGACGTAACTATGATAGTAAAGCGGTACCCGGTTACTCCCAACTATTGCGTTGTAGATTGAAAACGGAGCATCATCAAGTTTATTTAATGGACATGTATCAAAACGCGTACAATGTATGATATTTTTCGGTATTGTTTGTGTCGCTTCATTTGCATGTCCCTATACTGGTACTAAAGTAGCGAGAATTACGAATAAATAAGAAAGTGTAACAAAAGCCTTTTATCATGAACTGAAAAATAAGTTTGTAAAGTTGAGAAAAACGGACAAACACTAACCGAAATTCGTACAGACAATAGTTTGCCCATCTCAAGCGAAGGGAAAATAAAAATTATCTAATATCTTTCTATTAGACGCAATATCTGTTTTAGGCACAATAACAGAGGCGGCTGTTTGGCAATACCCTCGGAATAATAAATATAATTAAACATATACTTTAACAAAACTTGAACCATTTTGCCGTCGTATTAACTTTATCATTGATGTTACCAATATTGTCCTTTACATTTAGAGCCTTCTTATCAAGGAATGTTATAACGAACTTTGTTCGGAAAAACACTATTATCGCTTGGATTTAAGTTGACTGATTAAATTCAACGTCAACTCTTTAATGTGATTAGCCTGATGGACAAATGTGCACAAAGCTGATTGATTAATAAAAAGTAGTTCAAGCAAACCAGACAGAAAACATTATAATGCAGCTCGAAAGGACGAATCAAATGAACGAAATAAATGTGCGGATTTCCTCGGTCAGTAATAGAACGGAGACACATACATACACGCCACTTATTCCGAATCTAGGCTCACACTGATTCGATTTTTTTTGTATTTGCGTTTATTTATCGTCGCCACCGATTTCCCATATGGGCGACGCCTCAAGAAGAGTGTTAGTCATTTTATAGTTTTTTGAGAATAGTGCATGATACAGGAGATGCCTCAGTTCCAGAAACACCCCTTGGTTGTTTTACGTGCGCTATATAAAGCATCGCACACGGGACCTCGGTTTTTGTCTCTATCCGAAAGACTGTTAGTACTGTTAGTGGTGGAGCGGGGGATCGAACATGCGACCCCTGGATTACTAGTCCAGTACGTTACCACTGGAAAACGGATCCGCTACTATTGATTCGATATATAACATCTACATTTTTATAACATTAAACGTACAGTGTATGTAACTACATAAGAATAGAAAAAGTTGTTTACTTCATTGATAGAATAGGAAGAACTCTGGCTTGATTCAATTCCGTGTTATGTTTGTAACACGGTGTGGATTGCGACATATATATATCAACAGTATCGAGTGATACACATACCAGAGTATTGTGATCAGCGTGTTCAGACGGAGAGAATTAATGACCGCATTGTTATCCAAACTGAATTAGCTGACATTGCATTAGTCAATACAGTACCAATCAAGTTCTTGATTAGTAAGCTTTTTGTGAGAACTATAACAACAATTACAGATAGATTCTTACTAGCACTGTCTCGTTTCATTTTTCCGAATTTGTCTAATGGAATTCATAATTGAGTTACACGTATCTCATTAGGAACAGCGACACATATTTCATTGGCATCTAAGGTAATAAGGTTAAGAGGGTACATAGATGTCCTATATTTCTGTTGAGACATGATTGGACTTCATCCTACAGTTCAAGATCTAAAAGAAACTCTTAAAACTAGTTCTTGAAAAACGTTGTGCGTTATTGATGTCATTTTTAATGGACATACAAAACGTTTCGTTCTTTGAAGATTTTCACCGCGATAAATGCGTTATCTTCCCAAAGCGTTCGGTCAATTTTTCAAACATACTGTTGCAGGAGAAATACATATAAATACAATATATGCACACAAAGATGATAAGTAGTAAAGTAAAGTAAGTAAAAAATACATGCATATACTTATTAAGGTTGAAAATACAATGAGAAACATGTATTTATCGTCGTTTGTATTGTTGTTTGTCCCAAAATACACTTAACAGTTTACCATGCCAACAACCTATGAGTAAACAAGAAATATCTTGGTCGGCGCAACTTGAAGTATGCAAATTTGTTGCAATCTGAAGATTTAAGGTTCGATGTACAACATAAAAAATGCCTAAATACTACGACTGCCGGTCATTCAAATACTCCGAGATGTGTAAGGGGAGATCAGCGCATTTAAGGATGTTTTGCCCCGGCGTGTACGAGAGAAATAAAAATAAATGAAAAGTTTTTCCGATAATAATCTGGTTTCACGCCGTGACACTTTTAAATGCTAATATTCCAATTTAGGCGCGAAAGAATTGCCCATGTTCAATAGGGGTTTTGGGACGGGGTTGATCTAGGGACCTGTTCCTCTATAGCCAGTAACTAATCAAGCATTGCC
This sequence comes from Mactromeris polynyma, assembly GCA_032209605.1. Classification (NCBI taxonomy): domain Eukaryota; kingdom Metazoa; phylum Mollusca; class Bivalvia; order Venerida; family Mactridae; genus Mactromeris; species Mactromeris polynyma. The sequence continues at coordinate 17,264,392 of JASFXZ010000013.1, forward strand.
AACCTGTTCATACTCTATCTGTAACAAGACATGGATAAATTGACCTGGACAATAGGACGCTGTTAAATTTAATTTATTGTAATTTTGCAAGTAATAATCCTCCAACACGCACCTCACTCCACATTGGAAACCGTCTGTTTAAGCTCAGGTACGTATGTATCCCTACATATATATTCATACATCTGGGTTTGCGTAGAACGATTTATACTGACATATGTACATGTCACAGTTGTAGAGTGTATCAGTGTAGTTATTCAGAACACTTTCGATTGTTTTCTGATTTTGAATCAAAACATCCTCTCCGATTCAATTCGAGTATCGATTATGTTGATAGAAGTCCGATTTTGCAACACATTTTTAACGCCGTACTGTTGTACCATTGTGTCCACATCCGGGTATATTTTCATTTTATACAATAGTAATCTGTTTATTTGTAATCTTGAAAAGTATGCCAGATTTCATTTCAGCTGCTTTCATATCTGTTATTGGGTAATACTCTCATCGGCAAAAAGTACAGTTTGTTCAAATTTAAAATGTCACCAAAATTACTTCTGACAAATGTGATGTAAATTTGACCAGGACTAGCCGAAATAAAATAGAAAAAAACATACACATAAATATATAATTATTAACCTGTTTAATTGCAAAAGATATGATAAAATTATATTAACAGAAACATAGGAATGGAAAATGATAAAAGTGTTTAAGTACATGTATATATACAATATATCTATGAAGATGGTTTATGAATATAGCCAATACAAACATCAATAGTGAATGAAATATTATTACTATACATTAGATGGATAATACAAAGGGTAACACTCTTGGGAAGAAATGAATCATTATATTTCATTCTAACAACTGTATAGTTGTCTACTGTTGTCTAGTACTGTCATTATAACAAATATGTTCATGTACACTTGTGTAGTTTCACAATGTTACAGTTCAATACTGTTTGTATATAAATTTGCACTACAGAAGTCATATAATGGCTCTGTTTACTCTAGTTCATACATGTTCACTACATCACTGTTATACATGGTAACAAACAGTCTATTCAGTCCCTGATGAAAACACACCGAGTATGGATCTTTTACAGACTGTAATCCATCTACTTGCTTCACAACCACACCAAATTTCTTCCCATTCTCACTGAATTGTACCACATTGTGTGAATGAATCCCAACTACAAATATGTTTCCTCTACCATCAACACATACACCATCTACATACGTCAGGTCAGTATCTGTAATAGTGGACAAATAATTCCCCATCCCATCAAAACATACAAGTCCATTGTACCCCCCATCTCCAACAAACATTCTGTCTCCATTTGCTTTGAATGTAACATTTCTACTACAGTTGAACAGCTTATTATTAGCACTGTCTTGAGTAATTGTCTTCAACAGGGTACCAGTCATATCATAAACATAGAGTGAAGCACCAGCATCATCTGTCACATAAAGCTAACCATCATTAAAAGCAATACCATAACAAATATGAGACGTTTTAATTTGTTTTGTAGGAGTCATCTTGTTATTAATGGAAACAAACTGGATCGTGTTGTCACTCAAACATTCAACAGCAACTTCATGTTTACTGATGCAACATACTCCATTAGGTACATAATCTAAAGTACAATAGTCAACAACTGACATCTTCTGTATATCAATACGTTTGAGTTTCTTATTGTTCCTATCTGTGACAAGTAGTTGGTTATCATGTATCAGACAACATCCACAGGACCAGCATGTGCTAGAATCATGAGAAAGTTTAATGGTGATATCTCTGCTTCCTTTGATTTTGTAGAGGTCGTTTTTCTGCTTTCTATGTTTCTGTACTTGTCCAATACTTTTTAAAGCTTGAATATATTCCATCAATGATTGGTCTGGAATAAATGATATATGTACGTCTGTATAATGTTGTAATTCTTGCTTCATCTTCTCGCTGTCTGCTGCTTTCATTTTTTCTTGGGCAATTTTCATACAAACAAAACGTTGGGCTCTATTTCCTTCTGATTGATTCAGCTTGTCATCTGTCGTCTGCAAATCTTCACAGATGTTTTCAGCATTGTGTTTTACTCGTAAAATGTCATTTTCCAGTTCCTTGTATGCAGCTTCAACTTCTTGTCTTGAAGACTCAGCAACTCTCCTAAGGACGGCTTCTAATGCTTTCTGGAAAGTCATCACTTTGTCCAGTGCTTTTTTCTTTGCTTTATTCAATGTTTGTAGTGGTATATCTTTAGATTTACTTACGGTTTCCATGGTTACCAACATGTCTTTCAGAAGACTGTGTGTCTGTTTGCAGTCAGACAACTTAAATATGGCGTCAATCATGTCTGGTATGGAATGGATATGACTGTCTTTACAAGACCTGAAATTAATCAGAATTATAGAAATCATTGCATGAAAGATCACAGCCATTAGAACAAGCAGTCATAAAGCAGCCATATCCACGACCGCTGTTTGTATATGGAAATTGTCAGTCCTTATAATGACCTGTACATTTAGCGAGGAATATACATGTACATGCATGTTGATAATCGCGATTCAATTGTCAACACAAAAATCATAAAATAAATACAGTAAGAAAAGGGAGACAATTCATTACAGGCTTGCTCACCGTTATTCCATATCAATTATTAAAGCGGGTATCATTAAATTACCTTATATATGAGAACGCCCTCCAAACGCCATTTTAAGTTTGACTTTGAACCCTACTTTCGTTTTCAACACCTACGGGAATTCCCCATTTGTGTCGTGTATAAAAACCTACTTCTGTTCATGTTTAAACATCGGCTCTCCTTTGACAAAATAGAACAGAGTTGATTTTAAATTACCCAGGCGGTAGATGAGTGTGTAGCTTAAATTCACGTAAGTTTTTTTACGTCAAACTTAAAGTGTTAATTATGATTTGGTAAAATCCATCATTACTTGAGATTTTGATTATCGTCACGGACGTATCTAGAATAGAATAAATAGATAAGTACAAATCACGTCGTAATAAATGTGAATTTATTTATCTATTTATTTATTAAAGTCTCATTAATATACATTTACATAATACTAACTACGACAATTATATCGTAAAAAATGTATATCACTACTGAAATTGAGTTATAAGAGCCTATACAGTAATAATACACACATTAGTTAATGCTGGTCACTCCAGATCCAAAATTGATTTCGGTAAATTCACCGAAATTCAGTGGATTTCAGTAACAGTAAGGTAACGTACCCTTTATCGAAAGGTTAATCAATCCGCAATTTTTACAGCATGTTTTATCGTGCATTATTCGTTATACACACCAGCGTGACGCATTTAAGGATGTTTTGCCCTGGAGTGTACGAGGAACCGAAACAAAAATAAATGAAAAGTGTTTTCGATACAAATCTGGTTTCACGCCGTGACACTTTTAAATGCTAATATTCCAATTTGGGCGCGAAAGAATTGCCCATGTTCAATAGGGCTTTTGGGAAGGGGTTGGTCTAGGGACCTGTGCCTCTTAAATAGCCAGTAACTAATCAGAAATTGCCAAGTTACTTTCTTGCTGGTCAGAGAGAGAAAGAGGTAGTAAGTCGAAGGACTGTACAGTTTGAAATACAAAGGTCTTCTTGTGTTATCTCATTTGCCATAATTCGATCGAACAAACATCCAGTGTTAGCGAGAGAGAGTTGATCCGGCATCAGTAATATACATGCCACATGTTCATTTAGATTAAATGTAATATCTTCATATATATTTTTAATTATTTCACTTCAATTCGTTTTACCTTCATTCGTTCGTGAATAGAATAATCTGGACTTCAATATCGAACAGTAAGAGATTAGTTTAAGTCGAATATGTAGGTAAAAACTTAATAAAATTATTATTTGATAAGGTGGCATCCTTAGTTGAGTGAAGTTGTACGAGCTGGCTCGCTATTCATCTCCAGATATGTATTCGCCACGGTCAAGTTTGAATATTGATGTCAGTGCTAGCTCTGGGTTGGCTACTAGGTCTGTATTCAAATATCAAGAAAACTAGAATAACGTTGTACGTGCTGGCTCGTTATTCGACTTCAGATATGTATTCGCCGCGGACCCATTTCGTATAACAATGTCAGATTTCCGCGCCAACTTCACTCAACTGGCATCATTGCCAACAAATATGTTTTATTTGACTAATTTTGATAAATTTGTTTCAAGAAATGTTTTTTTAACTTACAACTTTCTTCTGCAATACACTTTAATTCAATTTCTGAAACGAAACACGTATAGAAAAAAACACTGAATGACACCAAGTGTCAGTCTCAGTACGTCGAACATCCTCCCCGATTTGTCAGAATTCTTAAGGTCACAGCAAATTATTCGTTATGATGTCTAACACTAGGCTACTATGCCGCTTTAATTTTTGTTTGTTTTCATTGGATTTACTCCGTATTACAACAATTGTTTCAGTTATATAGGGCGGCCAGTTGTCCTTAACAGTTTCCCTGTAATTAATTATCAACCAGTACTAACTTCCACAAGCAACTTACAATTTATATATATGTGAAGGACATGACCGGAATGTCACGGAAGAACCAGCCAACCTGGCGATCGAACCCTGATCTGCCGGGTGACAGCCTAGTGCTCTACCAACTGAGCTAGCCAGAGAAACTGCTGCCGCTTTAATACAAATTCGGTGTATAATACACACAGCTCAATCATCTTTTATCTTTACAGCAAATGTATTTCTTCGGCAGTAACTAGCAATGCCACTCAGTTCTCATATACGAAAATAACCGATAATAACCTCATGCTTACTCATTTCCGCCAAATAGATCTGACTCTGAAAAACGTTTTTCATATTAAATTTTAATAAAGTTTAATGGTGATACTTATATTATTTTTATTTTGTAAATGAAATAGTTTTTATTTAGACCTACAGCAAAACTATCGAGGTTAACAGTATAATTACTTCTTACAGTAAACAGAAAGTACTACTTAGCCGTAAAATACATACATAAGTGTTAAGCTGTACATTAACATGCGTAAGTATAAATTTAACTTCTGCACATTTGACAAGACCGACCTTATTACATCAAAGGGAAGTAATCCAATCTTATTCCGGCAACTATAGTAAAAATATAGTGCGCTTAAATGTCTACGATACACTAACGGGATAACTTTTATAATTGACTGTTATGCAGGTTTCCGGAACCGCAATGCCTGCCGCATTCAGCACTTTCAGTGCTTTGATTAATAATGCTTTATATAACTTCTTAATGGAAAGTATATTATGCATTACGAACCAAATTACAGGCTCGCTAAGGGAATCATAAATGGGAAATCAAAATTTATACTGCACGTCTAATGCCCGATATTTCGGTGTCTTAGGCTCTGTTCCAGGAACAAAGTCCATGCATTGTTATGTGTTTGATTGTTATACCGCTACTCTGTTCAATGGAATATTTCTGCATGAAGTTGTTTCAGGTTCTTGATTTTAGTCCAGATATATTTATTTGTGAGTTGAATGAAGTGTCTACATAAACACTGCCCTCCAAAAGTTCCTTTACACTTTGACAACTTCCCATTGCAGTTAATGTACTTATTTATATTTGTTTCACATGCAATAAATGGAAAATGCTTTTTAACACAGCAATAATTTTCTTTAGAAGCATTTACAAATTTGTACTGAAACAAATTATCTTATTATATTCTGTGTCAGATCAATCAGTTATAAACATATTAGTTTCGGATGCAGGCCGATTGATACTGCTGCCGAGATGTGCAAATTGTTAATTCAAAACTATCCATCACAGAAGTTGGATAAATAGACTAGGTTGATGTCTGTAACTTGTACATCAGTGCACATCATACAAAATTGCTATCACACAAACAAAAAACGAAAACTCAAATCAATTTTACATAGAATTAAAAAAACAAATCTTTCCAAATCGATAAATCTGTAATATAAACTTGATCTGAATGAAAAATCCAAAACCCCGTAACTCAATTACTTTGTATTCTAGTGACTGTATGAACTCCGTAACTTACTGTTGGGTTTTGGAATGGCATTTTTATATTTTTCTTTCACAAAACCCGTATCTTTTTAAAAAAACAAATCGTTTTTACATCACAACTGTATTAACGATGGTTTTGAAAATTAAGAGGTAAGTTCAGAATATAGATTCACACCAGTACACCAAATCTGAAGTCTTTCCTTTATTGCGTTTGAAAACTACAGGCGGATAAAACTTTAAAGTTGTTTTTCTCAAAATGACCAAAAACAAGTTATGGGGTTCTGGAAATAAGGCGACGACGTAACTATGATAGTAAAGCGGTACCCGGCTACTCCAAACTATTGCGTTGTAGATTGAAAACGGAGCATCATCAAGTTTATTTAATGGACATGCATCAAAACGCGTATAATGTATGATATTGTTCGGTATTGTTTGTGTCGCTTCATTTGCATGTCCCTATACTGGTACTAAAGTAGCGAGAATAACGAATAAATAAGAAAGTGTAACAAAAGCCTTTTATCATGAACTGAAAAATAAGTTTGTAAAGTTGAGAAAAACGGACAAACCCAAACCGGAATTCGTACAGATATTAGTTCGACCTTCTCAAGCAAAGGGAAAACAATTATCTAATATATTACTATTAGACGCAATATCAGGCACAAGAACAAAGGCGGCTGTTTGGCAATACCCTCGGAATAATAAATATAATTAAACATATACTTAAACAAAACTTGAACCATTTTGCCGTCGTATTAACTTTACCATAGATTTTACCAATATTGTCCTTTACATTGAGAGCCTTCTTGTCAAGGAATGTTATAACGAACTTTGTTCAGAAAAAAACTATTATCGTTTGGATTTAAGTTGACTGATTAAATTCAACTTCAACTCTTTAATGTGATTAGCCTGATGGACAAATGTGCACAAAGCTGATTGATTAATAAAAAGTATTTCAAGCAAACCAGACAGAAAACATTATAATGCAGCTCGAAAGGACGAATCAAATGAACGAAATAAATGTGCGGATTTCCTCTGTCAGTAATAGAACGGAGACACATACATACACGCCAATTATTCCGAATCTAGGCTCACACTGATTCGATTTTTTTTGTATTTGCGTTTATTTATCGTCGCCACCGATTTCCCATATGGGCGACGCCTCAAGAAGAGTGTTAGTCATTTTAGAGTTTTTTGAGAATAGTGCATGATACAGGAGATGCCTCAGTTCCAGAAACACCCCCTGGTAGTTTTACTGGCGCTATATAAAGCATCGTACACGGGACCTCTGTTTTTGACTATCCAAAATACTGTTAGTGCTGTTAGTGGTGGAGCGGGGGATCGAACATGCGATCCCTGGATTACTTGTCCAGTGCGTTACCACTGGACCACGGATCCGCTATTATTGATTCGATATATAACATCTAAACTTTTATAACATTAAACGTACAGTGTATGTAACAACATAAAATAGAAAAGAAAAAGTTGTTTACTTCATTGATAGAATAGGAAGAACTCTGGCTTGATTCAATTCCGTGTTATGTTTAAAACACGGTGTGGATTGCGACAGATATATATCAACAGTATCGAGTGATCTAAATACCAGAGTATTGTGATCAGCGTGTTCAGACGGAGAGAATTAATGACCGCATTGTTATCCAAACTGAATTAGCTGACATCGCATTAGTCAATATAGTACCAATCAAGTTCTTGATTAGTAGGCTTTTTGTGAGAACTATAACAACAATTACAGATATATTCTTACTGGCACTGTCTCGTTTCATTTTTCCGAATTTGTCTAATGGAATTCATAATTGAGTTACACGTAACTCATTAGGAACAGCGACACATATTTCATTGGCATCTAAGGTAATAAGGTTAAGAGGGTACATAGATGTCCTATATTTCTGTTGAGACATGATTTTACTTCATCCTACAGTTCAAGATCTAAAAGAAACTCTTAAAACTGAGCGTTATTATTGTTTTTTTTCATGGACATACAAAACGTTCCGTTCTTTAAAGATATTCACCGCGATAAATGCGTTATCTTCCCAAATATAAAAGGAGAAAAACAAACTAATTCAACCAATTCAAAATCCAGTATTTGTTATCATACAATACAGTCAGTGAACACAACAATGGTTCCCTCTGATTGTACCACCAGTATCCCGTACCTAGTATGTTTAGCAACTGACAACTTTCCCATACAATATATGCACAAAAAGATGATAAATAGTAAAGTTAAGTAAGTAAAAAATACATGCAGATACTTATAAAGCTTGAACATACAACGAGAAACATGTTTGTATTGTTGTTTATCCCAAAATACACTTAACAGTTTACCATGTCAACAACCTATGAGTAAACAAGAAATATCTTAAACAAAGATGGTCGGCGCAACTTGAAGTATGCAAATTTTTTGCAATGTGAAGGTTTAAGGTTCGATGTATAACATAAAAAGTGCCTAAATGTCACGACTGGCGGTCATTCAATTGCGCTATACTACAGAAACTCCGAGATATGTAAGGGGTGATCACTGCGTAGGAGACTGAATAAAAATAACTCCGTAGTGTGATTAGTCATTGACACAGTATAGTCTGTTTCAATATAGTTCATCATTATTTATTGCAAAAGTCGTGAACTCACACATTCAATGTTAATACATGTACACTTGTTACATAGCAATTTATCTGATTAAAACAATGTAAATGTTCACGACTGGTACATAAAACCTTCTTAATTCCAACACCGGACAATTCCCCGTGGGGATGACTAACATCACTACTTTCTGGATAAATCTTGAAATGCACTATACACAATGTTAACCAATCTGCTTCAAGGTTAAAAACATTTTTCGTTTGAAGTGAAGTTGCCTTGGTGGTTAACGTAAGATTTGATTGGTTCACAAAACACTGATATGCAAATAGCAAAACCATGTTAGTACGGCTGCGCCGACAAATAGAACAAATAAAGTAGATCTACGTATCAAATGATGACACCCACCGATTTAAAGACAATTCATTTACAGGATCAATTGATATATATAAAGAGAGAAACTAACCTGAGTTTCCACTCCTATTGAATGGACTCTCAGAGTCGGTTTTGCAAGATGTGGTTCAACCAATCGAATGACTTCTCCGATAGAGCGTCTATCAAATCGGTAGTTGGACAAAATATCAGACTCACGTAAACCGTCAAGCGTTTTACCCTCTCTAAACAAACGTTATTCGCGTACCCGTCGTCTGTTGACATTAAAGATAATGATGCGGGCCATATTTACATAAGAACAATCGAGGTGTTACGTCATTTTAAAGTTACGCAAACTATTAAGAAATTCTTAACTAAGAAAGGTTTTCTGAAACGCTTTTCTGAGTAAAGAACTTCTTAGGAACTTTCTTATGCCAAGAAGTTCCTTAAGAAGGTTAATGAAACGGTACCCAGAAGTGTAGGGGCTGACCTTAGGACGTAGACGAAATATCTTCAATCAAATTACATGTGGAAACTTTTGCGATATAAAGCCTTTTTATCGTTATATCTTTTGGTCAGAAATTTCTCCAAAATAAATGGATGGTTGAAAGAGCCAATTTAGAATACATTACAACACTTTTGTTTTAAATACCAATCTATAATAATTATATGAATATTAATATAAAGATTTTCAACAAAACAGTCAACCTTCATTTATAAGTAATCAGTATTTTTTCTTTAAACTTTCTACAAAATCCTTTTTAACTTAACTCTTTACATAACTTTAAAATGACAAATACTTATTTCAGTTATATAACGAATAAACAAACATTGAACTTAGATATTATATTGTCTTGGTTTTTTTGTACATTGTAGTGTTTATCAAAGTTACACTACACATCTTAAGATTGCAACTAATTTGCTGGCTTCGGATTGCGCCGACCATCACCTTTAAAGATATTTCTTGTTTCACGTGCTATCGTGCTTGTACAGTCACATGTTTCATTAAGTATTTAGATGTTATTTAATTTATCTTATAAATTAAAACGCTGATTCAAAGTTGTCTGTTAAAAACCGCATACAAAATTATACAATTTCTTATTACAGGTAAGACAGGTCAAAGACCTTATTTCTTTGACATATTTGAACTAATAATCATTAAAGGGCGCTGTAGTTGCACGGTTATCCCCTACACAATTGTGTGGCTAATTTCGACATGTCATTACGTGTTCAAATCTCATTCATCAATTATTTACTTTTTCAATTTTTCATGTGTTGATGCAATCTTATTCTCCCACTCTTCTTGAGAAGTTGAAATTCGTCAGTGTTAGTTGGGTGTGGGTGTTCTCCTTGAAGCTTAGCAGGAAGACATGTATACACTGTTTTATAAGTTACATGTATGAGCGGCAGTTGTTAGTGGTGACTGCGGTATGAACGTAAAATATCAACTAGTGATGGCGCGATTATCGAAACTAATCGAAAAATCGTCGCAGGACATCAGACGTCGTCGACAGTCGATCATAAACTCAATAATCGATTATAATCTGGAATTTTGACTGAAGTGTTATTTCAATAAGATGATATTATAAATATGAATTCAAATTTTAATGCCATAAATCCGGATATACATTCAAATCAAACAGCTATATAGAATTGTTTTCGATGTATTCAGTAAAATACAAAAACAATATTCATTGAATAATAAAATGGTCTTATGAAATAAGAGTAATGTCAAATCCCATTGATATTAAATGTAGTAAAAAGAGATAAATAAAGTTATGTAAATGAAAATAACTGTCAGCATTATACTTGCACTAAACAATTATATTTCGATTATTTCCGATTCGATTATCGATTATGAGTTTTCAAATTAATCCGATAATCTAACAGTATGAAGATGGTCTATGAAAATAGCTAATACAAACATCAATAGTGAATGAAATATTATTATACTATACATTCGATGGATTATACAAATGGTAACACTCTTGGGAAGAAATGAATCATCATATTGCATTCTAACAACTGTATAGTTGTCTTCTGTTGTCTAGTAATGTCTTTATAACAAATATGTTCATGTACACTAGTATAGTTTCACAATGTTACTGTTCAATACTATTTGTATACAAATTTGAACTACTTAAGTCATAAAATGGCTATAACAAATATGCTCATGTGCTCTAGTGTAGTTTCACAATGTTACAGTTCAATACTATTTGTATATAACTTTGAACTACTGAAGTCATAAAATGGCTCTGTTTACTCTAGTTCATACATTTTCACTACACCACTGTTACACATGGTAACAAACATTATATTCAGTCCCTGATGAAAACACACCGAGTATGGATGTTGTAATCCATCTCCTTGCTTCACAACCACACCAAGTTTCTTCCCATTCTCACTGAATTGTACCACATTGTGTGAATTAAGTCCGACTACAAACATGTTTCCTCTACCATCAACACATACACCATCTACAAACGTCAGGTCAGTATCTGTAATAGTGAACAAATAATTCCCCATCCCATCAAAACATACAAGTCCATTGTGCCCACCACCTCCAACAAACATTCTGTCTTCACTTGCTTTGAATGTAACATGTCTACTACGGTTGAACAGCTTATTCCTAGCATTGTCAAGTGTAATTGTCTTCAACAGGGTACCAGTCATACCATAAACATAGAGTGAAGCACCAACATCATCTGTCACATAAAGCTTGCCATCATTGAAAGCAATACCATAACATCTATGAGACATTTTAATTTGTTTTGTAGGAGTCATCTTGTTATGAATGGAAACAAACTGGATTTTGCTGTCACTCCAACATGCAACAGCAACTTCATGTTTACTGATACAACATACTCCATTAGGTACAGAATCTAAAGTACAATAGTCAACAACTGACATCTTCTGTATATCAATACGTTTGAGTTTCTTATTGGTATTATCTGTGACAAGTAGTTGTTTATCATGTATCAGACAACATCCAAAGGACCAGCTTGTCTTAGAATCATGAGAACGTTTTATGGTAATATCTCTGCTTCCTTTGATTTTGTAGAGGTCGTGTTTCTCCTTTCTATGTTTCTGTACTTGTCCAATACTTTTTAAAGCTTGAATATATTCCATCAATGATTGGTCTGGAATAAATGATATATGTACGTCTGTATGTTGTTGTAATTCTTGCTTCATCTTCTCGCTGTCTGCTTCTTTTATTTTTTCTTGGGCAATTTTCATACACACAAAACGTTGGGCTCTATTTCCTTCTGATTGATTCAGCTTGTCATCTGTCGTCTTCAAATCTTCACAGATGTTTTCAGCATTGTGTTTTTCTTGTAAAATTTCATTTTCCAGTTCCTTGTATACAGCTTCAACTTCTTGCCTTGAAGACTCAGCAACTGTCCTCAGGACTGCTTCTAATGCTTTCTGGAAAGTCGTCACTTTGTCCAGTGCTATATTCTTTGCTTTATTCAATGTTTGAAGTGGTATATCTTTAGATATACTTACGGTTTCTATGGATAACAACATATCTTTTAAAAGACTGTGTGTCTGTTTGCAGTCAGACAACTTAAATATGGTGTCAATCATGTCTGGTATGGAATGGATGTGACTGTCTTTACAAGACCTGAAATTAATCAGAATGATAGAAATCATTGCATGAAAGATCACATGTACACAGACGGATATATAACAATATTAACAGCCATTAGAACAAGCAGTCACAAAGCAGCCATATCCACGACCACTGTTTCTATATTTAAATGGTCAGTCCTTATAATGACCAGTAAATTTGGCAAGGAATATACACGTATATGCATGTTGATAATCGCGATTCAATTGTCAACACAAACATCATAAAATAAATACATTAAGAAAAGGGAGACAATTCATTAAAGACTTGCTCTCCGTAATTCCATATCTATCATTAAAGCAGGTATCCTTAAATTACCGTATAAACATTTTTTGTATTTGCTAAAGTTATTTGCCCCGAAAAAGGTAAGCAAAATAAGACTTCAAAAAAGGAGGTAATTAAGAATGTTCAAGACAGAGTTACGCATCTTGAGCTCTGCACTTAAATGTGTGCCATTGACAGCAACAAAACACAACATATTAAGTGAACCAGCAACATTGTGACCTTCATTCTAATTGACAAGTCAGTGAATATAAAATGCAAAATGAAAATTCTTCAGACACAATAACTACTGCACATCAAGTTGATAAAGGACTGGTTTATTTCGTCATAAAATTGGTGTACTTAATTTTGACCCAAGCAAGGACGAAAATAACTTACTTGTGATCTTTAACGAAGCAAACACTACAGCCAACAACATCATGACCTTCACAATACATGTCCACTACTTTGCTTTTATGTATGCTGCATCGTTCTGTAGGATACTCCGGTAAACTTGATGGTTGACTGCTCGCTGTGTTTCCTTGACTGGCATCCAGAAGATTGTGGTTCTTCAATGCCGGGAACCACTTGTGTGCGTCGGTACATGACTCACAACAATATCCACTGCATTCTAAACAGTACTTCACAGCTTCTATTGTCTTGTTCTTTTGTGCACATGTAGTACATACAAAATCAAATGTTTCCTCAGACATTTTCAGCTGAGAACGCCCTCCAAACGCCATTTTAAGTTTGACTTTGAACCCTACTTTCGTTTTCAACACCTACGGGAATTCCCCATTTGTGTCGTGTATAAAAACCTACTTCTGCTCATGTTTAAACATCGGCTCTCCTTTGACCAAATAGAACAGTGTTGATTTTAAATTACCCAGTCGGTAGATGAGTGTGTAACTTAAATTCACGTAAGTTTTTTTACGTAAAACTTGAGTGTTAATTATGATTTGGTAAAATCCATCATTACTTGAGACTTTGATTATCGCCACGGTCGTATCTAGAATAAAAGTACAAGTCACGTCATGATAAATGTGAATTTATTTATCTCTTTATTTATTAAAGCCTCATTAATATACTTTGTACATAATACTAACTACAACAATTATATCGTAAAAATGTATATCACTACTGAAATTGAGTTATAAGAGCCTATACAGTAAAAAATACACACATTATTTAATGCTGGTCACTCCAAATCCAAAATTGATTTCGGTAAATTCACCGAAATTCAGTGGATTTCGGTAACAGTAAGGTAACTTACCCTTTATCGAAAGGATAATCAATCCACGTCAAGGTTACAAATGTTGTTCGGTTGAAGAGAAATTGCCGTGGTGTTAACGTAAGATTTGATTGGTTTAACCAACACTAGCTGATATGCAAATAGTAATATGAGGGGTTTAATCATAATGTAAATCTGTTGTTACTTGAATTAAATCAGGATATTTAGGTTCAATTGAAGGAAGCGAAAAGTGAAAACAATATCAAACAATGGATGTTTAATGGTAAATAATCGTATCATTATCCGAACAGCGAGTTCAAATGCAAACCCATCATATTTCATTGACCTCTGACATCGAGCTTTTATGACCTACGATCTGCCGTGACACTTTTAAATTCTAATATTCCAATTTAGGCGCAAAAGAATTCGATCGAACAAATGTCCAGTGTTAGCGAAAGAGAGTTGATCCGGCATGAGTAAAATACATGTATGTCAAATGTTCATTGAGATTAAATGTCATATCTTCAGATATATTTTTAATTATTTCATTTTGATTCTTCAACAGTTGGAATGATGTTTCTGTCAATACATTCCGTAACATTAACATCGACTGCATTTTTTATTAGTTTTGCATTTAAAGCATCATCTACATGAAAATGACCTCTGTACTTCAGTTCGTTTTTACCTTCAGTCGTTCGTGAATGGAATAATCTGGACTTCAATATCGAAGAGTAAAAGATTAGTTTAAGTCGAATATGTAGGTTAAAAACTTAATACAATTAATATTTGATAAGTTGGCATCCTTAGTTGAGTGAAGATGTACCTGCTGGCTCGTTATTCGACTTCAGATATGTATTTGCCGCGGACCAATTTCGTATAACGATATCAGTGTTAGCTCTGGGTTCGATTTAAGATATGTATTCAAAAATAAAAGTCGAATAACGATGGCTCTGTATTCAATCTGGGGCGGTATTCAATGTTGGTGTACGATGTATGATTGCCGCGCCAACTTGCCAACAAATATTTTTTTATTTGACTAAATTTGTTTCAAGAAATGTGCTATTTAACTTACAACTTTCTTCTGCATTACACTTCGAGTCAATTTCTGAAACGAAACACGTATATAAAAAAACACTGTATGACACCAAGTGTCAATCTCAGTACGTAGAACATCTTCCCCGATTTGTCAACATTCATGATTCACAGAAAATAATTTCTTTCGTTATGATGTCTAACACTACGCAACTATGCCGCTTTAATTTTGTTTTGTTTTCATCAGATTTACTCCGTATTTCAACATTTGTTTCAGTTATATACAGCGTCCAGTTGTCCTTAACAGTTTCCCTATAATTAATTATCAACCAGTACTAACTTCCACAAGCAACTGAAAATTTATATACGTGTATATGTGGAGGACCTGACCGGAATGTCACGAAAGAACCAGCCAACCCGGGAATCGAACCCTGATCGGCCGGATGACAGCCTAGTGCTCTACCAACTGAGCTAGCCGGACAGGCTAAAGTCTGTCGCTTTAATACAAATGCTGTGAATAATACACACCGCTCAATCATCTTTTTTTTTTTTACTGCAAATTCATTTCTTCGGCAGGCGCTAGCCATGTCACCAAGTTTTCACATACGAAAAAACCCCGCGAATAACCGCATGCTTACGCATTTCCGCTAGATAGATCTGACTTTGAAAACGGGTTTTCGTATTCAATAAGGTTGAATGGTAATAATTGTATCACTTTTATTTTGTAAATGAAATATCTTTTATTATTTTATTCGATATCGAAGTTAACAGTTTAGTTACTTCTTACAGTAAACGGAAAGTACTACTTAGCCGTAAAATACATACATAAGTGTTTAGCTGTACATTAAAATGCGTAAGTATACATCTAACTAATGCACATTTGACATGACCGACCTTATTACATCCAAGGGAAGTAATCCAACCTTATTCCGGCGAACAAATTCCAGGCAGTGTTATGTGTTTGATTATAATACCGCTAGCCTGTTCAATGGAATGTTTCCGCATGAGGACTTTCTTGATTTCGGGTCAGACATATTTATTTGTGACTTGAATGAAGTGTTTACATATACACTGCCCTCCAAAAGTTCCTTAACACTATGACAATTTCCCATTGCAGTTAATGTAGTTTTCATATTTGTTTCACCATGCAATAAATCGTAAAAGGCTTTTTAACACAGCAATAATTTTCAGTAGAAGTATTTATAAATTTGTACTGAAACAAATTATCTTATTACATTATGTGTCAGATCAATCAGTTACAAACTTATTGGTTTCGGATGCTGCCGAAATGTGCAAATTTTTAATTCAAAACTATCCATCACAGAAGTTGGATGAATAATTTTACTTCATGGTCATACATGTTTTATTTGAAATTCTGTAAGAAAGAGTAACGAAATTCAAAATATTAAACTGTGAAGAAACGTTTTGATGGCAGTGTATAAACATTATCTAGTCAATCCCATATGTACAAAGACATCACGTGATCAGCTGTAATCTTAAGATTAAGCATAATATGTGTTAGATGCGACACAATCTACATTGCCCATCATTTCGGTGTCTTCATTATTCATATAACCTTGCAGAGAGTTTCAATGATCTATATACACCAAACAAATTGCTGCCTCAAAGTGTTATCCGTAAACTTGAGTATAAAGGTGAATGTCGTAAAATAAACGTATGTTTACGACCAAACGCATGTAAAACTAATCCGCATAGTTTTTCGCTAGGAAACGCAGACGTATTGAAAGTATGCAATTAAATATGTGTCATGCAATTAAATATATAAATCCTATTTGCGCATGTCCGTACGCTAAGTGTCATGATTTATAATACAGTAAAACCTCGTTATCTCGAGGAGGCATCGGGACAAGGAAACTTCTCGAGATAAAGATGTGCTCGACATATCCAAGTTTTAGTTGTTGTCATGTTGACTACAAGATGTTCATGTTTTGTAATGATAATGATACAATGCGCTTACGAAAATATATTGTGTGACTTTTCAATAATGAGGAAATCTTCCAAAATAGCTGATATTGATTTATTATAACCAATAGCTAAATAAGAATGCATGAATCTCCATGTAATTTCGTTTCCGATATCATGTTACTGAGCATGCGGTGAAACGTAAGACTAACTTTGTGTGAAACTTACTTGCATAACCATAAACAACATGAAAGAAATAACGAACATTGAGAAAGATTCAGTTTTCACTTTCATTTTTATGAATTTAGTTCATAGGTTTCATTGTATTATTTTTTATTATATTTATCTACATGTAACAATAGGCAACAAAAAGTAACCAACATTTCAAAAACATAAGAACATTTTGTCAAATATTTTGCATACGATATTGCATATTTAATAAGTCGTCCAACACTCACACGTATTCAAATGCAATTAAATTTTAAAATCACAACCGTGGTCATTTCGATGTAAATGTTTAGTTTAAATGTAAAAGTGAAACAAACAATTCAAACTAGACGCTACTACATGCGTAGCGATTACAGACTACGCCCATTTCAGGGTACCACGCGGTAACTTCAAACATTACTGTGATATAGGATGAAACCGATTTCAAATTACCCCGGTGTTAACTTGAAGGTGATTCTAAGCTACCCCTTCGATTTCAGATTACCTCTCTCATCCCCATATTTATGTTTATCTACATACATTATTGTCCATGAATAAATTACAAAAACAGCAAACGATATAACTAAAATAGATAAGCATTAAAACAACAATAATGAAACAACACCAGCAGCAGGAATGACAACGGTAACAGCAACACCAACAACAATAACAGTAGGGTAATAAACATGGTATTGCCTGTTTTGCAATTTGTGACTCGCTTTTAATTTTGACTGTTTCATCATTTTTTATTCAATTAACTTACAATGGTTTGAAAAATTGAAAATAACCACATTAGCTCCACCAGCGAGGGGGTAATATAAACTTTGCGGGGGTAATATGAACTCGGGTTCAGAATACCCCGGGGTTCAGGTCCGGGGTATTCTGAGCCCGATTTCAGTTTACCGGGGGAACTTGAATGAGGGGGTAGCATGAACTCTTAACTACCTGGACTTTCACTACGCGTGAAAAACACGGATTACACGCAAGAATTGACACCGACATTTTCATGTTTTCGCCCACGTGATTAAGCAGATAAATAGTTAAAATTTGTTAATGGAACCATCATCTGTACTCGATCAGATAACGAAGCTCGTAAGACAGATAAAAAATAAAACTTAGAACGAATTCTCGAGACTTTAATACTCATCTGGATAAAGCGAGTGCTCGTTATATTGCTGCTCGAGATAACGAGGTTTTACTGTAACTATTTAGTTTTTCATTATTATTCGCCTCATATAATGTTATGTTTCAGTATTTTGTAGGAAGTTATTGTCGGTGATCGCATGAATTATATTGCCTCCTTATATATTCGAAACATATTTTGTACAATGACTATGTTGAGTAAGGAATCGAGCTTCGTGAAAATGATTGGAATAATGTTATTTATGTTGCTATTTAGCTCAAAAACTACAGCGATTAAACGATGTAAGTAAATCTCCTCATGTACTTGGTATATTTCTTACTGCGGAATTTGACTCTCACAACTCTAGTTCAAACATAAATGTATCATTATTGTTATACACTTTTACTGACACTTTGTTCAACATCATGATTATGAATAATATTTTTTTCAAAATTGTGTATGGTTCAATTGCCACTTAATGTTTCTCTGTACTGGCTTATAAGTTCACTTCCATTAATCAGGCATTTCATTTATTCTTATTTATTATTTACCTGATGAAATAGGTGATCCGATGTATTGCTTGAAAACGGCCATTAAATTATTTACACCTTCTACAATTATATATTTGATCCCCCGAAATATGTCTTAAAGGCGTATCCTACAATAAGGCCGTTTTTTCTAACGCAGATATTTCCTTTAAACTTTTTATATTTGATCAGTGTAACGTATTTAACCAAAATATGAAATTAAAAAAAAAAAAGGTCACCTTGCTCAATTTTATGATAATGAAGATTTAAAACGTGAATATTTCATATGAATATAGAGCAAAATGTATACAATAAGCTATATTTTTTCTAGCGCGGAGATTTTCTTACAACTTGGTATACTATATGAGAGTCACTGTCTGAATGAAAATATGAAATAAAAATAATAGGTCAACTTGCTTGATTTTAAGATAAAGATTGTTTGATTGTGATTCACTGAAATGTAATATATATGGGAAGTGAATGGTAACCCATTATCGTTTTACATTTTCATAAAATGTGTTAGTTATAATTATTTATTGAAGATCATTTTATAATTTCAAATGTAGAATTGAAATAACAATGACTTTTCTGTTTTTAATAATAAAGTACATAGAAAAAGAAAGTAGAAGGAAAACTGCAAAACTATAATGAAAGCCTTCAATTAAACAAAATGATATCACTATTTGTATTGTGCTTGGTGACTATAAAGTTCAGAAAAAATCATTGCATCATAAAAGAAAATAGAAAACTACTCCCTTATACGTATTTAACCCAATGCAAACACTACAATAATCGAAAAGAACATGCGCATTAAAGTTGCGCAATGGCAACTCCCGAATACGTCTTTAATTAGTTTTCTCTCGTATTTCAGACTATGCAACGGAGTCCTGTGGGCACGTACACGGACCAGATCAGCTTACAGTCATCGAGTTTGATAAAAATGTTGTGTATGAGAAAAATAAGCCATCCAACAAGCAAAATCTTCTACCGCCACTAGAACTTAGGTAGGTGCTATGGTTAACATAATTCCAGTAAATGTCTATTTCTAGATATGTTATACTCATTTTATTCTTCATCTCTTTACCTAAACAATCATGAAAAGTATACTTTATCTAGTCATAACTTCAATAAATATACATTATCACAGAATACATTTACAATGTATTTCTCTGTATTTGTCGAACAAAGCCGTTTGTATTACCATAAAATAAAATAAAACTTCCATTTTTTTAACAAGCAAGTGTTTTTACTAGTTTGTCTGTTAGTAATATGATTAAACAAGATTGTTTTAAATGGTTATACACGGCAATGGTTCTTATTTATGATGTTTTAGGCTATGTAACAACAATACTGGATGATTTAGTCCATTAAGAAAAAATAGTTTCAGATGAGCCAGATATATCTTTGATATTGTGTTTCTTGTTCAGTACACATAGGACATATATTTATGTGGATATATGAATATACAAGTGAGCAGTTTCGTTAATGTAAATAGTTTCGTAGAAGTTTATATACAATCAATCCTAACATCCTGAGGATAGTGATATGTTAATAAAATGGTATTCTTATCATGCTTTCGATGAATTAATTAATCATTATTTAATTAATTAAGCCCCGTAAGTGGATTCCTGACAGTACACTGAACACATTGTCTAAACGTCCATGTGTATAAATACACACTTAAGAAAACGGTTTTATGTGCCGATTTAAAATTTTGCTTTCTAGTATTATACATACTACTCTATCGACTTTCACAACAAAAAATACATATTTATCGTCATGGTTGACCACGCGTGACGGTGAGTACGATTTTCAAGTTCTGGCACGAGTATCACGTGTACTGTATTGTAAGTGGTAAAGTGCACCTGCCATGCGTTCAATCAATTACGACTATCAGGGGCGAACGTTTAGTATTTTATCTCTTTTCCACCGTATCACATTGGCTGCACTCGGGAACCAAATTGCAAAACGTTACGAAACGATTGGGCTGATAGCCGTAACTGAACGCAGGGCTGGACGTTGTCATGTAGGAGTATGGCAAGGTCGAGGTTCAGATCCAGAGACTTCATGCTTAGGACATGTACCAGGAGCCTTATTCACAAACATTTTAAGACTGAAACTCAGACTAAGACATAACACTATAATGTTCTTTTTGCTTCTACGTTTGGTATAACAATACAGATTTTAATATAAAATGGCAAAAGTGCAGAGTTGGTTTCAACTGTCTGGCAAAATTTCATTCATTTGAATTTTACGAAACGGAAGACTGGTGAATATAGCTGTTGGAATTTTTAAGTCTAACTCTGCGTTTCAGTCTTAAAGTGTTTGCGAATAAGGCCTGCGGTCACTTCTCAAACCTTAAGCTTAGTGATGATACAATGTGTTGTTCTCTTTATGCAGTTAAACCTCAATAAT
Source organism: Mactromeris polynyma (assembly GCA_032209605.1). NCBI lineage: Eukaryota > Metazoa > Mollusca > Bivalvia > Venerida > Mactridae > Mactromeris > Mactromeris polynyma. The sequence goes on from JASFXZ010000013.1 coordinate 17,285,695, forward strand.
AAGACCACCTTTGGGACTCTTGAAAACTGGTCTCTTATTGAGATGGTCTTAATATTGAGGTTGAATAAAGAGCAAAAAAGTGAAAATGGACTTGAAAATTGTGATCTTAATTTTGGGGTGGTCTTATTATTGTGGTGGTCTGGAGGTGAGGTTTTACTGTATTAACACAGCGAGTGACTTGTATCAAGCAACGAAATGATTAAACTGTATCATTAAAATACAAGTAATTGTACAAGATGTGATATGTATTTCTATATGTTCACAGGAATACAGAATGGGTTTGCATCATAGTTGTACGTGGTATACCGCACACTACAGCCAACAAATCTATAGGTATACAATGGCGGGACTTTCACGTTTGGGACACAAACATCAAGTCTGTCGCTCAGAGTGTGGAGGCATGTGGAAAGGCATATGTTACTATATACCAGGGTACACAAGTATAATACATCTTTCCCTTTATATAAATGTATACTGACCCACATTTCTCCAAGATCACCAGTAGCCAATTGTATAAAAATAGGTTCACTTTAACCTGAGGCTACTAGTAATATCAATCAATTTGATTGGCTCATTACTTGGCCAAACTACATTACAACCAATCAAATCGAGTTTTGGTTATCTTTTAACCAAACCAAATGGTTATCCAGTGTTATACAATTGGTTGCAGTTGTAAAATTTTCAACAAATGATGTATACTCTATTCGCTCTGTCTCAAGTAATACTATGTTACACCCTGTTTGTAAATCTTACTACACTAAATAACATTTCAATATAAAGCTTTGTCGATATGGAACGATACTCTTATTAATAAGTAAAACATAAAAATGTCAAATCTGAAAAACACGTCCGATCACTATTAAATCGTATCTATCTAAAATATCTGATTCATTTAATTGATTTTACAAAACTCGGATCACTTCTGTTGATATGGTATCCTATATTTTGTTCCTTTTTAGCTGGAGTCATATTTTATATTGCATTGTAGATGTTTTAATAATTTTCTTCATTATTATGTAGCTGTTCTGTAATATTTATACACGTGTTTTATGGATGGCCACAAGTTAGAAAAGTTCCAGGCTTATTAGGTGTTTTCATCTTTAAATAAATATTATATTATTATTATTTGTCATCATCATTTGAACGCGTCGACGTCACGCTTTTTTGTTGTGACGTCACGCATGTGAGTTATTATTCCCCAAGAAGTATGTTATATTATTAAAATACACTGTAATATTAACTAGAAAGGGTTAACCACATGTATATTAGCAATTATATTGGGGGGATCAGGGATGCTGTATACTGTCGTGCATTTTTGTAAATGAATTGCTTATAGGTCCAAGCGCTTCCTCAGAACCTTCCTGGACATTGTGTGGCAAGGATACATCGCGGATATTTCTAGAATGGCCAGGCGACTCTGTGACCATCAAATTTTATGCTGACTTCCGTCGGGATGATTCCTACTCTTTACCGGCAGCGAAAACAACAACGGAGCCAAACTGCATAGATCCAACCGGTGTCAAAGGTTTAGATATGAACTTAAAGTGTTTTAGCCTGCACATATATGGCATTCATTTTGATCATAAATCTCACTTGACTAGAACTTACATTAAAAAAACATCTAAACTCCCTGAGCGCTGCTATGAGATTTACAACCTCTTCTGTAGGTGGCGTCATTTCAAGAAAACGCAACGTGTGATGTAATTATTTGCAAGCAGGAAACAATATTTACTCCTTATGGTCACTTCGTTTTCATATTGCCATTTTGGGAAAATATTGCTTAACGTCAGTACATGGTGATGTCACTTGTGACGTTATCTGGAAATGATGTAATCGTGACATGGGACCAATTACAGCATGTTAAAAAATAAACGTTTACGAGTCATTTATCTCTTACATGCAAATTTACGGAAATAATAAAAAAATCGTATGTGCAACCATCATATGGTAAAATACGCAAGTATGGTATATATGCGTGTGCTACTCTTTCCTTTGTCTACAGGGAAAGACGTCACTAATCTCCCATTATGTGCGACACCATCCGGCAAGCAGGAGACGACCACACTCCCACTCGACACGTTTCCGTACCCGGAAGTACACTTCCGTGTTGATATAACTTCATTCGACTATTGTAAGTAACGAAACATTCGATACGGTAATTATTTCGTTCAGTCATTCACAAATTATATTACGTCATACCTCTTTCTGGCTCATATATTTACATTTGCAATCATTTTGATGCACTCCAACATCAAGTTTTCACGAGAAAATCAACAACACACGAGGGGCATTCAATAAATTATGCCACTGGTCTTTATATGTTCAGATATGCACCCTTCAAAGTATTCCCCCTGCACAGATACACACCTGTGAAGTCTTGCTAACTTAAATGCTGCAACAACATGCCTACCAGGCCTTATTGAGAATAAGCGAATACCCTCTCCAAACTTCGTTTACGGATGTATAATTATAAAAAAGCACAAATTTAAATATAAGTTTACCGTATTTTACAGCTTGCGCTGAATCTATTGCTGGACAGACATTAAAATGTAATGACAGTCAAAGATGCATTGATGAGAGTCTGGTTTGTGACTTCTTCTTTTCCCAGAACTGTAAATCTCAAGGTTTCCCTCAAGACAAGTCAGACCAGACCAAGGATGGACCTGCGTACTGTTCGAGTAAAATATTATATCAAATCTTTAAACACCTCATGTTTACAATAATTCACTGCGTTTATGTATACTGCCATCCAAAAGTTTCTTCACTCTTGAATATTTTGAATTTCGTTACTTTTTCTTACAGAATTTCAAATAAAACATGTATGATCATGAAGTAAAATTAGTCATCCCACTTCTGTGATGAATAGTTAAGAATTAACAATTTGCACATCTCGGCAGCAGCATCAATCGGCCTGCATCCGAAATCAATGTGTAACTGATTGATCTGATTCAGAAAATAAGATCATTCGTTTCAGTGCAAATTTATAAATACTTCTACAGAAATTTATCGCTGTGTTTAATATTTGATTTATTGCATGTGAAACATTTAATTCAAAAAGACATTAATTGCAATGGGAAATTGTCAACGTGTGAAGGAACGTTTGGAGAGCAGTGTATACTCAAACGTAAAATAAAGTGCAATAAATGTTTACCTAATTTTCTTAACATTCAAACAGGACTTCTGTGATGTACGGTTCAATTGTTTAGCTTATTCAATTACGTACTAACCAAACAATATGTTTTGAAATTGTTCTATAGACACACAAAATTCAGCTACATGCGTCAAGGATCAAATACAAAAATACACAAACTGTTGATGGTATTATGTGTATGGTCACTTTTAGTCTGGACATGGTTGTATTTATCAATACTGCGTATGTCCTTCGTCCCTTCGGAGAAACTCTTAAATACGATGTCGTATGACATTGACGTTACGTTGTTCGTCGTGTGCATGCATGTTATTCCATTCGATAAGTAGTTTCTAGCTCATGTAAATTGCAAACGTCTTCCCTTGACCTAATACTACGACCAAGAGCATTCCAAATATGCTCATTTGGGTTGAGATCTGGTGAAAGGGCATGTAAAGAAAAGACGTTAGTGCCACTTGCATTCAAATATCGCCACGTTAGGTTTGCAGTGTGCGGACGTGTATTGTCATAGATTAATGTGGCGGGCCAATTTTTTTGGTGCCCAATGATCCCGCCCCCAAACAATAACAATACCTGTCCCATGTATCTCTCAACAATACATACGTTAGTAAAGCCCCCCCTCTCCTCCTGAATAGCCTTACTCTCCCATCATGATGACTCGGGCAAACCTCGATTCATCGGAAAGTTCAGGGAAAATGGCGCAGCAATCGTACATCAACAGAATAACAACCAAGGTTAAACACAGAGCCAGCACTGGCATCGTTATTCGACTATTATTTGTCAATACATACCTACCATAAAACCTCGAGCTAGCACATACATCAACATTCGAAACGAACCCACGGCGAATACAAATCCGGTGACGATGATTATGAACCAGCTAGTAGATCGTTATTCGAATTTACTTAATATTCCACTACCGATCAATAGCTCTAGCACGTACAGAGATATTTGCACGGGTCCGCGGTAAATTCATATCTAGAAGCAAATAATAATCCAGCTCTAAAATCGTTATTGAAATTCTCTACATATCTAAACACAGACCTTGTAGCGAACCCAGAGGCAGCACTGACATTAACATTCGCACGGGTTCGCGGCGATTACGTATCTGAAGGCGAATAACGAGCTCACTCATAGATCTATTCGAATTCAGACCTTGTAGCGAATCCTGAGACAGCTAGTCGATCGTTATACGAATTTTGTAAGTAATTCAATACAGAGTTAGAACCGAATCTAGAGCTACAACCGATGCAGTATCAATAATTATAAGAAGTGCACGCTTTCTTTTGCGTTCGAGTTTATATTATAGTCGCATTTTTATTTTACAAATGTTACATTTGTAAAGATAGACCGAAATCAATTAAGGACTCATAGATCAAGGCAGTTTTTTCAAAAGTTCTGTAAAGCAATTGAAATATCCAGTCTTGACTTCATGAATCAAATTTTCCGAACTCATTATGGAAACGGACACAAGGTAATCACTTATAAAATCCTATTCATGTACATCTACACTATTTACCTCCCTTGTTCTGAATTGTCGGCCATTTTGATAGGCAAAGTTTCTTAAAGTTTATGGGGAATATAATGTAAACGATGATAAACTAATCCGATTCATAAAAAATAACTTATTCATTATGCTCATGTGGGCATTTTACTCAGTAAGTTAAAGAAAATGGTTGTCACATGCAAATTATCTTGGTATTTTCTCAATTATCACATATTTGGAATTACTCCTATAAGGGCTTATCAGTTTTGCCTATCAAAATTGCCGACAGTTAAGAACAAGGAAGGTAAATATTGTAGATGTGGGAACTATGTATTGGTAAACTTTGTCCGTCTCCTAAAAGAAGCTTCTACAGTACATCAATCACAAGTGCATGTTTGCTATTTTCGTTCCATTTTCTCAATGATAATATGGTAAATTAATTATCTTGGCAATAGGAAAGCCGACCACTTCCCCACGTCCGACAACAACTACAGAGGCTCCGATAGAACCTATAGACTGGACTCCAGTGATTATTGCAGCTTCTGTCGCAGCTGCTACATTAACCTTATGCTGGTGTTGTATAAGACCAGGCTATCTCTATTGGCGTATAGCTCGAATTAGGAACTGGCCTCTATTTAACACACGTAAATGTGTGTGTTGCCGTACAGGGCCGACCAAGTGCTGTTCGTCTTGCTTACCTGAACCGATCGAACCGACGCAGTTTGGTAAGTTGTACATATATTATGTTTAATCTTGTACAGTTAATACAAAGTATTTTTACTGACAGTTCCAAGGCTGTAATTCGCTAAATGGTTATTATTTCTTTTTGTGTTTTGAATGTAAGTTATTTTTCCTTTTCCCTGTGCAATTATTTCTCTTTATATAGTGTTCAAGTTATTTCCTGCCCAGTTTCGGCATATTGTTGCCGGCTGTCTTGACTTGTCCTTTGATCTTTTCCATCCATTAATCCCTCCCCTTCACTGTCCACTTTGAGTCTCCTAGTTATTCCTTATGGTCTGCCAGGCCATTCCTTGCGCCTCTGTTCCTTAACCACCTCAAGTGCCTTATGTTTTATGGATTGTTGTTTTCCCGGAGGTCTGTGTGGGGAGGCACTGTATTATGTATGTGGCGTTCCCTTTAGCAACTTATTCTCTCTCTTTTTACTTTAATAATTAAAGTAGTTTCTCAAATGCGGATCGCGTCTACAAGACTCCAACATTTAAAATGATTCTCGCTATTCTGACATCAGATTCAGCAAAAAAGTTTTATTTATTTCTGTAAACGAATTTCTAAAATATTCTAAGGTTGATAATATTTACTGTATGTATTTAAATGGTGATAAATTCACATGAAATTAAAGTAAGGAAGGAAGCTATGTGTGTTAACATGTATGCCGTGTCTTTTTGGAGACACATTAACAAACAATACTTAGTTTTCTGCGATATTTCGTAGATACTTTCACCATTTATCCTATAATGACGTGAAGTTTCGATTGTGCTGTAACAAAGTTTGTTTAACCTGTGATAATTGATAACGGTTGTAATTATTGCGTGAACTGATTTACTTGCTTATTTAGATTTACCAGATGGCTACACATATGGTCGTGTTAATAGGATGAATCCGAATTCAATGGGTAAGTTTAAGCAATTTTGTCTTGCCTACTACACTTAACACTGACACATCACCATTATAATTTTCCTCGTCATCGCATTTCGGGTATTTACGTATGTTTACTAACATCCTGAGATAGACTCTAATCAAATTATCATTTTATTTTACTGACCACTTCTAACGTAGTCTGACAGAGTCTTCCATTAAACACAACTTAGAGTAGAGTACCGGTTCTGATCTCTGACCAGTAGTCTATTATTTGGGCGCTTCGTTGATCATCATAAAACTCTAAGAGCGTCACAAAAACTAAACTCTTGAATTCTTTATTTAACTGGCATTACAGCTGATAGAGGGTATTTCATCTATAAATGAAGGATAACAGTTGGGTTGAGAAAGATAAATTCTCTTAACTAAAACCTAATACGCTATCCTTACACCAGCACCACCGTTCAAACTGGCACTGGTTCACTAAATATTATTATTTTTCCAGTACCTAACGGCTACGGTAGGTTTGAGAGCCCTCTGAATGCTGGTAACAACTTAAAGGTGAGACAAAGCGAACCGTGGGTCAGTAAGTATGGACAAGACCCAAATAACTTCGCAAATGAGTGGCTGAGACTGATATCTAGTGACGGGTGTCATTTGAGAGAACAACGTTGAAAAAGAATATGCCTAAAACTAGTGTACGAAATGGTTAAATTATTTTAATAACAATGAACTACAAACTCAATGACATCTGCTTGTTTTATAAGTTGTTCTTTCATAAAGCTTTGCGATTGGCTTAATTTGGACAAAATGTGACGAAACTTGGAATTAGTTGTTTTACTTTAGGTGTTCTTCAACCTCATAATGAAGAAAAGAACTGTCAATATAACATCTGTTTTAAATCCGAATGTTCAATTATATCAAAAGGTTTTAAACTAAAACAGCAGAGGTAACATGTGGATGAAACGCTACGAGGCGACATTCTATAAGTATAATACTTGTTTGGATCCGCTGAAGCTATAAGCTTACTTTAGTATTAACTAGACCATATACAGCATATAAAGATGATATACAATTTAATAATGGAAACACATTAATTTGTTTTCATTTTCTGGATTAAATACCATTTTCAAGAGTTTTACAGTTATATACATGGCAGTCAGTTGACCCGTTTTCCTGGCATTAATTATTAACCAGTAATAACTTGTCCTTCCGCAAGCAGCTGACAACTTCCCCACCTGAATCAGAGGTGGACGACAAATGACCGTAGCCTAATGTCACAGTAGGACTTAAACCGCCATGTCTGTGAAATAATTGTGTAGTTCCATATACAAACAAACCAGTACCTTGTGTTTAATGAAAGTCGGTGAAAAAAACACATTGTTGCGCCATCACGAATGTATATAGATTAATGCGGAGTATCGGACATTCATTAAATTATGTCGAGTTGTGAAACAAAGTATATGACCCGATGTGTATTCCGCCGATTGATGCGTCTGCGACAGAGGGAAGCGTTCCAGACAGGTGAGTAGTGGTGTTCATTTTCTGACAAATAATGTATAATTTCGATGTGTCAATAGGAACTTTTATCGTCTGAACGACCGCTAATGTCTACATTTACTATAAAAACAGTACAAAGCGATATTTTTAGTGAAAAAGCATGTAATGTACGTTTAAATTTGAGATATAGAAAACAATGTATAAATCGCCTTCAACTGCTCGATTTTAGTGTTTTTCGATAGAATGGAATAGTTTTACTCCACATATCAAAACATATATCATCTACGAACAAATCTAGCGAGTTGCAAGTTTGTCGATGCTCTTAAACCGGATTTGATCATTCCAAAGGAACCCATGTATGCACAAAGTTGATGACCTTTACCGCAGAGGGTATTTTGCAATGATGACGTTGCCGGCAGAGGAGAGAAAATTACCGATTACATTTATCAAAATGACGGATTTTTGCTTTTATGATCGTTTTTATACCAGGCAAGGCATTTATGTTTAGAAGAATATAATATGTTAATAAAAGGCGTTCTACGAGGCCATGCACTTTCGCGCTTCAATGCATTTCATTCTTACTCGTCTTTCGGTTACACCAAAAATGTCATGAGTAGGACTACTTAAGAAGTGAATTTATGCATAGGATTTCTACTAGATGTTGTTCATATAAAATATCTGAAGTGGGTCGGTGTACTTTCAATGATTTATCTAGATATTTCGATATAATAACATCCCCTATTTTATTCACGTCATAATACCAAGAAGTCTCCTTTGCAACTTATTAATGTGGAAGGATGCACTGTTAGTGCTTTCAACCGCGATAGTTTTTTATTTGCGGAAACTCGACTGAATGGGAAAACATGAGCGAAGATGTGAGCCACTGTCGAAAAGGTTCAACACCATGTGTATAATAAAGAACAGTGTATACAGGGGTTTGACGGGAAAAGGCTTTCAGTGTGTTACTCTGGTGCCAGTGGAAGGCATTGACTACGTGGTGTGTAGGCATGCAGATCAGTGACTGAAGTATAGAGAGCTAGAACTGGACGAAAACAGTGGAAATGTGGGTTACAAAACAAAAACATTCACCAACGAGGTTCCGATAGACGGCGAAGTGTTTGTTTTCGATGATCAACGCATTTGTATTTATAAAAATGATACATCAATCAAGAAATATCTTTCAAATGATGATCAGCGCAATCTGAATCGAGCAAAGTTGTTGCAATCCGAATGTTAAGATTTGTTGTACAGCATAAATGAAGACAAAACAAAGTAAGACAAACCAATATCAAAGTTCATTTTTGTTCAGACGTTTTATCTAACTGAATCAAATACATGTCTGAAAATGTCCTATTGACAACTTATAAAAAGTTATGTAAAAGGTTGAGTAGATTTTGAAGAAAGTGAAAGTAAAATGTACTGGATAACTTGTTGTAAATGAAGATTTAATTTATTGTTGATAATAATTTTGTTAATATTGATATACATATAAAACAGAAGTGGAGTATTTATACAGTGGTCCCTTTATCGTACAACTACATGTATTCCAAATAGTACTTCTAAAACGTCGACACAGCAAACTATAGCTAACAAATCTTCCTAACTTTGATTCTACACAATTCATGTTAGCACTCACAGTACTTTGATTTTAAACAATCACTTTAGTGGAGATTCAATTCGTTGATATCGAATTCGGCCAATTCCGACAATGTTCGGGTTAGTCTACGTGTGTTTCCGGAAATTTATGTATACAAAAAATAAACAAACAACATTTCCTTTTAACATATTTGTTAGTCGTTTAACATTTCCCCATCACCACCCTTGCATTTCCCTTATGAAAACAGAAAGTTTGCAGCAAATTTGCTGCAACTTTGCAGCAAATTAGCCGCAAACTTTTTTAGTCACAGTAAGGTTTGCAAGAAGTTCGCAGGACTTCGCGGCTAGCGGTGAAGTTACTGCGACTTTGCTGCAAATTCGCAGAAAGTTCGCGGCTAGACGCAACTTTGCAAGAAGTTTGCGGCAAACTTGAATAAAATAATTTGTGTTCGCAAGAATCTTTAATGAAAAAAATCATGTTGCAAGAAGTTTGCGGGAAACATTGGCATTTCGACTATTTTTTTATGTGTGCAAATACAGTAGTGTTTAATATTACATCTTTGTAACAATTATAACATAAAAACTAGTTTTTATTATTGTGGAAAAAATATATATGTTATCATCGGTCCAATGTTGGCCAGAGTTAAATCAAAACAAATGTCAGCCCAATATCTGCTCTTCCATTATTTGTTTGACATTTTTTCTTTTGTTAGTTTGACACTTTGTAGCAATGTTATTTTAATGCCAAACTAATCCATTTGCCAAGTCTAACTGCAATGTAATGGAAAAATATTGATACACGTTTTTTAACATCTAAGCACGTATATCTTTTTAACTTATCCGCACTGTAAACCTGCTTAAATTGTATCCGTGAGATAAACGCGCCAATCAAGCGTCATGCAAGCGTCTGCCAGGAACGAGGGCGCCAAGGGAAAGGAAAGTCGCTTTTAGCAAGAATTTGAAGGTAATATTTTAATACATGTTTCCTTATCACGATTTATGCTAGTTTACATTTTTTTCCTTCCTATTCATGTATTTTTTGGTTGTATATATGACTTGGTGTGAATTTCGTTGTAAAATGGGTGGGTGGGGAGTGGTGATCGAACATGCTTAAAGGCATAGTTTAATCTTCCTATAAGGTTTCTTCTACAAAATAACCCATCCATAATAAATCCAAATTCATTAGTACTGACGGTGTTTCACTGTGCTGACCCGTATACGGATGGCACTAAATATCGGTGCACACTGTCACTGAACCGGTGGAAACCGAAAATGTCCGATTACTATGCTAGTTTGGTCGCACATTTTTTTACATCATATAGTATTAAGCATTTTTTAGTTTGTCCAGTCGAAAATGAGTTGTATTTGAAAACAAGATAAAAGTTCAGTTGACCTTTACCTCTTTTTCTGTGGTATGTGTAAGTTTTTTAAGCACCTTCGCTTATATTGCAATTTTGAATCATACAGTTTCACACGGTCACAAAGTAACTTGATCATGATTTTACATACTTCTTTCATGTGGTTAAATCCTTAACAACATCTATGTATGTCAACCTTTCATTGCTTACTTGTTGCAGCTCAGAGGAGGATATTATGGGAGCAGCGAACATACATCGGGTCTGATGCGGATGTGGGTGTTTCCAACATTATTGAAAAATACCCTTTCATGGGCAACAAGAAGTTTGTAAGTATGACAGCCTAATGGGATACATACATTGATTGTCAAACACTGGTTTTGTCTGAGATTCTGTTAATAAATTAATGTTCTTAATATAAAATATCACTTGTATAACTTATACTAACTGAGTATCATTGTGAAATAATATTCTGTACAGAAAAAGGAAATTTTTAATACTGCTATCATTACTAGTTACCCAAGTCCCAAGATTACTTACATACAAGTCGTGACATAGTACATAGTCTTGTAAAGTTGATCTTTGAGACCTGTGGGTTGCGGTTGCTACTGTCAAGGCCCACTATGAACCTTCACTATTTTTCAGACTGAGAAAGAGTTCTTCCTTATGAGGCCTTCGCTGTCCAGTGCCTTTATCACAGGTAACTGGGCCAGTTCCCTGGACAAACTTTGTGAACTATTGGAGTTCTCACTCTCACCCTGTCTCCCAACCTGTCACACCCCACTCTGACCATCTCCCTACCTGTCACACCACTCTCAACTGTCTCACACCACTCTCACTGTCTCCCTACCTGTAACACCCCTATCTCACTGTCTCACTACCTGTAAGTTGTAACTACCCACTCTAACCCTGTCTCCCTACCTGTCACACCCCACCCTCAGTCTGTCTCCCTACCTGTCACACCCCACTCTAACCCTGTCTCCCAACCTGTCACATCCCAACCTCATCCTGTCTCCCTACCTTACACAACTCACTGTCACCTGTCACACCCCACTCTCACCGTCTCACTGTAACACCCCACTCTAACCCTGTCTCCCAACCTGTCACATACCACTCTCACCCTGTCTCCCTACCTGTCCCAATCTACTCTCACAGTCTCCCTACCTGTGACACCCCACTCTGACCATCTCCCTACCTGTCACACCCACTCTCAATTGTCACACCCCACTCTCACTGTCTCCCTACCTGTCACACCCCACTCTCGGTCTCCCTACCTGTCACACCCCACTCTGACTGTCTCCAACCTGTCACACCCCACTCTGACTGTCTCCAACCTGTCACACCCCACTCTGACTGTCTCCTACCTGTCACACCCCACTCTGACTGTCTCCTACCTGTCTTTCGCCACTCTCATCCTCTCCAAATCTGTCACAACCCACTCTTACCGTCTCCAAACATGTCACACGCCACTCTCACTGTCTACCAACCTGTCACACCCCACCCTCAGCCTCTCCCAACCTGTCACACCCCACTCTCACACTGTCACTCACTCATTAACCCAATTCCTGTATTTACCATAGACATTTAAAAGGTATTTTTGATCACTTAGTCTTTAAATAAAAGATGTTAAAGGTTTTCTTGTAATTGTTACAGCGGTCAGCCTATGCAGTGGAAGTACTTAAGATGGACAAAAGCTGAATTGTGAAGGCGTTCACACCCTCCTGAGAGCACAGAAAAAAATGGAACAGCTGATCTACCATTCCAAGACACAATGTCGAAACTTTAGTAGTCATACAATAATGGACTTATTCAGAACAGATCCAGAGGTGGAGAAAGTTATGATGGGCCTGAGACCAAGTCAGACAATGATCTTTCAAGTAAAGGGTGACATGATTTACATGTAATAGTGCATATCATGAGATGGAGCCTGGGAGTTGGTGCAGCAGGCAATCAAAATGGTCGTGTTAGTGCCCTCTGAGACCATCTCCATTATTCTGAACAACCAGTAGATTATTGCCATTATTCTGTATGATACAGGATCATTGATTTATAGACAGACTGGAGAAGATATTTGTTGTTGGTTTAATCTCAGTGTTTTGATTTTATTGTAAAATATAAGTTTTGTGTAATTGCTGTTTATTCTTTTAATGAGTACAGACGTTCATGCAGTATTGTCAAATTAAGTTATTAAGATAAACCAAGATGGACATATGTAAAAAAGTAGTATTTTGTTAATAAATTGCAAAGATAGATGAATTAATAACAAGACTAGTGTTGAAATTAAAATTATCAAGTACAGTCAATCCACGTATCTTATGCGGCCATATGCAGTAAACGTCATCTTAGAAAAAAAATTCCGACAATTTTCACGATATCTTTGTTTTGCTAAGCGACTTGTTTAACGCAACTGGTCGTCGCTCAAAGTTTTTTCAGTCATTTTTTTCCTTTCTTTAAACGACCGCTAATTCATCATAGACCGCAGATTAAATTATAAAGATTAAGTGTGTGTGTGTATGTTTTATAGAAGACATTTCATAAGATCTGGTGAATATTTTTTTATTACAAATAAAAGAATAAAACTGTTTGTTTTGTACAATGTATTTTTAACATGTTGAAGCACATTTTAAGTACAAATGTATGTATAGTAGCAGACTAGAAAATATTGAAACCTGATATCTTATCTGGATCCAAGCTTTGTATTAAAAGTCTTGTTTCATTAAGAGACCACTTTTTGTCTGACCCTTTGGTGGTCGCTTAATACAAGATTGACTGTATCTAATATAACGTCTTTTAAATATTTAAAGAAATAATTATTCACATATTACTAAAAATGCAAATGTATTATTTTTCAATGCATATTATGTGTTCTTTTTGTGCACATTGTTTTTTTAGCTCACGAGAGCTAAAGTCGTGCTATTGTGATCGCCCTGTGTCCGTCATGTGTTATGAACAATATGTTTCAAACAACTTCTCCTAAACCTCTTGATGGATTTTGACTAAACTTCCTTAGATTCCACCTTAACAACCATGACTCTTCTTAGCAACCATGTACATGTGCTTCCATAGTAACTAATGAGTTTTATAACTCGCCTGTTATGCATATGATAGTCATTACACTCAGGTGAGCGATCTAGTGCCATCTTGTTGTTTGATTATTATAAATCATGTTTCTACTTCATTGACTTGTATGAAAATAATTTGTGATCAAACCATTTTGAACTTGATAATGACAACTAATTCATATCTTGTTGCCTCTCTTACCCGCTAGTCATATTCCAGTTGTTAAATATTTTTCTGTGTGAGTTCAAAATCTAGGTTAATCTTGACAGTTATATTGATCATAATAAATGTTTCTGTTAATTTGAATAATTGTTATTGTGTTACATTGTTTAGTAAATGTCTGTATATTGTGGAAGTTTGCGGTAACTTCGCAGGAAGTTTGCGGCAACTTCGCAGCAACTTCGCAGGAAGTTTGCGGTAACTTTGCAGGAAGATCGCGGTAACTTTGCAGGAAGTTCGCAGTAGGCGGAGTCCTGTTATAGTTGCTGTGAACTTCCTGCAACAAAATTGTTTGCAGCAAATTTGCAGCAAACTTTTACCATGCAAATGAGGTTTGCTGCAAATTTGCTGCAAACTTCATTTGCATAATTTTGGTTGCGGCAAATTTGCAGCAAACCTCATTTGCATGATAAAAGTTTGCAACAAAACAGTTTGCGGCAAATTTGCTGCAACTTTGCTGCAAATTCGCAAGAAAGTTTGCAAGAGGCTTGTTTTTTTCATAAGGGTTGCTATATACATTTCCTATATTAACTTAAACATGTTTTTAAATTTGCATATAATAAAGGGAGGTAATTCAACATACTGTTGCAGTCCGGGTGTTAATTAAAATTGGAATACTTCCGTCATAACAGTTGGAAAATAACTGTTTTGTATTAACTTTTTATTCTGATAACAGTAGAATACTAAATGGAATACAAATCATGATACGCTCACTGTCTAGTTTCGTCTTGAATATAAAACGCTCTTAATTAATCTATATACGTTCTCATGAATCTATATAATTTTAGAAAATAACGGTTGTGTATTTGCATATTTGCAGTACCTATGTGGTGAATTTATTGAATTAAATATAGTCTGATCATTTAAAAAACATTAATGCTTCGATAGTTATGGAAAACAGACAAGGAGCGTATCATGACTGTGCGACCACATGCACGCATCATGTAGTTTGTTCGTCTCCAATAAGAGCCAAACAGAAACAAATGCGGAAAGACGACTCCACAAAACATCGTACAAGGTCAACGGCTAAGCAGAATGCGACCTTCGCTGGACTATACAGTCAATTAATGAAACATAACTGACACCTTATATACAACTACTTGTGAGCGACTTTGAAGGAATAACTTTTCAATACATACTTGAATCTTATGTTCAGAAATTTCAGTTGAGCATGTGATGTATTTCAACGGAAGGCTTCCGCTTGAATATAACAACATATTTTCAAAGTTTCGAGGCACCTGACCTTATAATGACATAGATATAAGCAAACATATCATATCTAAGTTTGTAACATTGAAGTTTACCCTGGTAAATGTTAGTACCCCCGGGGCATATTACGCAAACGATTCGTAGTTATGTATTATCGCAATCCTGTTCACACCCTTTTATATAACTAACATTATTTATGAATGTCTAGCTACCTGCGATATCGTCATGACATTATAAGAAAGTCGAGGAAATACAAAAAACGACAAACATACTATGATTAATACAAAGACCACGTGATGAGTGTTTCATTATGTTCTGATAAATTAATAGCAAAATTGGCAATTTAAAACTGGGGGGAAACATGACGACATCAGTTTACGAGCATATATAGTCAGTCGTTCGGGTCTGTATTCCTCTGGTTTATTGTGGAAGGAAGTGACTTTGTCATGCAGAGCTTATTAACTTATAAGGTAGGAATTTTGTTAAATTCTAGAATTGTGTATGCATAAATGTAATGACTGTATATTCATTAATTAAGGTCATACCAATATGGAGCTATATTAAGCGTCATCAGGCATGCAGGTTTTTGGCAGTCTGACCGTAAAAACAACAGCATGAAAATGTAAAAAATCACCGGTAATGATATTAAAACGTAACAACATTAGCCCATTTGGCCGATGACATTGTTATCAGGTAACCAACGCATTGTTGATAATTTTGTATGCTGGTTTGCTTTAACTGGACAAAAAGTTGAGTTACAATTCTTAAAAGATATTTTTTGATATTATGACGTGTATAAACTAAGGGATGTAGTTATATCTAAATATCTTGATAACTCATAGTAGATTAACCGACCTACTTCAGATATTGTTTATGGAAAAGATCTAGAAGTAATTATATGCATAAATTCACTTCTTAAGTACTCATGACATTTTTGGTTAAACCGAAAGACGATTAAGAATGATAATCAATGGATCGCAAAGTTTAACGTGTATGTCATTGAGAACACCTTTTATTAATCGTTGGTGCTTACATACAGCCTACTAAACATTCAAAAATCCGTCATTTTATCAAATGTTTTCCTCGGCTGTAAACGTCATCCGTAATTTTCTCTCCTCAGCCGGCAACGTCATCATTGCAAAATACCCTCTGCGGTAAACGTCATCATTTTTGTTCACACCAGTGTCCCTTTGAAATGACCAAACGTCGGTTTAAGAGTATCGACAAACTTGCAACTCGCTAGAATTGTTTGTAGATAATATATGTTTTGATCTGTGGAGTAAAATTATTCAATTTTATCGAAAAACACTTAAAATCGAGCAGTTGTAGGCGACTTTTTACTTTTTTCCTATATCTCAAATTTAAACGTACGATACAAGCTTTATTCACTAAATATATGACTTTGTATTGTTTTATAGTAAATGTAGACATTCACGGTCGTTCAGACGATAAAAGTTTCTAGAGAAACATCGAAATTAGACATTATTTATCAGAAAATGAAACACCACTACTCACCCGTCTGGAACCCTTAAGAACACGTTAAAAGGACATGGAGTGTTATTGACATGTCTATGGCCCGGGAGGATCGCTTGCACACATGGTTTTCTGAAGATCTATCAACTTGGACAAATCTTGAGTGGTAAGACCGACAATTTTGACGTCGGGTGCATTTAATTCAATAAGATATGATACGCTTCGGACTGTTCGTTACGTTGCCCTACAAAAACAGCATAGGGGACGTACGAGAACATATGATTTGGACAGAAAATATTGTATTCATTCGGCTGGTTGCTTTTTTCTTCGAGTGAATGCATGGAGAAATACGCCCACACAGATCCCCGGGGAACATTAGTCTACGAAACATAAGAGATTGATAAGGTGTAAAGGAAAACATCTATATGAATAGGGAAGAAGTAAGGAATTGTCTGGCTTACTATCCAAAACAACCATGGATACTTTGAGTTGACAACAAAAGGGGAAGAGATGGGATACACCACAGGACAAGCTAAGAAAGCAAGTGGCTGCGGACTGCAGGGAATATTGTGTTTTCAAGTCAAAGATTTAACAGCTAGCTAAACTCATACTTAACCGCTATATCATCATTTATTTCCAACATATACAGTGACCTATCCTTAAAACACTATTAACCATTACGTACGAAATAATATACACATAGTGAATACTCAAGTAGGAAGTAAACTAACCTAAAGTAACGCTAAAGCCTTATACTGACCTTGCTCACAGCAACTAAAATACGCAAACTATAGCTTAATACATAACCTTGAACAAGGGCATCGGCAAAAAGGAAGCTTTTAATTAGACTTTAACCTAAATACGTGACAAGGAAAATGAATTTAATAAAGGCATACAGAAATATATATTAATACATTGAGAAAATGAAGCAAATATACTTAAGGAATGATTAAGGTGTGTTGTGAAACAGTCGTATAGATATTTTTGTCGTTGATGCTAAATGACATAATGTATGATAATGCACCGGCATGTTATATAAGTAGTGATAATGTACCGGCATGTTATATAAGTAGTGATAATGTACCGGCAGTCAATATAAGTAGTGATAATGTACCGGCAGGTAATATAAGTAGTGATAATATACCGGCAGGTAATATAAGTAGTGATAATGTACCGGCAGGTAATATAAGTAGTGATAATGTACCGCCAGGTAATATAAGTAGTGATAATATACCGGCAGGTAATATAAGTAGTGATAATGTGCCGGCAGGTAATATAAGTCGTGATACTGTACCGGCAGGTAATATAAGTTGTGATATTGTACCGGCAGGTAATATAAGTAGTGATAATATACCGGCAGGTAATATAAGTAGTGATATTATACCGGCAGGTAATAGAAGTAGTGATAATGTACTGGCTGGTAATAGAAGTAGTGATAATGTACCGGCATGTTATAAAAGTAGTGATAACGTACCGGATTATATACTTATATACCCTCCCTGTATGTGCCCCATGTTCATTTGGTATTGTCCTTGTTTACCTTCATGTGTGTGCCCTCAGGTCCATTTGATATTGTTCACGATACCTCCATGTGTGCGCCGCCAGGTCCATTTGATATTGGCCTTGTAAACCTCCCTGTGCGTGTCCCTAGATCCATTTAGTACTGTTCTTGTATACAGGTCCGACTTATGAATGTGGCACGTGAAAACAAATCGTCATTATAGAATAGTTCAATATTTTGAAAGCATATACCAGTATATTCAAATATTCCATACGGTGTTATGTTAACACATGACCATTGACAACACTGGACTGTGAAACAGAGCATTTACAGCAGTAGTAAATATTGGCATACTTCCACAATGCTAATCCAAAACATTTTATTTATTGAATATCTAGCCCACATCTTCAAACAAAATGACAAGAAGTTTTGAAGACGTTATTATACTTGTAAACATCAAATGCTCGCTTGTGAAATACTTTATGAAGAAGCTGTCAAACCCTTAAAATGTGAACTTATGCAGGTTGATACTGAAAAGGTTTCTCTTTGACCAGTACACAGTTTATGTTAAATGTTATGAGGAGAAACATAACTAATTCTAACATCCGCACTGAAATGTTTCTTTTGCTTTCGAATCCACATCAACATAACCGTAGAATCTGTTAATGTTTTTTCTGAAGTAATAACGATTGTACTAAATTTATTTGTCAGAACATGGCCTAAATAGGTCGTTGTTGTTTTGTTAACACTCTTTATTTAATTTTATCCATTTCTGACGAAAACACCTAATGGAGATAGTGTATGTACGGAAATAAGAACTGAAGTTGTAGTCCAAATTACTTTTATGTCTTGTGGGATATTTTCCCAGCCTTGATCGAAACTGACATTATGTCTATTGAATTAAACGTTTCAGCTTTTCTTGTGAAATAGGTTCTGTTATTTCTGCTGGTGAATGAAAAGTTTGTCCCATAAGAGAATATGTTCATTCAAAGTGTAATGTTAAATGTATTGTTACCACCTTCAGCTGAGCATAAATCGTTATTTCACAGGGATTTCTATTTTATGTTACTGTTTTACGAAAAGGATATTGTTTTCCTTGACCTGAAAAAAACACTACAGTAAATTTACTTCGAAAATTGACCTGTGAATTAACTTAAGAGCGTCGATGACTTATTGACTTACTGGTCGCGCCACTGAATTTTATGTTACATGTAGTGAAAACTGAAATGATGTTAGTTTTTATTTGTATACGCCTACAGACAGATTTGTCATAGTTGTGTGGTATTTTTGACTGAATAATGAAATTGTCTTCGTTTGAAGTTATGAATTAGACGAACATTTATTTCCCTTGATAAGAATTCTCCGGTAGGTGTCTCTCCTATATTTGCACGAGACTTTGTGTAAGTATTAGTAAGTTTTGGCGATAAATGTCCATTCAGCTCTGGAAACGACCGACAGTTGTACGTTTTTTCTTTTTTTGGAATTCTACGCAGTTGTAATTGTGAAATAATTTGCACAATAAGACTGATATGTATTACTTTCATATGCCTTTACCTTGTAAATGCATGTAGGTATCAACAGTGTATCAAAATTTGATGAATGTGTAAGCTTGTACTAGATGATTTTTGTATTATCTGTATAATGTTGTGATTCAATATGTTGTTTGGAATATAATGAATAAACATTTGTATTGTTATAATATATATACAATCGGTCGGCTGTTCCCACGGCTTATACCAAAAAACAATTTGTTTGTTGTTGTCAATTATATCCTAACGGAGGTTTAGTAATAAGGAAATGGCATTTCTATAATTACCGCAATACAAATTTAAAGCTATAAGAACACGTGTTGGTTACATACATCCGACATGCGTACGTTCAGTATTTGCGCAAATATGTACGCAACACGTAACTATGATAGTAAAGCGGTACCCGGTTCCTCCCAACTATTGCGTAGTAGATTGAAAACGTTATCATTATCCAGTTCATTTAATGGACATGCATCAAAACGCGTACAATACATGGCAATTTGTTTGTATGATATTTTTCGGTATTGTGTCGCTTCATTTGCATGTCCCTATACTGGTACTAAAGTAGCGTGAAATACGAATAAATAAGAAAGTGTAACAAAAGCCTTGTATCATGAACTGAAAAATAAGTTTGTAAAGTTGAGAAAAACTGACAAACCCAAACCGGAATTCGTACAGACAATAGTTTGCCCGTCTCAAGCGAAAGGAAAATAAAAATTACCTAATATATTTCTATTAGACACAATATCTGTTTTAGGAGCAAGAACAAAGGCGGCTGTTTGGCAATACCCTCGGAATATTAAATATAATTAAACATATACTTTAACAAAACTTGAACCATTGTTGTCGTCGTATTAACTGTATCATTGATGTTACCAATATTGTCCCTTTACATTTAGAGCCCTCTTGTCATGGAATGGTATAACGAACCTTGTTCAGAAAAAAAAACTGTTATCGCTTGGATTTAAGTTGACTGATTAAATTCGACTTCAACTCTTTAATATGATTAGCATGATGGGCAAATGTGCACAAAGCTGATTGATTAATAAAAAGTATTTTAAGCAAAACAGACAGAAAACATTTTAATCAGCTCGAAAGGACGAATAAAATGAACGAAATAAATGTGCGAATTCCCTCTGCCAGTAATAGAACGGAGACATATACACACATGCCACTTATTCCGAATCTAGGCTCACACTGATTCGACTTTTTTTTGTATTTGCGTTTATTTATCGTCGCCACCGGTTTCACATTAGGGCGACGCCTCAAGAAGAGTGTTAGTCATTTTAGAGTTTTTTGAGAATAGTGCATGATACAGGAGATGCCTCTGTTCCAGAAACACCCCCTGCTTCTTTTACGTGCGCTATGTAAAGCATCGTACACGAGACCTCGGTTTTTGACTATCCGAAATACTGTTAGTGCTGTTAGTGGTGGAGCAGGGGATCGCACATAACATGCGACCCCTGGATTACTTGTCCAGTGCGTTACCACTGGACCACGGATCCGCTACTATTGATTCGATATATAACATCTAAATGTTTATAACATTAAACGTACAGTGTATGTAACTACATAAGAATAGAAAAGAAAAAGTTGTTTACTTCATTGATAGAATAGGAAGAACTCTGGCTTGATTCAATTCCGTGTTATGTTTGTAACACGGTGTGGATTGCGACATATATATATCAACAGTATCGAGTGATACACATACCAGAGTATTGTGATCAGCGTGTTCAGACGGAGAGATTAATGACCGCATTGTTATCCAAACTGAATTAGCTGACATCGCATTAGTCAATATAGTACCAATCAAGTTCTTGATTAGTAGGCTTTTTGTGAGAACTATAACAACAATTACAGATAGATCTTACTGCCACTGTCTCGTTTCATTTTTCCGAATTTGTCAAATGGAATTCATAATTGAGTTACACGTATCTCATTAGGAACAGCGATACATATTTCATTGGCATCTAAGTTAATAAGGTTAAGAGGGCAAATAGATGTCCTATATTTATGTTGAGACATGATTTGACTTCATCCTACAGTTCACAATCTAAAAGAAACTCTTAAAACTAGTTCTTGAAAAACGTTGTGTGTTATTGTTGTCATTTTCGTTTCGTTCTTTGAAGATTTTCACCGCGATAAATGCGTTATCTTCCCAAATAGCGTTCGGTCATTTTTTCAAACATACTGTTGCAGGAGAAATACATATACATACAATATATGCACACAAAGATGATAAGTAGTAAAGTAAAGTAAGTACAAAATACATGCATATACTTATAAAGGTTGAAAATACAATGAGAAACATGTATGTATCGTTGCTTGTATTGTTGTTTATCCCAAAATACACTTAACAGTTTACCATGTCAACAACCTATGAGTAAACAAGAAATATCTTGGTCGGCGCAACTAGAAGTATACAAATTTGTTGCAATCTGAAGGTTTAAGGTTCGATGTACAACATAAAAAATGCCAAAATGTTACGACTGCCGTTCATTCAATTACGCTATACTACAGAAACTCCGAGATGTGTAAGGGGAGATCAGCGCATTTAAGGATGTTTTGCCCCAGCGTGTACGAGGAACCGAAACAAAAATAAATGAAAGGTTTTTCCGATACTAATCTGGTTTCACGCCGTGACACTTTTAAATGATAATATTCCAATTTAGGCACGAAAGAATTGCCCATGTTCAATAGGGGTTTTGGGACGGGGTTGATCTAGGGACCTGTGCCTCTATAGCCAGTAACTAATCAAGCATTGCCAATCTGTTCATACTCTATCTGTAACAAGACATGGATAAATTGGCCTGGACAATAGGACGCTGTTCAATTTAATGTATTGTAACTTTGCAAGTAATAATCCTCGAACACGGACTTTACTCCACTTCGAAAATCGTCTGTTTAAGCCAGGTACGCATGTGTCCCTACATACATATTCATACATATGGGTTATCGTAGAACGATTTATACTGACATATGTACATGTCACAGTTGTAGAGTGTATCAGTGTAGTTATTCATAACACTTTCTATTGTTTGCTGATTTTTTAATCAGAATATCCTCTCCGATTCAATTCGATTATCGATTATGTTGATAGAAGTCCGATGTTACAACACCATTTTAACGCCGTACTGTTGTACTATTGTGTCCACAACCGGGTATATTTTCATTTTATACAATAGTCATCTGTTTATTTGTAATATTGAAAAGTATGTCAGATTTCATTTCAGCTGCTTTCATATCTGTTATTGGGTAATACTCCCATCGGCAAAAAGTACATTTTGCTCAAATTTAAAATTTCATAAAAATTACTTCTGACAAATAAGATGTAAATTTGACCAGGATAAGCAGAAATAAAATAGAAAAAAACATACACAAAAGTATATAATTATTAACCTGTTTAATAACAAGAGATATGATATAATTATATAAACCGAAACATAGGAATGGAAAATGATAGAAGTACATGTATATATACAATATATCTATGAAGATGGTCTATTAATATAGCTAATACAAACATCAATAGTGAATGAAATATCATTACTATACATTAGATGGATTACACAAAGGGTGACACTCTTGGAAAAAAATGAATCATTATATTGCATCCTAACTACTGTATAGTTGTCTACTGTTGTCTAGTACTGTCATTATAACAAATATGTTCATGTACACTTGTGTAGTTTCACAATGTTACAGTTCAATACTGTGTGTATATAAATTGGAATTACCGAAGTCATATAATGGCTATGTTTACTCTAGTTCATACATTTTCACTACATCACTGTTATACATGGTAACAAACATTCTATTCAGTTCCTGATGAAAACACACCGAGTATGGACGTTGTAATCCATCTCCTTGCTTCACAACCACACCCAGTTTCTTCCCATTTTCACTGAATTGTACCACATTGTGTGAATGAATCCCAACTACAAACATGTTTCCTCTACCATCAACACATACACCATCTACAAACGTCAGGTCAGTATCTGTAATAGTGGACAAATAATTCCCCATCCCATCAAAACATACAAGTCCAGTGTGCCCCCCACCCACAACAAACATTCCGTCTCCACTTGCTTTGAATGTAACATGTCTGCTATAGTTGAACAGCTTATTCCTAGCATGGTCTTGCGTAATTGTCTTCAACAGGGTACCAGTCATATCATAAACATAGAGTGAAGCACCAACACCATCAGTCACATAAAGCTTACCATCATTGAAAGCAATACAATAACAACTATGATACATTTTAATTTGTTTTGTAGGAGTCATCTTGTTATGAATGGAAACAAACTGGATCTTGTTGTCTCTCTCACATGCAACTGCAACTTCATGGTTACTTATACAACATAATCCATTAGGTACAGAATCTAAAGTACAATAGTCAACAACTGACATCTTCTGTATATCAATACGTTTGAGTTTCTTATTCTTATTATCTGTGACAAGTAGTTGGTTATCATGTATCAGACAACATCCACAGGACCAGCATGTCTTAGAATCATGAGAAAGTTTTATGGTAATATCTCTGCTTCCTTTGATTTTGTAGAGGTCGTGTTTCTGCTTTCTGTGTTTCTGTACTTGTCCAATACTTTTTAAATCTCGAAAATATTCAATCAATGATTGGTCTGGAATAAATGATATCTGTACGTCTACATTATGTTGTAATTCTTGCTTCATCTTCTTGCTGTCTGCTTCTTTCATTTTTTCTTGGGCAATTTTCATACAAACAAAACGTTGGGCTCTATTTCCTTCTGATTGATTCAGCTTGTCATCTGTCGTCTGCAAATCTTCACAGATGTTTTCAGCATTTAGTTTTTTTTGTAAAATTTCATTTTCCAGTTCCTTGTATGCAGCTTCAACTTCTTGTCTTGAAGACTCAGCAACTCTCCTAAGGACGGCTTCTAATGCTTTCTGGGAAGTCGTCACTTTGTCCAGTGCTTTTTTCTTTGCTTTATTCAATGTTTGTTGTAGTATATCTTTAGATTTACTTACGGTTTCCATGGATACCAACATATCTTTTAGAAGACTGTGTGTCTGTTTGCAGTCAGACAACTTAAATATGGTGTCAATCATATCTGGTATGGAATGGATGTGACTGTCTTTACAAGACCTGAAATTAATCAGAATTATAGAAATCATTGCATGAAAGATCACATGTACACAAACGGTTATATAACAATACTAACAGCCATTAGAACAAGCAGTCATAAAGCAACCATATCCACGACCGCTGTTTCTATATTGAAATGGTTAGTCCTTATAATGACCAGTAAATTTAGCAAGGAATATACATGTATATGCATGTTGATAATCGCGATTCAATTGTCAACACAAAAATCATAAAATAAATACAATAAGAAAAGGGAGACAAATCATTACAGACTTGCTCTCCGTAATTCTATATCTATCTTTAAAGCATGTATACTTAAATTAACTTACATATTTGCAATAGTTATTTGCCCAGAAAAAGGTTAGCAAAATAAGACTTCAAAAAGGGTAGTTATTACGAATGTTCAAAACAGAGTTACGTATCTTGAGCTCTGCACTTAAATTTGTGCCATTGACAGCAACAAAACGTAACAGATTAAGTGAACCAGCAACATTGTGACCTTCATTCTAATTGACAAGTCAGTGAATATAAAATGCCAAATGTACGTTATTCAGACACAATAACTACTGCACATGAAGTTGATAAAGGACTGGTTTATTTCGTCATAATATTGGTTTACTTAATTTTGACCCTAGCAAGGACGAAAATAACTTACTTGTGATCTTTAACGAAGCAAACACTACAGCCAACAACATCATGACCTTCACAATACATGTCCACTACTTTGCTTTTATGTATGCCGCATCGTTCTGTAGGATGCTCCGGTAAACTTGATTTTTGACTGCTCGCTGTGTTTCCCTGACTGGCATCCAGAAGAGTGTGGTTCTTCAATGTCGGGAACCACTTGTGTGCGTCGGTACATGACTCACAACAATATCCACTGCATTCTACACAGTACTTCACAGCTTCTATTGTCTTGTTCTTTTGTGCACATGTAGTACACACAAAATCAAATGTTTCCTCAGACATTTTCAGCTGAGAACGCCCTCCAAACGCCATTTTAAGTTTGACTTTGAACCCTACTTTCGTTTTTAACACCTACGGGAATTTCCCATTTGCGTCGTGTATAAAAATCAACCCAGTCGGTAGATTGGTGGGTAGGTTAAATTCACGTAAGATTTTTTTACGTTAAACTTAAAGTGTTAATTATGATTTGGTAAAATCCATCACTAATTCAGACTTTGTTTATCGTCACGGACGTATCTATAATAGAATAGCTAGATAAATACAAATCACGTATGATAAATATCAATTTATCTATCTATTTATTTATAAAAGTCTCATTAATATACATTTGTACATAATACTAACTACAACAATTATATCGTAAAAAATGTATATCACTACTGAAATTGAGTTATAAGAGCCTATACAGTAAAAAATACACACATTATTTAATGCTGGTCACTCCAGATCCAAAATTGATTTCGGTAAATTCACCGAAATTCAGTTGATTTCGGTAACAGTAAGGTAACGTACCCTTTATCGAAAGGTTAATGAATCCGCGTCATAGTTGCACATGTTGTTCGGTTGAAGAGAAATTGCCTTGGTGGTTAACGTAATATTTGATTGGTTTAATCAACACTCATACGCAAATAGAAAAGCCATGCTAGCTGAAAAATGACTTAAGAAATCAATTATCATCCGGGTGAATGAAGAAGTCCAGTTTATACACTGGGGCCAGCGCCAGCGCCAGATACATTTCTGTGATTTAAGGGTTAAAGGGCTACATGAGGGGTTTAATCATAATGTAAATCTTGTGTTACTTGAATTAAATCAGGATATTTATGTTCAAATGAAGGAAGCGAAACGTGAAAACAATATCAAACCATGAATGTTTAATGGCACAGACATATAAAGCATATGTCCGTGTTAAGGGGGAATAATCGTATCATTATCCCGTACAGCGAGTTCAAATGCAAACCCGTCATATTTCATTGACCTCTGACATCGAGCTTTTATGACCTTCGACCCGCGCAGCGCGTGCTCGGGTCAACGTCGGAGTAGACGAGTTTCTGGTGTGAAAGGTTCACAGCAAGTTTCATCGTGCATTATTCGTTATACACACCAGCGTGACGCATTTAAGGATGTTTTGCCCTGGAGTGTACGAGGAACCGAAACAAAAATAAAAGAAATGTTTTTCCGAAACTATTCTGGTTTCACGCCGGGACACTTTGAAATACAAAGTTCTTCTAGTGTTATCTCATTTGCCATAATTCGATCGAACAAATATCCAGTGTTAGCGAGAGAGAGTTGATCCGGCATCAGTAATATACATGCCACATGTTCATTTAGATTAAATGTAATATCTTCAGATATATTTTTAATTATTTCACTTCAATTCGTTTTACCTTCATTCGTTCGTGAATAGAATAATCTGGACTTCAATATCGAACAGTAAGAGATTAGTTTAAGTCGAATATGTAGGTAAAAACTTTATAAAATTATTATTTGATAAGGTGGCATCCTTAGTTGAGTGAAGTTGTACGAGCTGGCTCGCTATTCATCTCCAGATATGTATTCGCCACGGTCAAGTTTGAATATTGATGTCAGTGCTAGCTCTGGGTTGGCTACTAGGTCTGTATTCAAATATTAAGAAAACTAGAATAACGTTGTACGTGCTGGCTCGTTATTCGACTTCAGATATGTATTCGCCGCGGACCCATTTCGTATAACAATGTCAGATTTTCGCGCCAACTTCACTCAACTGGCATCATTGCCAACAAATATGTTTTATTTGACTAATTTTGATAAATTTGTTTCAAGAAATGTTTTTTTAACTTACAACTTTCTTCTGCAATACACTTTAATTCAATTTCTGAAACGAAACACGTATAGAAAAAAACACTGAATGACACCAAGTGTCAGTCTCAGTACGTCGAACATCCTCCCCGATTTGTCAGAATTCTTAAGGTCACAGCAAATTATTCTTTTCGTTATGATGTCTAACACTAGGCTACTATGCCGCTTTAATTTTTGTTTGTTTTCATTGGATTTACTCCGTATTACAACAATTGTTTCAGTTATATAGGGCGGCCAGTTGTCAACAGTTTCCCTATAATTAATTATCAACCAGTACTAACTTCCACAAGCAACTTACAATTTATATATATGTGAAGGACATGACCGGAATGTCACGGAAGAACCAGCGAACCCGGCGAGCGAACCCTGATCTGCCGGGTGACAGCCTAGTGCTCTACCAACTGAGCTAGCCAGAGAAACTGCTGCCGCTTTAATACAAATTCGGTGTATAATACACACAGCTCAATCATCTTTTATCTTTACAGCAAATGTATTTCTTCGGCAGTTACTAGCAATGCCACTCAGTTCTCATATACGAAAATAACCGATAATAACCGCATGCTTACTCATTTCCGCCAAAGAGATCTGACTCTGAAAAACGTTTTTCATATTAAATTTTAATACAGTTGAATGGTGATACTTATATTATTTTTATTTTGTAAATGAAATATTTTTTTATTATTTTATTCGCAAGGATCGCTAGACCTACATAAAAAATATCGAGGTTAACAGTATAATTACTTCTTACAGTAAACAGAAAGAACTACATAGCCGTAAAATACATACATAAGTGTTTAGCTGTACATTAACATGCGTAAGTATAAATTTAACTTATGCACATTTGACAAGACCGACCTTATTACATCAAAGGGGAGTAATCCAATCTTATTCCGGCAACTATAGTAAAAATATAGTGCAATTAAATGTCTACGATACACTAACGGGATAACTTTTATAATTGACTGTCATGCATGTTTCCGGAACCGCAATGCCTGCCGCATTCAGCACTTTCAGTGCTTTGATTAATAATGCTTTATATAACTTCTTAATGGAAAGTATATTATGCATTACGAACCAAATTACACGCTCGCTAAGGGAATCATAATTGGGAAATCAAAATTTATACTGCACGTCTAATGCCCGATATTTCGGTATCTTAGGCTCTGTTCCAGGAACAAATTCCAGGCATTGTTATGTGTTTGATTGTTATACCGCTACTCTGTTCAATGGAATATTTCTGCATGAAGTTGTTTCAGCTTCTTGATTTTAGTCCAGACATATTTATTTGTGAGTTGAATGAAGTGTCTACATAAACACTGCCCTCCAAAAATTCCTTTACACTTTGACAATTTCCCATTGCAGTTAATGTACTTATTTATATTTGTTTCACATGCAATAAATGGAAAATGCTTTTTAACACAGCAATAATTTTCTTTAGAAGTATTTACATATTTGTACTGAAACAAATTATCTTATTATATTCTGTGTCAGATCAATCAGTTATAAACATATTAGTTTCGGATGCAGGCCGATTGATGCTGCTGCCGAGATGTGCAAATTGTTAATTCAAAACTATCCATCACAGAAGTTTTATTTGAAATTCTGTAAGAAAGAGTAACGGAATTCAAAATATTAAACTGTGAAGAAACGTTTGGATGGCAGTGTATAAACATTATCTAGTCAATCCCCCATATGTACAAATACATCACGTGATCAACTGTAATCTTAAGAATAAGCATAATATGTATTAGATGCGACACAATCTACATTGCCCATCATTTCGGTGTCTTAATTATTCATATAACCTTGCAGAGAATTTCAATGTTCTATTTACACCAAACAAATTGCTGCATCAAAGAGTTATCCGTAAACTTGAGTATAAAGGTGAATGTCGTAAAATAAACGTATGTTTACGACCAAACGCATGTAACTAATCCGCATAGTTTCTCGCTAGGAAACGCAGACGTATTGAAAGTATGCAATTAAATATATTTGATACAATTAAATATATAAACCCTATTTGCGCATGTCCGTACGCAAAGTGTCATGATTTATAATACAGTAAAACCTCGTTATCTCGAGGAGGCATCGGAACAAGGAAACTACTCGAAAGAACGATGTTCTCGTCATATCCAAGTTTTAGTTGTTGTCATGTTGACTACAAGATGTTCATGATTTGTAACAGTTTTGTAAGTCAATGCATTGATGATGTTACAATGTGCTTACAACAATATAGTGAGTGACTTTACAATAATGAGGATGTCTTCTAAAATATCTGATATTGATTTAGTATAACAAATAGCTAAATAAGAAAGCATTAATGAATCTGCAAGTAATTTCGTTTCCGATATCATGTTACTAAGCATGCGGTGAAACGTAATATTAACTTTGTGTGAAACTTACTTGCAAAACCATAAACAACTTGAAAGATATTGACGAACATTGAGAAAGCTTCAGTTGTCACTTTCATTTTTATGAATTTAGTGCATACGGTGCATTGTATTTATTGTTATTATATGTAGTTACATGTACCAATAGGCAACAAAAATGAACCAACATTTCAAAAACATAAGAACATTTTGTCAACTAGTTTGCATCCGATATTGCGTATTTAATAAATCGTCAAACACTGACACGTATTCAAATTCAATTACATTTTATAATCACAACCGTCGTCATTTCGGTGTAAAACATTACTGTGAGATAGAATGAAATCGATTTCAAATTACCCCGGGGTTAACTTGAAGATGATTCTAAGCTACCCCTTCGATTTCAGATAACCTCTCTCATTCCTACATTTATGTTTATCTACATACATTATTGTATATGAATAAATTACAAAAACAGCAAACGATATAAATAAAAGAGATAAGCATTTAAACAACAATAAGGAAACAACACCAGTAGCAGGAATGACAACGGAAGCAGCAACACCAACAACCATAACAGCAGTGTAATAAACATTTTGACTGTTTCATCATGTTTTATTCAATTAACTTACCATGGAGAGAAAAATGGAAATAACCGCATTAGCTCCACCAGCGAGGGAGTAATCTAAACTTTGCGGGAGTAATGTGAAATCGTGTTCAGAATACCCCGGGGTTCAGGTCCGGGGTATTCAGAACCCGATTTCGGTTTACCGGGGGAACTTGAATGAGGGGTAGCATGAACTCTTAACTACCTGGACTTATTTACCTACGCGTGAAAAACACGGATTACAAGCAAATAATTGACACCGACATTTTCATGTTTTCGCCCACGTGATTAAGCAGATAATAGTTAAAATTTGTTAATGGAACCATCATATGTACTCGATCAGATAACGAAGCTCGTAAGACAGGTAAAAAATAAAACTTAGAACGAATTCTCGAGACTTTAATACTCATCGGGATAAAGCGAGTGCTCGTTATATTGCTGCTCGAGATAACGAGGTTTTACTGTAACTATTTCGTTTTTCATTATTATTCGCCTCATATAATGTTATGTTTCAGTATTTTGTAGGAAGTTATTGTCGGTGATCGCATGAATTATATTGCCTCCTTATATATTCGAAACATATTTTGTACAATGACTATGTTGAGTAAGGAATCGAGCTTCGTGAAAATGATTGGAATAATGTTATTTATGTTGCTATTGAGCTCAAAAACTACAGCGATTAAACGATGTAAGTATATCTTCTCATGTACTTGGTATATTTCTTACTGCGGAATTTGACTCTCACAACTCTAGTTCAAACATAAATGTATTATTATTGTTATACACTTTTACTGACACTTTGTTCAACATCATACTTATGAATAATTTTTTTTTTCAAAATTGTGTATGGTTCAATTGCCACTTAATGTTTCTCTGTACTGGCTTATAAGTTCACTTCCATTAATCGGGCATTTCATTTATTCTTATTTATTATTTACCTGATGAAATAGGTGATCCGATGTATTGCTTGAAAACGGCCATTAAATTATTTACACCTTCTACAATTATATATTTGATCCCCCGAAATATGTCTTAAAGGCGTATCCTACAATAAGGCCTTTTTTCTAACGCAGAGATTTCCTTTAAACTTTTTATATTTGATCAATGTAATGTATCTAACCAAAATATGAAATAAAGGTGATAGGTCACCTTGCTCAATTTTATGATAATGAAGATTTAAAACGTGAATATTTCATCTGAATATAGAGCAAAATGTATACAATAAGCTATATTTTTTCTAGCGCGGAGATTTTCTTACAACTTGGTATACTATATGAGAGTCACTGTCAGAATGAAAATATGAAATAAAAATAATAGGTCAACTTGCTTGATTTTAAGATAAAGATTGTTTGATTGTGATTCAAATGTAATATATATGGAAAGTGAATGGTAACCCATTATCGTTTTACATTTTCATAAAATGTGTTAGTTATAATTATTTATTGAAGATCATTTTATAATTTCAAATGTAGAATTTAAATATCAATGACTTTTCTGTTTTTAATAATAAAGTACATAGAAAAAGAAAGTAGAAGGAAAACTGCAAAACTATAATGAAAGCCTTCAATTAAACAAAATGATATCATTATTTGTATTGTGCTTGGTGACTATAAAGTTCAGAAAAAATCATTGCATCATAAAAGAAAATAGAAAACTACTCCCTTATACGTATTTAACCCAATGCAAACACTACAATAATCGAAAAGAACATGCGCATTAAAGTTGCGCAATGGCAACTCCCGAATACGTCTTTAATTAGTTTTCTCTCGTATTTCAGACTATGCAACGGAGTCCTGTGGGCACGTACACGGACCAGATCAGCTTACAGTCATCGAGTTTGATAAAAATGTTGTGTATGAGAAAAATAAGCCATCCAACAAGCAAAATCTTCTACCGCCACTAGAACTTAGGTAGGTGTTATGGTTAACATAATTCCAGTAAATGTCTATTTAAAGATATTTTATGCTCATTTTATTCTTCATTCCTTTACCTAAACAATCATGAAAAATATACTTTATCTAGTCATAGCTTCGATAAATATACATTATCACAGAATACATTTACAATGTATTTCTCTGTATTTGTCGAACAAAGCCGTTTGTATTACCATAAAATAAAATAAAACTTCCATTTTTTTAACAAGCAAGTGTTTTTACTAGTTTGTCTGTTAGTAATATGATTAAACAAGATTGTTTTAAATGGTTATACACGGCAATGGTTCTTATTAATGATATTTTAGGCTATGTAACAACAATACTGGATGATTTAGTCCATTAAGAAAAAATAGTTTCAGATGAGCCAGATATATCTTTGATATTGTGTTTCTTGTTCAGTACACATAGGAAATATATTTATGTGGATATATGAATATACAAGTGAGCAGTTTCTTTAATGTAAATAGTTTCGTAGAAGTTTATATACAATAAATCCTAACATCCTGAGGATAGTGATATGTTAATAAAATGGTATTCTTATCAGGCTTTCGATGAATTAATTAATCATTATTTAATTAATTAATCACCGTAAGTGGATTCCTGACAGTACACTGAACACATTGTCTAAACGTCCATGTGTATAAATACACACTTAAGAAAACGGTTTTATATGCCGATTTAAAATTTTGCTTTCTAGTATAATACATACTACTCTATCGACTTTCACAAAAAAATACCTATTTATCGTCATGGTTGACCACGCGTGACGGTGAGTACGATTTTCAAGTTTTGGCACGAGGATCACGTGTACTGTGTAGTAAGTTGTAAAGTGCGTTCAGTTACGGCTATCAGTGGCGAACGTTTGTTTTTTATCCCTTTTCCACCGTATCACATTGGCTGTACTCGGGAACAAGATTGCAAAACGTTACGAAACAATTGGGCTGATAGCCGTAACTGAACGCAGGGCTAGACGTTGTCATGTAGGACTATGGCACGGTCGAGGTTCAGATCCAGAGACGTCATGCTTAGGACATGTACCAGGAGTCTTATTCACAAACATTTTAAGACTGAAACTCAGACTAAGTCATAAAATTAAAATGTTTTTTTTTGCTCCTACGTTTAGTATAACAATACAGATTTTGATATAAATGGCAAAAGTGAAGAGTTGGTTTCAACAGTCTGGCAAAATTTCTTTCATTTGAATTTTACGAAAACGGAAGACTGGTAAGTATAACTGTTGCAATTTTACAGTCTAAGTCTGCGTTTCAGTCTTAAAGTGTTTGCGAATGAGGCCTCTGGTCACTTCTCAAAACCTTAAGCTTAGTGATGATACACTGTATAGTTCTCTTTATACAGTAAAACCTCAATAATAAGACCACCTTTGGGACTCTTGAAGACTGGTCTTATTATTGAGATGGTCTTAATATTGAGGTTCAGAATAAAGAGCAAAACAGTGAAAATGGACTTGAAAATTGTGGTCTTAATTTTGGGGTGGTCTTATTATCGAGGTGGTCTTTAGGTGAGGTTTTACTGTATTAACACAGCGAGTAACTTGTATCAAGCAACGAAATGATTAAACTGTATCATTAAAATACAAGTTATTGTTACGATGTGATATGTATATCTATATGTTCACAGGAATACAGAATGGGTTTGCATCATAGTTGTACGTGGTATACCGCACACTACAGCCAACAAATCTATTGGTATACAATGGCGGGACTTTCACGTTTGGGACACAAACATCAACTCTGTAGCTCAGAGTGTGGAGGCATGTGGAAAGGCATATGTCACTATATATCAGGGTACACAAGTATAATACATCTTTCCCTTTATTTTAATGTATACTGACCCACATTTCTCCAAGGTCACCAGTAGCCAATTTTATAAAAATAGGTTCACTTTAACCTGAGGCTTCTAGTAATATCGATCAATTTGATCGGCTCATTACTAGGCCAAACCACATTACAACCAATCAAATCGAGTTTTGATTATCTTTTAACCAAACAAAATGGTTATCCAGTTTTATACAGTCGGTTGCAGTTGTTCCATTTTCAACAAATGATGTATACTCACTTCGCTCTGTCTCAAGTAATACTATGTTACACTCTGTTTGTAAATCTTACTACACTAAATAACATTTCAATATAAAGCTATGTCGATATGGAACGATACTCTCAAGTAAAAAATAAAAATGTCAAATCTGAAAAACACGCCCGATCACTATTAAAACGTATCCATCTAAAATATCTAATTAATTGATTTTACAAAACTCGGATCACTTCTGTTGATATGGTATCCTATATTTTGTTCCTTTTTAGCTTGAGTCATTTTTTATATTGCATTTTAATAATTTTCTTCATTATTATGTAGCTGTACTGTAATATTTATACATGTGTTTTATAGATGGCCCCAAGTTAAATAAGTTCCAGGCTTATTAGGTGTTTTCATCTTTAAATAAATATTTTATTATTATTATTTGTCATCATCAATTGAACGCGTCTATGTCACGCTTTTTTGTTGTGACGTCACGCATGTGAGTTATTATTTCCCAAGAAGTATGTTATGTTAATTAAAATATACTGTAATATCAACCAGAAAGGGTTAACCACATGTATATTAGCAATTATATGGGGGGGTCAGGGATGCTGTATACTATCGTGCATTTTTGTAAATGAATTGCTTATAGGTCCAAACGCTTCATCAGAACCTTCCTGGACATTGTGTGGCAAGGATACATCGCGTATATTTCTAGAATGGCCAGGCGACTCTGTGACCATCAAATTTTATGCTGACTTCCGTTGGGATGATTCCTACTCTTTACCGGCAGCGAAAACAACAACGGAGCCAAACTGCATAGATCCAGCCGGTGTCAAAGGTTTAGATATGAACTTAAGTGTTTTAGCCTGCACATATAAGGCATTCATTTTGATCATAAATCTCATTTGACTAGAATTTACATTTGAAAACATCTAAATTCCCAAAATGAGCACTGCTATTGGATTTTTACAACCTCCTCTGTAGGTGACGTCATTTCGAGAAAACGCAATATGTGATGTAATTATTTGCAAGCAGGAAACAATATTTACTCCTTATGGTCACGTTTTCATATTGCCATTTTGGGCAAATATTGCTTAACGTCAGTACATGGTGAAGTCACTTGTGACGTTATCTGGAAATGACGTCACTTAAAGAAGAGGTTGGAAATCGTACAGCGGCGCTGTAATCGTGACATGATACCACTTACTATGTTGAAAAATAAACGTTAACGAGTCATTTATCTCTTACACGCAAATTTACGGAAATAATAAAAAAATCGTATGTGCAACCATCATATGGTAAAATACGCAAGTATGGTATATATACGTGTTCTACTCTATCCTTTGTCTACAGGGAAAGACGTCACTATTCTCCCATTATGTGCGACACCATCCGGTAAGCAGGAGACGACCACACTCCCACTCGACACGTTTCCGTACCCGGAAGTACACTTCCGTGTTGATATTACTTCATTCGACTATTGTAAGTAACGAAACATTCGATACGGTAATTATTTCGTTCAGTCATTCACAAATTCTATTACGTCATACCTCTTTCTGGCTCATATATTTACATTTGCAATCATTTTGATGCACTCCAACATCAATTTTTCACGAGAAAATCAACAACATACGAGGGGCATTCAATAAATTATGCCACTGGTCTTTATATGTTCAGATATGCACCCTTCAAAGTATTCCCCCTGCACAGATACACACTTGTGAAGTCTTGCTAACTTAAATGCTGCAACAACATACCTACCAGGCCTTATTGAGAATAAGCGAATACCCTCTTCAAACTTCGTTTACGGATGTATAATTATAAAAAAGCACAAATTTAAACTTCTAGGCTGACTCTACAACAATCGTTCAAGACTTTCAATTATTGAAGAACAATTTTGTATCAGGACACATTGAAATATGTAAGTTTACCATATTTTACAGCTTGCGCTGAATCTATTGCTGGACAGACATTAAAATGTAATGACAGTCAAAGATGCATTGATGAGAGTCTGGTTTGTGACTTCTTCTTTTCCCAGAACTGTAAATCTCAAGGTTTTCCTCAAGACAAGTCAGACCAGACCAAGGATGGACCTGCGTACTGTTCTAGTAATATATTATATCAAATCTTTAAACACGTCATGTTTACAATAATTCACTGCGTTTATGTATACTGCCATCCAAAAGTTTCTTCACTCTTGAATAGTTTGAATTTCGTTACTTTTTCTTACAGAATTTCAAATAAAACATATATGGTCATGAAGTAAAATTATTCATCCCACTTCTGTGATGAATAGTTAAGAATTAACAATTTGCACATCTCGGCAGCACCATCAATCGTCCTGCATCCGAAACCAATGTGTAACTGATTGATCTGACTCAGAAAATAAGATCATTCGTTTCTGTACAAATTTATAAATACTTCTACAGAAATTTATCGCTCTGTTAAAAAGCATTTTTGATTTATTGCAAGTGAAACATTTAATTCAAAAAGACATTTATTGCAATGGGAAATTGTCAACGTGTGAAGGAACGTTTGGAGGGCAGTGTAAACTCAAACGCAAAAGAAAGTGCAATAAGTTTTTACCTAATTTTCTTAACATTCAAACAGGACCTCTGTGATGAACGGTTCAAGTGTTTAACTTATTAATTTACCTATCAACCAAACAGTTTATTCATCATGCTAATGTGGGCATTAGTTGGGGAAAAAATGGTTGTCACACGCAAATGATTTTGATATTTTCTCAATCATCACATATTTGGAATTACTCCTATAAGGGCTTATCAGTTTTGCCTATCAAAATGGCCGACAGTTAAGAACAAAGGAGGTAATTATTGTAGATGTGGGAACTATGTATTGGTAAACTTTGTCCGTTTCCTGAAAGCAGCTTCTACAGTACATCACAAGTGCATGTTTGCTATTTTCGTTCCATTTTCTCAATGATAACCATAATAAATTAATTATCTTGGCAATAGGAAAGCCGACCACTTCCCCACGTCCGACAACAACTACGGAGGCTCCGATAGAACCTTTAGACTGGACTCCAGTGATTATTGCAGCTTCTGTCGCAGCTGCTACATTAACCTTATGCTGGTGTTGTATAAGACCAGGCTATCTCTATTGGCGTATAGCTCGAATTAGGAACTGGCCTCTATTTAACACACGTAAATGTGTGTGTTGCCGTACAGGGCCGACCAAGTGCTGTTCGTCTTGCTTACCTGAACCGATCGAACCGACGCAATTTGGTAAGTTGTACATATATTTTGTTTAATCATGTACAGTTAATACAAAGCATTTTTACTGACAGTTCCATGGCTGTAATTCGCTGAATGGTTATTATTTCTTTTTGTGTTTTGAATGTATGTTATTTTTCCTTTCCCCTGTGCAATTATTTCACTTAATATAGTGTTCAGGTTATTTCCTGCCCAGTTTTGGCATATTGTTGCCAGCTGTCTTGACTTGTCCTTTGATCTTTTCCTTCCATTAATCATCCCCCCCCCCATCCTTCACTGTCCTCCTAGTTATGCATTATTGTCTGCCAGACCATTCCTTGCGCCTCTGTTCCTTAACGTCCTCAAGTGCCTTATGGATTGTTGTTTTTCCGGAGGTCTGTGTGGGGAGGCACTGTCTTATGTATGTGGCGTTAAAGTAGTTTCTCAAATGCGGATCGCGTCTACAAGACTCCAACATTTGAAATGATTCTCGCTATTCTGACATCAGATTCAGCAACAAAGTTTTATTTTTTTCTGTAAACGAATTTCTAAAATATTCTAAGGTTGATAATATTTACTGTATGTATTTAAATGGTGATAAATTCACATGAAATTAGAGTAAGAAAGGAAGCTATGTGTGTTAACATGAATGCCGTGTCTTTTTGGAGACACATTTACAAACAATACTTAGTTTTCTGCGATATTTCGTAGATACTTTCACCATTTATCCCATAATGACGTGAAGTTCCGGTTGTGCAGTAACAAACATTGTTTTAATCTGTTATAATTGATAACTGTTGTAGTTATTGCGTGAACTGATTTACTTGCTTATTTAGATTTACCAGATGGCTACACGTATGGTCGTGTTAATAGGATGAATCCGAATTCAATGGGTAAGTTTAAGCAATTTTGTCTTGCCTACTACACTTTACACTGACAAATCACCATTATAATTTTCCTCGTTATCGCATTTCGGGTATTTATGTCTGTTTACTTACATCCTGAGACAGACTCTAATCACCAAAATTATCATTTTATTCTGCTGACCACTTCTAACGTAGTCTGAGTCTTCCGTTAAACACAAATTAGAGTAGAGTACCGCTGCTGAGCACTGATCAGTAGTCTAGTATTTGGGCGCTTCGTTGATCATCATGAAACTCTAAAAGCGTCACAAAAACTCAACAGTTTCTGTGGAATTCTTTATTTAACTGGCATTACAGCTGATAGATGGTATTTCATCTATAAATGAAGGATAACAGTTGGGTGGACAAAGATAAATTCTCTTAACTAAAACCTAATACGCTATCCTTACACCAACACCACTGTTTAAACTGTCACTGGTTCACTAAATACATTACTTTTCCAGTACCTAACGGCTACGGTAGGTTTGAGAGCCCTTTGAATGCTGGTAACAACTTAAAGGTGAGACAAAGCGAACCGTGGGTGAGTAAGTATGGACAAGACCCAAATAACTTCGCAAATGAGTGGCTCAGACTGATATCTAGTGACGGGTGTCATTTGAGAGAACAACGTTGAAAAAGAATACAGTAGTGAAACATAATATGCCTAAAACTAGTGTACGTAAATGGTTTAAATATTTTGATAACAATGAACTACAAATTCAATGACATCTGCATGTTTTATGAGTGGTTCTTTCATAAAGCTTTTCGATGGGCTTAATTTGAAAAAAATGTGACGAAACTTTGAATTAGTTGGTTTAGTTTAGGTGTTCAACCTCATAATGAATAAAAGAATAGTCAATATAACATACATGTATGTGATAAATCCGAATGTTCAATTATGGCAAAAGGGTTTACACTAAAACAGCAGAGGGAATGTGTTGTTGACACCCTAAGAGGCGACATTCTATAAGTATAATACTTGTTTGGATCCGCTGTAGTTATAAGCTTACTTCAGTATTAACTACAGCAGAGGAAATATAATGATGACACCCTACGAGGCGACATTCTATAAGTATAATACTTGTTTGGATCCACTGTAGTTATAAGCTTACTTCAGTATTAACTACAGCAGAGGAAATATGTTGATGACACCCTACGAGGCGACATTCTATAAGTATAATACTTGTTTGGATCCGCTGTAGTTATAAGCTTACTTCAGTATTAACTAGACCATATAAGTCATATAAAGATGATATAAATTTTAATAATGGTAACACATTAATTTGTTTTAATTTTCTGGATTAAATGACATTTTCAAGATTTTTACAGTTATATACATGGCAGTCAGTTGACCCGTTTTCCTGGCGTTAATTATTAACTAGTAATAACTTGAATAAGAAGCTGACAACTTCCCCACTTGAATCAGAGGTGGACGACAAATGACCGTAGCCAAATGTCGCAGTAGGACATGAACCGCCACGTCAGAGAATCGAACCCACCTCCCGTGTGACAGCCACTTTACAAACTCAGTTAACTGGGCGGGCAGAAATAAATAAGAAGTAGTGCTGAGCAAATTGGCGTTATTCTGTGAAAAACACATTGTTGCGTCATCACGAATGTATATAGATTAATGCGGAGTAGCGGACATTCATTAAATTATGTCGAGTTGTGATACACAGTATATGACCCGATGTGTATTCCGCCGAGTGACGCGTCTGCAACAGAGGGAAGCGTTCCAGACAGGTGAGTATTGGTGTTCATTTTCTGACACATAATGTATAATTTCGATGTGTCTCTAGGAACTTTTATCGTCTGAACGACCGCTAATGTCTACATTAACTATAAAAACAGTACAAAGCGATATTTTTAGTGAAAAAAGCATGAAATGTCCGTTTAAATTTGAGATATAGAAAAAAATGTAAAAAATCGCCTTCAACTGCTCGATTTTAGTGTTAAACGATAGAATGGAATAGTTTTACTCCACAGATCAAAACATATATCACTTACGAACAATTCTAGCGAGTCGCAAGTTTGTCGATGCTCTTAAACCAGCGTTTGATCATTCGAAAAGGGACCCAGGTATGCACAAATTCGATGTCGTTTACCGCAGAGGGTATTTTGCAATGATGACGTTGCCGGCTGAGGAGAGAACATTACCGATGACGTTAACGGCCGAGGAAAACATTTATCAAAATGACGGATTTTTGCTATTCTGATCGTTTGTATACACGGTAAAGCATTGAATGTTTAGTAGGCTGTATGTAATCACCAACGATTAATAAAAGGTGTTCTCAAGGACATACATGTTAAACTTTGCGATCCATTGATTATCATTCTTAATCGTCTTTCGGTTTAACCAAAAATGTCATGAGTACTTAAGAAGTGAATTTATGCATAAAATTTCTTCTAGATCTTTTCCATAAAAATATCTGAAGTAGGTCGGTTAACCTACTATGAGTTATCAAGATATTTAGATATAACTACATCCCTTATTTTATACACGTCATAATATCAAAAAATATCTTTTAAGAATTGTTACTCCACTTTTTGTCCAGTTAAAGCAAACCAGCATACAAAATCATCAACAATGCGTTGGTTACCTGATCACAATGTCATCGGCTACATGGGCTAATGTTGTTGCGTTTTAATATCATTACCGGTGTTTTTTTTTACATTTTCATGCTGTTGTTTTTACGGTCAGACTGCCGAAAACCTGCATGCCTGATGACGCTTAATATAGCTCCATATTGGTATGACCTTTATTAATGAATATACTGTCATTACATTTATGCATACACAATTCTAGAATTTAACTTAAATGCCTACCTTATACGTTAATATGCTCTGCATGGCAAAGTCACTTCGTTCCACAATATAACACAGGAATACAGACCCGAACGATTGACTATATAATATCTAGTCAGTCGTTCGGGTCTGTATTCATGTGGTTATGGTCGTAAACTGATGTCGTCATGTTTCCCCCCAGTTTTAAATTGCCAATTTTTCTATTAATTTATCCGAAGATAATGAAACACTCATCAAGTGGTCTTTGTATTCATCCTCGATTTTCTTATAATGTCATGACGATATCGCAGGTAGCTAGACATTCATAAATAATGTTAGTTATATAAAAGGGTGTGAAAAGGATTGCGATAATACATAGCTACGAATCGTATGCGTAATATGCCCCGGGGTTACTAACATTTACCAGGGGGAGGTAAACTTCAATGATACAAACTTAGATATGATATGTTTGCTTATATATATGTCATTATAATGTCAGTTGCCTCGAAACTTTGAAAATATGTTGTTAAATTAAAGCGGAAGTCTTCCGTTGAAATACATCACATACAATGCTCAACTGAAATTTCTGAACATAAGATTCAGTTATGTATTGACAAGTTATTCCTTCAAAGTCGCTCACAAGCAGTTGTAAATAAGGTCCCAGTTATGTTTCATTAATTGACTGTATAGTCCAGCGAAGGGCGCATTCTGCTTAGCACTTGGTATGGTCGGCGGTTATTTCCCTATATCCCTTCTTCCCTCCTAGATAATCATATTTGTACACACCAATGTCCCTTTGAATGGCAAACGTCGGTTTAAGAGTATCGACAAACTTGCAACTTGCTAGAATTGTTTGTAGATAATATATGTTTTGATTTGTGGAGTATTATTATTATTAATTTTATCGAAAAACACTTAAAATCGAGCAGTTGAAGGCGAAATTCACGGTCGTTCAGACGATAAAAGTTCCTAGAAAAACATCGAAATTATACATTATTTGTCAGAAAATGAAACACCACTACTCACCCGTCTGGAACCCTTCCCTCTGTCGCAGACGCATCACTCGGCGGAATACACGTCGGGTTATATACTGTGTGATCAACGAAAACAGAAATTAAGAACACGTTAAAAAGACATGGAGTGTTATTGACATGTCTATGGCCCGGGAGGATCGCTTGCACACATGGTTTTTTGAAGATCTATCAACTTGGACAAATCTTAAGTGGTAAGATCGATAATTTTGACGTCGGGTGCATTTAATTCAATAAGATATGATACGCTTCGGACTGTTCGATACATTGCCCTACAAAAACAGCATAGGGAACGTACGAGAACATATGATCTGGACAGAAAATATTGTATTCATTCGGCTGGTTGGTTTTTTCTTCGAGTGAATGCATGGAGAAACACGCCCACACAGATCCCCGGGGAACATTAGTCTACGAAACATTAGAGATTGATAAGGTGTAAAGGAAAACATCTATATGAATAGGGAAGAAGTAAGGAATTGTCTGGCTTACTATCCAAAACAACCATGGACACTTTTGGTTGACAACGAAAGGGGAAGAGATGGGATACACCACAGGACAAGCTAAGACAGCAAGTGGCTGCGGACTGCAGGGAATATTATGTTTTCAAGTCAAATATTTAACAGCTAGCTAAACTCATACTTAACCGCTATATCATCATTTATTTCCAACAGATACAGTGACTTATCCTTAAAACACTATTAACCATTACGTACGAAATGATATACATATAATGAATAATCAAGTACGAAGTAAACTATCCTAAAGTAACTCTAAAGCCTTATAATGACCTTGCTCACAGCAACTAAAATACGCAAACTATAGCTTAATACATAACATTGAACAAGGGCATCGGCAAAAAGGAAGCTTTTAATTAGACATTAACCTAAATACGTGACGAGGAAAAGGAATTTAATAAAGGCATACAGAAATATGAATTAATACATTGAGAAAATGAAGAAAATATATTTAAGGAATGATTAAGTTGTGTTGTGAAGCAGTCGTATAGATATGTTTGTCGTTGATGCTAAATGACATAATGTATGAAGTGAAGATACGTCAAACAAAACCAGAAGCTTGGAAAAATGTAATGGATAAATACGCCTCAACGCTAATAACATAATGGATAGCGAATCGAAAGACGGCTTAACAAAGATGTAAGCTGACCAACCTAATTAAAGCTTAGACTGGCATGGACAAACATTGGTCAATATAAGATGACATAGGGAAAACATAAATCTAAAAAATTAGACACAACAGTACAACACATTACCAATAGGGTTAGGTTACAGCCTAAAAGATATTCCATGAAACAATTGTTTTTAGCTCCATAGCAAAGGTTAATACCAACAAAGTCCCGAACTCAAGACTCAGTTTAAGGCAAACTAACATGTTAAACAATAGTCTACAAAGAAAGTTTCATCTAACTACTTCTAACGCAGTGAAAGTAATTTGCACCTAAAACTCTCATGTTTCAATTATGCAATGGTATAATTTTGTCAAAGTTTAACTAAATTGGAATAGTTGAAATGTAACTTTTTCGTACAACCTTTTTAATCTGATGAAAGCATGATACTAAATGGATTACAAATCATGATACGCTCCCTGTCTCGTTTCGTCTTGTATAACAAAAAACATAAAACAAAATTTACAATTTCATGAACCTATCAAAGTTTAAAGTAATGGTCGTGTATTTGTAGTACCCATGTGATTATTTTTAAGTACTATTAATTGAATTAACGACATTTTAATCACATAACGTATTTCATTAATGCTACGATACTAGAGTAAGACAGAAAGGTGCTTATCATGACTGTGCGACTCCATATATTCATCATGCTGTGTGTTCGTCTCTAACAAACTAAAACAAATTCGTAAAGAACGACTCCACAAAACCTCTGACAAGTTCAACGGCTATCCCTTCTTATCTAGGACCAAGCCAAGTGCTAAGCAGAATGCGCCCTACGCTGGACTATACAGTCAATTAATAAAACATACCTGACACCTTATATACAACAGCTAAATAACTTGTGAAAGACTTTGAAGGAGTTGACTCGTCAGTACAAAAAACGTATAGTCAACCACCGAAACTGTTGGATATGTCCTACAGCCTCCTGCGGCAGCCTGCGTGCTCCTGCGGGCTTAAAAAGTCGTGCGGACCCTGTGAAATCCGTCGTTCATCCGCCGCAATTAGGCGAACGGTCGGTTGTGACAGGGGCAATAGT
The DNA here is from genome assembly GCA_032209605.1 of Mactromeris polynyma. Taxonomy (NCBI): domain Eukaryota; kingdom Metazoa; phylum Mollusca; class Bivalvia; order Venerida; family Mactridae; genus Mactromeris; species Mactromeris polynyma. Next base: position 17,330,395 of record JASFXZ010000013.1, read on the forward strand.
AATAGCAATGGGGAAAATTCGTATATTTGAAATATGTATCGAAAGTCATCGTAAAATAAAATTTATATATAATATCGCTATTTAATATTTGCAATTGATATAAGCATATTACCCTAGTATTCTTATACAATGATTCTAAAGAAGTATTTTAGTAACATACAAGAGAAAGTTGATGCAAGGCATCAAAGTCGCCGTGAAAATGTTTAGCAACATCATTATTGTGAAATATTTGAAGAGGGAATAATTATGTAAAAAAAATAAAACAAAAGTGGCGTAATATCACAAAACAAAGTTTAATTTGCAAATACTGAACATGCAATTGTATCGTGTAAGAAATAATAATAATATAATAATGCTTTATTTAAAGATGGAGGCTCGATAAGCCTATAAGGCTTATCTCACTCGAGACCATCTATCAAACAACATAAACATCAATAACAAGTAATTCATATATACAATGTATGGACAATACAAAGCATGCATACAATGCTAATAAAAAAACATACATAGAACAGTTTCATTACAACATGCATTACTGAACAAATACAAGACAGATGCAACAAATACAGAGAAAAAATATATATTGACATACAACAGCAGTGACCTGAGTATTACATTGTATTAATTAAGATAGAGATAATGTTTAACATAACAGGTAGGTTTTTAACAATGAGCGGAAATGTTTCTCAGAACTGATATTTTTATATTAGATGGAATGATGTTCCATACGGACATGGCTTTGTATTGGAAAGTCAATTTTGTATAGTAAGATTTACAAATAGGATGCAAGATGTTTTTGCTAGAATCTGATCGAGGAGAATAACTTTCATTGTTCGACAACTGGAATATATCATTCATATAACCAGGTGTCAGTCCATTTTAAGATGTATACACAAGAACAGCTATATGGTACTTACACCTACGCACAAAAGGCATCCATCTAAGTTCACTAAAAATAATATTAAGCTTCAGAATTAAATGATTTGCCTAATATCATTCTTGAGGCCCACTTTTGAACTATGATTATTTTATTGATATTTTTCATATATGATGAATTCCACAAAAGAGCACCATAATCAAAAAGGGGTAACAAATATGCATTATAGAACATTTTTCTCATTTCAAGATTTAAAAAAGGTTTAATTCTACGGAAAAACTAATTTAAATTAAGTTTGTTATGGACTGAATGTTTTTGTTGGTCCCATTTTAAGTTTTTGTCATTTACTATACCCAGAACTTTCTGTGAACTTAACCAGGAAATAATTATGTTGTTTGTTTATTTGTATATTTAAATGTCTAGAATTGTTTGTGGTGCGCATGGTTCCATAATAACATACGTATTGTTGTTTGAGGAATTAACTTCATTTTATTTAAGTCCCACCATTTCAATACATTGTTAATGTCAATTTGAAGAGACAGTTCAATTTTTTTTCGACATATTTTCCATACGTATAGAGAGTTGTGTCATCAGCATACATATCTGTTTGATAGAAATGTAAATGTAATGATAGGTAATTAATGAAAATCAGAAATAATAAGGGCCCAAGAATGGAACTCTATGGTACTCCTGACACAACAATTGTAGAGATCATGAACTAAAAGTTCCTATGTTTACCATTTGCTTTCTATTCTCAAGATAGGATTTAAACCATTTCAAAGTCAGGGTAGAAAAAATATACACCGTAAGTTTTTGCAGCAACCATTTATGATTCACAAGATCAAAGGCATTACTGAGATCTAAGTATAAAGTGCCTACTCAATTGCCATAATCTATATGTCTAGCCCATTTATCAAGTAAATGCACTAAAGCCGCTTGACAAGTATGTTGTCTGCGAAATACCGACTGAGTTGCATGAAGGATTTTAGTTCTTTTAAAACAAGTGACGTCATTGTTTAGGTATATGTGTTTCAAATATTTTAGAGATGGTTGGGAGAATTGACCGTTCTGCAGATAATGATTGACAGCTCGCGTTAGCCAATCGCGTTGCAGTATTCGCGCACACCTCCGGCATTGTTTTATCGACGCCATTTTGTTAGACAAGCTACACTGTTGTCAACAAATTTGTCTAAGAGTGGTAGTTTTCGGGAAAGCAAATTACAGGGTGTTTATTATTGACAATGGTGAAAAGGTGTAGTGACAATAGATGTCCAGACTGATAGGTGGCGTGAAATTCTTACCTTTTCCAAAACCTAAGACAAATTTGACAAAAATGCATGCGGGGGATTAAGTTGTGCGGCAGACCGCATCACGAGTTAAATCCGTCTAAAATTAACGCAAACAGATATGCCCCATTGATAAAAAGATGACTTTTTGTTTGGTATTTGTTATTTTTACCTTTAAATATCAGTTTGACTGGGAGGGGACAAACATTACAAGTTAATGAAAAGTCAGTACCCTAAAACATGAAGAAACACAAATTTACAACTTAAAATGTTTTTATTTCACATAATCAGTTGCAAATTATATATGTGAAAATATATCAAACCAACTATATTATATCTGTATATTGAGGGAACATAATATTATTTTTCTAAACAAAAATAATTGACTTATGTCAGCAATTAAGCAAGTATTTGGACTTGTGTTTGCTTAGGACGGACATTACTTTATAAATTTTTCATGACCAGAATCATTATAAAATCAATAATTATTGCGATTAAAAACATGAAACTGAAACATGTATTGCTATAAACATATATACATGGAGAAAAATATCTTAATTTTGGTTATAATTGATATTGATGAAAAATCTAAATACATGTATACCAGTATTGGATCTCACTGTCAAGTATTTCTTTCGAACGTAATTTACATGTATTTCAATTGCATTGGGGGTTTACAATGTATGTACGTATAGAAATTAGTAATATATCTGGGTTAAAATCCTAAATATCACACCTACGAGTATGTTGATTTTGTTAAATAAATAAACCTATTTTCTAACATTCAACACAAGTCTGATCATTTATTTTTTATAAATGGTCATTTAGTTAAAGGCTATAAAAATAATTTACATGTATGTGTGTGTATTTACATTTCTCAACGTTGCTGTATATAGGTGTCGGATGGTGACAGCAAAAACTGATTGGATGCATATTGGACTCCCACTGGGCCAGACTGTGAAATGCTGATTACGGGGCTGGATAAGATTTACATCTAGATAGTGCACACATGCGACATTATTGTTTATTGCATAACATTATATAATTTGTACAACCTAATACTGGCCTTGTGTCTGCCTCTGTTTCTATTTTATCATAGTATCTTTACAGTATGATTTCTGGAATTTGTAGAAATATATGTTGCAGGATTTGAAGATTTGAGAAATAATTCTGATATTCTAATGTCCATCCCTTTTTTGTGTAATGTCCATCTCCACACAAAATAAAGGTGGGTTATGTACACAAACATAACTATACTTAAACTTGATAACTAAAATGACTTTCATTCACACTAAATAACATTATACATAAGGGGACGGACATTACAGATAACTTTCATGTTTTTTTTGATAAATACTTCCCCTGTAATCCCGCAATAAACTGCAAACATGGACTTATATGGAATTATAATGATCACGTGTAAATGTATTGCATAATAATCGGTTCGAAATTTATCTGATATAAAGGACATTCTAATATAAAATGAAATTCGTCTTCTAAAACATTACATAGTTGACATTTTCTTTCTGATCGTGGTATAGCATTTTAGGTTTATTCCATCTTCCCGTTTAAATTTCCAGTCTATGGCTTGATACTCTTAATCTAGTCAAAGCAAATCTATATTATGTAATATTTATTTTGTCAATATATGATTTAAAGTCGAAATATCATATAATGAGGAAAAATCCGAAGGAATACTATCTACATCAGCCCGTTATAGTTCTTTGTTCGATGCCATATTGGACATGGCTTGTCTAACGTGGTTACAGCGAGAACCTGTTACTAAGGGGGGCGTGGCTACGAAGCGTCTGCAGAAAGGTCAATTGAGATAGGCTTGTAATTATTTGGGTCGTCAAACGATTCCTTTTTGTGAAGAGGTACCACACTTGCATGTTTTAACTTATCCGGAAATATTCCCAGCCGAATACTTATTTATAATAAATTATTGCAGTTATATGAATAATGAGTGCATCAGCCCTTAATTTCAGTATTCTCGGACCTATTCCATACAGACCTGCAGATTTATGTGAATTTAGTTTTTTACACTATATGGGCATATACACTATATGGGGATATTTCTTGGAGTGAAAACTAGTTGTAAATAACAACAAAGGCCAAAATCTTCTTTTTCTTTGGAAAAAATGGCATAAACAGCCTTTAATAAAATACAACGCACATAAGACGAAAATACATTCAACATCAGAAAAGTGTTCTCTTCATTTGATGCTAAGGTACCTGTGTCTTAGTAGTACAGAGGGTGTTAAATTGGAAATATAAAAATCAGACTAACTTCTATGCCTCTGTTTCGGATAATAATACACAAAATAACCTCAATTATTAGATCCTAGAGAAACGATATATTACATCACAGAGGTGCCCCATAATAGACATTAAATGTATTTTCACAAAAATATAACCTGCATGTAATGGACATGTTATTCAGGGTTTGCCCACATAGGCGGTAAACCATTGCATAAACAGCTTCTAACAACCGGAGAGTAAACAAGAAATATCTTGAAAAAATGTGATCGGCGCAATTTGAAGGTTAACAGTTGTTGTGCAACATAAAAATGTCTAGATGTTACGATTGCTGGTCACTCCAGATCCAAAATGGATTTCGGTAAATTCACCGAAATTCAGTGGATTTCGGTAAGGTAACGTACCCGTTATCGAAAGGTTAACCAGTCCGCGTCAATGTTACACACGTTGTTCGGTTGAAGATAAATTGCCTTGGTGGTTAACATAAGATTTGATTGGTGTACACAACACTATGCAAATAGCAAAACCATGTTATTGCGGCTGCGCCGAAAAATAGAACAAATAAAGTAGATCTACTCTTGTGTATATCAAACTGTAGAAAACTTAAATTTACACCAAAAATATTATGCCAATTGTTTGACGCGTTTGTAGGTTCAATTATCGGGTACGCGGCTGAAATTTGGGGTTATAATAAATGCAAAAGCTTAGAAAGGATACATTTAAAGTTTTGTAAACAGGTTTTATATGTCCGAAACAATACTAGCAATGTTGGCGTTTATGGGGAATTAGGAAGGTATCCTTTATATATATCAAGATATGTTAGAATAATTAAGTATTGGTGTAAATTGCTAAATACGGATAATATTATTCTTAACAGGGTGTATAAACAGGCTCTATATGATTCTAATAATGGTACCATAAACTGGATTACGAATATAAAAAAAATGTTAGTTAATCATGGTTTTTTAGATGCTTGGGAATATCCCGACTCCTTAAATGTAAATATGTTCATAAATGTTTTTAACAACGTGTCATTGACTGTTTTATACAAAACTGGCATGCAGATAAAGAAAAAAATGGTGTATTAGACCTGTATAAAAATCTTAAGTTAAATTTCCAATATGAAGATTATTTAGACATTCTTACACTTTCATTGCGCCATGTTAAAACTAAATTAAGAATATCTGCGCATTCTTTAAGGATCCATACTGGTAGATATTCAAGAAATAGAATAAACAGAAATGAAAGAGTATGCCAGTTTTGTAATACAGGAGATATTGAAGATGAGTACCATTTTATTATAATCTGTCCATGTTTTCATGATTTGAGAAAAGTGTTTATTAAACAATATTATTACGTTAGGCCAAATATGTTTAAATTCTTGGAATTATTACAATTGAGAAACAAAAATATGTTATGCAAATTGGCAATATATTACAAGAAAGCTTTAATTATAAGAAATAATGTATTAAATAATATAAACTGATGTAGTTATATTCAGTTGTCCATCCTCGACTGTGAATGAATAAGTGTTAACTGTAATGTATTTTCTATTTTCTATGCAGTCACGTGAAAACTTTGTATATATGTATATATATGAAATGTTCTATATAGACGATGTACTTTGTATAAGTCTAAATAAAATATATGTTCTGTTCTGTTCTGTTCTGTATAACCTGTAAGAACGCGCTCGCGGAATGCGGCTTTAACCGTATATTTTGTTTGTATCGCAGGATTAAAGGGAAATATCCATATTTATACCAATTTGGAATATAATTATCTAAGTCGCGTTAGAAATAAACATGACTGATTAGCATGCATGCAATTCTCACTATAAAACCTTGATGAATGGAGATATCAAACGAAAACTTGAACATTGAAACTATTGGTCATACCGGATACGAGTGTGACCGCTTGTCATATTTTTTTGTTTCTTCAAATTGCCAACTTTCTGGTCGATGCAGATTGCTAAATGCAGTAATAGATATATTTTTATCGTTCTTTTAATGTTATTATAACCACGAACATATAAACCAGGGTTATCACTGCTGCACAAGATATACCGACTTGTATAGTATGCACAACATAACTAATGGTAAAATACTGCTAACATAAGATGGAAATGCAGTAGTTAATGTGATAATTTGCTTACGAACAAGTAACAAGACCTACACAAAGGAAGCGAATCCACAATTCAGATATCTGCAGCCACAGGTCTTTAGCGCTCACAGCGCTTTGATTTTAATAGCGCACAATATAATTATACACATACGCGCGCTAGTTTAATCTGATATGTGCTGTATTTCAATACATAGTTAGTGCGTTTGTCCCATTTTGCCTACAACATACCTGACAACAGATAACACATGTTACAAAATGACCCGCGGTAACTCTGGGCGTGATGTGCAACGTTTTAAAGCCATCTGTTTTACATTTTGGGAGAATGAAATACGATCAGGTCCGATTGCTTTTGTTTTTATGATAAAAAATCCTAAACAATCGGGAAAACGCATATTTTATCTAATGCCCATAGATACGCATACCGTTTTTCAGCTGAATAAAAAATCATTTCGCGGCAGTTAAACGCCAGCCGCCGTATTGCGAGGCTGCGGAATACGACACTCGGCTATAAACTCAAAATTTAGAATCGTGTTTATGGTCTTGTTTAGTATGTTTAATGTTGCAAATCCTGTTTCATTTGCGGAACTCGTTATCTTAAATGGAAGCTGTACACAAGGGGGGTTAATATTACACGGCATCGTTGTGTCAACATTTCGAATTAACAGCCGGTGCTGGATACAATACACTGGATATCATTGATGTGAAGACCAAACAAGTCGTATAGTAACACGTGTGATGTATGTTTAGCTGATTTTGTTAGTTTATATGACTGTTGTAAAACGTTTATTTAACTGAGACACTTGACGGTAGGCATAGAATAACAGTATTTTAAAGTTTATCATTAAAAAACAAACCTAGAAAAGATGAGCAAACAAGATCGTGACTCTCAACTTCTGGATATGTTGTTTTCTGAAGGAGAAATATCCAGGTCCAAGTTCCTGAAAAAACGTGAGTTATTTTTTCTTATATATAATATACCTGGTTTTTTTATGAAAACGTTAAATAAAATGAGCATTTATTTGCGGAAGAATTCATAATGGATATATTGTTCTGACTTCAAAAACATCAGCAGCATTTTTAAACAAAAAGACGACTTCTATAAAAAACACCTATCGATAGTTTCCGGTGATCTCCGTATACACTTGTAATCGTAATACAAACGTATCCCCAACAGCGATCAGGTAAGTAAATTTTACACGCTCGACGTTTTTGTTCAGCCTTGTGTTTGCAAAATATTATTTTCGACAGGTGGTAAAAGGCAACATTCATTTCGGCCTGTCCTCGCTCTTTTCTGGGCGACGCTGTAGATTTTTTATTAACGCGCGTACGCGTATTTTTTCGAAAGTTCTTATAACCGGTTGGTTCAGTAGTGCTTCTATTTGAATGAACTAGAAATATTTACTTGGCATATGTACTCCATGATGAGTTATCATGTTGTCACACATTTTGTCACGTGATCTTCAATATTGAAATATTCTGAATTTGTTTTCAGCAAGGCATAAAGTTGTAGTTTTTTCGAAAGGTTTTATACCGTCTTACGATATGATACAACTACAGTTCTATGCAGTTTTGATAGAATCGCATTATCTGTAAGATAACATTGTTAGATTATGAGGGAGTATCCTCGTTGAGCACGTCAATATGAATCAAAGGTGGAAGACAACATACATTTGCTTCACCACTTGGCCACAACACAGACACTGAAACTGATCTGGTTCTATTTGCTTCACCACTTGGCCACAATACAGACACTGAAACTGATCTGGTTCTATTTGCTTCACCACTTGGCCACAATACAGACACTGAAACTGATCTGGTTCTATTTGCTTCACCACTTGGCCACAATACAGACACTGAAACTGATCTGGTTCTATTTGCTTCACCACTTGGCCACAATACAGACACTGAAACTGATCTGGTTCTATTTGCTTCACCACTTGGCCACAATACAGACACTGAAACTGATCTGGTTCTATTTGTTTCACCACTTGGCCACAATACAGACACTGAAACTGATCTGGTTCTATTTGCTTCACCACTTGGCCACAATACAGACACTGAAACTGATCTGGTTCTATTTGCTTCACCACTTGGCCACAATACAGACACTGAAACTGATCTGGTTCTATTTGCTTCACCACTTGGCCACAATACAGACACTGAAACTGATCTGGTTCTATTTGCTTCACCACTTGGCCACAATACAGACACTGAAACTGATCTGGTTCTATTTTTTTCACCACTTGGCTACAGCACAGACACTGAAACGGATCTGGTTCTATTTGCTTCACCACTTGGCCACAATACAGACACTGAAACTGATCTGGTTCTATTTGTTTCACCACTTGGCCACAATACAGACACTGAAACTGATCTGGTTCTATTTGCTTCACCACTTGGCCACAATACAGACACTGAAACTGATCTGGTTCTATTTGTTTCACCACTTGGCCACAATACAGACACTGAAACTGATCTGGTTCTATTTGTTTCACCACTTGGCCACAATACAGACACTGAAGCTGATCTGGTTCTATTTGCTTCACCACTTGGCCACAATACAGACACTGAAACGGATCTGGTTCTATTTGCTTCACCACTTGGCCACAATACAGACACTGAAACGGATCTGGTTCTATTTGCTTCACCACTTGGCCACAATACAGACACTGAAACGGATCTGGTTCCATTTGCCAATATAAAGTAAAAACAACACAAAGCTAGTGTACATGTCATTTAATTTTTTAAATGACGATTTGACGTAAAGACAAGTTCTAAATATATAAAAATAATCTCAAAATCTTCAATATGGAGACAAAGGTGGGTTATAATTTACATATTACTCCAATTCGCCATTTCTTTCATTATCGTGTTTACCTAAATATCGATTATAGGGGTGTTGTATACAACCTGTTCATCCGTTCATAATTGAAATTATGATTTAACAACCTTCCCACCCTATACCCAATATAATGGATAAATTGATATTGAAAGCCTTATCGAATTGGGTTTATACTTGAGGTGTAGTCACTTGAATCAGGTTAAAATACGTTTCTTATTTGTATGCATAGTGCTGTTAGATTGACCGCGAACAGGTGTATGGACTTTCAGGACCGATCCATTTCAATTTAGGTAAAGAAAAGCACTCGTGGGTGAAACTATTACAATTACTGCTGTTTGATTTAATTATCTATCAAAATAGAACCGCGGCTTTTTCTCCGTCAAGCTTACGGACAAACACGAACATTTCAAAACACCTATTTTGGAATATATTTGTCCTGCGTTCGCGGTGAATAAAACTGCACTATACTAATATGAAAATATATTAATAAACCTTCTGGAGATCTTATCGGAAATGTATTATGTGTCAGCATCATCAGTTCGGTGTTGTTTAGAACAAATCGGATTATCAAATATGCGATAATTATTTCCCGTTAACATTTTTCGATAAATATCAAAATTGCCCATTTCCTTCTATGGCCTGATTAAATACATTTGTTCATTCCAGATTACTATTCGTTTGCTTAGCTTGTCTAGTTATGAATTCCCTTCCCCTTTTTGTCCCCTCTTTCAAGTCTCCTTAATTGTTTTAGATAGACCATTCCGCATTGCCCCATCCCCGTAGATATTGGCCATCATACCCCTTCTACTGCTAGTGATTTGTGTGGGAGACATCGTCTTATGAATGTGACGTTCCCGGTAGCAACTTAAACTCAAAGAGTAACACGTCTTCTTAAGTATATAAGTCATCGCGTGAAATCGCGGAAATGTTTTAACAATTGCATTTATTTAGTAAAAGCTGAGTGAGAGCACATGTGGACACATTTCTAGATTGTCCCCTCTCTGTTGGGTGCCACTTGTCCCTCTGGTATTAATTTGATGTGTTCTCTCATGTGTGTGCCTCCTCCCGCGTGTGCCTCCTCACGTGTGTGCCTCCTCCCGTGTGGTGTGCCTCCTACCGTGTGTGCCTCCTCCCGTATGTGCCACCTTTCGTGTCTCCTGTGTGTGCCTCAACCCGTGTGTGCCTCCTCCCGTGTGTGCCTCCTCCCGTGTGTGCCTCCTCCTGTGTGTGCCTCCTCCCGTGTGTGCCTCCTTCCGCGTGTGTGCCTCCTCCTGTGTGTGCATCCTCCCGTGTGTGCCTCCTCCTGTGTGTGCTTCATCCCGTTTTATTTTCCAATGTCATATGTCAGTACTAATTTCTGATTGTGACCTTTTGTTCTCCGCGATTTGTGCACTGTAATAATAGAATTTCGTGGGAAAAAACGAATATGCAGAAATTAAGACCTTTTAACAGGCGCCAGCCAGTCTCAAAGCATAAGGAGTGCCACTGGTTATAATAGCTGTAGATGTAATGTTTGAGAGGTATTGATCGGCTGAGTCAAATTATTTGTAATTCTGTTTCATTTATTATTGTTTTCATATTGAATGTGTTTGTATTAGGGAAATTACTCTTGATGGATTTTCGAGATACATGAAGAAGTAAAGATGTTTGATGGCGCCCAATAAATAAGACCTGAAGACCGTGTGTGTTGCATTTATTATTTGACATTTGTCCTCGTATATATATGCACTTTTATCTCAAAGTATTGAAATCATTGATTTGTTTTTTTTCTTTGATGATGGTTTTTTGGGGGGTATTCTTAGTCTGTACCTCAGACATGTCAAGTACTTATGATTGCTATAAATTAAATGGTGTTTGATGTACATTTTTTTCTCTCACCACTTACTCCTATATTCATGTTTACATGTATAGTTTATATGCTTGCACAAGGTGTTGCGTATGTTGATATGGTGTGTGCAATACGAATGATGTATACCAGTAATTAAAACATGTATTAATTCTTGATATAACAAAATGTATGTATTTATATAACTTGTAATTATGAATCATGGGCATAAAGTCTTAATTTCTAAATAAAGTAAAGTAAAGTATATATTTACTGACAAGAGATTTTTGTATACTTAATAATGTGGTGCTTTCTAAAAATGCAAAAGTCATGTGATGATAACTCTGATCAAAGTTTACTTAAAAATGAAGCGCATTTATTTGAGATAGTTCATGGATTTCTGTGTAATTTAATATTTTGTCAGATTCTTGAGGATATGATCTAATTATACATATTGAGATTTAGATGCAACACGTTAAATTTCCTCTTATGCTCTTATGGGATTCAGACTCATAGACGAAAAAGTTGAACGCTATTGGAATTAAAATTCCGATCGTGCTGAGCTTTTAGCTGAAAATTGTGTTCTGTCGAGTACAGGTCGCTCATTTGTGCAATATTATTATGGCACATAATTGACAGAAATAGTGCTATGTTGGAATAAGTACTGATTGAATGGAAATTACTCTTATCATGACTTGTAATTATGTGTGCGGGCTATTAATTCTTAGTTACGTCGAATTTTATTATCGTTTCTAACAACATTAGTGATTACTTCGAATTACTGTCACCACAAAATGCCATTTGGTGGCGATTTGGTAAATACAAATGTCAGTCTTGCTCTGGCAAGTGCAGTAGATATACATGTATTTATATTAACATTGGCATTAAAATGAGTTCAAGTGATCAACATTTTCTTCAAATGACGGATTTAGGGTTTGGTTGGTTTCCAAGGTCGAGGTCACCATCAAAATCGCCTTGCAGTGAAAGGTCAAGGTCACCAAGGTTTGACGGTAAGTTGCTGTCATGTTGTGATTTGTATTTAGTACTAGCGGACTTGTCAATATATATTTCAACACATTTGTCGCTCATGCATTATTTGTTATAACATAATATATATATATATAAATTATAATATATACATGTTATAAGAAATGTATATTATATTGCTTAAAGGGTCAGTTTTCACGTATTACGTCGCCCTTGGCCAAGTGGTCAGGGCATCCGCTTTGGGAGCGGGAGGTCGAAGGTTCGAATCTCGGTAGGGGTCCGTTCTGATATGCCCGGTTGGTGAGCCGCCAGCTAGTAAAGTAATGGTTACCGTGTGCCTACCTGCTAGGAGCCTGGCATTAAAGGATAGAAATCGGGAAGTAAATGTGCTCAGTAAGTAGGTGTCACGTAAGTCAGAATTGGCTGGCCCTTTAAATAGGGGTGACACTATCATAAATACACATTTTTGTGTTTGTATCGACAACCACATCGAGACAGAGGTGACGATTAAGGTGATGAATGAACAAACATTGAGCAAAAAACAATCTCTAGATATTATTGCTATTTTGTATTAGCTGATTGTTTGCATCGTGATCTTAATATCTACGCGTGAAAACCTCACTGATGTTAGACACACTTATTTTATCCCTCGCTTCGTTCTTTCTTATACTCCATGTTCGACCTAACACACAACTCAACACAACATATGTTTACAGGTGGCGGTTTACTACTTTTCGAAAAACGAGGTTACATTTACAATTATTACATAATGGTGCATGCACTATGCATTCAATATATCAAAGTTGTTTGGCTATTCATCATATTATTATAATACCATTTAAGGGAATATACGTCTCCTTAGTACTCAGAAAGACAGGTAAATCATGTACTGCGCACCGGCTGCCCCACCCCTCTCTTTCTTTTTGTGAGGGGGGAGGTAGGGATAAGCCATGCACTGACCAGCGAATAGGCTCTCTCCGCCCCCTGACTTCTGAGTTCTAATGCGGTAGACTTTGATAATTCAAATCAAGTACAACATAAATATGTATTTACATCATATGTCTGACCATCTCCTCTTAATGATCATCAAATTAATATACAATATGCTATCATTATTATATATAATTTGCCGAACGTCTTCTCGCTTTGTCTAGTAAACCTCGAATGATCAAAACCCCGCGCTTATTCACGTAAATTTCGTGCCTTACTTGAATCCCAGTATCGTTAAACCCAGTCAAGAATCATAAAGTACCGAAAAGAAAACGACATGACTGTAGGTTAGTTCAACTTTAATTCTAAATTCTAAAACACCACAAAACGAGCAAGATGCAACAGTTATTTGTCATCTGTTAGCGTCAGGGGAATTATACAATTCGCATCCTAAAGCGACATACCATAGTATACGCTCCCACACAGCGCTTTGATTCCACTACCGTTACATTCGGAATAAGCGCCCGATGCTTAAGGAGAGTAACCATAGTTTTGTTGGATCTATTGTTCGGCGTAGCTGTATGACATTGATTTTGACCAACATTTTTGACCAGCCAGATGTTGTCCTCGAAGCGGGCTTTTTAAATCTGACCAATCATATTTTCACACAAGAGGCACCAAACGGAGATTTCGTTTACCAAAGTGGGTTCAAACGGGATTTTTTGTAAGATGTGGATTCGTTAGCAGTTCGAATTTTCCGGAAGTAGTTAGATCCGAGTTAATTTTTTGTAAGGATTTATTTTTTAACATATTGCATAAAACATTTTGTTCATTTAACATACCGGAATACATCATTCTATCTACGCCGTCTATCTTTTTTTAAAGATATTTCTTGTTAATATATGTAAAACTTCTTTCCATATTTGATAAAGAATGAAACCCTGAATTTGACACAATTTGCACGAAATAAGACATTTAACTCTCGACTTTCTTCCGAAATATGCTTTCCTCAGGTATATGCTTTTAAATCTCTGTAAAAAAGACGCTTTTTAAGTATTAACACCTAATCCCATTCCCAGTTCGTAGAAAACCTGAACGATTTGTCGGAATTTCCAATTAATATCACAAAATAAATTATACTTCCGCTTTGATGTTTTAAAATAGGCGTCATTATCAAACTGATAAGATTCGTTTTGTGGTATGAAATGCACAATATCTATCCATACAGATAGCCTTCACCATATCAGCGAAGCAAAGCCCCTTCTATGTATCAAACACTAAAACAAATATGCCTGGCAACAGAGGTATTTTAAATGTTGTCATTGAAATGCACTTGAGATACACTGTCTGGTGACAGATAATCAAAGGTCAAGGGATATATTCAAATAAGCAATAACTATGAATAATACGAACTCATGCCATACTTAAAAGCATGTTTCTTTCGCATAACCCTACCGAGCACAAATCATGTGTTTAGGTAGGTTGGCAATAATTATTTTATTTATTATTTGCTTCACGTGTTCGAAGGCTAGAGAGCTTATATCGTGGCGAATTGTCCGTCGTGTGTGCGTCCGTCCGTATGTTAATTTTTCATTCAAACGACATCTTCTCCTAAACAGCTCAGCTAATTTTGACCAAACTTCACATGCACATACATTAGGTGGTCCTCTTTCAAAGTTGTTCAAACGGTTACGGTTTGTTTTATATAGATAGGTCGCAGGGAGTAAATTAAGTTTGAAATTGGAAACAACAACGCTCAGAGCTTTCATATTTACTATTTAGTACATGTATGTAACATTGTCTACCAATATACATGTAGTTCAAATCATGCCCCTGCGGTCAATATAGGCCATTCCCCGGGTTCACATATTTTACATAGAGTTATATAGGAAATATCTTTGAAAATATTCTTCTCCAGAACAAAAAGACCCAGAGCATGAAGCATTGTCAAGTGTTCCACTACCAAGAGTTTTCTAATCATGCACATGGGGTCAATATCCAAGGAATCACATGTTTTCTACAGACTTCTCCGAAACCGCACGCCCCGGGGTTTTGATATTAGGACTGAAGCATTGTTTAGTGCTCTCCTACCAAGAATGTTCAAATTTTATTCCCGGGGTCAAAACCGGCCCCGCCCTGAAGGTCAACCGTTTTCTATAGGGAATATCTTTGCAAGCCGTCGTGAACAGAACCATGTTTTTCAACGGTCCATGTGTACAATGAAGCCAGTAGAGCGTCAGGGTTCTTTTCCTTTAAAGTCAGATCAAAGTTTACTATTATTACGATTTCAAAAGAAATTCCTCACTCAGTCCCCTAAAACTTTTTAAGTAGAGGCCATTTGCATAGGTAGATATAGTTATACCAAACTTGTTAAATAATGGCCTTATCATGCAAGTGAGTTTAAATATAATTAAGTTAAATAAACAAAATATATAACAGAAATCTGATTTCTTGCATTTGCAGCTCAGTTTGGAAGGCGTTTCTAGCTTACAATTTTCAAGTATTTACTTGAGAGCTGCTGTCCCAGGCATTCATAAAAGCCAAGTGGCATGTGTCTGCGAGACATTTAAGTAGCTAACAATTATCACAAGACATTACACACACCCTATATCCCGTGTACAGAAGTAACGACGACTATATAAGCGTCTTTTGAACAACTGTTTTGCTCTTTATTCAACCTCAATATTAAGACCACCTCAATTCAGTTTTGTAGGGTCCAAAGGGTGGTCGTATTATTAAGGTTTCACTGCAAATGGTCGTGATAGCTCAGTGAACAGAGCGATCACCCCAGTCTTGCTACCACGGTGTTTGTAGGGGTGACAACCAATTTATTTCAGTGCAGAATATGTGTAAACAGCCCGGATATCAGTCGATAGATTGTTCGCGCTGACAATGAGAGGTCACAGGTTCGAGTTGCTGTCTGGCCGCAATCTTTTGCTTCGGGGTCGAATCAAACGTTTGTTTCTAATTTAAAGTACCTTTTCTAATAATGCAGCACTGCAGTGCTAAATACGAGTTGTGGGGAATTTATACTGAAAGATCAATGTCTAATTGGATTTCTTAAACAGTAACTTTAAATACTTTTCGATTTCTATATCTCTGTTAACGTGTCTAGAAACTGTTTTCTGTAATTGCTTTCCAATATGTTTACTCTTAATTAATATTCGACCATTAAATTCTTAAAAAAACATCATGTATAATCTATAATCTGATTTTGACATGCAAGGGAAGTAACTCCTGATTCATAAACTTAATTTGTAACAGTTGTCTTTCTTCGTTTTCTGTGATTTGCGATATACTACACACTAGCGGATATAAAGATGACGCACCCAAAGCTTCCCTAACCTTACATGTATTTCAGAGTATAAATACGATAGTATCATTTGATGTTCAACATTCCATCCGCTTTACTGATTCTACAATCTGCACTGTGCATCATTAATTTTGTTTTATTTATTAATTGAATTTGGTTTGTGTGCATAAAACTACAACAATAGTCGATGTCATATCGGCATTACCAGATGTCACATAGCACAATGGACGTATACACGAGCATCAAGTAGCAAGAATAACAAATGAAGCATAATTTTATGGGTTTTATATTACACGAGGGGGCGTTCGTACTTGCTGATTCAGTGAATGATCGGTAGTTTTTGTAAAATTATTTCGTAGGCAAAGTACACGTAGGTAACGCCTCAGTGTTACGGTTAAATCCGTTTCTTCTGCAATATGTGCAAATCAGAGTGTAAGAGACAATGATCTCTGTTGCTAGCACATATCGTTAAATATTCAAGAAGTGGACATTTTCAGATAGATCTATCATTAGAAGTGTGGAACTTTATATGTCTTATTGGTACCAATCATAGTTCTGGACATGGTCAGCATATTTGATCAAACTATATTTGACAGAGTTATGGTTTGATGATTTGTTGTCTGCGCTTGTTCGCCCAAACCAGTGGTTGGATTTCCATGAAACTTGACAATGAATGACAGGTACCAAGTCTAGATGTGCATACCGACTGCATATTTGGTCGGTCGACTGATTTTGGCAAAGTTGTGTGGCGACGTCTTTGGTTTCTCCTGATTAGATTTCAGTGATTTGTGTTTAAGTAATTCAGCTTGTGTATGTTGTTTACTGTTGTTTTGGCAGAGTTATGTCTATTTAATGATGAAAAATAAACAAATTTGGCGATGTCCTTCGTTTTGATTTATTACATTTGGTCGTTTTTACATCAATTTGTTCATCTATTTATTTTAAACTCGACGTGCCAGTGATCGCGAGACAGTAGGTTGATTCCTACAACTAACCACAATACACTGCCTTCCACCACTTCGTTTATATGGCTGGATATAGTCCGATAATATACAGATTTACCACAATTGTCACGTTTTGTTGTTTTCACTTCCGTAATGGCGGACGGGGAGATTGAAGAGTATGTATCAGGGGAGATAATTCGTACAGACTTAACAAATAGAATCGACTAATACCACAAAGGAAGTATACCACTGAGAAATAAGGGGATCTGATAGTAATGCAACTTTCTCCGACTTCAAATGGCGTTAAAATGTAAATGGTGGACACTGGACCACCTTCATGCAGTAGGCGAACATGTTTTAAACCTGGGTGACGTTTTTAGTAGTTTTAGTTCATGATATAAGATTGTTTTATTGTTCTAGTTTGAAAAAAGAAATGTTTTACTACATTAAATTACACGTATGTTTTGATTATGTGATTTTAGTAACCGCAGTGTGTCTATGTATGACGTTAGTACACGTATAAGCTTACACCAGGTGTTGTGATAGAATTACGTTATCTGATTGGTCAGTTAAATATTTTATGCAATTGTTATTGACTAAAATAGTCTTTGAAAAATCGCATGATGTCCTAGAAAGGTCCTTTAATTTTTATGATTGACAATGTGTGGGAACCATCAACACTTATTGTTTTACTTACTCATTGTGTTTTTGGACGGTACCGTCTATAGTGGTGTGGCAATTTGAGAGACATACCTCGTTTGGTTCCCGTTTTCTTAACACAAATATACTGAAAGCCGGGAACCAGCTGGAACGTCCTCATCCGAAGTTCTCACAACGTAGTAGTCCCAAAATTCAACCAACGAAGTAATTAATACGAGTATCATAAATGATTCAAGACAACGAAATGTTGAAAAAATGACGCGATAAAGTAGTTTGTGAACTTATAAGCTGTTTCTATCAAGTTCAAAGGGTTTGAAGACGATTTCGGTAAATATAGTTGTTTGTGCACATTGATTTGCGGAGATCTATAAACGCACACCGTTTAAGCCTGCACATTCTGTAAGAATGGACGGGACAGGCGGAGTTACGTCCGGATGGGCGGGACTTTTATGTAAGGTGTGCGTCATTTTATTTAGTTGTTACCGTGTATTTAACCATACATTGCACCTGACTTCAATGTTGTGCCTCAAGATGGACAGACATTTAACCAAATATGCATCAATAGGCACCTACCTTGTATGGTGTTCGTCATTTTATATAGTTGCTAGAGTATACATGATGTGCATGCTTAAACGGTGTGCATTTAGCGTCCATCATTGATTTGTGCGTAATTAACTCTTCAATTGATTTCAGGTAGATACTGATAGGCAGCTTTCTCGAGACTTAAAATGCCAGGTAATATATAACGCGGTAAATTCGCTAAGCGAACGCACGTAGAAGAGTATACTCGGGTTCAGACTGCGTTAAAAAGATATTTAAATCGATGTCAAGTGATTGCTGTTGTTGTTGTTCTTAATTGCTATTTATAGTAGATATGGTCTCGAAGTGCAAGACTACGAAAATTATCGTTGTCATATCTCAATTCTTAATTATCTTAATTGGAAAATACCCATACACAACAAGATAACTAATAACCTTTGGCAAGCTAGTGTTATCATAACGTCATGCCTGTGCATACTGATTTTACTATAAATCAGAACTGATATTATTAGACTTGTCATTTTATAATTAAATACCCACAAACGTTACATAAAGGGTCTGATATCTTTGTATTTCATTTATTTACAATCGTGACAAACATTTCACTTGTTTTACAATCTTAAGGTTCTACTATTATTACTGACTATCCATTTTTCTTTATTTCGGTATGAAATTCTAGCATTTCTAGAACAAGTCGGATTGAATATCTCTTTGAAAAAATGTTTACTATTTTGTTAAATAGTTTTTTATTTCCCTTTTTCGAATTTTATGCTGTGTTTTTGTTTTAATCCATATTCCATGCAAACCATCTGCCGTATTTACACATACTTTAATATTATAAAACTGTTTATTTACAAAACGGAAACTTGTATGCAACGAGTTGCCAGCTTGGCTACAGAGAGGAGTGGTACCGTCTCACAGCACCTTAAGTGCCTTGATTTAATTATTTTCGTGTTTACTTATTCATTATCCATTCATACTTTTCCAATTCATATTAATAAAGTACAAGTGAACTGTTATTGTACGAGACTTAGTGTCAGGAACATCATTAATGAATTCTGCGATAAAATTAAACCAAAGTAAGCTTGCAAACGCTATTAGTGCCTGTGTGATCTGATTACGCAATGGAAACTATGAACACAGAGAAAATACCGTAGTTATCGACATCAAAGTTATGTTTATCTTTGTACAGAAACATTGACTACAGTTTTCAAGTAGACAGGTGTTAATCACATTCTTCAACGTGCTTTTCTACACCAAGTGTCAGTCAGGAATATAGTCAAACCTGTCTGTAAAGACCACCCATGGGAACAGCAAAATGTGGTCTTTGTTTACAGGTGGTCTCTATTAACAGATTCAATATCATTGAAAATGGTCTGATGGGAGATAAAATTGGTGGTCTTTGCAGACAGGTTTTGCAATAGTGGTCTTTGTTCGCAGATGGTCTTTAACACAGGTTTGACTGTAGTTAGACAAGTAATAATAAGCTTACTGCAACTAAACGTTAGTTTTTGTGATATTAATTTTTAGAACATTAATATGCATTCGCAGTAAAACGAGTCCAGTTTGACCATATTGGTCTGTGATTTCCGGCGCAGCCTTACTAACATGGTTATCATGCATATCAGTGTTGTGTAAACCAATCAAATCTTACGTTAACTACCAAGGCAATTTCTCTTCAACCGAACAGCGTTTGTAACCTTGACGCGGATTGGTTAATGTTTCGATAAAGGGTACGTTACTTTACCGAAACTCACTGAATTACGATGAAGTTACCAAAATCCATTTTAGATCTTGAGTGACCAGCAATCGTAACATCTCGGCACTTTTTTAAATGTTGCACAACACATCTTAACCTTCAAATTACGCCGACCATCTTTACAAGATGTTTCTTGTTTCATTCTATAACGTAAAAGATGATATACTTGACGGCAACTGAACCGATGGCTCTAGTTGGCTCACACGAGTGCGCCGACTATGACGTAGTATAGACCTGGCCGAGATTGTGTACGCGATTTATGTATGGTTATAAATAGTTACTGGTCTGTCGCCTATTACATTTCTTTTAAAATTCTAGTAAGTCGGATTTATCATAAATAAAATATTATTATGAAATAAATCAATCAGCTTAACACTTTTATTTTATCCACTTAATTTTCTTCCATTTAAATCATCTGCTATGCGATTTACACTCGGAAAGTGAACGACCATATAATTGTTTCTCCACTGTGTCGTCTTAATTAAAGTTAGAACAATCAGTTTCAAAATTCTAACATTTTACCACACATGATCTAACATTAATAGTTAATACCGTTGCTTTTCATTCGACATTTCCTTGTCCGTCCGAGCAATCGCACTCGTGCTTGATTTGTTGCGCATACAAACTTCTGTCCTTCATGATTACATTCACTGATAAAATATAGGTACATAATATCTTCTTTTTTTTGAAATTTCGATAAAAGTCGTAATTCATGTTATTCGAAATATCTGCATTATCTAAAATAGTCGCAAAATTTAAGTATAAGCTAAAACTTAGTTATTCACGCAGTAAAAGTGTCCTATTACATTTCAGACGATTCAATACCAATGCAAAAAGAAGTTATTCCTTATCTTGCCGACCGGTTAATTTAACATTGTTCCTAGGGTTTTATTTGTATACGGACAAAAATCCCCTAGTGAATTTTACAAGGTGGACAAAATCCCCTTCATGAATTTTACAAGGTGGACACAATCCCCTTCATGAATTTACAAGGTGGACACAATCCCCTTCATTAATTTTACAAGGTGGACAAAATCCCCTTCATGAATTTTACAAGGTGGACAAAATCCCCTAGTGAATTTTACAAGGTGGACAAAATCCCCTAGTGAATTTTACAAGGTGAACAAAATCCCCTTCATGAATTTTACAAGGTGGACAAAATCGCCTTCATGAATTTTACAAGGTGGACAAAATCGCCTTCATGAATTTTACAAGGTGGACAAAATCGCCTTCATGAATTTTACAAGGTGGACAAAATCCCCTTCATGAATTTTACAAGGTGGACAAAATCGCCTTCATGAATTTCACAAGGTGGACAAAATCGCCTTCATGAATTTATATGAACATTTTTAAAATGGGCAGTAAAACCAAGAAATATCAAAAACACTTAATTGGATTTACAGTTTGATGCACGTCATTATTATATTTTATATTGTATCACTTATAAAATTCATGAAGGGGATTTTGTCCACCTTGTTAAATTTACAAAGGGGATTGTGTCCACCTTGTACAAAATGAGCGAAGGGGATTTTCTCCGGAGGGGATTTTGTCCTACAGTCTTGTAATTAACACTCGCTGTATGTCGTTGTTTCTAATTTCACCAGACAGTTCCACATAAATCACGTGTTAGTGATTTCAAATATTGTTATTATATTGTTTTTGTACTTGTTTGAAAATTTACATCGCTTATATAAATAAATATACTATTAATAAATAAATAATAAAAATAAATAAATATATATACGAAAAGTCCCGAAAACAAATTACGGAAATCGTCAAACATGGTGTATTTTGCAAACAAGATAATTATGATGTCATTCGTTTGAATCTTTTACATAACAAATTATAACAAATAGAAGTGATGCGTTAACTGTATGAAATAAATATTTAGATAAAAGTAGTGCTTATTCTAAGCTTATTTTTTACGTACGTATGGATCAGAAAAGAAAATGTGTTCCTGTGATAAATTTTGAGTGTCATGATAGTCTGAGATAATTATTTAGAAACTTAATGAGAATTTATGTAAAAGATTCAAAGAATGTATTTTGAATATTATTATTTTTGTGAACAAAGACCTTGCTATATACAGAGAAGTTGGAACTAGGTCTGTAAACAGATTAATATTTTTTGTTTACGTGTTTGATACTACTAAAATGTGTGTAATGCTTTAGTTACATGTTTTTTGTACAAAAGAATGTAAATAACTAAATATCATTCAATTCTTTAGCGGCGACCTTTGATGCTTTGCATCAATGATTTTCTTGTATCTGTATAGGATTGAATAAAATGAAATGAAGCGAGCCTTCCGTTAGTACATTTAGTTACCAGCTTATAAAAATCAATGAGCATTTATCTATTGATGTTAATTCGTGTCTGATAAGTTTCATTCAATTATTTGCTAGTCAAGTCGAGAAAAATAATTAATTGGGATTTTATCTTGTATATTCTTGTGTCACGATGAATGAGACATATCGGTGGACTTTTCAGTGTCTCTGTAATAGTATGGAATATTTCATTTAATTCTCCTAATATGGCATGAAAGAGTTTAAATATCCAAGATAACAAGTAAGAAATTCGTGGCTGTTTCAAATAATCCTATTTTATAAACGTAGAACCCCGTCTAATTAGTACCAATGTAACATAACATCGAACCGGTGCATTTTAGCATTTTTCCATTAACGGGTATCAAATCTCGTTACAACATATACGAAAATTGTTTTGGCGAAGCCGTACTAACATGGTTTTGGCGCAGCCGTACTAACATGGTTTTGGCGCAGCCGTACTAACATGGTTTTGGCGCAGCCGTACTAACATGGTTTTGACGCAGCCGTACTAACATGGTTTTGGCGCAGCCGTACTAACATGGTTTTGGCGCAGCCGTACTAACATGGTTTTGGCGCAGCCGTACTAACATGGTTTTGGCGCAGCCGTACTAACATGGTTTTGGCACAGCTGTACTAACATGGTTTTGGCGCAGCCGTACTAACATGGTTTTGGCACAGCCGTACTAACATGGTTTTGGCACAGCCGTACTAACATGGTTTTGGCGCAGCCGTACTAACAGTGTTTTGGCGCAGCCGTACTTACATGGTTTTGGCGCAGCCGTACTAACATGGTTTTGGCGCAGCCGTACTAACATGGTTTTGGCGCAGCCGTACTAACATGGTTTTGGCGCAGCCGTACTAACATGGTTTTGGCGCAGCCGTACTAACATGGTTTTGGCGCAGCCGTACTAACATGGTTTTGGCACAGCCGTACTAACATGGTTTTGGCGCAGCCGTACTAACATGGTTTTGGCGCAGCCGTACTAACATGGTTTTGGCACAGCCGTACTAACATGGTTTTGCTATTTGCATATACATCAATATGCATCATATTTGTAAAACTTGCCAATTCAAAATTGACTTTACAATACAAAGCCATATCGGTGTAGAACTTCAATCTGTCTTACTTTAGAATATCAGTTCTGAGAAGCACCTGTTATGTCCATTATCGTCTTTATCTCATCAAACTCGGTTCACTGCTTTTTCAAGTCAGAAAATTGTCTCTGTAGTTTTTGTATTCGTTAACTACGGTATGTTGTTATCCAATCTCATTAAAATCAGCTCCATTCGCTCCAGACTGCACAATACAGGTCACGTTCTTCTGACCTTTGAGTAGCCAATCAAATCATCGGCTGCAAAATGCTTTGGCATAGAGTTATGAATATTCGTCGATCTCCGGCGAGCTCCGAAAATTTATTTGAGCGTAGATCACCAACACGTTCCGATTACGTAGTTTCGTCAATTTCAATATGGCAGCGCCCATGGACACAACCGCAACTCCTACACGGCAACATTCTTTGCTTGCTAGGTGTAGTTTGTGTGGTGTTTCGTTTTTAGAAATATTTATAACCGGAAGCGGCAGGAAGGACGTTAAAAACAGTATGAACAGAAACTCCAAATAAACGATAAAGCCATTTTGAGAAAGACGACAAACACGTTTTTGTAAATTAATAAGAAATTTCATTGGACCACACTAGAGCACCTGGTTACGCATATATCTATTTTGAGAGAGGTTATATGAACGTGACCTCTTACGGAGTGTAGTCAGATCCTAACAGCGGAAAGTAATGGAGCAAAATATAGGGGCTGATTTCAATGAGATTGGTTGTTATGCAACTGACAGTTCATCCGACCGACCTACTGTTTATGTATTTCGTATTTTTTGGGGGGGGGGGGTTTAAATTTTATTATGAAGTATAATTAATGAATGTTATATAATTACCAATACTTTTATGTATAGAATATAAGTAAACACCTAAATATCAGAGGTTATAGATTTATCAGAGAAATATAAAGTTGTTGCAGGGTACACCAGATACAAAGGTCAATGCCACCACATATAGACCTCATGGAAATATCTTGACGATCTCTTCATTCTAAAATTATGTAGACTGACTGCATAATTGTATACATGTACTAGCGATGGATAATCGGAGAAATTTCATTATCGATTATCGGATCTGTTTAAAAACTCATAATCGATAATCGAATCGGAAATAATCGAACTATTAGGTTTTTAGTATAAGTATAATGCTGACTGTTTAATTAATTTATACAAGTTTAGTTATTTCTTTTTTAACTACATTTAACATCAATATGGTTTCACAATACTCTTGTATCATAAGAATATTTATCATTTCAATAAATATTTGACTTCTGTTGACTAGATGATTTGTACATAAATTTACGTAGGCTATTGACTATATTAAAGATTTGAAAGTATAACCAGGTTTATTACTTTAAAATTGGAATATGTGTAATATCTTCTAATTGAAATAACACTTCAGTCAAAATTCCCAATTATAATCGATAATTGTAGTTCATAATCGATTGTCGCCAACTTCGGATGTCTAGCGACGACTTTTCGATTATTTTCGATAATCGCGCCATCAATAAAATGTACTACAAGTTAAAATTTATAAATTGAAAAGTTTGAAACATAAAAGGAATTTATTCAAATTCCACTGAAAATCGGATTCAAACATTACTGACAACGCTGTTCGTTCCTGATCTCAAATGAGTCTCAGGAAATACGACAATGACTGATTGAGAGGCATGTACGATTGATGAGAAGATCAGCAAATAATCCTCAGTTGATGCAGTCATCGTTCCGCCTTGATCGCGGATATGTCTGTATTAACTCGTTCATAACTTTTTTATCGGCTTGTGATAGCTCAATGAAATTTTCACATTTGCTCCAGACATTTCAAAGCGGCTTTGATGACATACACTACCCTCCAAAAGTTCCTGCATACTTTGACAATTTCCCATTGCAATTAATGTATTTTCATATTTGTTTCACATGCAACATAACGTTAATGTTTTTTAACACAGCAATAATTTTCTGTAGAAGTATTTACAAATTTGTACTGAAACACATTATCTTATTTTCCATGTCAGATCAATCAGTTTCACACATATTGGTTTCGGATGCAGGCCGATTGATAATGCTGCCGAGATGTGCAAATTGTTAATTCTAAACTATCCATCACATAAGTGGGATGAATAATTGTACTTCATGGTCATACATGTTTTATTTGAAATTCTGTAAGAAAAGGTAAGGAAAGTCAAAATATTCGAGCTTGAAAAAACTTTTGGATGGCAGTGTATGCATTTAATACACCTTACCGATTACAGCTATACTATGTCTACGTATTTGAGAATACCCCTTGTAAGTAGCATCATGGTGTAATACATTGCTTACAGCGTCTCGGCTTTTAAAACAGACTGTTTTCTATATATACATCTCAACTAACGAGCTTACGCATGAAATGAAATATGAGAAAGTGCCCCTCGGTTATTTGGTACACATGTTGCGTGGCACAACAGAATATTGATACAACTTTGCGTGTTCAATATACAGATAATGTGTAGTTTATAAGAAAGGACGGTTGGAGTCGTTAAGTACTTAAGTTTACGGGGAGGACAAAACTTGCCATTGAATACATGGACAATTCTTCACAGCAACATTCGTTTCATCAACTTTAAAACCTACGAGATGCTTTTTGTCACCGGACAGTACGAAGAATAAAACGCAAATTCAAAATCTTGGATCAAACACTTCGCAGCTTACGGAAACAGCGGGTCAGTCGTGTATTTATCATTTAAACCATCTACACTCATCTTGTGGATTTAATGAATCGACATATTACTATAATGAAAGTGATACCATGTTTACATAGTGTTAATGTTAACAGTGCTTAAATTCATTCTTTGACAGAGATATGTTGTATTAAGAGATTTAAGGTGATTATTTCTATTACAGCACTAAATATGTGTAGCCAAATGACACCATACAAAGTATCTGGATTAAAACTAAGTGATCTCCATGATACTATCGCTAAATGTTCTATGACATGCCATCTGTGATGATTGCTGTTTTTACTCCGGAAAGGAAAATATTTTTAGATCGTTTATTACTGCATTCTCTTCATTTGCACTTTTTTGGAAAGATGGATTTGTTTTGTGCATGACAACTTTACCACGTTGTTGTCCTTTAGACATATCTGGATAATTGCAGCTCAGTCGGACCTTTCAAGATGACGTCATCTAATTCAACGTTTTCTGTTGGAGAAATCTCAAATCCGAGATTAAAGAAAGCTTTCATAAAAGGTTTTTTTTTATTTTATAAATGTTGAATCAATTTTTACTAAATTATTTTATACAGGTAAGAGTGTTTTGAATTTGCGGATGTTTTCTTATGTAAATATAAGTTTATTGCAGTGCAAATAGCTAGATATATTTATGATTTTATCAGATCACGGTTTAATAATTTTCCAGGATCCCGATGCAAATTGTTTATGACTATTTTCATTGTCATGAGCAGACAGACATCGTCCCTTTTATGTGGCACATTTGGGACCGATACACGCCCCCCCCCCCTCTCCCAAAAGAGTAAAGTACATGTTTATATTTTCCCCAAGGTTTCGTTTAAATTTCCCATCGGTCAATGATATCATATCTGATATAATAATTATTTTCTACCAGTTATTTCCCCGCAGTAATCGAAATTTCGTCTACCAAATATAAATATCGGCGCCGTGTTTTAAACACTCAAAACATCTATAAAACAGGCCATATAAACAATATATTGGGTAATATGAAGTCCTGTAAATCCCACAATTTGGCAATTTACGACGCAAATTTCCCCTTTAAAAAGGCCCCGCCATACGTCTCCCAAATCTGAAAGGGCTGGACACTGTCACATGTATTCATCACTTCCTTTATAAAATGACTAACTCTACGCTTAATATCACATTTTAATATTCTGAATTAGGATTGGAAAACATTTAAGTATTTGTAAATTTGTCAAACCATACAACTATATCATGAACTACACTTGCGGCTATAGGACAGGGAGACTCCCAACTTTTCACCTTTGCCACAAAACAAAAGCAGGTTTCCGTGGCTTTGCTTTTACTGAGTAATAATGCAAACAAGACATTGTCAAGCTTGATGTCCATGCACATACATAGTTGAAACAATTTGCTCCACTGATTGCAATATCCATAATCGTGCCACGTTAGAATGAACTTATCAAATCATGTTCAGTGTACCTAGATCAAGACCATACGTCAGCATTGCATACAACTATCAATGCCTGTCTGAATGTACACAATAAACTATACAATGAAAATTAAGAACCAAAACTTTGTTAAAAATGTTGGGAAAACAGATGGAACTACTTCAGCTATGATACATGAAGTATACCAAATAACCACTGTGTATATGCAATTCCGATTCAGCACTTACCTAAAGATTTCCAAAAATGACAAATTAAAGTGATCTATAGCCAAGGGCAATAACTCTGGCCCCATGTTCACAAAGGATCAACTGATCTGGATCAACTTGATCCATACAAATATTTGCCATTTTCATTAAGTAATTGAACACCTGTTCAAGAAATTCTCAGAAACATACACATAAATACCTTAACTCTTCTAATTAACATCGTGAACACATACAAAACTTCACCATGATGTTGAGAAATTAGTTTATTATACTTATGACTGAAACTGATCAAGATCAAATCAGGATCAATTTTCAAATATCGGTCATAACTTATTAATTTCCATCTTTTTCTTAATAAGCATGACCTTTGAATTAAATGCCTCAAATGTTTTGCTGGTTGTTCATATCTGTCACAGTATGCAAACAGATTTAGCTTTGATTAACATTTTTTACCGGGTTTGAAAGATCCTATATTTGATCTTGATCCTGAAAACTGACTCTGTGTGAACATGGGACCTGCTGATGTGTACATGTTAACACATTGAATTCCCATTTAAACTTTCTGCAGCGTTTGGTGACTGTAGGTCAATTAATGAAGAATCAGTGTCTACTACAAAATCATCATATGGAACCCCTTATTTTTTCAGTAAGTCAATGGCCATAACTCGGCTGTAACTGATCTAATATAATAATAGGAGAACAACTTCTGATTCCAATAAGCAAGTTGTAAAGTTTGGTGATTACGTGAAGTGTTTAAGGAGCAGTGCGTGTCACACACTTGGCATATATAATGCCTTGATTTTGACTAAGTCAATGGCCATAACTCGGCTGTAACTGATCTAATATAATAATAGGAGAACAACTTCTGATTCCAATAAGCAAGTTGTAAAGTTTGGTGATTACGTGAAGTGTTTAAGGAGCAGTGCGTGTCACACACTTGGCATATATAATGCCTTGATTTTGACTAAGTCAAGGGTCATAACGCAACGTGCACACCGTATCGTACAAACAAACAGTTAAGTGAAGTTTGGTGACTCTTGGTCAAATAGTAAAGGAACAGTCTGTGATTTCTGGGACGTGTGTACGTATGGTACAGACGGACTGACGAACGGACGGACATCAGCAAATACATATACCCCCTAAGTGGGGGCCATAAATACTACCAGCCATTTTTTTCTAACAAAATAGCAATTTGCAACGAAATTTAACAAGTATATTAAAGACTTTGTCTTACAAGTCATAAATTAAGAAGCAATAATACTCTTCCGAAATTAGAATTGTAAGGAAATAATTAGGTCATCCCGAATGGAATGCTAGAAACCACAGCTAGTCTTTAAAGTATCAAAAACAGATGTTTCATGTCTCACGTGCGTGTTTTATAACATTTTAACACCTAATCTGATATTCGGTGTGATAAGACAGGATAAACCAACATGAAATTTGAAGTGCTACTATTGTTGCAGGCATTGAAAAACAGAAAAAAGCTTTTAGCGTTGAGATTACCCTAAGATATTCAAACAACAGAGTGGTTATAACATTTGTGTGTGTTTTGTTGTCGTCTACTAGGTCAAGCCAAAAGTTCAGTAGCTATATGAAATAAAAAGAAACTCGCAGAATGGTCGATCGTACGAAGTCCCTAAAGTGACATTCCATATTCTTTTTTTCGAGCGACACTTTTATTTTTATTTCATAAATACGAATTATTATTTCGTTTATACGAATTATTATATCGTTTATACGAAATAAAAAAAAAGAATATGGAATGTCATTTTAGGGGCTCCGTACGATCGCATATCTTTTTGAGACATAAAAACTGAAATAATTTGCATGGTGGCTATCTAGAATTATGTCTGTTTTATAACACATCTAAGTAATTGAACGTTCTTACTTTATGTTAATTCTACGTTGAAGCCCCAATATTTATCGTCATTTTCTCCATTTAATCAATCTAACTATGCTTGTATAAACCAATATTTCGATGCTGGTTGATGGTTATCATTTTGTTTTGTTTCGACCTTGAAAAAAGGCGTATGAAAGAAATTAGGCGTATGAAAGAAAACAGACGCATGAAAGAAATCAGGCGTTTGAAAGAAATCATGCGTATGAAAGAAATCAGGCGTATGAAAGAAATCAGGCCCATGAAAGAAATCAGGCGTATGAAAGAAATCAGGCCCATGAAAGAAATCAGGCCCATGAAAGAAATCAGGCCCATGAAAGAAATCAGGCCCATGAAAGAAATCAGGCGCATGAAAGAAATCAGGCGCATGAAAGAAATCAGGCGCATGAAAGAAATCAGGCGTATGAAAGAAATCAGGCGTATGAAAGAAATCAGGCGTATGAAAGAAATCAGGCGTTGTTTAAAAAAAGTCATGTTGGACCTTGTCGCGATTTCTGTAAATGCCGATGTACTTCATGTCTTTCTGTGTGCGATATTAATAGCCATCAGAGCAAATGTATTGATCTCGTCAAACGGTAATACAACACAAGCAGCAACTAATCATATTTAAAACTGCGATAATGTGACGAGTGGCCTCTGATTTATGATCACGTACCAAAAGCAATTAGAAACATCGACTGACAACGAGCGTAAACAAGATACGTGGTACCGTCTGAGGAATGACTTATATCAATAGATGTAAGGATCGTTGCCCGTTCTTTGTTTACATGGGCACGATATATTCAGTTCGTTTACATCTAAAGTTGCTAGTGATGACGTGATTATCGAAAATAATCGAAAAATCGTCGCTACACATCATACATCGGCGACAATCGGTTATGAACTACAATAATCGATTATAGTCGAACATTTTTACTTTTTTGACATCTGTAAATTGTGTCTATATATTTCGTCAAGCTATATAAGCATCCACATTAGTACTAATCAGTAAATAGAAAATAAATTATAATTGTTTTCAATTTCTTCAGTCAAATACAAACATACAAAATAAACCTACAGAAACAAAATATTTTTATTGAATGATTAAATGTTCTTATGTTACAAGAGTAATGTAAAACCCCATAGATGTTCAATGTAGTTACAAAGAGATAAATTAACTTGTATTTAAATGCACTAAGCTGTCACCAATACACTTTTACTAAAAAACTAAATATTTCGAATATTTACGATCCGATTATCGATTATGAGTTTTCAAACCAATCGAATAATCGATTATGACATTTGTCCGATTATCCATCTCTAAAAGTTGCGTGTTTTATGCTTCACGCTCCAGAAACCTTTCTTAGTCAATATGCTCCACGGAAAGGTGACTACTATCTTTATCATTGTCGTCTTGTGCGTTTACAAATTTTGAATAACCTGCAAAAGCCAAACTTTTCCATCCATTGGTATTTCTGTCTTGAAGTTATGCCAATCTTAGAAAAAAATTATTGGAAACATTATTACGACATGCATCCTTCTGTGTACATATGTTTGCAACTACTAAAATCGGATGATTGAATTGAAATGATTCAACTTGCATTGTATGTTAAAGAAGCTCTAGTTGTAAGAAATACTTTGTAAACTGTTGAAAGATAAATGCTAAGTTCAACCTCCGACGATTTATGTCAAACTAATCTGTGTAATATATGACTTATTTCTTTGTATTTTTTATTGTTGTACAATAACACTTAGTAGGTTACTTACATGTTGACAAAATGTAAATAAACATGTATGTGTTGTAGACGATGCAGTACATTGTACAAGTCTTAATAAAATGTCTGTTCTGTTCTGTTCTTGAATGGTACTTTAAATATGTTAATTTTCGATGCTAACGCTCATGTCTATTGACATATAATCAACTGCAGTCAACTGAATAAGTTTTTAATACATAATGCAATAACAGTGCTTAAGGTAATAATAGTCGGAATTGTGAAGGAAGGATTACGTTGATTAACTAGGGAATGCCACATTTACAGGACAATGTCTTCCCACGGAATCCCGCGGAAATATTAGCATACGAAACGTAAGGAGTTGATGATGTGTAAGCGCAAACATCTATGGGAAAGAGGAAAAAAATGAATGTTCTGGTCGATTATCATAAATAAGCAATTAGAATAGGCTACGAACGGGGAATGGTGGGATACTATTATTATATAAGAATTTCCAATATCTTTACACAAAATGACTAAGTAGGCAGAAACTAATCCATAAAAGCTTTTAACTAATACGCGACACAATTTATATTCCAGTAAACATGGAGCCTGATACTGTCCTGTTCTCAGTAACTAATTTATTTACATCAAAATGCAACACCATCTAGCGAAACAAATGACATTAAAGTTTACAGGAAAAAGGAAGTAATTAGACTCTACATTGAATAATAGGCCCGTATTCACAAACGTTTTAAGACTAGATCTCAGACTTATACTTTAAAATTGAAAAAAGTTAAATTTACAAGCATTTCGTTTTCATTATATTTGAACAGATAAAATTTTGCCTGAGTATTTCTTGTTACTCACTCTACACTTCTGCCATGTTTTATCAAAATATATTGTGTAATAATAGCGTAGGAACAAAATGAAAATTTACCATTTTAAAGTCTTAAGTCTGAGATTCAGTTTTCAAACGTTTGTAAATACTGGCCCTGGTAACAGGGAATATGAATTGAATATATAAACAAACAAAACTAATATGTCTGTTTGCTATATGTATAACATTCTCAATACTTGAATTTAAAAAGTTAACAATTTGTGAAAACATTTTATTCTACATTTTCTGGAACGGATGCTTTGTTGATGTTCGGATTGTTCCGTCATGATGCACTGCAATATATGGATATAGTTGATGTATCCTTTTAATTCCTTGGCTTGGTTTAGATAGAGAGGTAAATGACTTGCAAGTTGGGAATGATCGTGTCTGCGCATGTTTTACAAGCACTCTTTGAAGAGGAGTTGATTGCCCATTTATTTCTTTAAACGAATCGATCCGTTTATAACGTTCTGTTAGACAGACAATTACAGCAAGTTAGGTGAAATTTCAACAAGATATTTAAAACAAGAAATATCTTTAAAAAAAGATGGTCGGCGCAACTTCTTTTGCAATCTGAAGGTTAAAATTTGTCGTACAACATAAAAAAATGCCTAAATGTTACGACTGCCGGTCATTTAATTACGCTATACTACAGAAACTCCGATACATTAAGGTGAGATCACTGCGTTGGAGACTGGATACAAATAACTCCGTAGTGTGATTAGTCACAGACACAGTATATTCTGTTTCAATATAATTCATCATTACTTATTGCATAAGTCGTGAACTCACACATTTATCTTAATAAACTTGTTACATAGCGATTTATCTGATTAAAACAATAGAAATGTTCTCAACTGGTACATAAAACCAAGAAAGTCTTCTTAATTCTAACACGGGACAGTTCCCCGTGGTGATGACTAACAACACTACTTACTGGATATATCTTGAAATACACTATACACAATGGTAACCAATCTGCGTCAAGGATACAAACATTTTTCGGTTGAAGAGAAACTGCCTTGGTGGTTAACGTAAGATTTGATTGGGTAACACAACACTGATATGCAAATAGCAAAACCATGTTAGTACGGCTGCGCCGAAACATCTGGCAGACTCGCACAAACTCTTGTTATAGGAGTAAGGCATGTCGTTGGTTTGGCTACCAACCTGGTGGATGGGGGATCGTCGTTTAGTGATGGATTTCCGTTCAAAAACATACGTTCTGATCAATATGATATCACCAAACTTGGAGACCGCACTTAGAATTTCTTTTGGGACCTCATTCAAGGTCGGTGTTAATATAAATAGAACACCACATTCCGTTCAGTGCCTTAGTTCTAATGGATATACTGAAACAGGGTTTGTTGCGTAGCAATTTGGAGATAAGTTTTGCCGTAAGGATTAGTTTATTAAAGATCTAACTTTGGTATTTCAGTATAAAAAATAGTGTAGTAAAGAGTATTTTATACTAGCTGTAATCTTTAACAATAAACATTATCCGAAATGGAATGCTGGTAACTACATAGGCTCTACTGTAGGAATAAACAACAGATGTTTCGTGTTCCCGTGCGATTTTGTTTTCCCAATACATGTTCCTCTATTCTGATATTTGGCATGCTACGCCTAGAGAACAGATTTGAAAGTTAGACAAGGTATATAATTGTGGATAGCACCAAGAACCGATAGATAAAAGTTGTTTAGTGTTGAGAAAATTCTACCACTCACTAACAACGGACTGCCTGCAACCTAATTTCGTAGTTCTTGTAAACAAACATTCCGATCACTATCTGAAGTAAAGAGAATAAATGATTTACTGGCTTGGGAGTTAAAACACTATATTTGAGTGGTAAAACTGACTTCATTTGCCATTTCGGCTATACTGTCTTACCTCATGACGATTTGATTTTAACTAGTAGTAATATGAAATTGCGCTCCAATGAGATTTTGATTGTATTCGTTCAATTGGAGCAAAATCATGCCACTTGGCATTGTAAATAAGCGTGTTCAAGCACTAAGTTCGAGTTGCTCAAATCTCATGAAGTATCTGACCATGAGTAATGAAACTTCATATGAATATCAGTACATGAATTTGCGCACCTGTTTGTTTCATTTGATTAAATATGTATGAGTTATACCTCTTGTCTTTGTTAGTACGCTACACGTTTGTATATCGCTCTCGTCTCATCAGGTATATAATCGAGAGTGGTGGAACTTAACGGGAATAATAGTCAATTCATATAATTGGTATGTTGCAACACTGAACGTTTGTGTAGCTAAAGTCTCAAAACGTTTATGACATTGAGTTACAAAACTTTTTCAGACATGTTGTTTTGCCTCAGGGATTATACATGAGATCGCATTATGAAAACAGAGTTGTGACCCTTTACTTTGTAAAAAAGGTTTGTATGAAAAGATTGAACCTAACACGTAGAGAGTCAAAACCTGTCCATAAGCCGCTCATAATATATATGTGTTTTTCACTTAACAAACCATTCGAGAGGTTTCTGTCGTTATACTAATATCCCATATAAACTAATGTAAATGCGTGATAATTCCGTTACATATATTTCATAAACTACAAGGGTTGTCTGTACTGGCAGAATATTTTGATTATCTAATGAAAATCCCCAAGATTACTAATAATTTCAGGGCATCATCGGAGTGTTATATCTCTCTTGCCCCATAATATACAACATGACATGTCTATTAACACCTGAAGATATTATTGTCACGCGTAAAATGTCATTCAATGCGACAATGCCCATCATTGAAATTTAATACTCTTGCATTCAGCTTTTAGATTGAAAATATATATATTATCGAATATTCGAATCACTATTCGAATATTCGGACGCGCGAACGATTTTCGAATATCCGAATATTCGAATGTTGAATGTGTTTACACTAAGGATGTCGACGAATATTCGACATCCTTAGTTTAAAGACATTCATTGAGTCAGTCGGTCGCATACCGCCATCTAACTATTTTGTCTCTGTTATGACGTCAGGTCGAAACATTGTTGCCAATTGTTAACCAACATAATTGGTCATTTACGTCACGGATTTCCCCTTGATTCGAAATGTCAATGTGGCATTTAACCAAGCTGCGCTGGACCGTACAATCTACTGTCAATTCCCTGAGCCCTGTACATTCCTAGCACCAGTTCAACAACATATCTTGTGTCGATTTTACGGGTAATTTGTACGACGTTGTGATTTTATGTCATATAAAAGGCAGCAGTGTTTGCGCATTTTAACAACATAAACCGCATACTTAACATCCACCGTCACTGACGAAAAGTCAGATAGAAATAGGTGAACTGTCATCATATCACCAAGATATTGTGTGAATTAACTTTGCTACTGAAATCATACTTAAATGTAGAATTTGTGTTGTTGTGACTGTTCACCAATAGTGTTTTGTAAGAAAACGTACGATTCAAAGTACCGATTATCGATTGTAGACATGATGAATAACTCGGTAGGGTACAGTGTTTTATTGATTTTTTATTTTTTGGGTTGTTCCCCCTGTTTGGCGATATGGTTCTGAAAGTTCGATATATTTTATATATTAAGCGACGTACATGAACTTTATGAACATTGTTCTTGTAATGAATAATAACAGTAACGTCAACACGTTACATGGATAAACGTCAGTTCTTATTACTTAATACTTGCGGTTATAATGGTAGATAGATAGATACGTTTATTTCCTCCAAGTTGGAGAGCAGAACAGTATATAAAGTTTTAACAAAACAAACTTTATTTACAAATATCTACGGAACAAATATGAATGTATATATGATGCATGTACACGTAGTATATTCCTGAGACTAGTAATCGAATATTTCAAGCATCAATTCATGCATCGATTATAAAAAGGAATGGTTTAATTGGCACATATTGTCCAAGTACTAAATAATGTAAAGGCTAGACATATTTCGAATTAAGAATAACCTATTGGCTTGAAAAAACAAAATGACTGTGAACACACTTTTGTCTTTCCGAAATCGAAACAAAGACAGAAGTGTGACGTACAACGTGATTAAATTCAAGCTTAAATCAATTAGACAGAGAGAATATGGAACTACAGGGAACGCCACATACACAAGACAGTGCCTCCCCAAGCAGACCTCCGGAAAAAAACAACAATCCACAAAACATAAGGCACTTAAGGAGGTTAAACGGTACACATATTAAGGAACAGATGCACAAGGAATGGCCCGTCAGACCACAAGGAATAACTAGGAGAATCAAAGTGGACAGTGAATGGAGGGGGAGGGTGAAATTAATGGATGGAAAAAATTACAGGACAAGTCAAGACAACTGGCCGCAATAGGCCAACAATGGGTAGGAAACAATCTGAACACTGTATAAAGTGACATAATTGCACAGGGGAAAGGGAAATACAAAACACATTCATAACACAAACAGAAACAACAATCATATAGCGAATTACAGTCTTGGAACTGTCAGCAAAAAATAAAGAGTCTTACTGAAATGGAAAGAAGGACAGTAGCAAAACAATATCTCAAACTTAACAAGGTAAGGTACGTTAAGTGCAATGCACATGTACATGAAATGACTATTATACAAATATATATATGAGATACGGATCAATATACAAGTATCGATCCAAACACAGATTATGCCAAGATAACGAGACGAAATAATTATAAAAATAGTAACTAAAAGTACAATTCCATTAAAATACATTAACATTACTAATAAGTTCATCTTTATAGCATTAATCTCAAATGGTTGCAGGACCATGGTACCGAAACGTTCTTGTTGTCATATCGAAATGGGATTCAAAATACTTAGTATGCATATATTTTTGAAAAAAATGCAACTGTTATACGATTGGTCGGCTGATTTTAAACTTGTTAATGCAAAATCACTCCTCCCTGAAAGTGTACCCAATTTTATTTTTCGGCGCAGCCGTGTTAACATGGTTTTGCTACTTGCATATCAGTGTTGCGTAAACCAATCAAATCGTTCGTTAACCACCAAGGCAATTTGTCTTCAACCGAACAACGTTTGTTACCTTGATGCTGATTGGTAAACAGTTCACGTTACCTTACCGAAATCCACTAAATTCTGGTGAATTTACCGAAATCCTTTTTGGATCTGGAGTGAACAGCAATTGTAATATCTCGGCATTGCTTTATGTTGCACAACAAATCTTAACCTTCAAATTGCGCCGACCATCTTTTTTCAAGTTATTAAATGTTGTTTAAACATTATTTATGTCTACCCAGTTTTAGTAACCCGGATAGCTTAGTCGGTATAGCATGAGACTATATCAATCTTTAAGTCGTGGGTTCGAGCGACATAATGGGAGCTTTTGAGATTTTTCTTCATATTTCATATTTTTCACATATATATTTGTAATTTATATTCGTACACAAGCTTTTTATAACATTCTTCCAAAGAAAAGATAATATAAAAGCTCATTGTTTTTTTTCATTTTGAACTCAATTTGACAAAAATATGTGATAATTAAATGCGCATTTTTGTATAGAAATTTTCTTTTAACTAAGTGTTTAATAATTTAGATTTTTTCTTGATTAAAGCTTGTTACATGCTATTTCCGTGTTTGTTTAGTATTGTTATTGTTTATTTTTCGGATATTTATGAAAAAATTAGCTAAGACTCCTACCCATGTGCTCCGATAACTTCTCATGCATGAGGTTGGATCAGCTGTGCGGTATCTGTTTCGCAAGTGTTGCGTTCTGATATACACGTTCTGACCTTGGGTTGTTACTGAGGGTCGACCGGAACGCTGCCCTGGGTGTGGTATGCCGTCTCGCCGGTACCGTTGGATCGTTCGGTTTATTGACGTTCGATGACAGCAGAAGTTTTCCGCAATGGTCGTCATAGACCGACCGACCTGCATACAACATTCCGATTGCCTGGTCGAGTTCATGCGGTGTTAAATACGGTATTTTAACTGTTTAGTTGGTTTTCTAGCTTGACCGCATTGAAAGTAAACAAAAATCGATATTTAGCGGTTTCGGAAAATAGCGCACGTTGTGCACGTGCACAAAATACTGAATCGCTTCGCGGAGTTCCCGGTTGACTGATTTTCCCATGTTTATGTACACATCGATTAGACTGTACGATTGACTACTTACACGGGTGAAGAAAATAGATATGCAAAAATATATGCATTTTAAAAATGTTGCGTTTCTTTTGGCGTTCAGTATAGGAACAACAGAATAAAACAATACACTATACAACATTTTACATATAACGAGTTTGTTCAGTATATGCATTTTCGTCCATATTTATCAAAATGTATAATCATTGTGCGTTTGCATGAAAGTTTGATTATTTCATACGACGCCTGTGCAGTATAATTATGGCATTTTAGGAGAGAAAGAATGAAACATAACATTATTCTCAACCCCAATTCGATAAGGTTTTCATTATCGATTTATCCATTGGTTTTGGTGTAGGGTGGGAAGGTTGTTCAAATCATATTTTCAATTATGCACGGATTGATAGGTTGTTTACAACACCCTCTATAATCGATATTTAGGTGAACATTATATAGAGAATTATAGAGAATTTGCGTTTTATATTCAGTAATTCATAGTAAATTATTAAAGGCTGGTTGTATCTTAAGAGTTGAAATATCTATTATTCTCTTTGTGTTTATCCTAATGCGTCGAATAAGTCTTAGCATTCCATGAAATGTCCTTGATATACACAATTTCTCAAGTTCAAAGAACGTAGTGAATTTATACGGATAAAACTTACCATCTGTATCTTACCATCTGTTTCTTACCATCTGTATCTAAAAATATGTTTCTTACCATCTGTATCTAACCATCTGTTTCTTACCATCTGTATCAAACCATCTGTTTCTTACCATCTGTATCTAACCATCGGCATCTTACCAACTGTATCTTACCATCTGTATCTAACCATCGGTATCTTACCATCTGTTTCTTACCATCTGTTTCTTACCATCTGTATCTTACCATCTGTACCAACCATCTGTTTCTTACCATCTGTATATTACCATCTGTATCTTACAATATGTATCTTACCATCTGTATCTTACCATATGTATCTAACCATCTGTATCTAACCGTCTGTATCTAACCATCTGTATCTTACCATCTGTATCTAACTATCTGTATCTAACCGTCTGTATCTAACCATCGGTATCTTACCATCTGTATCTAACCATCTGTATTTAACCATCTGTATCTTACCATCTGTATCTTACCATTTGTATCTAACCATCGGTATCTTAGAGTCATAGGCAAACTTTTCATTATACTTACCATCTGCATCTAACCATCGCTATCTTTGAGTCTTAAACAATCTTTCCACTAAACTTACCATCTGCATCTAACCATCGTTTTCTTAGAGTCTTAGACAATCTTTCCACTTAGTTAATGGCTTAAACTGTTTTAGATTTAAATGTTTTAAAGTTAATGTCTTATGTCTAATACGTAAATAGTTCTGTGACCTGGGTAGATAAATTGTTACTATGTACAACAATCGACTACCACTGTTTCAATTATGTTTTATAACAAGCTGCTGTGTTCCTTTTAATGTCATCGTTATGTACATCAACATAGAGCAAATATCAAGATATAGTATGTCGCAAATAAGTATACAACAAGAGGGCTATGATGGGCCTGAATCGCTCATCTGAGTTCAATGCGTACATTCAAATTAATGCTGCAAATATGAAGTCTCGTTGTTTTGAACAATACGATTTTCAAATGTCTTCCTATGTATGTTTACATTGAACAAGTGAACCTCTTGCCTGGGTCAATAACGATCCCAGTTGCATGATTTAAACAATCTTGTTAGTGAAAAGTTGATCCCTAGGGTCGGACCGATTTCGACCCAGGAGTCTGATTTGAATAAACATTATAGATAACCACTAGAAATTACTACGAAATAAATAATCCAATCTCCAGTCCTTTTAGTTTCGTACATGAAGATATCAAAATTACTTCCTATATAAATCTATGTATAATAAGTGACACCAAGTCGGGGACAGTTTTGACCCCATGGACATGATTTGAAGAAATTTAGTAGATGACTAAAAAACAATGCTACACACCAAATATTTTACCTCTAAGCCTAATAGTTTTAGGCAAGAATATTGTTTAATTTTTTCCTTCTTAAATATTTGAGTTGCCGTGACAACCAGAGCTGTGCATGAAATGGAATCAAATGAAACATACTCAAAGAACACTACCGTAATGTTTCGTTGAAACTGGTCAATTGGTTAAGGAGCAGATGTTGTTTGAAGCAAATTGTTGACGATGAACGACGGACAATGGGCGATAGCAATAGTTAATATTGAGCGCTACTCGCTCAGGTGAGCTAAAATCCGAGTATCTATAATTTTCACCACGCCACACCTATTATCTACCGATAATATTGTCAATAAAGAGTTTCATTGGTACCTGTTTAGCTAGATCCGTTTAATATTGTTTCAGATTGATACGCATGTATTCATAAAACGTTGAATGAGTAGAGATCAGTTACCGAAGCGTGTTCTTGAATTACACACGCACATTTCCCGAGCGAAGTGCAATTAGCAGCTATGCAAGTTGATGTGAAAATTGTATATGATTGGCAATAGTGTGTTACTGTTATTGCAATAGTGTGTTACTGTTATGGCAATAGTGTGTTACTCTTATGGCTATACAGTCACTGTTATACTTTGAATATAAAAGTGGATTTTAGGTAGACATATTTCTGCTATACAATGTGAAAGTTTTACTTAATTAAAACATTATCTATACCATGTAATCCGTGTACAACCTGATAGATTATAGAGTCAGTGATCAGCACAGGATATCACAGTGGTGTACAAAAGTTTTACCACACCGGATTGTTTTCGTTTCCTCTATAGTTTTCCAAATATAGACAAAATAAACAAGTATATATTTGTGTCTATAAAATCATGCCCAAAGATGATGGATCCACCGTGTTTTCTATCGGAGAAATTTCGAAACTTAAGGTTCGAACTAAACGGATTACCCTACAGAATTTTACAGGTACGTTTTGTTGTACATAACATAAAATTATTCTGTAAATCATCCTTAACAAATATAGAATATCCGTATTGGAAATGCACTCCATTGACTGATCAATATTGGCCATGTAAGGATACAACTCGGTATTCTCATTCAAAGTATGGTTGATGACTGATATCGCTGTCAAGTGTTACTGGTCTCCAATCATATTACTCGCCTACAGTAATGTAGATTAAATAAATATAAATTATTCACTGAACACAATTTCTAAACGTCCACTTGGTATTTGGTCGAAATATAAGAACAGAGACAAATGTACATATTTGCTCCTATAGAACAGACGGGCAACCTAAAATATTAATAAAAAGTGGTCAATAATACAAACAATATTTATTTTTATAATTATTTTCCAAATTCTATTTGAATTGATTAATTGATTTATAAAGTAAGTCATACCTGTCGAATAGGAGTACCAGCATCAATCATACCGACGGCCCTGATGCGTTCTTCAGTGGTCGTTCTCGCCATCTTTTTCTGTTTTTCATATTGGGCATACACCGTGGATTACATTGAACTGAAATGTACCGCTTACTGCACAGTACACGTGATCCTCGAGCCAAAAGTTGAATAACGTACTCACCGTCACGCGTGGTCAACCATGACGATAAATGGGTATTTTCTTTGTGAAAGTCGATAGAGTACTATGTATAATACTAGAATGCCAAATTTGAAATCGGCATATAAAACCGTTTTCTTAAATTTGTATTTTATTACATGGACGTTTAGAAAATATGTTCAGTGTAAAGATAACTAGTCCTATAAATAAGATCCTTCATACCTTATATTTTGGACTAATAGATAACCTCATATGAAGAATTCAATAAAATCGTCTCTGTGCATATCTGCAAATACTCTCATAATAAACCAGCATTGAAATTTTGTTTGCTATATAGCAAGTGCAAATACACATTGGGCAGAACGTCTCCATATAAAAGATTACGATATCAATTACATAGTGCATGTGTTTCATGATAAAATAAAGCGAATGTGTTTATTGCGTGCGTATATTTGATAAGGAGTGTCGCTACACTGTGTTCCGAAAGCTTGTAGAAAACATGCGTCCTTAGTCAGAAATTATCAGGTATAAACCCAATTCGATATGGCTTTCATTATCGATGTATCCATTATATTGGGTACAGGGTGGGATGGTTGTTGTCATGTGATATAATTTTAACTCGCTGTAAATAGGTTGTATACAATACCCCTATGATCAATATTTAGGTAAACACTATATAATGAAAGAAATAGCGAAATTGAATTATAAAATACGGTCTATATTATTTTGATATACATCATCACTTCACATTATATCTCTTCCCAAAAATATGATTTGAAGTTCATTTGTTTGTGTTGGGGGGATGCTTCCGACGTATATCTTATATCGCAGGATATAAGACAAAAATCAATCGAAACTGTCAATTTGTTTCTGGAGTGTAAGACAATAG
Source organism: Mactromeris polynyma (assembly GCA_032209605.1). Taxonomy (NCBI): domain Eukaryota; kingdom Metazoa; phylum Mollusca; class Bivalvia; order Venerida; family Mactridae; genus Mactromeris; species Mactromeris polynyma. Next base: position 17,373,506 of record JASFXZ010000013.1, read on the forward strand.
AACATGGAAAAAACACGAAATCTTTCACGTAAAAACAAATCAGGATGTAAAGTCACGAATCGTAATTTTAAGTTTTCCACAGAACTATCTATGTGGCCAATTACATATGCTGCGTGTTGAAGGACTGAAGCTTAGACTGAGTGGTTGGAGTACATAAATACAGCTGTGACTTAAAGTAATATTATGCTTATTTTGTGTTAATTTGTTTACCTAAAACAAACATGAAAAGTATTATTCCCTATAGTAAAAACATCAATAAAAATGCATTAACAAAGACTGAACACATAATGTAATGATCTATATTTGTTGAAGAAAGACGTTTGTAAAATCATAGAATTAAATAAAAACTTCCCGTTTTTTAACAATCAGGCTATTTTACATGTTGTGTCTGTTAGTAATATGGTAAGCTGATATTTTCTATTGGTTATACTTTGTATAAATGGTTCTTATAAGAGATGTTTTAGCCATGGTAACAACAATACTGAATAAGGCAATTCAAACATTTCATGTTCAGATGAGCCAGATACATCTTTAACGGCCTAAAATAGATACATGGTCCGTGAACGAATTAATGAAGAGAATGTTTAAAGCATATATAAATTTGAAATTGTTATTTGAAATTTGAACTCAATTTGACAAAAATGAAGTGATAATTAAATGCGCATTTTAGTATAGAAATATTCTTTTTACTAAGTGTTTTATAATTTAGTTTTTTTCTTAATTGAGTTTGTTTCGTGTTATTTGCATGTTTGTTTAGTATTATTGTTGTGTATTTTTCGGATATTCATCAAATAATTAGCTAAGACTCTTACCCATGTGCTCCGATAACTTCTCATGCATGAGATGGATGCATCTCTGTGGTATCTGTTTCGCAAGTGTTGCGTTCTCATATAGTGTTCTAGAACACCCCTTTAATCGATATTTAGGTAAACATCTTAATGAAAGAAATTATAGAGAATTTGAGTTTTATATTCAGTAATTCATAATCAATGGATGGTTGTATCTTAAAAGTTTAAATATCCAATATTCTGTTTCTTACCATCTGTATCTTACCATCTGTATCTTACCATCTGTATCTTGCCATCTGTATCTTACCATCTGTATCTTACCATCTGTAACTTACCATCTGTATTTTACCATCTGTTTCTTACCATCTGTATCTTACCATCAGTATCTTACCATCTGTATCTTACCATCTGTATATTACCATATGTATCTTACCATATGTATCTTACCATATGTATCTTATCATATGTATCTTACCATACGTATCTTACCATCTGTATCCTACCATCTGTATCTTACCATCTATATCTTACCATATGTATCTTACCATCTGTATCTTACCATATTATCTTACCATCTGTATCTTACCATCTGTATCTTACCATCTGTATCTTACAATCTGTATCTTACCATATGTATCTTACCATATGTATCTTAGAGTCTTAGACAATCTTACCACTTAGTTAATGGCTTAAACTGTTTTAGATTTAAATGTTTTAAAGTTAATGTCTTGGAACTGTGACCTGTGTAGATAAATTGTTACTCGGTAAAACAATCGACTACCACTTTTCAATTATGTTTTATTACAAGCTGCTGTTATTCCTTTTAATGTCATCGTTATGTACATCAACAGAGGGCAAATATCAAGGTATAGTATGTCGCAAATAAATATACAACAAGAGGGCTATAATGGCCCTGAATCGCTCATCTGAGTTCAATGCGTGCATTCAAACTAATGCAGCAAATATGAACAGACCTTCAAAAGTCTCGTTGTTTTGAACAATACGATTTTCAAATGTCTTCCTATGTATGTTTACATTGAACAAGTGAACCTCTGGCCTGTGTCAATAACGATCCCAGTTGCATGACTTAAACAATCTTGTTAGTGAAAAGTTGATCCCTAGGGTCGGACCGATTTCGACCCAGGAGTCTGATTTAAATAAACATTATAGATGACCACTAGACATTACTACAATATAAATAATCTGATCTCCAGTCCTTGTGGTTTCGTACATGAAGATCTTACCATCTGTATCTTACCATCTGTATCTTACCATCTGTTTCTTACCAAATTACTTCCTATATAAATCTATGTGAAATAAGTGACCCCAAGTCGGGGCCAGTTTTGACCCCATGGACATTATTTGAAGAAACTTAGTAGATGACTAAAAAAACATGCTACACACCAAATATCTTAGCTCTAAGCCTAATAGTTTTAGGCAAGAATATTGTTTTATTCCTTCTTAAAGATATGAATTGCCATGGCAACCAGAGTTGTGCATGGAATGGAATTAAATGATAAATTCAGGAAGATGACCACTCAAAGAACACTACAGTAAAGTTTCGTTGAAACAGGCCAATTGGTTTAGGAGCAGATGTTGTTTGAAGCAAATTGTTGACGATGAACGACGGTCAATGGGCGATAGCAATAGTTAATATTGAGCGCTACTCGCTCAGGTGAGCTAAAATCCGAGTATCTATAATTTTTACCACGCCACACAATTTATCTACCGATAATATTGTCAATAAAGAGTTTCATTGCTACCTGTTTAGCTAGATCCGCTTAATATTGTTTCAGATTGATACGCATGTATTCATAAAACGTTGAATGAGTAGAGATCAGTTACCGAAGCGTGTTCTTGAATTACACACGCACATTTCCCGAGCGATGTGCAATTAGCAGCTATGAAAGTTGATGTAAAAATAAATTGTATATGATTGGCAATAGTGTGTTACTGTTATTGCAATAGTGTGTTACTGTTATGGCAATAGTGTGTTACTCTTATGGCTATACAGTCACTGTTATACTTTGAATATAAAAGTGGATTTTAGGTAGACATATTTCCGTTATACAATGTGAAAGTTTTACTTAATTAAAACATTATCTATATCATGGTGTCCGTGTACAACCTGATAGATTATAGAGTCAGTGATCAGCACAGAATATAACAGTGGTGTACAAAAGTCTTACCACACCGGATTGTTTTCGTTTCCTCTATAGTTTTCCAAATAAAGGCATAATAAACAAGTATATATTTGTGTCTATGAAGTCATGCCCACAGATGATAGAAGCACCGTGTTTTGTATCGGAGAAATTTCGAAACTTAAGGTTCGAACTAAACGGATTACCCTACAGAATTTTACAGGTACGTTTTGTTGTACATAACATAAAATTATTCTGTAAATCATCCTTTACAAATATAGAATATCCGTATTGGAAATGCAATCCATTGACTGATCAATACTGGCAATGTAAGAATACAACTCAGTATTCCCACTATGGTTGATGACTGATATCGCTGTCAAGTGTAACTGGTTTCCAATCATATTACTCGCTTACAGTAATGTAGATTGAATGAAATATACATTATTCACTGAACACAATTTCTAAACGTCCACTTGGTATTTCTTCGAAATATAAGAACAGAGACAAATATACATATTTGCTCCTATAGAACAGACGGGCAACCTAAAATATTAATAAAAAGTGGTCAATAATACAAAAAATATTTATTTTTATAATTATTTTCCAAATTCTATTTGAAATGATTAATTTATTTATAAAGTAAGGCATACCTGTCGAAATGGAGTACAAGCATCAATCATACCGACGGCCCTGACGCGTTCTTCAGTGGTCATTCTCGCCACTTTTTCTGTTTTTCATGTTGGACATACAACGTGGATTACATTGAACTGATATGTACCGCTTACTGCACAGTACACGTGATCCTCGTGCCAAAAGTTGAATATCGTTCTCTCCGTCACACGTGGTCAACCATGACGATAAATAGGTATTTTCTTTGTGAAAGTCGATAGAGTACTATGTATAATACTAGAATGCCAAATTTGAAATCGGCATATAAAACAGTTTTCTTAAATTTGTATTTTATTACATAGACGTTTAGAAAATATGTTCAGTGTAAAGATAACTAGTCCTATAAATAAGATCCTTCATATCTTATATTTTGGACTAATAGATAACCTCATATGAAGAATTCAATAAAATCGTCTCTGTGCATATCTGCAAATACTCTCATAATAAACCAGCATTGAAATTTTGTTTGCTATATAGCAAGTGCAAATACACATTGGGCAGAACGTCTCCATATAAAAGATTACGATATCAATTACATAGTGCATGTGTTTCATGATAAAATAAAGCGAATGTGTTTATTGCGTGCGTATATTTGATAAGGAGTGTCGCTACACTGTGTTCCGAATGCTTGTAGAAAACATGCGTCCTTAGTCAGAAATGATCAGGTATAAATCCAATTCGATATGGCTTTCAGTATCGATTTATCCATTATATTGGGTGCATCATCACTTCACATTATATCTCTTCCCGAAAATATGATTTGAAGTTCATTTGTTTGTGTTGGGGGGAAGCTTCCGACGTATATCTTATATCGCAGGATATGAGACGAAAATCAATCGCAACTGTCAATTAGTTTCTGGAGTGTAAGACAACAGAAAATGGAAAAAACACGAAGTCTTTCACGTAAAAATAAATCAGGATGTAAAGACACGAATCGTAATTTTAAGTTTTCCACAGAACTATCTATGTGGCTAATTACATATTAAGCTGCGTGTTGAAGGACTTAAGCTAAGGCTGAGTGGTTGGAGTACATTAATACAGTTGTGACTTAAAGTAATGTTATGCTCATTTTGTATTAATTTGTTTACCTAAAACAAACATGAAAAGTATATTCCCTATAGTTAAAACATCAATAAACATGCATTAACAAAGACTGAACACATACTGTAATGATCCGTATTTGTTGAAGAAAGACGTTTGTACATCATAAATAAAATAAAAACTTCCCGTTTTTTTAACAATCAGGCTATTTTACATGTTGTGTCTGTTAGTAATATGGTAACAAAATGATATTTTCTATTGGTTATACTTTGTAATGGTTCTTATAAGAGATGTTTTAGCCATGGTAACAACAATACTGGATAAGGTCAATTCAAACATTTCATGTTCAGATGAGCCAGATACATCTTTAACGGCCTAAAATAGATACATGCTCCGTGAACTAATTAATGAAGAGAATGTTTAAAGCATATATAAATTTGAAATTGTTATTTGAAATTTGAACTCAATTTGACAAAAATGAAGTGATAATTAAATGCGCATTTTAGTATAGAAATTTTTTTTTACTAAGTGTTTTATAATTTAGTTTTTTTCTTGATTGAGTTTGTTTCGTGTTATTTGCATGTTTGTTTAGTATTGTTGTTGTGTATTTTTCGGATATTTATCAAATAATTAGCTAAGACTCTTACCCATGTGCTCCGATAACCTCTCATGCATGAGATGGATGCATCTGTGCGGTATCTGTTTCGCAAGTGTTGCGTTCTGATATAGTGAACTAAAGCAAACATCATTATTTGGGGGTTTCGGAAAAAAGCGCACGTGTCGCACGTGCACAAATTACTAAATCGCTTCGCGGCGTTTCCAGTTAACTGATTTTCCGATGTTTATGTACATAACAGTTAGGCTGTACGATTTACTACTTACACAGGGGTGCGTTTTTTAGAGGTAGGGGAAATAAGCAAGAAAAGTTAGCCAATGTAGAAAAGGTAGCTGTCTAATAAACGCTTGAACGATTCGCTAGCGAAGCTAGCACTGTCAAAACACGCTACCTATCTAAAGATAGGTGCTACTTTCCCTACGTTTAAGAAACGGCAGCGCTACTTTCCCTACCTAGCGCTATGTAGAATTCTACTTTTCCTACTTCTGAAAAACGCACATCAGATGAAGAAAATAGACCTTTAATTTGTTTTTAAATAATATATGCATTTTAAAAATGTTGAGTTTCGTTTGGCGTTCAGTATATGAACAATATAATAATACAATACACTATACAACATGAAACGAGTTTGTTCAGTAGTTAATGTAAAAAGGAATGATACCGAAGCCAATGACTTGTATATGCATTTTCGTCCATACTTATCAAAATATATTATCATTGTGCTTTTGCATGAACGTTAAATTGTTTCTTACGAAGCCTGTGCAGTATGATCATGGCATTTTAGGCGAGATAGAATGAAACATGGCATTTTTCTCAACCCGACTCGTCAATAATCCATGACCCTATTTACACCAATGGTTGGCACGCAGTCGATATAAATTAGACTTTCGATTGACTAAGCAAGAATCCCGTGATTATTGAACTGGACTCTTGTATAAACCCAATTCGATCTGGCTTTCATTATCGATTTATCCATTATACTTGGTATAGGGTGGGAAGGTTGTTTAACTCATATTTTCAATTATGGACGGATTAATAGGTTGTATACAACACCCCATCGATATTTAGGTAAACATGATAATGAAAGAAATTATAGAGAATTTGAGTTTTATATTCAGTAAATCATAATCAATTATTAAAGGATGGTTGTATCTTAAAATTTTAAATATCTAATATTCTCTGTTTCTTACCATCTGTATCTTACCATCTGTATCATACCATCTGTATCATACCATCTGTATCATACCATCTGTATCATACCATCTGTATCATACCATCTGTATCATACCATCTGTATCATACCACCTGTATCATACCATCTGCGTCATACCATCCGTAATATTATGCTTATTTTGTGTTAATTTGTTTACCTAAAACAAACATGAAAAGTATTATTCCCTATAGTAAAAACATCAATAAAAATGCATTAACAAAGACTGAACACATAATGTAATGATCTATATTTGTTGAAGAAAGACGTTTGTAAAATCATAGAATTAAATAAAAACTTCCCGTTTTTTAACAATCAGGCTATTTTACATGTTGTGTCTGTTAGTAATATGGTAAGCTGATATTTTCTATTGGTTATACTTTGTATAAATGGTTCTTATAAGAGATGTTTTAGCCATGGTAACAACAATACTGAATAAGGCAATTCAAACATTTCATGTTCAGATGAGCCAGATACATCTTTAACGGCCTAAAATAGATACATGGTCCGTGAACGAATTAATGAAGAGAATGTTTAAAGCATATATAAATTTGAAATTGTTATTTGAAATTTGAACTCAATTTGACAAAAATGAAGTGATAATTAAATGCGCATTTTAGTATAGAAATATTCTTTTTACTAAGTGTTTTATAATTTAGTTTTTTTCTTAATTGAGTTTGTTTCGTGTTATTTGCATGTTTGTTTAGTATTATTGTTGTGTATTTTTCGGATATTCATCAAATAATTAGCTAAGACTCTTACCCATGTGCTCCGATAACTTCTCATGCATGAGATGGATGCATCTCTGTGGTATCTGTTTCGCAAGTGTTGCGTTCTCATATAGTGTTCTAGAACACCCCTTTAATCGATATTTAGGTAAACATCTTAATGAAAGAAATTATAGAGAATTTGAGTTTTATATTCAGTAATTCATAATCAATGGATGGTTGTATCTTAAAAGTTTAAATATCCAATATTCTGTTTCTTACCATCTGTATCTTACCATCTGTATCTTACCATCTGTATCTTGCCATCTGTATCTTACCATCTGTATCTTACCATCTGTAACTTACCATCTGTATTTTACCATCTGTTTCTTACCATCTGTATCTTACCATCAGTATCTTACCATCTGTATCTTACCATCTGTATATTACCATATGTATCTTACCATATGTATCTTACCATATGTATCTTATCATATGTATCTTACCATACGTATCTTACCATCTGTATCCTACCATCTGTATCTTACCATCTATATCTTACCATATGTATCTTACCATCTGTATCTTACCATATTATCTTACCATCTGTATCTTACCATCTGTATCTTACCATCTGTATCTTACAATCTGTATCTTACCATATGTATCTTACCATATGTATCTTAGAGTCTTAGACAATCTTACCACTTAGTTAATGGCTTAAACTGTTTTAGATTTAAATGTTTTAAAGTTAATGTCTTGGAACTGTGACCTGTGTAGATAAATTGTTACTCGGTAAAACAATCGACTACCACTTTTCAATTATGTTTTATTACAAGCTGCTGTTATTCCTTTTAATGTCATCGTTATGTACATCAACAGAGGGCAAATATCAAGGTATAGTATGTCGCAAATAAATATACAACAAGAGGGCTATAATGGCCCTGAATCGCTCATCTGAGTTCAATGCGTGCATTCAAACTAATGCAGCAAATATGAACAGACCTTCAAAAGTCTCGTTGTTTTGAACAATACGATTTTCAAATGTCTTCCTATGTATGTTTACATTGAACAAGTGAACCTCTGGCCTGTGTCAATAACGATCCCAGTTGCATGACTTAAACAATCTTGTTAGTGAAAAGTTGATCCCTAGGGTCGGACCGATTTCGACCCAGGAGTCTGATTTAAATAAACATTATAGATGACCACTAGACATTACTACAATATAAATAATCTGATCTCCAGTCCTTGTGGTTTCGTACATGAAGATCTTACCATCTGTATCTTACCATCTGTATCTTACCATCTGTTTCTTACCAAATTACTTCCTATATAAATCTATGTGAAATAAGTGACCCCAAGTCGGGGCCAGTTTTGACCCCATGGACATTATTTGAAGAAACTTAGTAGATGACTAAAAAAACATGCTACACACCAAATATCTTAGCTCTAAGCCTAATAGTTTTAGGCAAGAATATTGTTTTATTCCTTCTTAAAGATATGAATTGCCATGGCAACCAGAGTTGTGCATGGAATGGAATTAAATGATAAATTCAGGAAGATGACCACTCAAAGAACACTACAGTAAAGTTTCGTTGAAACAGGCCAATTGGTTTAGGAGCAGATGTTGTTTGAAGCAAATTGTTGACGATGAACGACGGTCAATGGGCGATAGCAATAGTTAATATTGAGCGCTACTCGCTCAGGTGAGCTAAAATCCGAGTATCTATAATTTTTACCACGCCACACAATTTATCTACCGATAATATTGTCAATAAAGAGTTTCATTGCTACCTGTTTAGCTAGATCCGCTTAATATTGTTTCAGATTGATACGCATGTATTCATAAAACGTTGAATGAGTAGAGATCAGTTACCGAAGCGTGTTCTTGAATTACACACGCACATTTCCCGAGCGATGTGCAATTAGCAGCTATGAAAGTTGATGTAAAAATAAATTGTATATGATTGGCAATAGTGTGTTACTGTTATTGCAATAGTGTGTTACTGTTATGGCAATAGTGTGTTACTCTTATGGCTATACAGTCACTGTTATACTTTGAATATAAAAGTGGATTTTAGGTAGACATATTTCCGTTATACAATGTGAAAGTTTTACTTAATTAAAACATTATCTATATCATGGTGTCCGTGTACAACCTGATAGATTATAGAGTCAGTGATCAGCACAGAATATAACAGTGGTGTACAAAAGTCTTACCACACCGGATTGTTTTCGTTTCCTCTATAGTTTTCCAAATAAAGGCATAATAAACAAGTATATATTTGTGTCTATGAAGTCATGCCCACAGATGATAGAAGCACCGTGTTTTGTATCGGAGAAATTTCGAAACTTAAGGTTCGAACTAAACGGATTACCCTACAGAATTTTACAGGTACGTTTTGTTGTACATAACATAAAATTATTCTGTAAATCATCCTTTACAAATATAGAATATCCGTATTGGAAATGCAATCCATTGACTGATCAATACTGGCAATGTAAGAATACAACTCAGTATTCCCACTATGGTTGATGACTGATATCGCTGTCAAGTGTAACTGGTTTCCAATCATATTACTCGCTTACAGTAATGTAGATTGAATGAAATATACATTATTCACTGAACACAATTTCTAAACGTCCACTTGGTATTTCTTCGAAATATAAGAACAGAGACAAATATACATATTTGCTCCTATAGAACAGACGGGCAACCTAAAATATTAATAAAAAGTGGTCAATAATACAAAAAATATTTATTTTTATAATTATTTTCCAAATTCTATTTGAAATGATTAATTTATTTATAAAGTAAGGCATACCTGTCGAAATGGAGTACAAGCATCAATCATACCGACGGCCCTGACGCGTTCTTCAGTGGTCATTCTCGCCACCTTTTCTGTTTTTCATGTTGGACATACAACGTGGATTACATTGAACTGATATGTACCGCTTACTGCACAGTACACGTGATCCTCGTGCCAAAAGTTGAATATCGTTCTCTCCGTCACACGTGGTCAACCATGACGATAAATAGGTATTTTCTTTGTGAAAGTCGATAGAGTACTATGTATAATACTAGAATGCCAAATTTGAAATCGGCATATAAAACAGTTTTCTTAAATTTGTATTTTATTACATAGACGTTTAGAAAATATGTTCAGTGTAAAGATAACTAGTCCTATAAATAAGATCCTTCATATCTTATATTTTGGACTAATAGATAACCTCATATGAAGAATTCAATAAAATCGTCTCTGTGCATATCTGCAAATACTCTCATAATAAACCAGCATTGAAATTTTGTTTGCTATATAGCAAGTGCAAATACACATTGGGCAGAACGTCTCCATATAAAAGATTACGATATCAATTACATAGTGCATGTGTTTCATGATAAAATAAAGCGAATGTGTTTATTGCGTGCGTATATTTGATAAGGAGTGTCGCTACACTGTGTTCCGAATGCTTGTAGAAAACATGCGTCCTTAGTCAGAAATGATCAGGTATAAATCCAATTCGATATGGCTTTCAGTATCGATTTATCCATTATATTGGGTGCATCATCACTTCACATTATATCTCTTCCCGAAAATATGATTTGAAGTTCATTTGTTTGTGTTGGGGGGAAGCTTCCGACGTATATCTTATATCGCAGGATATGAGACGAAAATCAATCGCAACTGTCAATTAGTTTCTGGAGTGTAAGACAACAGAAAATGGAAAAAACACGAAGTCTTTCACGTAAAAATAAATCAGGATGTAAAGACACGAATCGTAATTTTAAGTTTTCCACAGAACTATCTATGTGGCTAATTACATATTAAGCTGCGTGTTGAAGGACTTAAGCTAAGGCTGAGTGGTTGGAGTACATTAATACAGTTGTGACTTAAAGTAATGTTATGCTCATTTTGTATTAATTTGTTTACCTAAAACAAACATGAAAAGTATATTCCCTATAGTTAAAACATCAATAAACATGCATTAACAAAGACTGAACACATACTGTAATGATCCGTATTTGTTGAAGAAAGACGTTTGTACATCATAAATAAAATAAAAACTTCCCGTTTTTTTAACAATCAGGCTATTTTACATGTTGTGTCTGTTAGTAATATGGTAACAAAATGATATTTTCTATTGGTTATACTTTGTAATGGTTCTTATAAGAGATGTTTTAGCCATGGTAACAACAATACTGGATAAGGTCAATTCAAACATTTCATGTTCAGATGAGCCAGATACATCTTTAACGGCCTAAAATAGATACATGCTCCGTGAACTAATTAATGAAGAGAATGTTTAAAGCATATATAAATTTGAAATTGTTATTTGAAATTTGAACTCAATTTGACAAAAATGAAGTGATAATTAAATGCGCATTTTAGTATAGAAATTTTTTTTTACTAAGTGTTTTATAATTTAGTTTTTTTCTTGATTGAGTTTGTTTCGTGTTATTTGCATGTTTGTTTAGTATTGTTGTTGTGTATTTTTCGGATATTTATCAAATAATTAGCTAAGACTCTTACCCATGTGCTCCGATAACCTCTCATGCATGAGATGGATGCATCTGTGCGGTATCTGTTTCGCAAGTGTTGCGTTCTGATATAGTGAACTAAAGCAAACATCATTATTTGGGGGTTTCGGAAAAAAGCGCACGTGTCGCACGTGCACAAATTACTAAATCGCTTCGCGGCGTTTCCAGTTAACTGATTTTCCGATGTTTATGTACATAACAGTTAGGCTGTACGATTTACTACTTACACAGGGGTGCGTTTTTTAGAGGTAGGGGAAATAAGCAAGAAAAGTTAGCCAATGTAGAAAAGGTAGCTGTCTAATAAACGCTTGAACGATTCGCTAGCGAAGCTAGCACTGTCAAAACACGCTACCTATCTAAAGATAGGTGCTACTTTCCCTACGTTTAAGAAACGGCAGCGCTACTTTCCCTACCTAGCGCTATGTAGAATTCTACTTTTCCTACTTCTGAAAAACGCACATCAGATGAAGAAAATAGACCTTTAGTTTGTTTTTAAATAATATATGCATTTTAAAAATGTTGAGTTTCGTTTGGCGTTCAGTATATGAACAATATAATAATACAATACACTATACAACATTTTACATGAAACGAGTTTGTTCAGTAGTTAATGTAAAAAGGAATGATACCGAAGCCAATGACTTGTATATGCATTTTCGTCCATACTTATCAAAATATATTATCATTGTGCTTTTGCATGAACGTTAAATTGTTTCTTACGAAGCCTGTGCAGTATGATCATGGCATTTTAGGCGAGATAGAATGAAACATGGCATTTTTCTCAACCCGACTCGTCAATAATCCATGACCCTATTTACACCAATGGTTGGCACGCAGTCGATATAAATTAGACTTTCGATTGACTAAGCAAGAATCCCGTGATTATTGAACTGGACTCTTGTATAAACCCAATTCGATCTGGCTTTCATTATCGATTTATCCATTATACTTGGTATAGGGTGGGAAGGTTGTTTAACTCATATTTTCAATTATGGACGGATTAATAGGTTGTATACAACACCCCATCGATATTTAGGTAAACATGATAATGAAAGAAATTATAGAGAATTTGAGTTTTATATTCAGTAAATCATAATCAATTATTAAAGGATGGTTGTATCTTAAAATTTTAAATATCTAATATTCTCTGTTTCTTACCATCTGTATCTTACCATCTGTATCATACCATCTGTATCATACCATCTGTATCATACCATCTGTATCATACCATCTGTATCATACCATCTGTATCATACCATCTGTATCATACCACCTGTATCATACCATCTGCGTCATACCATCTGCATCATACCATATGCATCTTGCAATCTGCATCTTACCATCTGTATCTTACCATCTGCATCTTACCATCTGTATTTACCATCTGTATCATAACATCTGTATCATACCACCTGTATCATACCATCTGCATCATACCATCTGCATTATACCATATGCATCTTGCAATCTGCATCTTACCATCTGTATCTTACCATCTGCATCTTACCATTTGTATTTACCATCTGTTTCTTACCATCTGTTTCTTACCATCTGTATCTTACCATCTTTATCTTACCATCTGTATCTTACCATCGGTATCTTACCATCTGTATCTAACCATCGGTATCTTACCATCTGTATCTTACCGTCTGTTTCTTACCATCTGTATCTAACCATCGGTATCTTACCATATGTATCTTACCATCTGTTTCTTACCATATGTATCTTACCATATGTATCTTACCGTCTGTTTCTTACCATCAGTATCTAACCATCTGTATCTTACCATCTGTATCTTATCATCTGTTTCTTAACATATGTATCTAACCATCGGTATTTTGGAGTCATATGCAAACTTTTCACTAAACTTACCATCTGTATCTAACCATCGTTATCTTTGAGTCTTAAACAATCTTTCCACTAAACTTACCATCGGTAACTTAGAGTCTTAGACAGTCTTTCCACTTAGTTAATGGCTCAAACTGTTTTAGATTTAAATGTTCTTAAGTTAATGTCTTATGTCTAATATATAAAGAGTTCAGTGACCTGGGTAGATAAATTGTTACTAGGTAAAATAATCGACTACCTCTGTTTCAATTATGTTTTATAACAAGCTGCTGTGTTCCTTTTAATTTCATCGTTATGTACATCAACATAGAGCAAATATCAAGGTATAGTATGTCGCAAATAAATATACAACAAGAGGGCTATAATGGCCCTGAATCGCTCATCTGAGTTCAATGCGTACATTCAAATTAATGCAGCAAATATGAAGTCTCGTTGTTTTGAAAAATACGATTTTCAAATGTCTTCCTATGTATATATGTTTATACATTGAACAAGTGAACCTATGGCCTGGGTCAATAACGATACCAGTTGCATGATTTAAACAATCTTGTTTGTGAAAAATTGATCGCGAGGGTGGGCCGATCCCGACCCATGAGTCTGATTTGAATAAACATTATATATCACCACTAGGCATACGTAATCAATAATCCGATCTCCAGTCCTTGTGGTTTCGTACATGAAGATATCCAAATTACTTCCTATATACATTTATGTAAAATAAGTGACCCCAAGTCGGGGCCAGTTTTGACCCCATGGATATGATTTGAAGAAATTTAGTAGATGACTAAAAACAATGCTACACACCAAATATTTTAGCTCTAAGCCTAAACGTTTTAGGCAAGAATATTGTTTAATTTGTTCCTTCTTAAAGTGTTGAGTTGCCATGGCAACCAGAGTTGTGCATGGAATGGAATCAAATGATACATTCAGGAAGATGACCACTTAAAGAACACTACAGTAAAGTTTCGTTATAACTGGCCAATTGGTGTAGGAGCAGATGTTGTTTGAAGCAAATTGTTGACGATGAACGACGGTCAATGGGCGATAGCAATAGTTAATATTGAGCGCTACTCGCTCAGGTGAGCTAAAATCCGAGTATCTATAATTTTTACCACGCCACACCATTTATCTACCGATAATATTGTCAATAAAGAGTTTCATTGCTACATGTTTAGCTAGATCCGCTTAATATTGTTTCAGATTGATACGCATGTATTCATAAAACGTTGAATGAGTAGAGATCAGTTACCGAAGCGTGTTCTTGAATTACACACGCACATTTCCCGAGCGATGTGCAATTAGCAGCTATGAAAGTTGATGTGAAAATTGTCTATGATTGGCAATAGTGTGTTACTGTAATGGCAATAGTGTGTTACTCGTATGGCTATACAGTCAATGTTATACTTTGAATATAAAAGTGGATTTTAGGTAGAGATATTTCTGTTATACAATGTGAAAGTTTTACTTAATTAAAACATTATCTATACCATGTTGTCCGTGTACAACCTGATAGATTATAGAGTCAGTGATCAGCACAGGATATCACAGTGGTGTACAAAAGTCTTACCACACCGGATTGTTTTCGTTTCCTCTATATATTTCCAAATAAAGGCATGATAAAAAAGGATATATTTGTGTCTATAAAATCATGCCCACAGATGATGGAAGCACCGTGTTTTCTATAGGAGAAATTTCGAAACTTAAGGTTCGAACTAAACGGATTACCCTACAGAATTTTACAGGTACGTTTTGTTGTACGTAACATAAAATTATTCTGTAAATCATCCTTTACAAATATAGAATATCCGTATCGGAAATGCACTCCATTGACTGATCAATATTGGCAATGTAAGAATACAACTCAGTATTCTCATTCAAAGTATGGTTGATGACTGATATCGCTGTCAAGTGTTACTGGTCTCCAATCATATTACTCGCCTACAGTAATGTAGATTGAAAAATATACATAATTCACTGAACAAAATTTCAAAACGTCCACTTGGTATTTCTTCGAATTATAAGACTATATGTGCGCCTATAGAACATAATGGCAACCTAAAATATGAATATGGTCAATAAAACAAAAACTATTTATTTTTATAATTATTTTCCAAATTCTATTTGAATTGAATAATCTATTGATAACGTAAGTCATACCTGTCGAATTGGAGTACCAGCATCAATCATACCGACGGCCCTGACGCGTTCTTCAGTGGTCATTCTCGCCATCTTTTCTGTTTTTCATGTTGGACAATACAACGTGGATTACATTGAACTGAAATGTACCGCTTACTGCACAGTACACGTGATCCTCGTGCCAAAAGTTGAATATCGTACTTTCCGTCACGCATTGTCAACCATGACGATATTAAATAGGTATTTTCTTTGTGAAAGTCGATAGAGTATTCTGTACAATACTAGAATGCCAAATTTGAAATCGGCATATAAAACAGTTTTCTTAAATTTGTATTGTATTACATAGACGTTTAGAAAATATGTTCAGTGCAAAGATAACTAGTCCTATAAATATAACCCTACATACAGTACCTTATATTTTGTTTTACTAGATAACCTCATATGAAGAATTCAATAAAATCGTCTCTGTGCATATCTGCAAATACTCTCATAATAAACCAGCATTGAAATTGTGTTTGCTATATAGCAAGTGCAAATACACATTGGGCAGAACGTTTCCATATAAAAGATTACGATATCAATTACATAGTGCATGTGTTTCATGATAAAATAAAGCGAATGTGTTTATTGCGTTCGTATATTTGATAAGGAGTGTCGCTACACTGTGTTCCGAATGCTTGTAGAAAACATGCGTCCTTAATCAGAAATTATCAGATATAAACCCAATTCGATATGGCTTTCATTATCGATTTATCCATTATATTGGGTATAGGGTGTGAAGGTTGTTGTCATGTGATATCATTTTAATTCGCTGTAAATAGGTTGTATACAATACCCATATAACTGATATTTAGGTAAACACTATAATGAAAGAAATAGCGAATTTGAGTAATAAAATACGGTCTATATTATTTTGATATACATTTGTACATCATCACTTTACATTATATCTCTTCCCGAAAATATGATTTGAAGTTCATTTGTTTGTGTTGGGGGGAAGCTTCCGACGTATATCTTATATCGCAGGATATGAGACGAAAATCAATCGAAACTGTCAATTAGTTTCTGGAGTGTAAGACAACAGAAAATGGAAAAAACACGAAGTCTTTCACGTAAAAATAAATCAGGATGTAAAGACACGAATCGTAATTTTAAGTTTTCCACAGAACTATCTATGTGGCTAATTACATATTAAGCTGCGTGTTGAAGGACTTAAGCTAAGGCTGAGTGGTTGGAGTACATAAATACAGCTGTGACTTAAAGTAATGTTATGCTCATTTTGTGTTAATTTGTTTACCTCAAACAAACATGAAAAGTATATTCCCTATAGTTAAAACATCAATACACATACATTAACAAAGACTGAACACATAATGTAATGATCCATATTTGTTGAAGAAAGACGTTTGTACATCAAAGAATAAAATAAAAACTTCCCGTTTTTTTAACAATCAGGCTATTTTACATGTTGTGTCTGTTACTAATATGGTAACAAAAGGATATTTTCTATTGGTTATGTTTAAGCCATGGTAACAACAATACAGGATAAGGCCAATTCAAATATTTCATGTTCATATGAGCCAGATACATCTTTAACGGCCTAAAATAGATACATGCTCCGTGAACGAATTAATGAAGAGACTGTTTAAAGCATATATTAATTTGAAATTGTTATTTGAAATTTGAACTCAATTTGCCAAAAATGAAGTGATAATTAAATGCGCATTTTAGTATAGAAATTTTCTTTTTACTAAGTGTTTTATAATTTAGTTTTTTTCTTGATTGAGTTTGTTTCGTGTTATTAGCATGTTTGTTTAGTATTATTGTTGTGTATTTTCGGATATTTATCAAATAATTAGCTAAGACTCTTACCCATGTGCTCCGATAACTTCTCATGCATGAGATGGATGTAGCTGTGTGGTATCTGTTTCGCAAGTGTTGCGTTCTGATATAGTGTTCTAGAACACCCCTATAATCGATATTTAGGTAAACATCATAATGAAAGAAATTATAGAGAATTTGAGTTTTATATTCAGTAATTCATAATCAATTATTAAAGGATGGTTGTATCTTAAAAGTTTAAATATCAAATATTCTCTGTTTCTTACCATCTGTATCTTACCATCTGTAGCTTGCCATCTGTATCTTACCATCTGTATCTTACCATCTGTATCTTACCATCTGTATCTTACCATCTGTATCTGATCATCTGTTTCTTACCATCTGTATCTTACCATCAGTATCTTACCATCTGTATCTTACCATCTGTATCTTGCCATCTGTATCTGACCATGTATATCTGACCATGTATATCTGACCATGTATATCTTACCATGTGTATCTTACCATGTGTATCTTTCCATGTGTATCTTGCCATATGTATCTTACCATCTGTATCTAACCATCTGCATCTTACCATCTGTTTGTTACCATCTGTATCTTACCATCTGTATCTTACCATCTGTATCTTACCATCTGTATCTTACCATCTGTATCTTACCATCTGTATCTTACCATCTGTATCTTACCATCTGTATCTTGCCATCTGTATCTTGCCATCTGTATCTGACCATGTATATCTAACCATGTATATCTGACCATGTATATCTTACCATGTGTATCTTACCATGTGTATCTTTCCATCTGTATCTTACCATATGTATCTTACCATCTGTATCTAACCATCTGCATCTTACCATCTGTTTGTTACCATCTGTATCTTACCATCTGTATCTTACCATCTGTATCTTACCATCTGTATATTACGATATGTATCTTACCATATCTATCTTACCATATCTATCTTACCATAAACTGTTTTTGATTTAAATGTTTTAAAGTTAATGTCTTGAAATTGTGACCTGTGTAGATAAATTGTTACTCGGTAAAGCAATCGACTACAACTTTTTCAATTATGTTTTATTACAAGCTGCTGTTATTCCTTTTAATGTCAACGTTATGTACATCAACAGAGGGCAAATATCAAGGTATAGTATGTCGCAAATAAATATACAACAAGAGGGCTATAATGGCCCTGTATCGCTCATCTGAGTTCAATGCGTGCATTCAAACTAATGCAGCAAATATGAACAGACCTTCAAAAGTCTCGTTGTTTTGAACAATACGATTTTCAAATGTCTTCCTATGTATGTTTACATTGAACAAGTGGACCTCTGGCCTGGGTCAATAACGATCCCAGTTGCATGACTTAAACAATCTTGTTAGTGAAAAGTTGATCCCTAGGGTCGGGCCGATTTCGACCCAGGAGTCTGATTTAAATAAACATTATAGATGACCACTAGACATTACTACAATATAAATAATCCGATCTCCAGTCCTTGTGGTTTCGTACATGAAGATCTTACCATCTGTATCTTACCATCTGTATCTTACCATCTGTATCTTACTATCTGTATCTTACCAAATTACTTCCTATATAAATCTATGTGAAATAAGTGATCCCAAGTCGGGGCCAGTTTTGACCCCATGGACATTATTTGAAGAAATTTAGTAGATGACTAAAACAACATGCTACACACCAAATATCTTAGCTCTAAGCCTAATAGTTTTAGGCAAGAATATTGTTTTTTTTCCTTCTTAAAGATTTGAATTGCCATGGCAACCAGAGTTGTGCATGGAATGGAATTAAATGATAAATTCAGGAAGATGACCATTCAAAGAACACTACAGTAAAGTTTCGTTGAAACAGGCCAATTGGTTTAGGAGCAGATGTTGTTTGAAGCAAATTGTTGACGATGAACGACGGTCAATGGGCGATAGCAAAAGTTCATATTGAGCGCTACTCGCTCAGGTGAGCTAAAATCCGAGTATCTATAATTTTTACCACGCCACACAATTTATCTACCGATAATATTGTCAATAAAGAGTTTCATTGCTACCTGTTAAGCTAGATCCGCTTAATATTGTTTCAGATTGATACGCATGTATTCATAAAACGTTGAATGAGTAGAGATCAGTTACCGAAGCGTGTTCTTGAATTACACAAGCACATTTCCCGAGCGATGTGCAATTAGCAGCTATGAAAGTTGATGTGAAAATTGTATATGATTGGCAATAGTGTGTTACTGTTATTGCAATAGTGTGTTACTGTTATGGCAATAGTGTGTTACTCTTATGGCTATACAGTCACTGTTATACTTTGAATATAAAAGTGGATTTTAGGTAGAGATATTTCTGTTATACAATGTGAAAGTTTTACTTAATTAATTCATTATCTATACCATGTTGTCAGTGTACAACCTGATAGATTATAGAGTCAGTGATCAGCACAGGATATCACAGTGGTGTACAAAAGTCTAACCACACCGGATTGTTTTCGTTTCCTCTATAGTTTTCCAAATATAGGCAAAATAAACAAGTATATATTTGTGTATATAAAATCATGCCCAAAGATGATGGATCCACCGTGTTTTCTATCGGAGAAATTTCGAAACTTAAGGTTCGAACTAAACGGATTACCCTACAGAATTTTACAGGTACGTTTTGTTGTACATAACATAAACTTATTATGTAAATCATCCTTTACAAATATAGAATATCCGTATTGGAAATGCAATCCATTGACTGATCAATACTGGCAATGTAAGAATACAATTCAGTATTCTCATTCAATGGTTGATGACTGATATCGCTGTCAAGTGTAACTGGTCTCCAATCATATTACTCGCCTACAGTAATGTAGATTGAATAAATATAAATTATTCACTGAACACAATTTCTAAACGTCCACTTGGTATTTGGTCGAAATATAAGAACAGAGACAAATGTACATATTTGCGCCTATAGAACAGACGGGCAACCTAAAATATTAATAAAAAGTGGTCATTAATACAAAAACTATTTATTTTTATAATTACTTTCCAAATTCTATTTGAATTGAATAATTTTTTTATAAAGTAAGTCATACCTGTCGAATTGGAGTACAAGAATCAATCATACCGACGGCCCTGACGCGTTCTTTAGTGGTCGTTCTCTCCATCTTTTTCTGTTTTTCATATTGGGCATACAACATGGATTACATTGAACTGATATGTACCGCTTACTGCACAGTTCACGTGATCCTCGTGCCAAAAGTTGAATATCGTTCTCTCCGTCACACGTGGTCAACCATGACGAATAATAGGTATTTTCTTTGTGAAAGTCGATAGAGTACTATGTATAATACTAGAATGCCAAATTTGAAATCGGCATATAAAACCGTTTTCTTAAATTTGTATTTTATTACATGGACGTTTAGAAAATATGTTCAGTGTAAAGATAACTAGTCCTATAAATAAGATCCTTCATACCTTATATTTTGGACTAATAGATAACCTCATATGAAGAATTCAATAAAATCGTCTCTGTGCATATCTGTAAATACTCTCATAATAAACCAGCATTGAAATTTTGTTTGCTATATAGCAAGTGCAAATACACATTGGGCAGAACGTCTCCATATAAAAGATTACGATATCAATTACATAGTGCATGTGTTGCATGATAAAATAAAGCGAATGTGTTTATTGCATGCGTATCTTTGATAAGGAGTGTCGCTACACTATGTTCCGAATGCTTGTAGAAAACATGCGTCCTTAGTCAGAAATGATCAGGTATACACCCAATTCGATATGGCTTTCATTATCGATGTATCCATTATATTGGGTATAGGGTGGGAAGGTTGTTGTCATGTGATATCATTTTAACTCGCTGTAAATAATTGTATACAATATCCCAAAAATATCAAGTATGAAGCTATATGCATTTCACTACAAAGATTAACCTCCAACATTATTTCGTATTATTTTTAATCAAAATCAATAATTTGTATTTTATTTGAACATGCACACATACCCTGATTATCCTCAATTTCCATTTTCAGTATTTATAAAGAAGAATTTAATTGCACTAGATGAATGAATAATAAAATAATTATCCTATATTCCGTTTTACATGTATATCTTAGCTGCTGATGCCTCGTTATGATCTTGGCTGCTGACCGCTGCGTCTTCTCTCTGTGTGGCCAATTAAGGAGTTTATGTGTTGGTTGAAATATTTAGGTAAACACTATAATGACAGAAATAGCGAATTTGAGTCATAAAATACGGTCTATATTATTTTGATATACATCATCACTTCACATTATATCTCTTCCCGAAAATATGATTTGAAGTTCATTTGTTTGTGTTGGGGGGGGAGCTTCCGACGTATATCTTATATCGCAGGATATAAGACGAAAATCAATCGAAACTGTCAATTAGTTTCTGGAGTGTAAGACAATAGAAAATGGAAAAAACACGAAGTCTTTCACGTAAAAACAAATCAAGATGTAAAGACACGAATCGCAATTTTAAGTTTTCCACAGAACTATCTATGTGGCTAATTACATATTAAGCTGCGTGTTGAAGGACTTAAGCTAAGGCTGAGTGGTTGGAGTACATAAATACAGCTGTGACTTAAAGTAATGTTATGCTCATTTTGTGTTAATTTGTTTACCTAAAACAAACATGAAAAGTATATTACCTATAGTTAAAACATCAATACACATACATTAACAAAGACTGAACACATAATGTATTAATCTATATTTGTTGAAGAAAGACGTTTGTACATCATAAAATAAAAACTTCCCGTTTTTTAACAATCCGGCTATTTTACATGTTGTGTCTGTTAGTAATATGGTAACAAAATGATATTTTCTATTGGTTATACTTTGTAATGGTTCTTATAAGAGATGTTTTAGCCATGGTAACAACAATACTGGATAAGGCCAATTCAAACATTTCATGCTCAGATGAGCCAGATACCTCTTTAACGGCCTAAAATAGATACATGCTCCGTGAACGAATTAATGAAGAGAATGTTTAAAGCATATATAAATTTATATATCAGCTATTTTAAGTAAAGTAATTACCACAATTTGCACAAAAAACTATTTTTCTGTCATAATGAGGTGTCAATTTCCGTATCAGAAGTCCGTTAACCTAACATCATTATCAAGCAATTAAAGTAGTTTATCGTCCAATAGGTGACATGGCGGTACCTTGGAGTTCAAAATGGACAGTTTCACATGTCAAGGTTCATTATACACAAGTTGTTGTATTTAGAAACGGGGGCTATCCACGTGGTAATGAAAAATGGTTTTATAATGGCGAACAAATCGAAGTTGTGACATACTATAAATTCATGGGATTATTTATTTCTCCAAAACTCTCTTGGTCAAAAGCAAAGAACATGCTAGCTCTGCAATGCAAAAAGTCAATTATTTCAATTAACAAATTCAAAATGCTGTCGGTTATTTTGAATATAAAGAGACATTTAAACTGTTTGACACTATGGTCTCACCTATTCTCACTTATGGTTCTGAAATTTGGGGCTTTGAATACGCTGCTCAAATAGAAAATGTTCACTATCAATTCTGCACCAAGAATACTGTTCATGCATTCTCTAAGGGTGAGTGTGGTCGCTACCCTATGTATGTTATTTACTTTAGTAAATGTATTAAATACTGGATACGTCTCTTACGCATGAACAATGAAAGATACCCGAAACAGTGCTACCTTATGTTATTTAATCTGGACGAAGTTGGGAGAATTACATGGGCTAGTAAAATAAAAACTCTATTGTTCAAATTTGGATTTGGCTATGCTTGGATTGCACAAGATATCGGTAACGAACACTTGTTCTTAGCTAATTTTAAACAACGCATAAAAGATTGCGCCCTACAAAACTGGTACTCAGAAATTAATGACTCAGGAAAATCGCATCATTACACTTTAAAACCCAACTAGATGTCGAAAAGTATCTAACACTTGATATTCCTGTAAAGTATAAAATTGCATTATCTAAACTCCGATGCTCCATGCATGCCTTACAAGTTGAAACTGGCAGACACAATAATATTGCTTATCAAGACAGATTATGCCAATTATGTAACTCTGAAACGATCGAAGATGAATTTCATGTTGTTATGAACTGTTCATTCTATAAAAACATACGCGATCAATTTTTAGACAGAAAAATTAATGACCTCAAAAATACAATTTACAGGAATTTTATAATTTAATGGCATCAACAGATTCAAATATCCTAATTAATCTTGCAAACTTTACACATGAAATTTTTAAGCTACGAAGTTTGAACATGGACAGATAAGCTTCACTTGAAAAAATAAATCCATCTTAATATCGTATTTGATATTGTACATGCGTATACATACCTCTTGAAATATGTTATTTTGAAAACATATTATATATAACATATTATGTACTCATATGTCTTATTTATATTGTATGTACATTTGCGTTTTACTTATATTGTATGTACATTTGTAAATGATTGAGTTGTTTTGTTTACCATATGACTGATTTGTATTATGGGCCGGAGGCCTAAATTACTCGCAAAAAATATTGTTATTGTTATTATTAGTTTATACTATGAAATTTAGAACTAGAAATCATCGTTTGCCTATTGAAACTGGAAATTGGTCCAGAACTCCAATCGATCTTAGGAAATGTATCACTTGCCAAAATAAAATAGGTGATGAATACCATTATTAATTAGAATGCACACACTTTTGTAATGAAAGAAAAACATTAATTAAACCAGTGACTTATCATCGACCAAATACCTAGAATTATCATGCAAAACATTTAGTTAAATATGTATTACTGATCTGCATTCAATTTTTCATTTCTTTTTTGTCAAACTGTTGTTCCTTTACTATCTCTTACTTATGTATATCATGACTCCTAATCATGTCACAATCTCAACATTAACGTAAATCATACTAATCTCTATATACTCTGGTTACTTCTTTTGCCTCGTACTTAACTAATAATGTTGAATTAACCTGATATTTTCATGCAATGCATGAATTTAGAGAAATAAAGGTTGTTGTAAAAAAACATGAAGATGACACAAAGCGGAAATGTTTAGAGTTTATACAGACAGCTGTTTATAGCTGTACAATATAACACGTGTGGCGGATGGGTCAGAGACTATAACGATCATGACAGAAAAGCGATAACTGATAAGCCATGTCATGGAGCTGAAACATCAAATGTAAACACAAACTTGATGGGAAATATAATGAAGCACATAGAAGATTATACACTTCGTGCTTCAATAATTATATTACGAGAGTAACGGTCGATCGTATGACGTCACATGACGTTTAAATTCTTAGAAGACAGGATAATACCTGTCAGCATTTAACTTTTGTTTACAATGAAAATGCACGAACAGTTTGTGAAATATTACTCCCGTCAAATGTATTGCTATGTTTTATGGTCAATTTATGTAGAAAACAAGACAATTCTTCTAAACCGCTATCTCCTCTGAATCATTGAGTCTCTATTTTGGGCAACCAAGTTGTTTCGCGTGCATTTTAATTTTAAATTAATTGATTAAACCAAATGAGACAACAGCCGTTAAATTTTGGGGGAATTGAAGAAAATCTCTAAAGCAATGGTCTCTTTTAACAAATTATAAAAAACATTGATTAATATATCGCTAGTCGGAAAAAGGCGACTAAAGGGGTTTAACACTGAGATCATTTAAACAGACACGAAAGTCATGATCATAATGAATTTTAAACATAATCAAATTTGAGACTGATAGTTGTATTTCTTAAATATATCGCTCTATTTTTCTTCATTACATTGTGCTCCATTCCCTAGGGGTGTTCTGTGTGCAAAAAAGTTCCCGAGTTCAATTATTGTGCATAAATCGGTAAAGTGAAACCGTCTATTGCCCCGGTTAGATGAGACCAGCGTATGGTCTCGGGCCCGCACGGGCCTGTGGTCCATGGACAGCCCATACGAAATCAGCCTCCTGCAAAGTTGTTGTTCTAGAAGTTCTCTGTGTGTACTTACTATAACGATTATTTGGCCACATGATCATAACTATACAAAAAAATTGGAGAACATTTCACCTCGCTTAAATATATTTTGTCACGCATTCCGGCAAATCTACAGAGATATATGTGTCGATATTGGCATCGATGCAACTGGATTTTCGATGACCAGATTTAAGGCTCATGATTTCTTACAAACAATAACTGCCAAAATACGTACCGTTTTCTGATCGGCCGCCAGCTTTTCGTGCCGCGAAGCAAACAAAAAAGTCACGTGTTCACCCATCCTGGTAATTCAATAAAATGATATTAACAAGCAGATTCAAGTTTAACGGTTACCGTAGCTCACTGGTATAACATACCTTATACACAATCAAATGTCAACAGTGCTTTTAATGACACGTCATGTTATCCTTTATATTGACAGTCATTTCTTTGCGTCTACGGTAACTACCATCTAACCCTAGAGAACTTGGATCAAATTGAACCAATTCAACACCATGGCAGACAAACACCATTTGTACAGACTGAGGCGGCACACATGACAACATTGTTTCAGTACAGCCGTACTAACATGACTTTGCTAATTGCATATCAGTGTTGTATAAACCAATCACATCTTACGTTAACTATTATGCCAAATTATCTTCAACCGACCAACGTTTGTAACATTAGCGCGGATTGGTTAACCTTTCGATAAGGGGTACTTTACCGAAATCCATGTTGGATCTGGAGTGACCAGCAATCGTAGCATCTCTGCATTTTATACTTTTGGACAACAAATCTTAACCTTCAAATTGAGCCGTACACTACACACAGACCCGTACAGTACACACAACCCCGTACAGTACACACAACCCGTACAGTACACACAGACCCGTACAGTACACACAACCCCGTGCTGTACATACATCACTTTGGGAACTGAGTACACATGTCCTGGTCTCGCAACGTAATATCAATCTGATGCTCGACTATTAGCTATACGTGACGTCATACGGTTGGTTGGTATGTATAACAGCGCTCAAGCGCACAGGGTGATTCCGTATTAGGATTAAAAGTCCAGACGTCATGCGCTAGATTGACTGTACAAGCCTGGGAGTTGAAACAAGACGTCTATAGATCATTTCATCACAGTAGGATGCGGTTAGATCGTTTGAGGAAAGATTGTCTTGTTTACGGCTTCCCTTCGTAGAGCAATTCCAAGACAGATTGTACACCTAGTGGCCTCTATGTGATTCTTGGATATTCTCATGTAAGCCATGTCGGTGGGGCTCACTAAACTACTTGTTTGAACGTAGGCTGAATCATATTGGTAATTCATGTGATAATGTTGGAGCATATTTCCAGTTGTTTCACTTCAAAAGCTTGGCTATGTTCCTGGGTAAATGCTGTACATTGTTTGATGTGGTGCCGTGTTCTTGTTTATTTTGTATTACATTATTTGCATCTTTATCATAAATCTATATGAACATACTTACGTACTCAGACGTTTAACATCAGTAAAAAGTTGCATGCGATAGTTGTATTCAATATTTCGTGAATCATTGCATTAATTTACTCGCAGCAGTGAAGAGAATGGTTCGATCTTTTCGTGGTGCATTGAAAAGTTGTGGAGAATAGTTTATATGCGAACGCTGATAGTTATGGCAGGCTATGCACTCGTTTCAAGTTGGTTACTTAACGCAATATTTACAGACAAACGTCTGTCTAACTATTATCACTTACCAAGATAAAAAGGGCAATTACGTGTACTCAAAATGATTTGACGAGTTTTTTTTATAGATTAATAACCATTATGTATACTCTGTCTCTAAACAGGTTATATTTGGATATTTTTTATTAACATTAATTTATTTATTGTAGCTTGTAGACATTTATATAATGATGCACTAATTAGCCTTGTGGATTGCCTTCTAGCATTATGTAGAGGAAATAATAAATTTCAATTATTATACTTAACGCCATTAAAAACGCAACCAAAAATGTTGCATAAACATAAAGTGACATAACAAAAAATAATGCAAACAATATTTTTTATTTCTCAAACATAATTTTATAAAAGTAGTCAATAATAAAATAAAACATAATTGGTGTAGAGTTTAATAAAGTCTTGAACAAAAATTAACACAAATATAACAGTAACCGTAACACGCTAACACCTGGAACTACAAAAGGACGCTTAGTTAAAAAAGTTTCTTTTTAATGGTGTTAAGTATACATTCACTTGGATACTACTGTATCTCTGTAAAATACTTTTAATATGTATTATTACACGTGGTTAGTGCGCTGGACTTGTAACCCGGCGATCCGGGTTCGATTCCCGGTAGCGGCAGGTCATACCCTTCCATGTAAATTTGACAAAAATGTCGATTTTCCTCCACATGTGGAGAAGTTGCCGGCTCCTTGTGGAAGGGTATGTTAGTAATGGTTAGAATTCAGTCCAGGAAAAACTGGTTAGGTGAACCGGCCGCCGTATATAACTGAAATATCGTTGAGAAACGGCGTTAAACCCAATGAAACAAACAATGTAATATTACATACATTTAAGCAGATCAATACGGCTACACATGTTTCCATTGCGCTTAAAGCAAAAATAAATGTTTCGTATCACAGTTTCAGAGCTAATCAACACAACGTAGAGCTTATTATGAGATATTTTCATCGCCATATGTGCGTTGTTAGAACCATTCATGTCAACAGCAGAGTTCGCAATATTTTTTTTTGTATTTGCATTTATTTATCGTCGCCACCGGTTTCCCATATGGGCGACGCCTCCGGAAGAATGTTAGTCATATTAGATTTTTGGAGGATAGTGCATGATACAGAAGATGTCCCAGTTCCAGAAGCACCCCTGGTTCTTTTACGTACCCGATGTAAAACATCATACACGGGACCTCGGGTTTTAAAGTCTCGTCCGAAAGACTGTTTGTACTGTCATTGATGGAGCGGGGAATCGAACCTGCGATCCCTGGATTACTAGTCCATCGCGTTACCACTGGACCACGGATCCGCTCAAGTTGTAAAAAATCCCCGCGATTACTTATACGTTCAGGGCCTAAGTGTCATCACCAGAGTGTTATATCTCTCTTGCCCCCAAATATACAACATGACATGTCAAATAACACCTGTAGATATTGATTTCATGCGTAAAATGTCATTCAATGCGATAATGCCCATCATTGAAATTTAATACAATTGCAATCAGCTTTAATATTGAAAATGTATATTTTATCGAATATTCGAATGCCGAAACAATATTCGGATATTCGGGCGTACAAACGAATATTCGAATATCCAAATATTCGTCGACACCCCTAAACATATTAATACCCTTCGTAGGTATACATGCCTTATAGAAACTCTAGATGCCGCCTTTTCTACATAATCTACATGAAACTTGGCTTAAAACGTGTGTTGTACTGCTCGAAACTGGATTATTTTCATAAAAAACTAGATCAGTTGACCATAGCATAGCATACACGCTTGTTGTAACAAACTTCCAAAGGATACAATTTCTTATGATATCATTGGACCCAGGTTTGTGCCCACGATAGAAAATAGAACTGATTACAAAAGTATCACACACAAAAGTATTGACTAAATTTAGTCCCAGTTCTCTTAAAGACAGCTTAATTCTCGGTAGAGTTCATGATAAGGACCTTATCATGCATAATTGGATATTGTAAGTATGTATGTAAGTACATACATTTTTTCAATGCTATCAAAATGAAATGTTTAGAAATACAAAATATACTCTAAATTAAATATCATTCATATAAAATACTTATATCATATAAACCATTTGGAAATGTTCTCCGGATAACTTCTTATTTATATTTGTAAAAGACAGATGCTAGTAAATTGAACTGTTTTTCCTATACACGTGACTTCAGCTATCATGAAATTCTATTCCCATAGTAACGGAAGCTTAAGATACCGTAAATCAAAAATAATGAATGCGAAATAATAGACGTTCTAGATTGTTATGTACTTAATTGATAATAAACATGTTTTTTCCTCTTTTTTTACGTACTGAAAGTAAAATGACTATTACCGCATTAATGTTGGCCCTATGGTGACATATTGCTGCCACCAGTTAACTACTTCATTAACTAGATAATTGTGTGGTTATCACGTTAAATAAACTAGATAACTACTTAATTAACTAGATAATCATGTGCTTAACTAAATAAGTATCGTGATAATTGTTCAAATATCTTAACACGAAAAATTGTCTGATAGTTCCCCCAACTGTCACCACTTACCCACTTCAATCCAGTACGAACAATCTACATGTATTTAGATAAGTGTTAAGTAGTTAACGCGATACATATCTAGTTAACGACATAATTATCTAGTTAATGATCTAGTTAAGTATCTAGTTAACTTGATAGGTAACGCATTAGATACATGAATTTTAGGTAACTGTTAAGTAGTTAACTCTATAAGTATCTAGTTAACTACATACTTTTTCTAGTTAATTAAGTAGATAACTGGGGGTGGAAAAATGCCACCATATGGTCCTACAATTCACTTTTAGCACTTATCTCACCATATATTTACCAACTGTTACATGAAGCAATTAGTTTGAACTATGATGATTATGAAATGATAATTATAAATAACATACCTATGTCACCCGATTATGTGGTCCGTCTGTCACACTTGATGGTCTGCTTGAGTGATTTGAATGAAGTTGGAAAAATGATTAATATACATATATATTAAGAACAGAAAATACAGAGCGCAAGAACCGTTTGCTCACGTCAACTTTAAGCAGGATTATCTCCCCTCTCGATTGCACTTCACGTGTTCGGAGCGTTTCACCAAAGGAACTGAAGATATTGCTATGGAACTTGGTATCTATCTAATGTATACATTATCCTGTGTTCACCGTCTTATATGTTATTGAGGTCCAGCTTGGAGCTTCCTATTTTCTCTTTACGTTGTATTTGGGCGATTGTAAAATAAGTGAGCGCTGCTGTGGGATTTACAACCATTTCTGTAAGTGACGTCAATTCAAGACATGTGATGTCAGTTTTTGCAATCAGTAAACAATATTAACTCCATTATGGTCACTTCGTTTTCATATTGCAAGTATTGCTTACTGTCAGTACATACTGACGTCACATAAGACGTATTCTGGAAATGACGTCACATGAAAAAGAGTTTGGAAATCGTACAGCGGCGCTCAAGTGTGAAATTGGGCGTACCCTAAAACCACTGACCGTTCCAAGCCGGAACACATATTTTCATCCGTCATTTATATTATTAGTGTGTCCTTTTTGGTTTATTTGTAATTGTTTACTTGTCCATATAGTTTCTTATCTCCATTTGGGGTAGCCTGTGCCCTATGTATGTGGCATTTCCAGCTCGACATTACCTGCCATTTAAACAGATCGATATATTGTATATCGGGGGAAGTACAAAGCACACTAATAATTTATATATTTCGTTCTCTCACTGCATAATTGTCCCCCTTTGAAGCCTTAATAAGTATAAATGCCATTCCGTTTTGGGGAAATCAAAAACGCTGGGGAGATTTCAATGTAAAATGGTATATTAATTGACATTAATGAGAGAAAGATCGTAGCACATAGTTGCAAAATTATCCCCCTTTGATTTCTTAATTGGTACAAATCGCACGTCCCTTGTCCGGAGTATCACTGAAGTATCGAATATGTTTCAGAGGAACTTCAATAATATATAGGTACTAATATAAGGAAATATCTCGTCTTTAAACTATCATAATAACTAGCAGAATTAAACTCCCCCCTTTTTTATAATAAGAATACACTATAATAAATTATAATTGTCCAGAGAATAACTCGTAGAGTTCTGAAAGGATAATAGATACATATTCGTGAGAGGAAGTGCAGAGCACAGGAATCATGCTCATACCTTGAGTCATTGCATAATTATCTCCCCCTTTATGTTCTACTGTAAGAAATTGCGGTAAGAATCCATGGAAGTGTACAGCATCTCATTTGCCCAAAGCATCCTCATTAACAAGTAATCAGTAAAAACTACAAGATAGCTTTCTTTTATATTTATTGCAGTTTTTATATTATGTATAATAATGAACAAAGAAACCAAGTTTATACACATTCAAGGTGTAGATACCATTAACAGGTAAAAAATGTACATATATATCGAGGTATTGGCGCCAGAACCATATAAATCTATTAGGGAGATGGTATATTCTGGCTCTTACCCATCGATATGTAAATGATTAATTATGTTCCACGCCCAGACAGTTCACTGTCTTTTCCTCCTTCAGAAAGTAATTACACTGTCCTACAGATTGTGCTCTAGTCTTCAAATTTAGACGCCATTTGTTTTCCACCCACTTTCATTCACTCTCAACCATTTGTAATAATTCCATTCCCATCAACTCCTCAAAACTATCTGTCACTGCTATGTATATTTACACTAAGTCTTGACAAACCACTGTCAGGAAGCATCCCTCGGTTCTACCGATACCCTTGTTTAGTTTTGAGAGGCATACAACAATTGGTTCCCGTTTTCAAAACGCAAAACAGACTGAAAGCCGGTAATAAGGTCAAACACGTACACATTGACCGAATTACTTCGCGAAAAGTAGTTCCAAATTTTACCGACCTTGATAATATCATAAACGTTTCAATAAAATGAAATATTGAAAAGGTGACCTGCTGAAGTGGTTTGTGAACTAATTAGCTGTTTCTGTGGAGTTCAGATGGGTTTAAAGCAATGTATTAATGCACACGAGTTTTTTCTCTCTATGTGTTGTGGCAAATGCTTGGAATAGAGACATACTGACTGTGTTTTTGATTATATGCGCAGTTGTTTTATGATCATTGGAATAGAGGTGGGATATTGACGTCCATATTTTTATCTTACTTCACGTATTCTGCAAAGTGAACGACTCTGGCTGAAAATATTTACACATTGGCGTATATCTGGAAGTACATGTAACACCAGTTAACATACTTTGTGATAATAAAGTCTGCCGTTTTATTCAATAATATGCGTAAAGCATTCGTGTTAATGTCACATTATTCCCATGGAGC
This sequence comes from Mactromeris polynyma, assembly GCA_032209605.1. NCBI lineage: Eukaryota > Metazoa > Mollusca > Bivalvia > Venerida > Mactridae > Mactromeris > Mactromeris polynyma. The sequence goes on from JASFXZ010000013.1 coordinate 17,406,116, forward strand.
AAAACCATAATGCACATTAGTTTTCGGATGTCGCTCAGCTGGTGTTAAATACTACTACTAAATCGATGCCTCAACGTGGTTGATATTTCCATGTTATGTTTGGCTCATATTTTGTATTATTGCACAGTGATATGCATCTTTAGACCTTTGTATAAACTTCCATCACTCCGTTATAGCATATAAATATTCTCCGTAATTACTGGAAGTTTATGCAAACTTTAGTGATATGTATTGATGATCGTTTTTAAAAGCATAACGAGCAAAGTATCCGTAGAATAGAAGACGTACGTGACATTGACATGTGCTCTTAATTTGACACATGGTCTTATTCTTGTCGTTATTAAATGTAAGTATGTCTGGGAAAAAACCCTTCTTTGTAACGAATCTGCGTAAAACGTGTGTTTCCCTTGGAAACCAGTCTAGCTTACAAATGAAGAAAAAAACAACAGTGAATTAAAATGCTGTTCTGATCCCAATAGCTCCGACTCCCATTCTCTGTTGCTACTATCGCATACTGCGTGATACTGAAAACGATAGTTCAGAAGCAAGTACGTGAACTTGATTGAAACATAGCAAGATACAAAATCGATTCCAACTTTTTATAACAAAGCCTATGTAACATGATATATGACAAATATAATAATTACATAACAAATATCGAAAATGTCAATAGGGATATTATAGAAAGTATAAATATGTGCTAACGACAATAATGAGATAATGACAACAACGATTACTGCCTTAATGACTTACATTTCCCATTCATTATCGCTTGATTATTGTGTTGATCAGCGTGCTATTTACGCCGTTCATGTTAACCAAGCAGATATATATGATCCAGGAATTTGGTTACATGTTGAAAATCTTGGCGTCCAAGGCTTCTATGTTCATTAAATGCCTCTGTATAACATTTGTAGTTACGTAGTATCATAAAATGTATTTGTTTCAATGAAGGCAAGGTAAACAAAAAACCGGATCTGGAATGGAAAAAGCGTTCTAAAAAAGTCTTATATGTAACGAGGATAATGTTAACTTTTTTGTCCTCATTACATCTTAGATTTTTTTATTATATAACTACCAATGTTGTACAGAGGCATATAAAGAGATCAATTCAAACAAAAAACTTCTGATTGGGTGTTGTTTTTCTCCACATGAGATTGTCACAAGTTATCTCCCACTTGACAATCTCCTGTGGTATTCTCCATCTCACTACACAGTGGTTAAAGCCAAGTGTTGTGAACATACCTATTCGCTTGATGTTTCTGATATTCAATAATGTAAATAAAGGTACAATTTATGTCGAAACTTGAGATTACCAAGGATGGGTGAAACCGTTGACTTGTTTTTATTCTAGATACCTTATAGGTTGCTGCCTCAGAGATTTGTGGCCCAAAGCATTGAGCCTCGTTTCTGATAAAAACGCAATAAAGATGACATCATGTTTTCACACTATGACGTCATGTTTTCACATTAATTACAACAGCAAGTTGAAACATTTCAGTAAAAGATTTATGATCCACCGGCGAGCAGAAGAAAAATAATTATCTGTAAACATTGTGACAGCCCTTTTCTTAAGGAAAATAATAATATACATGTATTCGTCCTAACGAAATGTAATTAGTTTCTAAATAAACTGTTATACTTAAAGAAGGAAACAATGACAACAAAATGAAAACAAGAAGTAAAAATCAATTTTTATCCATGTCCCACGTGTCTGTGCTGTAACAAAGCCAATAAGGAATCATGTCTGAGAATACACAGTTTAATCGGTCAAAGTTAAACTATTTATTCCTTCCAGAAACGATGTAAATCAATACAACGCGACGATTGGTTATTATCCGGCGAGCTATATTTAGCACGCTATATAAGATGCTGCACAGCTTAGAATCACCCCACATGTGGCCCTGTGGCTCAGTGGTTAACGCTGCTGACTACGAATCCGAAGGTCGTGGGTTCGATCCCTCGTCTCGCCGGATAAAACAGAAATACTTTTCAGTGTTTCCCACCTAACATAGTACTGGCATGTAACCAGGAAAGTACTGGGTAGATTCCAGGAAAGTACGTACTGGTTAGGTGCCAGGAAAATGGTAACTGTACGATAGGTCTCATTGGCACTGTGCAGTGACCGTCTTTGGCTTCAAAAATTGTCTGTTTTATCTATACTGCTATACTGGCAGGTAAATTTCCCCCTTCGGTTTCAAAAAGTCTATTTATGGTGTGCAGGGGAAATACCGGGTCGACCAAAATACCATAAAGTGCATTATAAAATGTGCGCGGCGACGGGCGACCTCATAAACACAGTAATACAAATACTAATACAAATCGCCCTTTCCTCGAACAGCAAGCCCCAAAGTAACACGTCATCTTAATCGTTATAATTTAACGAAAAAAACCTTAAAAGCCGACACCCTCCCAGAAATATTGTTTGCTGGCGAAAGTTTCTTTTGAATTTTGCAAAGGAGCAACGTTTTGATGACCTTCGTCAAGGCTAGTCACCGTAGAGAAACATAGACGGATCTCGTCATGGCTAGATAACATATAAACGATGCATTTCCATGTTTTGGTGCATGATAAGTCATGGAGAATCGTGTTTATAGACCACAATAGAGTGTGGTTATCTGGAAAGTCCAGGACATTTTTCAGCGGCTGTTGTCAGAGCTGATTTTGTTTGTTGTTTTCGTGTCGTTGTTAATTCATTGATGCTTCAATTTGCTATGTCCTGAGGCGTATTCTATCACAACGGTATGTGACCGATGACGGGACATACATGTAACTTACACCTAAAATATTTAATGCTAATTATAATTATATCAATTTTCACCAGCCAGTGACAAAAACATCGCCATACTTTATTGAATGAATAGTTGAAACTTGTTTCCAATACTTCGTCGTTTTTGTGATGGAATAATAGGAGTCAATTATTGAATTACTCTGTATCTTGTTTTATAAGAGTTATACTTCCTGCAAAGAGTGTTTATGTTTCATGGTGGTAATGTTTCAGATATCAAATATAAGAAAGTGACAGTAATGACCCAGACCACGTGTTCACAAATAATCAGTTTTCAGGATCAAGATCAAATATAGGATTTTTCAAACTTTGTAAAAATAAATATTCAAAGCTAAATAGTTTTACATACTGTGACAAATATGAACATTCTGCAAACTTTTGAGACAGTTAAATCAAATGTCATGCTTATTAAGAAAAAGATGATAATGAATAAGTTATGACCGAATTTGGAAAATTGGTCCTGATTTGATCTGGATCAGTTTCAGTCATAAGTATAATATATTAATTTCTCAACATCATGGTGAAGTTCTGTATGTTTTTCACGATGCTAATTAGAAGATTTTAATGTCTTTTTGTGTATGTTTATGAGATGTACTGGAAAATGTGTTCAATTGCTTTATGAAAAAGGCGAATATTTTTATGAATTAAGTTGATCCAGATCAGTTGATCCTTTGTGAACAAGGGGCCAGTAATTTGTAGTATCAGTCTGTACTGTTACAACGTTTATTGTTATACTATGGCATCTTCTGAAATGTGTTCACACTAATGTTTCATTATAATAACTTCATGACAAATTGTCCATTACCAGTATTTTACTTGGATAGAGTAATAAAATGTCTATGGCGTAACATTCCTTGGTGAAATATTCAAATATCGTGACACTATGGACACATGATCGTTATTTCACTGACACAATTAATGCTCTTTGGATTATAAGTTGAGTTTGTATAGTACAGGAAACAATGTATTTGTACCTTAGTTTTATTTATTTTAATTACTATACATCAGGAACAATAAACATTCATGGACCAAACTATTTCAAAGTTAAGCTCCATTTTAAAATGGATGTTACACGAAGGACAATATATTAGCAGATTTCAGTATTGACAGACAGGTCAGGTTTCATGGTATAACATTTAGAATGCAGCTGTGTAACTTTGTGTCACATGACAAATACTAATATCGGTATATTTTTTCTTCAAATAAGTCCATTGACCAGTTGAATGGGATATGTTACATGCCCTAGTTTCGACGTTTCGGTTGCGCTCCTTTTATTGAAAGGTTCCTTAAATCACTAAACGTGCGCTGCTATGGGATTTACAACATCTTCTGTAAGGTAAGTGGCGTCATTTTAGGAAACCGCAACATGTGATGGCACTTTTTGCAAGAACGAAACATTATTTATTCCATATGATCACTTCGTTTTTATATTGCCAAATGGTGAAAATTTTGTTTACCGTCAGTAAATGTGACGTTTTCTGGAAATGAGGTCACTTTAAGAAGAGGTTGGAAATCGTACAGCGGCGCTAAAATGTTCTTAACTACTGCCCCCCCCCCCCATTATTATCAAACACGGGTGTTCGATAAGGAGTAGACACATTCTGCTTGAGTGTATTGTACACCACCAGTCACCTGTGTTCAGATATTGTACGCAGAGTTGGTTTAGATTCATGACAACATTTCTAATCGATTATTACTATATAATGACTACCAGTTGGTATTACCTCAAACAATTCTACAGGAATACATGACAGGCAATTTCTGCATTTATTTTAGCTGACGTTTGTACCATATGTTGATTTCGAACTTAAAACACTCCGGTAACAGTCTGTGTGCAAGTACATACCTCAATATCAGATTCTCTCACATGAAACGGAATATCATATTGCCAGTAATTGTATGGCCGCAGAGAAAAACGTACACAATGAATATACCTCAACTTTGCCGAGGCAAAACACATTTATATACACCAACTTATTATAATTTGCGATACCTGTGTTTCTGTTTGAACCACAATCTCCTGAGGTTAGAACTAGATCGACTATTTCTGACATGAGTACAACTTAAATGCCATAGAGTATATCATGAGGGTATATCATACACTTTTATGAGGCATCCTTTTTATACAGTTTTATCGTTTTGTGATGGAACAAATCATAACAGATATATTATGCTCATTTTTTTGTTCATTTGTTTATCTAAACAATCATGTAAACTATACGTTATCTAGTTAAAACTTCAATAAATATGCTTTATCACAGAATACATTTATAATGTACTTTTTTTTTTTTTCGAAAAGAGATATTTGTATTATCATAAAAAAAACACAACAAATGGGTGCTTTTAACTAGTTTTGTCTCTTAGTAACATGATTCAACAAGATTGTTATAAACGGTTATACATATGGCAATGGTTCTTATTAATAATGTTTTAGACTATGTAGCAACAATACTGGATGAAGCCCATTAAAACATTTTAGGTTCAGATGAGCCAGATACATCTTTAAAGTTGTTGACATGCGCGCATTTTGATGCTCTTCTGATACAAATTCGTTAATTCTTTATGGAACAGTCGTTGCATTTAATAGATATAGTTTGATGTTTAAAGTTTGAATCCAGCCCTAGATGTAAACAAACGCTAGACTCAATATGTATATATTATATAGAATGGGCAGTAACATATACTCAGTACATTTAAAAACGCACAGTGTTGTTTCTGTGATATGTCTTTTAAATATCATTTCAGTTTGTTTAAAACTCGTTTTGATATGAAAATATCTGATTATCGAAAGAAAATTTAGCGTTCACCATTGCGTAAAATGAATAATATCATGTTAAGTTCCTATCTTGCATACCTAGGTAAGTTCATGAAATTTGAGAAATCTTACACTTGCTGAGTATATTTATGAACTTTGCTACAATCTCCTGGCAAAGATGAAATTCCGTTTACTATCATAGTTTTATGTTGAATCCCGTGTTTGCAGACAAATTTAAAATAAATTATCTTTTTATTTCGGTAAATATCGTTTTTATGTCTCAAAACGCTATGATAACGAATTTATTTCGCTTAATTATCAGAGTTCCGAATAACTTTTCACAAATCTGTCGATTTCGTTGAAACCGCTTGGTTCGTTTCTGTTATTATATGAAAGTTGAAGCGATAAGGATATAAGTATCATGACGTAATATTGTAAACACAACTTGTATTTATCAATCGCTTTCAACAGACTTACATAAACATGAGATATGTCTTAAGAGTACATTTTCTGAGTACACTTCCATTAACATTTAATATTTCAAACCTGACGTGATCTAAATAGTTCGTGTATGTTTTTGTTTTTCTTTTTAATGTTCTTCACTGCAAGCCACATTTTCTGAGTACACTTCCATTAACATTTAATATTTCAAACCTGACATGATCTAAATATTACTTATTTGGTTTTTTTTCTTTTTGATGTTCTTCGCTGCAAGACGCATTTTCCGAGTATACTTCCATTAACTTATAGTTTTTCAAAACTGACATGATCTAAATAGTTCTTATATGTTTTTTTCTTCTTTTGATGTTCTTCATTGCATGCCGCCTTTTCCGAGTACACTTCCAGTAACATAAAATATTTCAAAACTGACATGATCTAAATAGTACTCGTATGTTTTTCGGCGTACTAACATGGTTTTGCTATTTGCATATCTGTGTTGTGTAAACCAATCAAATCTTACGTTAATCACCAACTTAATTTCTCTTCAACCGAACAACATTGGTAACCTGGACGCGGGTTGGTTAAGCTTTCGATAAAGGGTACGTTACCTTACCAAAATCCACTTAATTTCGCTGAATTTACCGAAATCCATCTTAGATCTTGATCGAGTGACCAGCAATCGTAACATCTCGGCATTTTCTTTATGTTGCACAAGAATCTCACCTTTCAAATTGCGCCGACCATCACGATTTCAAGATATTTGACGATATCCGTTAGCTTGCTACCAATAGCAATACCTACAGTGGTAAACATTTTATGACATTTTGCAGTTTGAGACTAACTATCAGTCAATTAACTTACACTGATTTTAAATAATTGATATTCATCACTTCAGTTCAATCAGCGATGGGTTAACGTGAACTGCGCAGGGGTAATATGAAATCGGGTTAGGGTTATACCCAGGGGGTAATATCGATTTCAGATAACCGGAAGTAATTTTTATCTAGCTTGAACTCTTTAAATCGCTTGCACTTGTAGATCCTCATTATGGGACACAGATATATTTTTTGTATGTACGTAAAGATTCACCATCATTGGTTATGTTGACAAAAATCATGTGGTTTGGCCTAAGAAGTTGTGAATTATGGTAATATAACTCGTTTGTGCCCTCCATCATAAACACGACGAAATTCGCTGGAGATATAAGGGACGCCGCCAAATTATTTCACAGTTGCCTCTCCGGTGCTCATTACGGTTTTTCGGCGCAGCTATTTGCATATCATAAACCAATGAAATATTACGTTAACCATCAAGGCAATTTCTCTTCAACCGAACAACATTTGTAATCTTGCCGCGGATTGGTTAACCTTTCGATAAAGCGTACGTTACCTCACCGAAATCCACTGAATTTCGGTGAATGTACCGAGACCAATTTTGGATCTGAAGTGACCAGCAATCGTAACATCTCAACCCGGGATATTTTTATGTTGCACAACAAATATTAACCTTCAAATTACGCCGACCATATTTTTTCAAGATATTTCTAGTTTTCAGTTATTTAGCATGGTGACCATTTTTCGATTCACAACTCGTTCGAGGTTTCATAGTGACAAATACTTAAAAGTCATCCGATCGTATTCCATCATATTATGATGCATTAATAATATTAATCATACTTCTGTGTAACGATTAAAAGGGGAATGTCAGTATGTTGGAAATGAAGTATCTGAGTTTTGATGAAACGTTTGGTATTTTGTCTTACTTACGTGGAAGCAGTAAATCTGAGCTCATTTCTCGTTAATGCGCCCCGTTGCCATGGTAACTGTTACACTCTCAAGATACTTGTTTGACTGTTCGACAGTTTAAATTATGAAAAAATGCAACCATTTATTAAGTAACATCTTTGCTAAAATAATGTACTAATGTTTAAAAGAAGACAGATAATATTTATCAAATCAAATGCAAACAATGAAATGTGTCTGTACTTGATATTAGATCTGGTATGAAAGAACGCAGGTACACTGTGAGTCTAGTCATCAACATATGTATAGATAGTGTGAACATTAAACTTTAAAATATAAAACTCAGTGATATTTTGGTATTATTTAAATGGTTGCAAACCAGCTGGGTCCCGTTTCATGAACATTCTTATCTTAACTATTTTCTTATCTTAAATGTTTGATTTCAGATTTTTTTTAAGAATTTCCTAAACCGTTGCAAAAAGTGTTTCTTAAAGTGATTTTCTTGTACTCGTCGTCTGTTTACATATTAGATAAAAATGGCGGCAATATTTAGGCAAGAACTAAAACGTTTACTTAGCAAAGAATTTCTTAAGCTAAGAATTTCCTTTGAGTGTTAATGAAACGTCGCCCTGAATTTATAAAATAAAACATACTATGCCCTACATTCATATATCGTATTTAAGTACATGCATTTGTCATAGACATTTAAAGATGTGAGGCTCTTAAATGTTAATTTGATCTATATAAATATTAAGAACAAACATTTTGCAAACCATTGCTGTATTGCCATGGACAACTACTGCATTAGCTATAAAAACACAAAGTACTTCAAGGGTTGTTCTGGGCTAAATGCCTGATTTCGATATAATTTCAGAAAAAACACAAACCCTCTTCACAAAGTTTTATCAATTTTGTTTTAAAGAACTGTTTTTGTTACCATGACAAGCATTTATAATTATTGGGGAAATGCCAAAAAAAAATTGTATTGACAAGAGTTGTTCGTTTTTTTATACAGACTGATGCATAGAATGTAACTTAGTCTAAATGAGTGCAGGTGATTATGTTGCTATGGTAATAATAATCAATTATTCAAGATATTATGCATCGATGCAACCGGATTTTGGATGACCAGGTTTAAGGCTATTAAAAACTATTTCTAACAAATAAAAACTGCCAAAGTACGTATAGGTTTTCGTGCCGCGCAGTTAACAAAAAGTCACGTGTTCACCCACCCTGTATTTGTATAAGGAAAGATGTCCGTTACCGATCAAGTACCTTAACTGGTTTTGTTCCTAGATAATGTACGCATGGTACAGATGCGTACCAAGCGAGTCTGAGTAGTAGAACATATGATGAAATATGCAATGCATGCTGCAGATATTATTGATGAGAAGAGAGATTGAAGTGCGCTTGTTTTATGGTGCAAATGATGCTACGTGTGGTTGTCATTGGCTATAATTTAGGGGATGTTAATAACTGCTAAAATCAAGGATGATATATTGATCCTTATTGATATAAAATAGAATCGCAAGTTACGACAGAAACGTTCCAACATCAAAGATAATGAAACTGTCGTTCCATTATTTGAACAGTAAATTGATGACTTGTTTGCGTGTTAATATACTGTCTGAATGCCTTGCGTACAGACGAATTGTACCATAGTTTTATATTAAATGCAAGTGAAATATCTGCTTTGTTGTCTAAATGTCTTATTAATATGCAAGTATAGACTTTTCAGCTGTTGCGCATGATGTGGTATGCACCGAAAAATCATTATTTACCGATGGAGGTGATAATCGAGATATCAACGTCATATGCATCTGTTGAAGTCCTTAATTGTTTTTTATATAAATCGTTTCACTTCTACGTGAAAAATGTAACTGGTGAGCGGAGAATCGTAATTAGATAATTACAACATTTCAAGCATGATTTAACATTCAACATCACTGTTCCATATTTCAAAATTTATTTAACAAGTAGTGAAAAAAGAAACAATTAACACGATATCACAGACAACGGCTATTTCCAAGGCGTTCTTTAGAAACAGACTGACATATAAGGTATGCTCATTGGGATGCCTCTGTGGCTATTTACAAACCAATATCAGTGAACACATCGCATATTAATGCATACTCGAAATAGTTCACCCCTGGGACAATAATAAGCGATCATTTACAGAATGAGTATATGGTTTTTCTGACGCAAACTGTAATTACATTAACAGATACACTGAGGATTATTTTAATCACATTTTACTCTTCCATATATGTGTGTGTTTCTGTTGATTTAGATTGCCCTCTACAGTAATTTATGAATTAAATGAATTGAAACTATCCAAAAACGTCGACGTAATTTACATTCATCATTTCAGATAACCTTATAATGTAACAAAGATTTTCAAAATACCATATGGCGGTTTTTTAAGTATTAAACCCGATCGAAAATGATAGTGTCCTGTAATGCCCGAAAATAGTGCCCTGTAATGCTCGACAATAGTATCCTGTAATGCTCGACAATAGTGGCCTGTAATGCTCGACAATAGTGGCCTGTAATGCTCGACAATAGTGCCCCCTGTAATGCTCGACAATAGTGTCCTGTAATGCTCGACAATAGTACCCCCTGTAATGCTCGACAATAGTGCCCCCTGTAATGCTCGACAATAGTGCCCCCTGTAATGCTCGACAATAGTGTCCTGTAATGCTCGACAATAGTACCCCCTGTAATGCTCGACAATAGTACCCCCTGTAATGCTCGACAATAGTGCCCTGTAATGCTCGACAATAGTGCCCCCTGTAATGCTCGACAATAGTGCCCCCTGTAATGCTCGACAATAGTGTCATGTAATGCTCGACAATAGTGCCCCCTGTAATGCTCGACAATAGTGTCATGTAATGCTCGACAATAGTGCCCCCTGTAATGCTCGACAATAGTGCCCCCTGTAATGCTCGACAATAGTGTCATGTAATGCTCGACAATAGTGGCCTGTAATGCTCGACAATAGTGGCCTGTAATGCTCGACAATAGTGCCCCCTGTAATGCTCGACAATAGTGTCATGTAATGCTCGACAAAAGTGTCATGTAATGCTCGACAATAGTGCCCCCTGTAATGCTCGACAATAGTGCCCCCTGTAATGCTCGACAATAGTGTCATGTAATGCTCGACAATAGTGGCCTGTAATGCTCGACAATAGTGGCCTGTAATGCTCGACAATAGTGGCCTGTAATGCTCGACAATAGTGGCCTGTAATGCTCGACAATAGTGCCCCCTGTAATGCTCGACAATAGTGTCATGTAATGCTCGACAATAGTGGCCTGTAATGCTCGACAATAGTGGCCTGTAATGCTCGACAATAGTGCCCCCTGTAATGCTCGACAATAGTGTCCTGTAATGCTCGACAATAGTACCCCCTGTAATGCTCGACAATAGTGCCCCCTGTAATGCTCGACAATAGTGCCCCCTGTAATGCTCGACAATAGTGCCCCCTGTAATGCTCGACAATAGTGTCCTGTAATGCTCGACAATAGTACCCCCTGTAATGCTCGACAATAGTACCCCCTGTAATGCTCGACAATAGTACCCCCTGTAATGCTCGACAATAGTGCCCCCTGTAATGCTCGACAATAGTACCCCCCTGTAATGCTCGACAATAGTGGCCTGTAATGCTCGACAATAGTACCCCCTGTAATGCTCGACAATAGTACCCCCTGTAATGCTCGACAATAGTACCCCCTGTAATGCTCGACAATAGTGCCCTGTAATGCTCGACAATAGTGCCCCCTGTAATGCTCGACAATAGTGTCATGTAATGCTCGACAATAGTGGCCTGTAATGCTCGACAATAGTGGCCCGTAATGCTCGACAATAGTGTCCTGTAATGCTCGACAATAGTACCCCGTAATGCTCGACAATAGTATCCTGTAATGCTCGACAATAGTGGCCTGTAATGCTCGACAATAGTGGCCTGTAATGCTCGACAATAGTACCCCGTAATGCTCGACAATAGTGGCCTGTAATGCTCGACAATAGTACCCCGTAATGCTCGACAATAGTATCCTGTAATGCTCGACAATAGTGGCCTGTAATGCTCGACAATAGTGTCATGTAATGCTCGACAATAGTGGCCTGTAATGCTCGACAATAGTGTCATGTAATGCTCGACAATAGTGTCATGTAATGCTCGACAATAGTGTCATGTAATGCTCGACAATAGTGGCCTGTAATGCTCGACAATAGTACCCCGTAATGCTCGACAATAGTGGCCTGTAATGCTCGACAATAGTACCCCGTAATGCTCGACAATAGTATCCTGTAATGGTCGACAATAGTGGCCTGTAATGCTCGACAATAGTGGCCTGTAATGCTCGACAATAGTGGCCTGTAATGCTCGACAATAGTGTCATGTAATGCTCGACAATAGTGGCCTGTAATGCTCGACAATAGTGGCCTGTAATGCTCGAAAATAGTGTCATGTAATGCTCGACAATAGTGGCCTGTAATGCTCGACAATAGTGGCCTGTAATGCTCGACAATAGTGGCCTGTAATGCTCAACAATAGTGGCCTGTAATGCTCGACAATAGTGTCATGTAATGCTCGACAATAGTGGCCTGTAATGCTCGACAATAGTGTCATGTAATGCTCGACAATAGTGTCATGTAATGCTCGACAATAGTGGCCTGTAATGCTCGACAATAGTGGCCTGTAATGCTCGACAATAGTGGCCTGTAATGCTCGACAATAGTGGCCTGTAATGCTCGACAATAGTGTCATGTAATGCTCGACAATAGTGGCCTGTAATGCTCGACAATAGTGGCCTGTAATGCTCGACAATAGTGTCATGTAATGCTCGACAATAGTGCCCTGTAATGCTCGACAATAGTGTCATGTAATGCTCGACAATAGTGTCATGTAATGCTCGACAATAGTGGCCTGTAATGCTCGACAATAGTGGCCTGTAATGCTCGACAATAGTGGCCTGTAATGCTCGACAATAGTGGCCTGTAATGCTCGACAATAGTGTCATGTAATGCTCGACAATAGTGGCCTGTAATGCTCGACAATAGTGGCCTGTAATGCTCGACAATAGTGTCATGTAATGCTCGACAATAGTGCCCTGTAATGCTCGACAATAGTGTCATGTAATGCTCGACAATAGTGTCATGTAATGCTCGACAATAGTGGCCTGTAATGCTCGACAATAGTGGCCTGTAATGCTCGACAATAGTGGCCTGTAATGCTCGACAATAGTGGCCTGTAATGCTCGACAATAGTGTCATGTAATGCTCGACAATAGTGGCCTGTAATGCTCGACAATAGTGGCCTGTAATGCTCGACAATAGTGTCATGTAATGCTCGACAATAGTGCCCTGTAATGCTCGACAATAGTGTCATGTAATGCTCGACAATAGTGTCATGTAATGCTCGACAATAGTGGCCTGTAATGCTCGACAATAGTACCCCGTAATGCTCGAAAATAGTGCCCTGTAATGCTCGAAAGTAGTGTCCTGTAATGCTCGACAATAGTGCCCTATAATGCTCGACAATAGTACCCCGTAATGTTCGACAATAGTGCCCTGTAATGCTCGAAAATAGTGCCCTGTAATGCTCGACAATAGTGCCCTGTAATGCTCGACAATAGTGCCCTATAATGCTCGACAATAGTACCCTGTAATGCTCGAAAGTAGTGCCCTGTAATGCTCGACAATAGTGCCCTGTAATGCTCGACAATAGTACCCCGTAATGTTCGACAATAGTGCCCTGTAATGCTCGAAAATAGTGCCCTGTAATGCTCGACAATAGTGCCCTGTAATGCTCGACAATAGTGCCCTGTAATGCTCGACAATAGTGCCCGGTTTTGCTCGAAACTTGTGCCCGGTTTGCTCGAAACTAGTGCCCGGTATAAATAATATAGACGACTGATATTATGATATTATGATACGTGTTATACCAATCAACAGTCATATTTGTTTATTTAACACACTCCATTCTTGAATCCATGCCGTGCGTCTTTAGTGTCCTGCTGATTTCTATTAAATCATTTTTTGTATATGAATAATACGTGTGAAATCTATTCGCGTCATTCATGTCGTCTCCACGGGGGTACAATTAGTGTTGTTTCTGTCTTATTATCTGATCTAATTCGGTCTTAAATGTTTTGCTATCAAAGGAAGTATGAATATGAATACGTATTTGACATCAATATGATGTCTTCAGAGGTCAAATGTATTTCCGCCTTGTGCGCTGTTTGATTAAGAGGTCACACTATCGAGTTTTATACATATCCGTTGTCGTTAGAAAATCACCGTTCTATGATGATTGATATTCCGACATGGCATACCACAGAAAGTGACGCCTTATCTCTTGGGAACGTTAACAGCTGCGTAAAATACTTCGTTATTATATTCTCATCGCTCGGAACTGTTGATTTACCATTATTTGATTCAAGTAAATATATTTACTAAAAGGCCATAGAAAATGGAAAAAAACGTTTTAAATATGTTGCGCCTTGAGTAACGAAAATATTTTTTTTGTTATTTAATCGAGTTCAAAGTAAGTGAAAAGCTATAATCTAGTGCTTCTAAATTTACAGCAAACGAATGTGTGCCTCTTACTGGTGTACTCAAAACTCCAATCGACTGTATTATTATTATTATTATAGATCACACTTATCATATATGAAATACATTAAAAAGTGCTAAATACAATAACATAATAAGTGGCATAGCAAGTTAAAAGCCACTAAAAAACATAAAACAAGAACTATCATTAAAACAGATAGTCGGCACAATATGAAGATTTAGATTTGTTTTGTAGCATAAAAAAATGTCTAGATGTTAGGATTCCTTTTCAAAATGGATTTCGGTAAATTCACCGAAATTCAGTGGATATCGGTAAGGTAACGTACCCTATATCGAAAGGTTAACCAATCAGCGTCAATGTTACAAACGGTGTTCGGTTGAAGAGAAATTGCCTTGGTGGTTAACGTAAGATTTGATTGGTTTACACAACACTGAAGTGCACAGAGTTAATACAATTCTAAAACAACAATTTATCAAGTTCAATCGTCATTGAGTAATATCGAAGTCTCAAAATTACAATAAATGGCTGGAACTAATTGCTAGATCCGACGGCAGTTCGAGGTTCGAAGTTTTACTGTATATAATATATGATAGTATAAAAACAAAAGAAAGGTGAAGAGCTGGTGGGATAGGGTTGACATTTTCAAACAGTTAAAACCTTATTGTCAACAACAGTAAGAAAACCACACAATTTAAAATAAAGTCAGTGCCAAATGGGTTTCATAAGACATGAATTTAAATGATATCTTAAAAACATTTAATGATTGAGCGCCTTGTGAAGTGCTTGGGAAAGCATTCCATAAGTCGAAGCTTCTGTTTCCATATAAAACAGTTCTACTCCTTGTCACCACTAATGTCAGGGGGTTACTATAACGTAGGCCCCTAACCGGTCTATATACGTTCAACAGTTGTTTTATATATATAGTGGAGATTGATCATGTCAGACAGACAGAAATTGTACTTAAATTCCAATTAGGCTATAAAGCCCACGAGGACATACAATAAGCATACCTTCAAGACAGACGAACAGTATACACCATGATTACATACATTTTCCATACAGCAATATTCTATCTAACAACAATATCACATGGATATAGTTTACTGAATGTAACATGTAACATACTGGTTACAAACTTCAGATATACATTTGGATAAGGTCATAACATCATTAACATGTATACTAGAGTTGCTTTCATTCTAATTATGTAAAAGCAAAAATAAAAATATTATCATAACTAATTCGTGTTACATTCTAGTGACAAAGACAAGTTACCATACATTAACGAGTTTCTAATATTGAATGCATTGTAAATTTCGTACAGTGTTCTTATTCTCTGAGTTTATGAGATCAATAAATTTTTCCATATTTGGTCTGATCCAATATTTTTTAGATAAATATCGTATGCGTATATCAAGATACATGTCTCATTCAATAACGAAATGATATTCATCCTCTATGGTGTTACAATTTATAGATTTTCTTTCAGTTAAAGGTATTCATGATACCCCTTATATGTATGAATAAGAATTTATGCTGAATCCTGTATGTGTTATACCGCGGTACTTGACAACACTAAAACTTTTGTAAGGAAACCTTAAAATGAATCAAAGCGCTGAAAGAACTGGAGTTGTTCGGTATTGAACACTGGCTCATATACGTTTGGAGATACGAGTGACACAAGATTGCATAGTTACTCTGTGTGCTATGTTTTAACCAAGTCAAGGGGCGTAAGTTTGCACTTGCCAGGCACAGTCAAACATGAAACCCCAGGTGCACAACTACACATGCTGGTGAACATTCCTGTAAAGTTTTATGACTCTGGCTCATATACTTTTGTACATATGAGTGACACAAGATTTTGTGACGGACAGACGTACAAGGGCAAACATATATGCACCCCTTTCAGAGCGGGGCATAAAATTGTGTCAAGCAACAGCAAAGCTTAACAAACTGATATAGTGATTGAACTGTAATTATAACATAGAAATATTTAAGGATTTCTGCCACATGTTTATGATGTACAACACATGTCAAAATTTGCAACTGTCAGGTGGCAGTGACACATACTGAAAGGTAGACAATCTCAAGGGTTTGCCAGAATAATATTCATGAACATAAATACTGTGTCCGCAAAAACACATGAAATTAATTATTCAATCACAAATGCATACATCTGTCAACGCTTTTGTTTCAGTTTTGAAAACTCAATCTGACAGATTGGAAAATTCATTTTAACAGCATTTTTTAAAAAGTCACTCCATGATGTTATTTGCTGCACTTCATGACAACACATTATTCAAAGTTGGTCAACAGTGAAATGGAACTCTTCTCAGCGTCGAATAATCTTTCTTCAGCAGTAGCCTATCACTAAATAACATGAAAACAGAAAATGTTGATAAGTAATTTTCATAAATACAGGCATATGTACTTAATATACCATGATCATTTTTCACATTTCTTAGTTTCTTACAAAATTGCAAATGGAAAACATAGACTGTGTAGCTAAGCACATTTGGCACGGTGAAACAAAATGAATCATGCTTTAAATTAATTCAATACATATTTGATCAACTTTATGTTCAAACTTACCCTGATTGCCGTCCTAAAATATGCCATTAGTTACCAACATGGCTGTTTCAACAAAGAATTATGGCTTCAAACAGTAGCAGTAGTTCCATTACACCATTCTAAGCACTTGCAATGTGCGATTCTGGAATCTCATATAACGTAGATCACAATTCATCTGGACTGAAATGCATCGTTTGTCAATCACGGCTGCAAAGAAGAATCATGAATAAAGAACTTTGAAGCTATGTATAAGAATAGAACTAATAAGAACTATGCCAACAAGTTGTGAAAATCATCTTCTTGTACCGGTAACTGTTAAACAATCTTTTTCAACAAAAATATTAAATTTTATTATCCAGTGCCATGTTCACAGTACAATTAAGGAAATTGTGTATACTCCAAGTCTTAATGAACACGCCTCAATGTGTTTGAACACAATCACTTGTAAGGTATTCTGGTTTGAGTGCTGGATGTCATGGGTTTAACCCCCGACTGAGTCATGCCCTAGATGTACAAATGGTATTTACATCTCCCTTACTTGGTATTCAGCATATGAAAAGGATAAAACAGGAGATAAATAGGCCCTGATAAGTATATGTTAGAATAGTGGATATTCTCTTGATTGCATATGAGCGCTGTATATCACAATAATGGTTTATCACAAATTTGTAGCAGTTTAAGCAAATCAAGGGGAAAGTGTGCCCGATGTGGTCTTCGAACCCGAGACCCCCTAAACACTAGTTCAGCGCTCTACCGACTGAGCCAACTAGGCAGCTGTCTTACCCTACAACACTACACTTCTCCTCCTTCCGGCATTAGAGGCTCTACCACCATGGACTGTCAAACACTGTTGCCACTATTGAAGTAAAGCAAGAGGGAATAGTGCACCAAATGTGGGGTTCGAACCAACAACCCCCTTAACACTGGTACATCGCTTTACTGACTGAGCTAACGGAGTGGCCATCTCACCCCTACAAAGTAAATGAGTAATATAGCCTGTTATACAGGTCATTTGCGTGCAGTCTGAAATCTTAGATGATAGCAGGCTGAAATTGTTGTGCATTTTGAATACATTTTGTACATTCATGAATTTCGCTCGATCCGACCTCGGACGACTTATAATGATCAGAATCTTATATTAAATTTACCTGTATGATGGAGTGTAGTATGTCTGTTGTTTTGTCATCACCAGGAAGTCGAACTCGACAATTTGTCGAAGCATTACGCGGTTGACAACGTATGTTCTCCGTCGTGTTGCGTTTTCGTGGACGCCGCCATTTTGTTCGCTACATTGGGAAATCCCAATCGCATACGCAGTGATCTTCACTTATAGTTATTGTATTTTCGACAGCTGTCGGAAATTTCATCACCACTTCGTTACTCTATTATTTATATTTAACAGTTGGCAATAAAAAATAAGTGTTCAATTTAGAACATTTTCCGTAAATCATCCATATGCTACGGAACGATGACGGAAACTTGCACATGCACTTCACACGTGATACGTAAATGATCAATTGCGTGGCTGCGGCACCTGAAGACTATTTATCTGTAATTGCGATATTTCAGCTGCAAATTCCTTTCAAATTTCGTTGGGGTTCTTTCTATTGCGTAAGTGATTTCAGCTCAAATCCGTTTACCAGGTGATATCTCAGATGTTGGACTATTTTTAACCGATTCACTGAATGAATATTGTATTCTTGCGCCGCTAAGACAATTTTTCTGTTATTGCGATATTACAACTGCAAATTTCTTTCAAATTTCTTTGGGGTTCCTTTTATTGCGTAAGTGATTTCAGCTCAAATCTGTTTTCCAGCTGATGTCACAAACAAGACGCTCAGGTGTTGGACTATTTTTTAACAAATGAATAAGCCGATTGTATTCTTGAGCCGCTTCCGGAAGAAAGTAGTTTTCGTACTTGAAAAAGTAGTTTTCGTAGTTATGCGATGCGACTGTCGAAAATTGCCATAGAACTAGTTGTTCTCCCGAACAGCTAAACATGACTGGATGCATTGAATTAAGCAAGCCGCCACACAGAAAGATTGAGCGGATTCGTAGTTGGTTGAAACATCAACCAATCGTTTTCTTAACAGCGATAAAATGTTGCCAAGAAACTATATTTATCTGTGTTTTAATGTCATATAAAACGTTAATCAATAAATTATGAGATTCTTTGAGATATGGAATGCGTGAAGTGGAAACTGCTACATATTGTATTGAACTACGTTTCATAAAAAACGTTGAATTTGGACCATGGAAATGTTCACCAAAAAACTTAAATTCCGTGAAATTCGCCGTTGTATCCTGTTTCTGCCAGATAACATCGTCGTTTATTTATTTATTCTTTATACATGTGTAGATTTGATGGTACAATCTCCTATCTACGAATCAAGGAATGCACGCACTGCTTATCATCTAATTGTTTTGGAACACTACCAGAACGTGCGATATTTTGTTAAAACTCGATAAATTATAACCTGAACATAGGTTAAAAGCAAGAAAGTGTTTTAATTAAAATTCTCCAAAAAACGACACTTCTCTTGCTTTACTGGTATTATATACCCTGCGGAATACCTCGCGTTTGTGGTTCTCTAGTTGGAGTGTGTATCAGGGAGGCGTTATATGCGATGTCGTACAATCGTAGATCGCTTTCATTTGCTAGATCATTTGCGATTACCGCTATAAATTTGCGTTTCATCAACAACATCGCAATTATACTTTCCGTCAATTAAAACCGATGGCAAAGTTCCTTTTCGCCACTTAGAAAAAAGGGCGCACAGTCTGTAAAATGTCTGTGATTCTGCGATTACCAGCTGCGATTACAGCTGCGATTTGCGATGCGACCGTTGATGAAACGCCTCCCAAAGTCGAATTTGTCTGATACAGTGTTTATTTATTTTGTCTATATGAAGAGTTAACTACAAGAGCATAGTCATGAAATGAGTAACCTGTCGTTTTGTGAGACGAGTCTAGTATTCAAAATCGTTATAAAGACTTTATTGTATGGTGCCTTCATTTTGTGTTATGGATATGGATGTGGTAAATTGTGCATACGGGATTGTATTACGAAATATATAGTTTACTACTCAGACTTTAATAAGGGTCACTTATGTATTCTGTACGACATTGTTACTTGTTGTGGTTGACATTGCTATAAATAATTTTTTCATTAAATGTTTCAACGTTTTCTTCATCTATTGATCGAAAAGGATGAAAGTAACAAACCATTTTAGCGTAAAAATGCAAGAATGAGATGAGAGTCGAAATTGGACATGTTATAGGTGCATGCTGGAATAAGGAAATTAAAAACAATAGGTTAAGTAAAATGTATGATAACCACGTGCATTGATAACCACTTGGCATGGCCTCTACATGCTGCCAAAAAGCCCTCGGATATTCGACTTTGGAATTCATGTCGTCTAGTAGTGCTTGTCTGAGTAACCTGGTTGTTAGCTGAACAGGTCGGTCTGATATGGCTACCCAAGGCCACCCACATATGCTCTTTTGGACCTAGATAGGGATATAGCGGGCCAGTCCATGCGAACGATAGATGTTGTCTCAAGGTACATGTTGGTTACACGAGGCCTACATACACGGGCATTGCCGTCCATGAAAATGAAAACTGGGCCAATAGCTCTAAAGTATTGCGTATGGTCAAACACAAGCATCCAGCTTTTCATTTACGTACCTTACAGCCGTAAGCGTGTCGTTCTCAATGATATGCAAGTCCATCTTTCACTGAACGCTGATGCCCGCCCATACCATAACTGAACGCCCGCGGTAACATAGTAGCGGTCTTGAAACGATTCCGTCGAGCCTGGACGACAATAAACCGGTCCTTGGCCTGGGTTGTAAACATTGTGAGACAGCCCCCGTGTCCACGCATGACATTTACATGTGTCTGGTAACATTGCTACATCCTTCCAACGACGCTCTGTCACACGCCAAGACGACGTGCAACTTGTCTTTTAGAGAGCCCTGTCTCAAGCAAACCAATGCCTCTATTCATTTCTACATTATCGAGATACCTTCGATTTTGTACAGTCGCCATGTTTACTGACTACTTCAACACAGCTGTGCATAAAACAAGCACAACTTTCAAAATGTTGACATGTGCATGATGGTACATGTACTACAACCACCTGCTGTTCGTGTGTATGCCATTTCATGTCCTCCCGGTGCAAGGTTATCGTGACATTTAATACGAAAACGAAAGGTATATTAACCATTTACATGGATACACAGTGAAATTATTTGAAATATTCATACACTGAAGGTAAAAGACAAGGTTTACCAAGTGACCCTTGTCAAATTTTGAATAGTGTATAAATGTATATGACACGTCTTAATGCATCCTCGGTACCAAGGCTATTCATAGCATATATGATACCTTGGGCAAACTGACTGTGATAATATCGTACTCAATAATTAATTGGGTGAAATCCTGCCGCCTGATTGGTCGCATGACACACACCTCATGCTATACAGTATATATATCTGAGAGATCCAATGAGATCGCCGCTTTCAAATCGCGTTTGGCTGTAAAATTACTTATCCCACTTCTGTGATGGTTGTTTAGAATTAACAATTTGCACATCTCGGCAGCAGCATCAATCGGCCTGCATCCGAAACCAATGTATGTGTAACTGATTGATCTGACACAGAAAATAAGATAATTTGTTTCAGTACAAAATAAATACTTCTACAGAAAATGATTGCGATTTATTGCATGTGAAACAAATATGAAAATGCACTAACTGCAATGAGAATTGTCGAAGTGTGAAGGAGCTATTGGAGGGCAGTGTATACAAGAGTAAAAGAAACTATAAGTACATGTTATAACCAGTTTGTGCGGTAATGGGAGATAACTTTAGGGCAAATCCAAACTATACCTAGTACTCGTTGTCTCCCGTGAATTGTGTTATCGTATAAGCTATATAGTATGGGTAAAATCGCAAAGCTTTATTTCAAATAACATGAAGAATTTAGAGGTATTTTTCTTTGAATAATTATTGTCCAAGTTGCCGTATTAGATTTCTACGTATTAAAACATTAAGTTAATCATTGAATATATCCGATATTGTACATTATATGACTGGAATCATACTGATTTGAATACAAGAAAGAGCACGAGAAGGGACACATTCACAGATAAGGGGTTCCACAAGAGATCCCTAGTGTGATTAATAACATCAATAGTTGAAAGGGTATAAATTAAATCTTAAAGCATAAAAATAAAAACCAAGTTTGTAAGGGAATGTTTGAGCACAAGAGGAATTGGAAATAGGGTATTCGTTTGTACGTCCGAATATTCGAATACAGATTCGGCATTGGAATATTCGATGAAAATACATTTTGATATAACAGCTGAATGCAAGCGTATTAAAGAGGTTATAAATCCCATAGCAGCGCTCATATATGCAAAAAAACTAATTTCCGCGGGACTATATCCTTTAAAAACAAGTATGGTCAGTATCGCATTGCATGACATTAAATGCGCGTGAAAATAATATCTTCGGGTGTTAATTGACATGTCATGCTCGTATGTGGGGGCAAGAGAGATACAGCACTTAGGCTCTGTAATTATTAGTAAACGCGGGGACTTTTACAGAACAGAACATAAAGTTTATTAATCGACTTGAGCGATTAAAGCTCATTATCATATGCAAATATATACACAATTCATCATCATAAATAAAAACATATATAAGCAAATAACAGCTTGGGTGATCAGTTTAAACACAGCAAGGTTGAATGTTCGGAAGGTCGACCGAATATTCGAATACCAAAATTGCCATTCGTTGACATACATAGAATTAACACAAGGTTTTGCCACATTCAACATGAAGATAAACTTACTTACTGGAGGCTGAATGAGTTTAACGACAATCAGACATGTCATTTAATCGCTATGTTAACAAATATTACATTTATTTAACAAATCACGCTTAGCTTAAAATGCGAAACTTGATAACCTTGGGGAATTAGCCAAACCACTGTATGTATATAAAGATTTGATATTAACATGTTGGCAATATTGATTGTTAAATACCAGTATACGTCGTCAGTTTGTACTCACGTTATATCAAACTAGTGTTTGAACAACAACTTCTCCAGGGAGTGATCGTTAAGATCTTGAACCAAAGAATACATTTCTTTCTTTTGTCACTTTTTTGTTTAATTCAGATTGATAGAGATTACAACAACCTCGATGAGGCATTCATTCCGCGATATTGGGAATTCATCATTTTAAACTAATTCTGCGAGTATTAGATTTATTTCGATCTTATGGTTTCCATTTTCTATCAAGACGTCAAGAAACTTTAGATTTTTCTCAGAAAAAATGTGTATAATTATGTTTATCAGATTGTTTCGGTTATTATTAATAAGATCATTTGTACGTCTTTCAATCGATACTGAAATATCTTTTTTTTGTTTTGAACAAATCGGGGGCGTACCTGGACGGTTTTGACGTGTTCAACAAGTGTGATTATCGTAAGTGCGAAACGAGCAGCAATGCTGCGAATGGGGGGAGGGAGGGGGTTTGGTGAGTCTCCCGCAAGAAACGTTTGAAAATTAGTAGGCAAATGGTGCGTTTTCATGCTATATTTCAGTGTTAATATGGCATTTTCTTTGTCATTAGCATACTTCTTAAATAACAGTGGAGAATTTGCCCATCACCCATCCCCCCTCAGCCTTCAGTTTTTATTGCATTTCTGGAACTTTTGTTTTTTCACTTTTTCTGACGAATTGTACGCAATGGCGTACGTGCGTATGCCTGGATAATCGCCTTATGTTGAAAATCAGGTTTAAGATTTGTTTTATTTATGTACTGATAAGGCATGAAGTAAGTAAGATACTTTGTGTATAGTGTTATCAGAAATCTCAGTAAAGAATAACAGTGGTGGTCCAAATGCAAATAAATTGGTTTTCCGCTTTCAGTGTCAGCAATGGACACAGTTTTGATCTCAATACCACCGGTCTGTATGACGACAACGTGTCCCACCCAAATATAACGGATAAGATACCGTAAATAAACAATTCATTAAAAATGGTGATAGCTTTATAATTGAAGAGTTTTATTTGAAGTTCATTTTCAAGTCAAGTCAAGTCAAACTTTATATATTGTAGGATAGGTTAATAACACATTAGAATCAATCAATGCAATATACATATTGGGATAACATATTATTCCATAATCAACAAGCACATACAATATAATATATATATAATATATACAGTTACAAATTAGAGGCTCTAGTAAACATATGTGAACGTATATATATTTATTTTCATGATAAATGGCCTCCGGCCCAATCATTTTTACACCAAAGCATATATCATTACAACAGGTATAACAGGTCAGACAATTTCAAAATCATGTATGACAACATTAAATACATACACTAATATACATCAGTATAATAATGTTACTTTGCTATGCAATAACTAGTATATATATTATGTATTTTATCATGAACTTATACAATATTACTCAGAGATATAATCATTTCGCAAGTTAAAATAATGGTATACAAATGAAGCTATATTTTTGATGATCAATTCATTTTGACATGACATCAGATTGTAAAATGTTTGAAAAGTTGGGTGTTCGTTATATAGGCTAGGTATATATTTAACTCTTAAACTTGAGTACAATGGGCATACAAGTAAAAATGAAATTCGTCTTCAACAATACATTCACACTATGGGAAATATCTATATTCTCTATCAATTTTAAAATGTCTATATATTAAGTACTAATGCACGTAAATGATTAGATTAAAACAGTTTAAAATTGTTAAAATGACATGTTAAGCGTAGTAATTAAGTACAAGGACTTTAACTATAATACACATCTATAATATTATAAAGACTATAAGCAAATCTTTAAAATAGTTGTACATAGTTATTGAAAAGACATAGTTTGAACTAATGAAAATGCACAGGAAAAACACACTGCGTCCGTAATGTTGCATAGGTAAAAACAGCACATAGAAAGCACGATACGTGGACACATTACACATAGAAAGCATAAATGTATAGATAGGTATGTGACATTTACAATGTTTTAAAACAACAGAAGGTTAAAACATAAAAAGTATGATCATACATGCAGTATACATATCATAAATAGAAGCACTTAAAACCACACACAGGCAACTGATTCAAATAAGCAGGAACAAAACAGGGTGCACACAAACATGATCACGAGGGACAGGAGCAGCTCTCACTATCTCAGACTTAGTTTGATAAAAATGATCATAGAAATTGAAATCTGAAGAGATTTTTCATACCTTTTGACTTTTTTTGTTTTAGATTTGTACAACTGTGATAACACCTTGGCTACACAAGTGTATTTTACTAGTTTGGACTCATTTTATTAACGTGTATGATGATTTATTAAGCCATACCCCATTTTCAACAGATGTTGGGTCAGAAAAGGCCGTTTTGAGGTGTGTTGATAAAATGTAATTTTACAAAAAAATTAAAACACAAACATACATTTTTTTCAACAAAAAGTAACTGAGGACACTTTTTTTCTTAACTAATAACAGGGAATCATAGAATCGTTGTTATAAGGAATGTTTCACTTTCAGGAGTGAGCTACCCTAAAATGGTTAAACTTTTCGGTGTCTCTAAAATGTTGTGGGAGGGAATTCCATAATTTTTCAGCGCAGCCGTACTAACATGGTTTTTATATTGCATATCAGTGTTTTGTAAACCAATCAAATCTTACGTTAACCACCAAGGCAATTTCTCTTCAACCGAACGAAATTTGTAACCTTGACGCTAATTGGTTAACCTTTCGATAAAGGGTACGTTACCTTACCGAAATCCACTGAATTTCGGTGAATTTTCCGAAATCCATTTTTGCTCAGGAGTGACCAGCAATCGTAAAATCTCTTTTTTAATGTTGCACAACAAATCTTAACCTTCAAATTGCGCCGACCATCTTGTTCAAGATATTTCTTGTTGTGCACTGTACCGGAAAGAGCTGATCCCATACCGTGTTGTTCTTGCCCTTGGTAACTCTGCAGTGTTAGTGTATCTGAAATAATATGATTGATTGTCTCTTAATTTAACAGGATCATGAAGGTTAATATGAGTATAATTGTGTTCAAACTTGTTTAAGATTCTAAAAAGTAGTCCAGTGGTAACGCGCTTGGACTTGTAATCCTGGGATCGCAAGTTCGATTCCCCGCTCCATCACTGACCGTACTAACAGTCTTTCGGACGAGACTTTAAAAACCGATGCCCCGTGTATGATGCTTTACATCGAGCACGTAAAAGAACCAGGGGTGCTTCTGGAACTGGGTTATCTTCTGTATCATGCACTATCCTCCAAATATCTAATATGATTAACATTCTTCCGGAGGCATCGCCCATGTTGGAAACCGGTGGCGACGATAAATAAATGCAAATTCAACATAAGATTCTAAAGCCATTGTTCTGGGTCTTCTAGGTTATAAAGATGGTAGTTTTGACTTTACAAGAAACTGGTTGTATGATGATGTGTAGTCTCTGAAAACAAAATGTAAAGCTCTTTCTTGTATCTTTTCCATCTTAGTTGTCATTATTTCACCACAAAAATGCTAGTGGACAATAACTAATTAACATGTAAATGAATGAATGATTAGTTGTTAATCTTCAAAGCTTACACACTTTAAAATGTTTTCCTATGCGCTTAAGCGCGTTTAACTGGCGTGATGCCTTTCTACACATATTGGATACATGACAATCAAATTTGAGCAAAACATTAATAGATACACCAGGAAGCTTGGCGTTGTCATCACACTGAGTACTAATATGTCTAAAGTTAAAATAATTATATATTATCACGAGTGTTTGTCTGTTTATCTCGAAATAATGAGTTTGTTAATTGTTTTGTTGTAAATTGCAATAAATTCAATTATTTTATTAGAGTTTGTCGTACTTCTTGTTACTGTGAAAAAAAGGAATAACATTGATAAGATGCGGTCCGAGAAAGAGAACAGCGGATAACATCGTTGATAGATAAATGTACGACACAAAAATTAAATTCCGCTGAAGAAAGAATTAGTTGACAATTTTATACTTTTGAGAAGAAACGTGTTGTTTTGATGGTGAATTATCTCTTATTGCACCCCTACGTAATGTCATTTCCATATTTTTATATAAGCAACACTCCTAGCAGATTATGGAAGTTTTAAATCCCTGCTGTAAATATAATGTGTATTTACGTACGACTGCAGACATGTAAATTATCTTGTTTTTCTAAAAGACATTAGCAATTACCCTATGGCGGAAAAGTTCTCGGAAAATATTGAGCGGAGAGCATTGTCTGAGGGTGTGTATGTGTCTAGTTTGTCATTATGATGGAATAATGTTTTGATATATGTCTACGGATTGAAATACATGACATAGTACGTCCACATTCCTGTATTCAAATACTAGATCGCTTGCCACGGAGTGTTCGGAAAGAGATAATGTGCGCGTATAGTCTCTTGAAATTGGATATGACACAATAAGCAATACGACCTATAAACGTTTAGATTAACTGATATATCACTTTGTTATTTTTCATTTACAGTATAATATTATTTAAAGTTGCACTATTTGTCTGTCATCTCATATAACTCTGGCATGAATCCCTGCCTGACGTTTACCAACATAACATTGACGATTTAGCTTACATGATTAACAATTTGCCGTTTGAATGTCTTATATCCAATGTTGGTGTTCAAATCATACACATAGGATCAAAATTGCCCCCACCCTGGGGTCATTTGTTAAACATATACTGACAAAATATTCTTGTTCGAAACCATAAGGCCCAGAGCTTAGATAGTTGGTGTGTAGCATTGTCTAAAATTCCGTTATTATAATTATAATCATACACCCGAGTCAAAATTGGCCTGGTCCTGAGCGGGATTTTTTTTACATACCAGATTACATAGGGAATTATTTTGAACTATTCTTGTCCGATACCACCAAAGCTCTAATTTTACTTCATACTTAGGACGTCTGTTATATGACATATACCGTCACCCGTGGCCTAGTGGTTAAGGCATCCGCCTTGGGAGCGGGAGGTCGAAGGTTCGAACCCAGTAGGGGTCCGTTCTGGTATGGCCGGTTGTTGAGCCGCCAGCTAGTTAAATAATTATTATCATGCGCCTACCCGCCTGGTGCCTGGCATTAAATGGTAGGAATCGGGAAGCAAATGTGCTCAGAAAGTAGGTGTCTCATAAGTCAGAAATGGCTGGTCCTTTAGATAGTGGTGACACTCCAATAAATAAAACAATAAACACTATATGATTGGACTTAATATGATACATCTGAAGTGACTTTTCTGTCACCTCTACTCAGTCAAGGCAGGTTGTTTATAGCTGGTGGAACAGCTGGTAAGTACCGGTTTGCCTCACAACAACACTTGTTTGGTCACCTGTCCACCATAAGTAGGTTATATATTGTTGAAAAACAAATGTCCTTTAAAATAATGTATACATTAATAACTGTGTCAAAATATAAAATATGTTTAGTCAATTAACGCACTCGTTTACGTTGAGTCTTTTAATCTATAGTGATCTTCTTTTGTTATTTACCAAATCTCTGTAGGGACACATCGGTAAGTTTCCCTATTTGATGTTTACCTCTTGGGGTGGTAAATAAAACTAAGCAGCGAATGACAAAGCTATTCATTAAAACACTGGCCCTCACACTGGGATTCGCAAATATGAACTTTTCATGTGTCCTTTTAATCATTAAAGCAATTGCTTTAATCAACATTTTGTTTATTTTGCCGTCATATCTATCTCTACAATGTTAACAATGCGTTTATTGCTTGCGATACCAAATACCATGGACTACTTGGGTGAACTATTGTCACTCCTGCTGACATTCCAACTGGAAGTGATAGGCAAATAGTGATTACAAGTTTGTTTGTTTTAAGCAGAGCCCCTTCCTTTATAGTCCGTTAATTAAAGGCCAGACTATTCATTGCACCCCTATTCCTGTACATGTTTACCATTGCACCTCCTCAGTGCCTAATGTTTTGTAGACTGGTGTTTTCCCGGGGCTCTGTGTGTGGAGGCATTGTCTTGTGTCTGTTGCGTTCCCTGTAACAACTATATCTGTCTTTGATTGTATGCACCACACCATTTTTTAACTATCAGGTTGATGTGATGATGTATCCCTGTCCTCACGTTTATTTTCCAAATATGTATGATTATAACGCCATATAAAAGTGTCTTGATAAATGAAATGGTTAATAAAGGTCAAGAAACTCTATATGAGAGACGCTGATAACTCGCTAAAAGCGCTTGCAATTCTCCACTAGCTCATTTATCAGTATCGATCAGACACCCAGTCGTATTCGTTTAGGTTTGATTAAATGTTTTGTGTCAAAATGAAGTCTCGCCTATATAATTATTGTCTTTGAATTTTGGGGAATAGAAAATATTTCTTAGGAATATTTTTCCATCTTGAATTTAAAGCCACATTCTGTACATTCTTACTGAGCTTTATTTATTCACTTCTTTCCAAATATTTGGCAAAGAAAAACGGAAGATTTTTATTTTCAATCGGCTCGCCCACACATAATTGGGAACTTAATATTTTGGTATTGGTGAATTCAGTTGAGAAGGGATGTATTGTTAAAAAATCAAAATATTAACTTTCTGGATGAAAGATATGGCATTGCTGTACAACACTAATATTTTGGATTAAAAGAACGGTCACATTTGTAGGATTAAAATCATGCTCGTCAATGTCATTTCAACAAGGAAAATGCATTAACTTCACTAACACTCGGAAAATGTGAAGATAACTTGAACGATACTAAGAGAATATTCGCCATTTAGTTATGATGTAGTATCAGTTGATCAGAATATTCGACGAGCAGCGTATGTCCAAATATTGCAAACGTCATAAGGTCTCTTTGAATATACAAATGCACAGTTCTCTTAAATCTTTATCTGAAATATGATACTCGTGGAAGCTTGGGTGTATACAGAGAAAACATTTGCCTTTGTGTAATAATTTGACGCGACATAAACGTTGGGGGAAATCATGCGTTTATGACTTTTGTGAGTTTGTTGTACGTGCCACTTAAATCTTGCCATCTTGAGACAACATGAGTTTATTGCGACAATCTGGGAATGGTTGGCGTGGATATAGATACGGATATATTGGTTCTAAGAGAAACAGGAACTCCTATAAAAAGTCTCAAATATGTGACATTGATATCATTGAAGAAAATGAAAATGTGTCCGATGACGAAGGTAGGTCAACAATGGATTATATTGTCTTAGAAAAATGTGATATTCCGCGTTAAATATTTGATATATTTAAATTAGAATATTTGATTCGGTTTACACCGATGGCTGCTGCATAAATACAAATACAAAGCCAGTGGAGATGTGCTTGTTTTATTGGTTAGGTTTTTGAGTTGTAGCACGAACACATGTTGATAGAATCAATAAATAAAGTCGTTGAAATATCGATGTCTGCATTCATTCTTTGTTTTAACTTAATATAAAATTCTAATGTATTTCACAATAATAGCACGTGTGGTATAAAAAGTTTGTTACATGTTACAATAAAATTTAATAAATCGCCTTCGTTAAAAAAATGACAAGATCAGTGTGGCATTGCCCATTGACATTGCATAACTGTTCATCAATTCGCTACTTAGGATTTTTTTTAAACCAGTTCATTCAAACAGTTTCACGCATTTATCATGTGTCTTAATTATGGATAAAATACGAGGTATGATAAGTAATAATTAGACCTGTCTACAGCAAACTATAACAAAGGTATTAAAACCAAATCGATTAAAGCGTAAAAAAGCTTCGACAGCATTTATCCCGAAGTCTTTTTGAGTGTGGTCAAAATGTTCTCGAACATTTTTGAGCAATGATCCTATTTTCATCTTACATTGTGAGGAATCCGTTTGAATATCACAACTATAAAACACGTTGCATTTACTGTTGACTCTGTCTGATGTATATAACTTTTTTTCGGCGCAGGCGTACTAACATGGTTTTGCTATTTGCTTATCAGTGTTTTGTAAACTAATCAAATCTAACGTTAACCACCAAGGCACTTTCTCTTCAACCAAACAATGTTGGTAACCTTGACGCAGATTGGTTTATATTTCGTATATATGTGTTTACCAAAGCTAAACATATTAACATGTTTATTGTTATGTATTTTTTCTACCGAAGTAAAGTAGTGAACACAATTATTGTGTAAATGGTGTTATGTTTGCCAAAAGAAATCTTGTTATTGTAAACATGACAATGCTGTATGAAACCAGATGAACATAATAATGCTTGCTGCCTTAACAACTGCATCTGATAGTGTATTTCAAGATTTATCCAGTAAGTAGTGTTGTTAGTCATCCCCATGGGGAATTGTCCGGTGTTGGAATTAAGAAGATTTTTGGTTTTATGTACAAGTCGAGAACATTTATATTTTTTTAATCACATGAATCGCTATGTAACAAGTTTATTAACACGAATGTGTGAGTTCACGACTTCTGCAATAAGTAATTACGAACTATATTGAAACAGACTATGTTGTGTCTATAACTTATCACACTACGGAGTTATTTTTATCCAGTCTCCTACGCAGTGATCTCCCCTTACGGGTATCAGAGTTTCTATAGTATAGCGTAATTGAATGACCGACAGTCGTAACATTAAGGCAATTTTTGATGTTGAACAATAAATTTTAAACTTCAGATTGCGACAAATTTGCATACTTCAAGTTGCGCCGACCATCTTGTTAAAAGATAGTTCTTGTTTATTCATGTGACAGTTTTATTTTGTATATAAAGTACATAAAACTTTGACAACAATTCGTCAGTAATTAAAACTCTTGTTACTGACCGTAAGGATTTGTAGAACAATCATAGTAACGTATGTCCACATTCAAACCATGAACGTCAATTATTTTTACTTTAGCAGTCAAATTTATGCATTCCAGGCCAGCGTTTAAAACGTGCAGATTTGAACAAATGGTCATCCAGTTTACAAACGCAGTTCGGCTGTCCAAAATGTGCTTGTGCATTTAACTTATGACTTGATTGGCTTACGCACCAGTGTGCATCAAAGAGTTCTTTGTTACGTCTGTATTGATAGCATTTAGCTCAAATGAGTACAACGTGCTAAATATGAACTATTGGGATCGCCCTGTGGCCTTTGTCGTCTGTCAACAATTTTGCTTGTTAAAACAATTTCGACAAAGTATTATAAAATGTAGTAAGAAAAACCTTGATATTACTTTAAGAAACATGATCAGAATGTTACACTCCATGAAATCTAGGCCAATATTAAGTCTATGTCACCGTGGATAAATTCTAGGTCACTAGGTCCAAAAAAACTAGGTCACACAACTGATTCATAAAATGCCTGGTGGTCACTCTAGAGGCCACATTTTCTATTCAAACTTAAATGAAATTTCATCCGATTGGTTGTCTTAAACAAATTCAAGTCAAGATCAATACTGGGTCACATGGAGTCAAAAAAATGGGTCACAGGATCGAATAATTGCAAATCCTTGTGGAATCTCTAGAAGCCGCAGTTTTTATTTGAACTACTTGAAACTTAATCAGAATGTTTATCTTATAACATACAGGTCCAGTACTATCTCATGGAGGTCAAATTATTGATAACCCTCATGAAATCTCTAGTGGCCACATTTTCGTTATGATCAACATGAAACCTAATACAACTGTTGGTCTTTATGAAATGGGCGTCGCGATATGTAGCGAGTCACGTTTTGTTCAAAAACTTCAGGTTCAAATCATAATAATTCTTTGACTACACTCTAAAGGTCACACTTGCTACATGAACCACAATCAATTTCACTAGATTGTTTGTCAAATGAAATGCGAGCCAAGTGCAGTTCTGTGTCAAATGGTATCATGTCACAGGGCCAATTCGTAAAACATCCTCTCGTGTTCAATAGTATGGAAACTCATTAAAGTATTTGACTTAATGAAATGCAAGTCGTCCGTCTGCCTGTCCTTCCGTCCGCTTTTCCGTCACACATCTTGCCCGCTCTATGTGCAGAGCGAATGATTCAGCTGGCTCGGTTCAATGTCAATGTCACACACAAATTTTAAAGGTCGCTTTATGTTGTTAGAACCCCTTAAAGGATTTAAAATATATTTGCACAAATTTCCTCTATACCGACACGATGTATAGAGCCTATGTTTCAGCTGGTTCGGTTCTAGGTCATACTTGGAATTTAAATTTCATATCCCCATAGTTTGTGTCTGCTCTAATTCTCTTGAACTATATGTAGGATTTTGAAGTACATTGACACAAATGTTCATCACATCAAAACTGCATGCAGAACACGTATTTCAGTCAGCTCATTTAAATGCATAGTCTAACTTTGAATTCGATGTGCCTGAAAATTGAAATCTTTTCCAGGATTTAGCTCTAAAATTCCGTGTTGGATTTTCATCAAACATGTCAGGAAGAATCAGGGTTAGAAATATTTGTGTGTAGTTGTATTATAGGTCAAATGGGCAGATACATTGGGACATGTGACAGAAAATCCCTCTGTTGTTCATTTTCTAAGCCCGTGGTGCTTTTTTATCAGACATGTCAGGAACACATATGGGAACGAACACAGAATTATGTTTAATGTAGAAAATTGTTGTTCTGGAGAGATATTGTATTGATGTAACGGTAAAGTTTGTGTTTTTCTACAGCAAGTGTTGCTGTTGGGAGATGTTGTTTCAGGAGGTTGGAATGTACTAGATTAATTCTTTCCCTCTGTGCCCGTACCGACTCGCTAAGAAATCCAATTACTATCATACTATCGTGGGAGAGACGTGTGTTTTTGTGTCAAAGACAACCTTCTTATTCTTTTTGTGTTTACGGTCTTCATTATCTTCGTTGTCGATGTTTGTCTTGTTACTTCACATTGCTAAGTCTATTTGTGTTGTGCCGCAATTTCGCTTGACAAATAAGCCAGTTATGTCCGCCCTCTCTTTTTCTGAACTATCGACGAGTTTCCGAATAGTACTTTGTCTAGAACTTCTGCGGATATTTCTTGTCTTAGTATGGAGCGAAGACCATTATAATAAATTGTTTGTTTTCCAATATTATGACCCGTCATTACAGTACTCTTTTCTATTGTCGATATGCTGTTAAATGATGTTGCTTGTGGTTCCCTTATTGCCAAACATGTCAAAATACAAATACCATTTGACCTGACCAGCGTTAACAATTAAAACAATGCGTAATTAAACGTAGTGTCATTCTACTTCTCACTCCGCACACTGGCTGCAAGAAATGCACTATGTACCTTGGTTCCCAACAAAAACAATTCTGTTTTCTGGAGTAAAATAGGATGTAAACTTAATACCATACTATGTTACACACTCGTCTTGTTCATTCACAAAGCGCAATGTTTTATAAAATCCCAGCAGATCCATATTTCAATACCTAATCTTTCAGAAACAGAATATCGTAATGTCATGGCGTTTTTGTGTTACGTGATCCAAATGTGCATTACAAAATCCATTGAAGTGGTTGGTGAAATAATGCGCTACGCTGATTTCATAAAACCTTCTGTCGGAATAATTGCGTTATACAGAACAAAATATCTCAATTGGGAGTGCGTCGTCTGTTTCACAGAGAAAGAGAAATATTCGTTATTCATATTCCGCTCCTTTGATTCAATACCATCTAGTCTACACGATCAGCAATTTAACAGTTTTGCGCAATGATTAGCATAAATAAACAGAATGGCTTTTAACTGGAAAATTGAACCACCTTTTCCATGCTGTAGGGGTTTTGTTCTAATAATTACTTTTGAGGGCTTCATGTATATTTGCTTGCGAAATATGACATTGTATGAGAGAAACGACCACCCTCACATGCAAGCCTCGAGTATTACACCGCTGACCCTCAGGGTACAATGGCAAAATGCGATAAGTTGGATTTTTTCTCTTGTATCCATCGTTTTCACAATTTACTTAAATAACTAGTCCCACGGAACATCCACACCCCCTATGTATTTGCTGTAATAGTCGGTAGTACAGAAGAGGAATGATGTCACTTCAAACGCAATACAGTTTAGCAAAATAATGTTCCATTGACGACGACACATGTCTAATCAGTCATATTGCACATTCTTATTGTCAACATCACGTGGCCTCAGCCATCATCTGGTATCTTAAGACTCTGTCACTACCGAATTGATTTTTGATTGATTACCTCTACCGTAAAACTCATTTTTATTGCACCGCTTGGACGATCGAAACATACAGTTGCATTTTAAAACATACATTTTTACGGCATATGAAATTCTTTCAACAAATATTTGCTCGATAGCAACAATAGCGATGTTTTAAGAGACTTAAAACGCCAGACCATGACTGGATGTACGTGCTATTGACAATTAGTGCGTTAAGTTTGACTAATGATTTGTGTTTTGTCGTCATTTCAACAATACTAGACTAACAGGGTTGCTTTTTGTCTTTGAGACGATTCGTTTTCTAGCAATACAGACTGCTTCATTTAATGAATAGATGATGGGGATGTTCCGTGCGTAGGACTAGTCGATAAGTAAATTGTGTTTATGATAGAAATACTAGGGGAAACCCACAACTTATCAATCGAAATCTGCCTTTGTATCGCGAGGATCAACGATGAAAAACGAGATACCTAACGTAAAATAGTTTTGGAGTAATGATTTAAAACAATCATAAGAATTATAAGAGCCCAATTCATCGACCGAGTGTGTATCATTTATCACAAGTAAAACAAGACAGATTTATAGTGTTTGGATAATGCACTTACTGTCTATGTCTTCTTGCGTTGAGTGGAATATTACGCAATTCCTTTAGTTTAGTCGAAATGTATTTTCAAACGCTTATACATCACGAAAAACAATTTGAATAATTTGTGTAATGGCGGTATTTGAACATAGATGTAGTACAAACGTCGCACAAAGTTTCAAAGTTTTTTTTATAGAATTTCACACGATTTACTTGATATGTAGATGTGCATTAAATATTTGTTTCGTTCAGTCCAAACAATACAGAATAATTTTCCCACATACATAGACGAATAGCAGTATTGGTACATGTAAGTTTGTGCAGCGATTTATTTTCACAGTTTACAAGAGATTTCAGTTACCTATATGCCCTTGATTACCACAAGATGTAGATGTAACTGCCAAATGATTTCTCTCTTTTTCGGCGCAGCCGTACTAACATGGTTTTGCTATTTGCATATCAGTATTGTGTAAACCAATCAAATCTTACGTTAACCACCAAGGCAATTTCTCTTCAACCGAACAACGTTTGTAACCTTGACGCGGATTGGTTAACTTTTCGATAACGGATACGTAAACCATACCGAAACCAACTGAATTAAGGTGAATTTTCCGAAATCCATTTTGGATCTGAAGTGACCAGCAATCGTAACATCTCGGCATTTTTTATGTTGCACAACAAATCTTTACCTTCAAATTGCGCGACCATTTTTTTCAAGATATTTCTTGTTCTTTTTGCCCTTGCATTTGAACAAAATATATTCAATGACATTATTACAGAGCAAATTACATTTATAGTTTTAAGGGATTGCAATATCGCTTTATATTCTTAAACAACATAAAGTGTA
Organism: Mactromeris polynyma; assembly: GCA_032209605.1. Classification (NCBI taxonomy): domain Eukaryota; kingdom Metazoa; phylum Mollusca; class Bivalvia; order Venerida; family Mactridae; genus Mactromeris; species Mactromeris polynyma. The sequence continues at coordinate 17,442,622 of JASFXZ010000013.1, forward strand.
TATGAGCATGCCCTTGGTTGATCCAAAAATTCTTATGCGCCCTTAGATTAAGAGAAAACATATAAAAGAACATTGAAGTATGTGTCACAAATTGCTTTTACAGCTGTAAAATAATTGCAATGAATAATAAATGTGCATGAACTATTTTTCTGACGGTCAGTTGCACACTCTTGAACGTACACAAATATGTATATTGTTTTCCAGAGCTATTGTATTAATCGGCTCATGGACGGAAAGTTGTGGCACCAACTACTCCACACCTTTCATGCAGATACCAATGAAATGTCATGTACTTGATCACCATGAAGTGTTGGTGTGTGTGACATTTTCAGTTAGTCTAACATATTGGAGTTTTAGGTTCCTTTAATTTCAATCAAATGTGTAAACTGGCATTAGTGGCTTCCATTTGTATGTGTTTGCTAACAATTATGACATTTCATATTTCCTCTGACAAAGCAGCATTAAGGACATTGATCACTTCCATGTATATTGTGGCTACACAAACCAAAGTATCAGTTTTTAAAGCCTTGCTAACGCAGATGGTTGAAGGGGGGTACACTGTAGGTTTGTGGAGCATCCTACCATCACACTTTGCAAGGGATTCTAATGACATTGATTAGCAAGCAGTGCGTCACGTATGTGACGTTTTATCGATTGGTCAAAGCATTTAAGAGTTCATGGGCAATGAACAAGTGTGCGCAATAGCAGTATCGGTACATGGTTAAACAGTGAAACAAACAGTGATAAAGTGTGACAATGTTTAGCTTCTCCTATCAACATATTCAGCTGATAATGTAATAAGCTAAACTGCCATGCCTTCAGTAGATGTATTTGCAGCTCACGTTTCGTACCGTTTTGTAACGTTTTGCAATTTGGTTCCCGGTGTGCAGTTAATGTGATACGGTGGGCAATGGATACACTACAAAACGTTCGCGACTATTATCCGTAACTGAACGCAAGGCTGCCCTCGTAAATCATCTTTACAGTTTTCAAGACTTCAGTAATAATTTGTGTACGAATTAAGAATTTGTATCGAATTTCTGACATTTAGTTTTTCACATGACATTCAAAGAACTGGCAACCCATAAATTTCTATATTGGTTACTTGAAGCTGGTAACCGTCTTAGGAGTGTTGCTTATCTTGTATCGATTCGCCAAACTTCATTGATTCACGATCCTATGAGTATTAAGTATTTTATCTCTTGTGGAATTATAAAGATGTATTCAACGATGGATCAACAAGAAGAAAATTGTATTGATATGTCAATTGCGTGCTCTTAAACTGTAGTAAACTGTGGTAAAATATGTGATCATCATTTTAATATTCAATTGGATAGTTCTTTGGTACAATTCAATAAGGAAACGTTAGTTGAAGTGACATCAACTGTTAATGTTTGGAAAGCATCTAGTGTAGAAATAGTTGTATTCTTATCACAAGGGCTTTTATTCATCATAATTAATTTCAAGAGTGGATTAAAGCAAATATAATTATTTGAGTTGTCTATATTAAGCTCATTGCAATATTCGACAATGCCAAATAAAGTGTCATGGCTTTATGTTCAGAGACCAACATGTACTGTTTGGATCGGAAACATGTAAGCAAGAATAATATGAGGATACTAGTGTTGTTAAAATGAATGTATTAAAGAAACCACACGCAGGTTGGCGAGGGTATAAGTACGGGAATGTTGGTACAGAGAGTTGGAAACATTCACGTCGAGGTTCTGAGAGAAGTCTTGGTGAAGAGTGTGTGTATCTTGCAAATGATCGTAAGTTTAATTATAAAAACTCAGTAAAAAAACATAAGATTGTTATACTAGTTTTATGCAAATAACAACATAACCCTGACATTGTTATTTCGGTTAAAAAAGTTAAACCTTTTAATAATAACTTTCTAATAAAAATAAAATGTCATGGTTATTTAAAAGTAACTTTTTAGCAGATAAATTATTTGAACGCGAGATTAGTTCACAACATCACGTTGATTAATACATGACGCCACGCAGAATATCAAGTCATTCAACTGGGTGAATTGAAGATATATTATGCTCATGTTATGTTCATTTGGTTACCTAAAGAAACATGAAACATATACTTCAATAAATACGCATTATCACATAACTTGCACTCCAGGAGTGGCATAAAGCAGTGACATAAATATCATATGTAACTAGTTACATAAATAGCCGAATCACAGCACTATTTAAAGTCTATTTAAAGATTGAAAACAATATATTTATGGTGTTATGTGATAAATAGAATCTTACATTCGTGCTTATTTGATATTGTTTTTATGAAACTCGTCGACTGAAACGAATATGACGCTCGGCAGAGCCTCGCGTCATATTCAGTCGACTCGTTTCATAAAAACAATATCAAATAAGCACTCATGTAAGATCCTCTATTTATCACAGAATACACGTATAATGTATTTCTCTGTATTTGTCGATAAAAAGACGTTTGTAATATCATAAAATTTAAACAAACTTCCAGTTTTTTTATCAAACGGGTGTTTATTATTAGTTAGGTCTGTTAGTAGTATGAGTAAACAATATTGTTTCAAACGGGTATACAAGGCAATAGTTCTTATAAATGATGTTTTAGACTATATTACATCAAAAGTGGATGAAGCCCATTAAATATTTTTAGGTTCAGATGAGCCAGATACATCTTTAAAGCATTTAGCTATTTAAAGTTAACAATAAAACCTATATAAGAACAAGACAAAGATTTCAAGAGATTTGTGAACAATGCGCAACCGCAAATGAAACTATTGCATGTGATGTTCATTTCGGTATGATACTGAAAGTTGCAACTTTTGTTCAATATTTGTGAAAAATCATGTCAAGTTTTCTTCCATACGTTTCTTGTAAATAGGAGAAAATACCAAATTCTGATTCCGCTATACGCTTATAATACTGAGAACCGAAGTCACGATAATTGTTTTGAGCTTTCTATTACTTAACGAAATCAACATGAGTCGTATTTAATACTGAGATACACGCACAAGTATTGATTTCTACTATGTTTTATCACACGATTTTCACGCCGTTAAGGGGCAATGGAGTTGGTTTGCATAAATTTGTTCTATAAGAGCAATAGGGTTTGTTTTTACAAGTAAGCTGAAACGAGAAATATCTTGAAAAAAGATGGTTTGCGCGATTTGTGGGTTATGATTTATTGTGCAACATACAAAATGCCGAGATGTTACAATTGCTGGTCACTCGAGATCCAAAATGGATTTCGTTGTAATCATTGACATTCAGTGGATTTCGGTAAGGTAACGTACCCTTTATCGAAAGGTTAACCAAACCGCGTCAATGTTACAAACGTTGGTCGTTTGAAGAGAAATTGCCTTGGTGGTTTACGTAAGATTTGATTTGTTTACATTACACTTATATGCAAATAGTAAAACCATGTTAGTGGGGCGCAAAAAAAAAGTTATATACATCAGACAGAGTCAGCAGTAAATAATACGTGCTAAAAAATATAGTGTTATGTTCACAGGCTTTTTTGTTTATATATATATGCAATCATTCTAAGGAGACTAAGGTCTTCAAAACAGTGTTACATGAAAACACATACAGGGACTATTTCCAGCATTACTTTTTGCTGAGACATATACATGCTTAAAGATGAATCTTGCTCATCTAAACATAAAATGTTTGAATTGGCTTTATCCAGTATTGTTGTAACATTGGATAAAACATCTCTGATAAGAGCCATTGTAATGTAAAACCGATTGAAAAAAACAACGTTTTTTATCATATTACTAAACAGTCAAAACCTGTAAATTTGTTAAAAAATGGATTTTTTTTTTTAATTTTGTGATGTACAAATATCTAACTTCAACATAAATGGATTAGTACATTATTAGTTCATTCTTTGTTAATGCATGTTGAGTGATGTTTTAACTATAGGAAAATATTGTTCATGTTTGGTTAGGTAAACAAATAAACAAAGGAGGAGCATAAAATTATTTTAAAAAAAATGGTATATTTTAATAGTTCGCATTAGAGTTATTATTCTAGAAAGAAAATTCTTAAAAAACTATTTTTAGAGATAATGTATTTCTTTTTAGGTGATGAAATGCTCTTGTAATGCCGTCGAACATTTGGGTATTTTGTTTGTACGGAAATATTTCAACCCCGGCATTGTTTTTGTTATTTTGGTTATGATTGCATTTCTTCTCATAATTATATATTTGACTTCTTGTATTCAGTAATTGAATTGCTTAACATCGTCAAAAATGTCATGAATTATTCATGAACTATTCATAAATTTAATCAAGAATTAGATCAAGAATAATTCATAAACTGGCATGGACTGAATATTGAACGTTCTTTCGTTCATCACTAACTCATGAACTGTTCAAATGTCATAGTTACATTCTATACTGTGTTCATTACTGTGCATGAATTGTTCATCAGTGGACCAGGTTTTAAGTTCACAACTTCACTACAACAATTCATGAACATATATCAAACGTACTGAATGCAGAAATTGATCTAATTATTATCTGAGCTACGATTGAAACAAAGCTGAATCATTTCTTCATTGGGTATGAAAAATTGTCTGAATAATACATTTAGACTTAATCAAGACATATTATTGAAGACATTTTGCTTAAGATATTTATGTAACATGATAGCCTGAACGATCACTCATATTGGCCTAAATCCGTTTGCGTTAACAATTCGTCAATTTCTTTATTCTGACTTCAACAAAATATTGCATAAGTTTTTCCCGCGGTTTCCAAAACCGTGCGGTGACCTGTGGTCTGTGGTGACCACAATGGATTATGACTGAGCTGTTTACGGAAAGACTCCGGCAAAAATGACAAGAGACTTGTGTACGAAATAACACTACATAGTGCATGTTGTCTTACACAAAACCCTTATCAGTCCTATGTTACCATATGAAATTCAGAACGTTGTCAATCTCCAACTTAACACTTGATACAAATGCACATGATCTACCTGAAACTTGACGGTTGAACAGCGTTTTTATAGTCGGAGAACTAACTAATGAAATTCAACACGCTGCTATTTGTTCAAACAGCGATCAATGGCATTTGAAGATTTGGTAGGTTTTACTTGCTAAATTAAAGCTGTCATTCTGTATGATGGTCACATTTAATACAGCCATCGTCCGGCACTGTTCCCAGTTCAGCATCCAGGAGGGAAAGTCACGCCATTTACATCCGTCCTGCTAAAATCTCGTATTCCGGACGCCAAACAATTGCGGTCGTCAGGCACATAACGTTTGGTCAAATGGAGATATTTTTCGGCTCATTCTTGAATGAGTGAAGCTGTATTATTTGTTTAAAATGGTAAGAGCTTACGACCTCAAACCTTTCAACTCATGCAGTATGTTTCTTTTCACTTTTGCACTCATTTCAAAAGAACACGAGGGGAAATCCTTTCAATATCCCATTTTTCGGAATTTAATTGTCAAATTTTCTTATATTCATATGCAGTTTTACCAAGACAAAATCAACAATGTCAAGAATATTTTCCCGTAAAAAAACTTAACATTTTCTATGCATTCGATGTAGTTGCTTCCAGATATTTCAAAGCACTATAATCATTAATATTAGGACAGCAACTATGTCTCCAGAGGATCAATGGATTTTATATCGTGTTTCCCTTTTTGTTTCTAGCAGCAATTAACGAGATAATTTGGAAATGTGACAGCTTAGAAAGTAATTTGAAATGTAACAAAATCATGTGAGTATTTCAGATGACATGTCTTAATCAAGGACATATAACATGTTGAATTGTTCTCAATTTTGCAAATAGCGCCCTCGTTGTTTTGCCATATTTTTAAAATAAACTATATAAATAACGTGGAAAGTGTGGATTGCTAGGTTGGTGATGTTAATGATGGTTTTGATTCTGATGGTTTGTAATTTGCTTGCCTCTTACCGAATTTACAGACAGACACATCACCTTTGTCAGTAAAGGTCTTTTTCCAAATATATTCTTTTAGTGCACTATGAAAATTGTGAACCGTTGATATGTGAAAACAAACACGCTGTTTCACTGTCTAGGACTCAGATATGTTGACTAATTACTCTCTGGAGAACACCAGTAGACAGAAAACACATGTTGTGCAGCATTACTTTTGAATCATTGGGACTATTAATGTCTCCTTTAATGGTATATCAGCTGTGAGTGGTTATTATATGGCAACTAGCTGTTCTGATACAATACTCTTAGTAGATGTGCACATATGATAGCATCTGTAGATATGTAGATATATCATTAGTACAATAAACAAAAGATATCTAGCTTAATCAAATCAACAAGTTAAATATATAATTAATTATCGATAGTAATACTCATGAACTCATAAACTAAGTGAGCATGATCATATAATTTGGTTACTGTTCTTGCAAATGAATGAAACAAGTAAAGGCTTAACTGATGGAGAAATTATGGATGCAATTGCTATGCCAGAACATTCACAACATTTAATAACATTTACAACTAACATCAGGATAGAACTGACAAACTAATTACATCCAGATAAACTGACAAAATAATTACATCCAGATATAACTGACACAACAATAATATCTGGATAGAACTGACAAAACAATAACATCTGGATAAAACTGACAAACCAATTATCACTGGATAGAACTGACAAAACAATAACATCTGGATAGAACTGACAAAACAATTAATATTGGATAGAACTGACACAACAATAAAACTGGATAGAACTGACAAAACAATTACCACTGGATAGAACTGACACAACAATAACATCTGAAAAGAACTGAAAAACAATTACATCTCGATAGAACTGACAAACAATAAGATCTGGATAGAACTGACAAAAAAGTACATCTAGATGTAACTGACAAACAATAACATCAGGATAGAACTGACAAAACAATTACATCCACATACAACTGACACAACAATTACATCCAGATACAACTGACAAACTATTTACATCCAGATATAACTGACAAAACAATTACATCCAGATACAACTGACAAAACAATTACATCCAGATACAACTGACAAAACAATTTCATCTAGATACAACTGACAAAACAATTACATCCAGATACAACTGACATAACAATTACATCCAGATACAACTGACAAAACAATTACATCCAGATACAACTGACAAAACAATTACATCTAGATACAACTGACAAAACAATTACATCTAGATACCACTGACAAAACAATTACATCCAGATACAACTGACATAACAATTACATCTAGATACAACTGACCAAACAATTACATCTAGATACCACTGACAAAACAATTACATCCAGATACAACTGACAAAACAATTACATCCAGATACAACTGACAAAACAATTACATCTAGATACAACTGACAAAACAATTTCATCTAGATACAACTGACAAAACAATTACATCTAGATACAAATGACAAAACAATTTCATCTAGATACAACTGACAAAACAATTACATCCAGATACAACTGACATAACAATTACATCCAGATACAACTGACCAATTAATTACATCCAGATACAACTGACAAAACAACTACAATTGTAACTTGATAATTGTTTAATTGAAAAGTGCCATTGCAGCAGGTCAAATTCAATTACATTATTATCAATGACAATATATATACAGTAATACCTCACCTAAAGGCCATCTCAATAATAAAGCCACCACAAAATTAAGACCACAATTTTCAAGTCCATTTTCATTTGTTTTGCTCTTAATTCAACCTCGATATTAAGACCACCACAATAAAAAGACCAGTTTTCAAGAGTCCCAAAGGAGGTATTATTATTGAGGTTTTACTGTATATACATACATATAAACGGTCATTGATGTTCACAAAATGAATCAAAAACTCTATTTGTATAACTTCTACGAAATGCATCGGTTGTTGATTGGATATAGCATTGACATAATGTAGCAGTATGCCACTCAAATACTGGTTAAACTCGACATGAACAAATACAAATTAGTGGTTGCATAAAGATTGGTCCGAAACTGTTGACAGCTTCTCTACTTATTGTCAAGAAATTGACCCTTGTTTGACATGTTCTTAGAAAAATCTATCAGTTTTGGTGATTAGCCAATACAATGTTAATTTAAGTAAGTATATGCTTCTCTACATATTGTTAAGAAATTGACCCTTGTTTGACATGTTCTTAGAAAAACTAATCAGTTTTGGTGATTAGCCAATACAATGTTAATTGTAGTAAGTATATGGACTGATAGGTCAAACGCTTATAAGAACTGAAAATAAAAAGAGCAATGATGAACAAATGAATTTCATTCTTAGATTGCAAACAAAAATTCATTATTTTCATTAATTGAAGTTTTGCTGGTTTGAGTAAATAGAATGGACTAGTACATATAACAATTAGGTGCGGTTATGGGAGTACGCGCGTAACGCTGTGGACACAACAGACAATCAATGACCAGCGATGTTGTACAGTGGGAGAAATTGACAAAAAAAACCAGTCACGTTTAAAACAGAAAAACAAAGTTGGCAGTTTGAAAACACAATCCACAGAGCTAGACAGACTTGATGACAGACTGAGTAACATATTGATATCAGACAATTCACATTAACAATTTGACAACATGTCTGTCAGGACAAAGGTTAGATTAAATAATGTAAAGTATTTCACACATATGATTGATTGAAAGAGAAACCTAGCACTTTAAACTTGAAAATTAATTTAATTAATTAAAAATACTAATAACGGTATAATAACTAACAATAAGGAATTGGTGTTGTTGTCTGTGACTGTTCCAATGCGATACTCCTATGTTCTCCCATCATTTATATTTGATTTGTGTCTTGTCTTTTGCTTGAGTAGTTGATAACTTACAGTAAACCCTCACTTAAAGACCACCTCAATAAGACGACCAGTTTTCAAGGGTCCAAAGGGTGGTCGTATTACTGAGGTTTTACTGTATGTGTATGTTTTCATGTCTGCTTGTTCTTACAGATTTGGCTGTGTACTTCTTTATTCACTTTTAATATCTAGTATCAGAGACTATCAGCCAACTATGCAAGCTATTTATATATATACGAAGTTTAATAAAAATAGCTGCATTGAAATTGTGTATTTTACTTCAATTGTTAAATCATTTCTTGCCACATAAACTGTTTACTATTAATGATTGCTTTTTTGAGTTGATCAAACCTAGCTCAGTACTGTATGTGAATGCGTCCAAATCATGTTTTCGACAGTATTATATTCAAGGACCCTATGCATGTAAAACATTGGTTGCCCTAGATGTGCTGCCATTCAAACTCTTTGTTGCAAATTATATGCACCTTTCCACCTATTTTTACTCGTTGGGTGTGTTCTTGTTATAAAACTATGTCTTAAACATAACAGTTTAATATCTTGTTAAGGTATCATTATTAATGAGTACTTTGTGACTTGTTTCATGAAAAGTGGACACTTACTCCTGGCTTTTTGATGTATCGCTTTCGTAAAACTTGAAATTTAAAGCATATTGAACTACGATCAACTCGTCCTCTAGTTACGTGTTCAGCATATTGTTGTTTGTCTCTCTCACTCACTTACTATAGATATACATATATATATACGAATTCTTCCAATATCTGTTTGCTTCAATTCGCAGACACTTTGCTGACATTCAACATTTTGTTAAAACAATTTAATCGTTTCAAGGAACGCGACATACACAATACAATGCCTCCTCACATAGACCCCAGGGAACAATAGCCTACGAAACACCACGCCTGGGAGGTACAAGGTTAACGTGTATGGGAATTGTGCAAGGAATTGTCTGACCGTCAATCAGAAGCAAGGGGAAACACAAGGGGTCAATAATTCTTGTACTTGATTACCAGAAAATCCCCCAAACCGTAACCATATAACATGTTTTAATGTCTGATCCCTATTTGTTTTGTTAAAGCCTGTATGTTTTAACAATGTATAATATAAGATCACATAAATACACCGTTTTCAGAATTAGGTACATTCTTCCAATAGCTTACGTTAAAATGTCTGTAATTGTATGTACATGTATATATAGACTCCTTATTTCCCGATCCTTTATCGGATTATACAAACATGTATTAATGAACATACATGTACATATTACTGATATATGATGAAAAGTGGTAGTCAAACTGTTATATGAACACAAAATGGTTAGTACAAACAAATATCAAACAATGTTTGGGTGTATTTACATAATTATGAAACAATCACACTTCACAAGCTTTGCAAAACATCTTACGCGAAAACGAAATGTAAGGTGCTATACAGCTTGAATATTACAGTCACATAGGACAACTCATTAACTGGAGATCCAAGATTGCGTTCTTACCATTATGACAAGAAACGAGCAGGATTTACATTGAAATTCTTTATAATCATCATTTGTAACACTTCCAGGGTGTGAACATGTCTACTGCATAAAAGTCATTGTCATTGATGAACATTTCTGACGATATATTGTTGTGAAATGTCTCATAATATCAACGCAAACATTTTACTCGTCATTACTGTAGTTCAACAATCTGCTTTTTTGTTTACACTCACTATTCTCTAAAACGTGATTCAGATGTAAACAATATTCATTCAATACTACCGTTGGTAATAAAACACAATCAGAGCCGTTCTGACAAGCACAGCCAACTAGTGTACACTCATATGATCTCCATTACACAAGTGACACCATTCTACCATTATGGACTTAAGCATGGCATATCGAGGGTTCAGTGCAAGACTATACTAACTCCTATATAAATACATAGGAGTTAGGATAGTCTTGCGCTGAACCCTCGATATGCACCATTTTTCATTAACCATTACCAGCGAAAGGACCAAGATGTTATATTCGTTGACCGTAATTCATACTCAATACCACTATTGCATGTTCTCAATAATTCCATTGATATTTATTACCGCTAGGTCTATAGTTTAATGTGCAATTAGGTGTTTGAGGCCACATGCTATTGTCGTGAGTTATCTCTCTTTATCCCTTTCAGAGTTTTCTCCCTTTATCCCATATATGTACTATATATACAACAGTATAAAAAGGTATAAGGGGATATTAATTTTAAAAGGATAACTCGTGACAATCTCCTGTGTTATAGACCATTATTAATTCCTAATCAAACTGCATTGAAAACGTATTTTATATTACACAAATATGCCTCCAATTGAATTATACTCCACGAACGATGTCAATATTATATTCAGTTTGACTTTGGGTAATCACTCGTTTGATATGGACCGTTTTGCTTCGTGATTTTCCTACTGATTTGACATTTATGTACAATATTCATCAACCTTTATAAATACTGTATATTTATTAGGCAGTATGTAAGCATTACTTCAGACAAGCTAATCAAGAAATGTCTGAGCATTGAACACACCAGAAACCAGACGCAAATATTAAACAGTTTAACCTTTTGTAAATAGACAATTCCTGTCTTATTCGTGAAGCGAATTTTGTTACTGAAAATGGCTTCAGTTAACATATTGTATTTTAACTATGATAGTGATATGATCATTTAACCCGTATTATAAAGAGAGTTTTTTGGTTTATATTGCAATAAACGAGTATGTTTTCATTCAATTTCATAGGTTCACTTCCTCTATTGCACGATGATAGTTAACACTTTGTTGTATTTACTTCATGCATTTTAAGCACTGCCTTTTTCGGCGCAGCCGTACTAACATGGTTTTGCTATTTATATCAGTGTTGTGTAAACCAATCAAATCTGACGTTAACCACCAGGGCAGTTTCTCTTCAGCCGAACACTGACGTTAACACCAAGGCAGTTTACCTTACCGAAATCCACTGAATTTCGGTGAGTTTACCGAATCTATTGTGGATCTGGAGTGACCAGCAATCGTAAAATCGCGCCATTGTTTTATGTTGCATAATAAATCTGAACCTTCAAATTGCGCCGACCATCTTTTTTCAAGATATTTCTAGTTAAGTTTATATTGCAATATACGAGTATGTTTTCTTAAGATTTCATAGATTCAATTCGACTATTGCAAGATGATAGTTCACATTGTGTTGTATTTGCTTCATGCATTTTAAATCACTGCCTTTCTACTACTGAATTTAAACTTACTCTGATAACACCTCTGTCCGAAATATTGTATTTTATCTCTAACCAGAACATGAAGTAATAATTATATCCATCTGATATGTGAATAGTATGTATAATTATTAGTCTACATCGAATGTCGCCCCCTCCCCGAATATTTACCATGTTCATCCCGCACAAGCATCGTTCTCCTCGGGGACGTGATAGTTATACTTACATACATTGCTTGACAAAGTAAATATTAATAAGAAATGTCTTTAAAAAAAGATGATCGGCCCAAGAAAATTTGTAGCAATCAGAAGGTTAATATTTGTTTTGCAACATAAACAACCGCCGGAATGTTACGATTGTCGATCACTCGATATCGCTACACTACAGTAATTCCGATACATGTAAGGGGAGATCACAGCGTAGGAGATTGAATAAAAATAACTCCGTTGAGCGATTAGTCATATTGTCTGTTTCAATAAAGTTCATCAGTACTTATTGTATCAGACGAGAATTTATAAACTTTTTGCATAACTATTTATCTGATTAGATCAATCGAAATGTGTGTGACTGTAACATTAACCCCAGAAATATTATTCCAACGCCGGTCAATGTTCTGTAGGGCTGACTAACAACACTACTCACTAGATAAATCTTGAACTATACTAAATATCTATTTTCAGACGCAATTGTTAAAACTACCTGAACACAATTTTTGAAAATTCTTAAATTTGGCACCCATAAGCTTATTCTGACTTCAACAACATATTGCATAAGTGTTTCCCGCGGTCTCCAAAGCCATGCGGTGACCTGTGATATTCAGTGACCGCAATGGCTTATGACTAAGCTTTCATTGTGTGCGGAAAGACTCCGGCGAAAATGACATGAGACTAAACGCCTTGTGTACGAAACAACAATACCTAGTGCATGTTTTCTTATACAAAACCCTTATTAGTCCTATGTAACCATATGAAATTCAGAACATTGTCAATCTCAAACCTACACTTGATACAAATGCACATGATCTACCTGAAATTTGACGGTTGAACAGCTTTTTTATAGTCGGATAACTAAATATTGAAATTCACCACGCTGCTATTTGTTCAAACAGTTAACAATGACATTTGAAGCTTTGGTAGGTTTACTTGCTAAATTAAAGCTGTCATTCTGTATGATGGTCACATTTAGTACAGCCATCGTCCGGCACTGTTCCCAGTTCACATCCAGTAGGGAAAGTGACGCCATTTACACCCGTCCTACTAAATTCTCGTATTCCGGACGCGAAACAATTGCGGTCGTCAGGCACATAACGTTTGGTCAAATGGAGATATTTTCGGCTCATTCTTGAATGAGTGAAGTTGTATTTTTTGTTTAAAATGGCAAGAGCTTACGACCTAAAACCTTGCAACTCATGCAGAATGTTTCTTTTCACTTTTGCATTAATTTCAAAAGTACATAAGGGGAACTCCTTTCAATATCCCATTTTTCGGAATTTAATTGTCAAATTTCTCATATTCATATGCAGTTTTACCAAGACAACATCAACAATGTCAAGAATATTTTCCTCGTAATAAAACATAACCTTTTCTATGCCTTCGATGTAGTTGCTTTCAGATATTTCAAAGCACTATAATCATTAATATGAGGACAACAATTATGTCTCCAGAGGATCAATGGATTTTATATTGTGTTTCTCTTTTTGTTTCTAGCAGAAATTAACGAGATAATTGGGAAATGTGACAGCTTAGAAAGTAATTTGAAATGTAACACAGTCATGTGAGTATTTCAGATGACATGTCTTAATCAAGGACATATAACCTGTTGAATTGTTCTCAATTTTGCAAATAGCACCCTCGTTGTTTTGCCATATTTTTAAAATAAACTATATAAATAACGTGGAAAATGTGGATTGCTAGGTTGGTGATGTTAATGATGGTTTTGATTCTGATGGTATGTAATTTGCTTGCCTCTTACCGAATTTCCAGACAGACACATCACCTTTGTCAGTAAATGTCTTTTTTCCAAATATATTATATAAGTGCACTATGAAAATTAGGAACCGTTGATATTTGAAGGCAACAGGCTGTTTCACTGTCTAGGACTCAGATATATTGCCTAATTACTCTCTGGAGAACATCATTGAACAGACAGCCCATGTTGTGCAGCATTATTTCTGAATCATTGGGAATATTAACGTCTCCTGTAATGGTATATCAGCTGAGAGTGGTTATTATATTATGGCAACTAACTGTTCTGATGTATTACTCTTAGTAGATGTGTAAATCTAATGACACATGTATATATGTAGATATATAATTAGTCCTAAAAACAAAAGATATCTAGCTTAATCAAACCAACAAGTTGAATATGTCATAAAAATCAATCAAATTATAAATCGATAGTAATACTAATGAACTCATAAAATGAAAGATCATGATCAAATAATTTGGTTACTGTTCTTGCAAATGAATGTAACAATTTATAGGCTTAATTAATGGATATATAGGGATGACATTGCTATGACGGAACATTCCCAATATTAAAAAAAAATGACAAACTAATTACATCTTGGTATAACTGACATAACAATTACATCTGGATAGAACTGACAAAAAATTTACCACTGGATAGAACTGACAAAACAATAACATCTGGATAGAACTGAAAAATATACATCTGGCAAGAACTGACAAAACAATTACATCTAGATGTAACTGACAAACAATAACATATGGATATAACTGACAAAACAATTACAACCACCCAGATAGAACTGACATAACAACCACATCCAGATACAACTGACAAAACAATTACATCCAGATACAACTGACAAAACAATAACATCTGGATAGAACTGACAAAACAACCACATCCAGATAGAACTGACATAACAACCACATCCAGATACAACTGACAAAACAATTACATCCAGATACAACTGACAAAACAATAACATCTGGATAGAACTGACAAAACAACCACATCCAGATAGAACTGACATAACAACCACATCCAGATACAACTGACAAAACAATTACATCCAGATACAACTGACAAAACAATTACATCCAGATACAACTGACAAAACAATAACATCCAGATACAACTGACATAACAATTACATCCAGATACAACTGACAAAACAATTACATCCAGATACAACTGACAAAACAATTACATCCAGATACAACTGACAAAACAATTACATCCAGATACAACTGACAAAACAATTACATCCAGATACAACTGACAAAACAATAACATCTGGATAGAACTGACATAACAACCACATCCAGATACAACTGACAAAACAATTACATCCAGATACAACTGACAAAACAATTACATCCAGATACAACTGACATAACAACTACATCTGGATAGAACTGACATAACAACCACATCCAGATACAACTGACATAACAACCACATCCAGATACAACTGACAAAACAATTACATCCAGATACAACTGACAAAACAATAACATCCAGATACAACTGACAAAACAACTACATCTGGATAGAACTGACATAACAACCACATCCAGATACAACTGACAAAACAACTACATCTGGATAGAACTGACATAACAACCACATCCAGATACAACTGACAAAACAATAACATCCAGATACAACTGACAAAACAATTACATCTGGATAGAACTGACATAACAACCACATCCAGATACAACTGACAAAACAATAACATCCAGATACAACTGACAAAACAACTACATCTGGATAGAACTGACATAACAACCACATCCAGATACAACTGACAAAACAATTACATCTGGATAGAACTGACATAACAACCACATCCAGATACAACTGACAAAACAACTACATCTGGATAGAACTGACATAACAACCACATCCAGATACAACTGACAAAACAACTACATCTGGATAGAACTGATATAACAACCACATCCAGATACAACTGACAAAACGATTACATCTGGATAGAACTGACAAAACAACCACATCCAGATACAAATGACAAAACAATAACATCCAGATACAACTGACAAAACAATTACATCTGGATAGAACTGACAAAACAACCACATCCAGATACAACTGACAAAACAATTACATCCAGATACAACTGACAAAACAATAACATCCAGATACAACTGACAAAACAATTACATCCAGATACAACTGACAAAACAATTACATCCAGATACAACTGACAAAACATTTACATCTGGATAGAACTGACATAACAACCACATCCAGATACAACTGACAAAACAATAACATCTGGATACAACTGACAAAACAATTACATCCAGATACAACTGACAAAACAATTACATCTGGATAGAACTGACATAACAACCACATCCAGATACAACTGACAAAACAATAACATCCAGATACAACTGACAAAACAATAACATCCAGATACAACTGACAAAACAATAACATCCAGATACAACTGACAAAACAATAACATCCAGATACAACTGACAAAACAATTACATCTTGATAGAACTGACATAACAACCACATCCAGATACAACTGACAAAACAATAACATCTGGATACAACTGACAAAACAATTACATCCAGATACAACTGACAAAACAATAACATCCAGATATAACTGACAAAACAACTACATCTGGATAGAACTGACATAACAACCACATCCAGATACAACTGACAAAACAATAACATCTGGATACAACTGACAAAACAATTACATCTGGATAGAACTGACATAACAACCACATCCAGATACAATTGACAAAACAATAACATCCAGATACAACTGACAAACAATAACATCTGGATATAACTGACAAAACAATTACAACCACCCAGATAGAACTGACAAAACAATTACATCTGGATAGAACTGACGTAACAACCACATCCAGATACAACTGACAAAACAATAACATCTGGATAGAACTGACAAAACAATAACATCTGGATATAACTGACAAAACAATTACAACCACCCAGATACAACTGACAAACAATAACATCTGGATATAACTGACAAAACAATTACAACCACCCTGATAGAACTGACAAAACAATTACATCCAGATACAACTGACAAAACAATAACATCCAGATACAACTGACAAAACAACTACAATACTAACTAGTTATTCCTAATGGTCTGCCAGGAGATTCCTTGTGCCTTTGTTCCTTAACGTAGGTACCCTTTAACCTCCTCAAGTGCCTTATGTTTTATGGATTGTTGTTTTCCCGGATGTCTGCGTGGGGAGGCACTGTCTTATGTATGTGGCGTTCCCTGTAGCTACTTATTCTCTCTTTTTAGATAATTGTTTAATTGAAAAGCGCCATTGCAGCAGGTTAAAGTTAATTACGTCTATGTATGTATATATATACAAATTTTGTAAACATCTATGACAATTTATATATTTACGTACAGTGCGGTTTTATTAACCGCGAACGTATGAATATATTTCCTGGGCCATTACATTTCAAAATAGGTTTATTGACATGCTCGTGTGTATCCGTAAGCTTGACGGAGAAAAGACGCGTTTTGTTAGTAAAGTACTCCAATCAGCAGTTATAGCTTTACACACGAGAGCATTTCTTTACCTAAATCGACATGGATCAGTCCTGAAAATTCATACGCCTGTTCGCGGTCATTCTAACAGCACATACATACATGTACATATAAACGATAATTGATGTTTAAAAAATGAATATAGAACTCTATTTTTGTTTTAACAACTTGTACGAAATGAATCGGTTGTTGCTTGGATATAGCATTCTTATAATGTAGCACTATGTCACTCAAATACCGGTTAAACTCGTCATGGACAAAAAACAAATAATTGGTTGCGTAAAGATTGGTCCGATACTGTTGTCAGCTTCTCTACATATTGTTAAGAAAATGACACTTGTTTAGTAAGTTCTTAGAAAAATCAATCAGTTTTGGTGATTGGCCATAATCAACGAATTGGCCATAGTCAAGAATGTAGTGGAGAAATTATGTTGTGGAGAAATTGACAAACAAATCCAGTCACGTTTAATACAGTAACACAAAGTCAGCAGTTTGAAAACAAAATCCACAGAGCAGGACAGTATATCTAGTAATCAGTCACAAAGTTATGTTTGGATTTAAATTCACAAAGTTAATCACGAAGTGTAAATTAGTCGCGGAGACAAATCCCCTTAGACAATTTCCTAAAGTATATGGTTACAACTATTGTATTTTTTTTATATCTATAACGTATATATGTTTTCTTTATATATTAGTACCCTATACTTTATGACTGACTTAGTAACATACTGATATCAGACAATTAGAATTAACTATTTGACAACATGTCTGTCAGGACAAAGGATAGCGGATGAAATAATGTAAAGTACTTCACACATATGATTGATTGAAAGTGAAACCTAGCACTTTAAACTTGAAAATTAATTAAATTAATTAAAGATACTTATTACAGTATAATAACTAACAATAAGGAATTGGTGTTGTTGTCTGTGACTGTTCCAATGCGATACTCCTATTTTCACCCATCCTATATATTTCGAGGGCTCAACGCAACACTGTCGTAACTCCTATATAATACATAGGAGTTACGACAGGTTTGCGTTGTGCCCTTCGATTTGTGTCTCGTCTTTTGCTTGAGTAGTTGGTTACTTACAGTATAACATCACTTAAAGACCACCTCAATAATAAGACCGCCTCAAAATTAAGACCACCTCAAAATTAAGACCCACATTTTCAAGTCCACTTTCACTGTTTTGCTCTTTATTCAACCTCAATATTAAGACCACATCAAAAAGAAGACCAATTTTCAAGGGTGCCAAGGGTGGTCGTATTATTGAGGTTTTACTGTATGTGTGTGTTTTCATGTCTGCTTGTTCTTACATATTTGGCTGTGTACTTCTTTATTCACTTTAATATCTAGTAACAGAGACTATCAGCCAACTAACTGTGTTAATACAAACTATGTATATATATATACGAAGTTTAATGTGCATTGAAATTGTGTATTTTACTTCAATTGTTAAACAAGTTCTTACCAAATACACGGTTTACTATTCATGATTGCTTTTTTTGTTACTAACCAAATTAAGAGTTGATCAAACCTAGCTCAGTACTGTATGTGAATGCATCAAACTTAAGTTTTCGACAGTTTTATATTCAATGACCCTTTGCATGTAAAACATTGGTTGCTCTAGAAGTGCTGCGTTTCAAACTTTGTGTTGCAAATAACATGCACCTTTTCACCTTTTTTACTCGTTGTGTGTATTCTTGTTATAAAACTATGTCTAAAACATAAAAGTTTAATATCTTGGTAAGGTATAATTATTGATGAGTACTTTGTGACTTGTTTCATGAAAAGTGGACACTTACTCTTGACTCATTGAAGTATCGCTTTCGTGAAACTTTAAATTTGTAGCATATTAGACTACGATCCACTCGTCCTCTTGTTACGTGTTCAGCATATTCTTGTATTTGTCTCTCTCTCTTACTCTCTCTCACACTGCCGATATACATATATAATTATATATATACGAGTTCTTCCAATATCTGTTTGCTTCAATTCGCAGACACTTTGCTGACATTCAACATTTTGTTAAAACATTTCTAAATGAGAGATTTAATCGTTTCAATGAACGCGACATACACAAGACAATACCTCCTCAAATAGACCCCAGGGAACATTAGCCTATGAAACACTATCGCTTGGGAGGTATAATGTTAACGTGTTAGTGAATTGTGCAAGGAATTGTCTGGTCGTCCATCAGAAGCAAGGTGAAACACAAGTGGGTCTATAATACTTGATTACCAGAAATTCCTCAAACCGTAACTATATAACATGTTTTTAATGTCTGATCCCTATTTGTTTTGTTAAAGCCTGTATGTTTTAATAATGTATAATATAAGATCACAAGAATACACCGTTTTCAGAATTAGGTACATTCTTCCAATAGCTTACGTTTAAATGTCTGTAATTGTATGTTCATGTATATATAGACTCCTTATTTCCCGATCCTTTATCGGATTATACAAACATGTATTAATGAACATACATGTACATACTACTGACATTTGATGAAAAGTGGTAGTCAAACTGTTATATGAACACAAAATGGTTAGTACAAACAAATATCAAATAATGTTTGGGTGTATGTACATAATTATGAAACAATCACAGTTCACAAGCTTTGCAAAACATCTTACGCGAAAACGAAATGTAAGGTCCTAAACAGCTTGAATTTTACAGTCACATAGGGAAACTCATTAACTGGAGATCCAAGATTGCGTTCTTACCATTATGGCAAGAAACGAGCAGGATTTACATTGAAATTCTTTATAATAATCATCTGTAACACTTCCAGGGTGTGAACATGTCTACTGCACCTAACAATGTGAGATAAAAGTCATTATCATTGATTGAAAATATCTGACGATATATTGTTCTGAAATGTCTCATAATATCAACGCAAACATTTTACTCGTCATTACTGTAGTTCAACAATCTGCTTTTTGTCAATTACATACTTCCACCCATTATTCTCTAAAACGTGATACAGATGTACAAATATTCATTCAATACTAAGGTTGATGATAAAACACCATCAGAGCCGTTCTGACAAGCACAGTCAAATAGTGTACACTCATATGATCTCCATTACACAAGTGACACCATTCTACCATTATGGACTTAAGCATGACATATCGAGGATTCAGTGCAATACTATACTAACTCCTATATAATACATAGGAGTTAGGATAGTGTTGCGTTGAACCCTCGATATGCACCATTCTTCATTAAACATTACCAGCGAAAGGACCAAGATGTTATATTCGTTGACCATGTTTCATACTCAGAACCACTATTGCATGTCCTCAATAGTTCCATTGATACTTATTACCGCTAGGTCTATAGTTTAATGTGCAATTAGGTGTTTTAGGTCACATGCTATTGTCGTGAGGTATCTATCTTTACCCCTTTTAGAGTTTTCTCCCATTAACCCTTCTATGTGTACTATATATACAACTGTATAAAAAAGGTATAAAGGGATATTAATATTAAAGGGATAACGGGAGAGAACTCGTGACAATCTTAATGTGTTAAAGACCATTATTAATTCCTAATCAAACTGCATTGAAAACGTATTTTATATTACACAAATATGCCTCCAATTGAATTATACTCCACGAACGATGTCAATATTATATTCAGTTTGACTTTGGGTAATCACTCGTTTGATATGGACTGTTTTGCTTCGTGATTTTCCTATTGATTTGACATTTATGTACAATATTCAGCAACCTTTATACATACTGTATATTTATTAGGCAGTATGTAAGCATTACTTCAGACAAGCTAATCATGAAATGTCAAAGCATTCAACACACCAGAAACCAGACGCAAATATTAAACAGTTTAACCTTTTGTATATAGACAATTCCTGTCTCATTCGTGAAGCGAATTTTGTGACTGAAAATGTCAGAAGGTTGATACTTGTTGTGCAACATAAAAAAACTTCCGAAATGTTACGATTGCCGATCACTCGATTACTCTACACTATGATAACTCCGATACCTGTAAGGGGAGATCACTGCGCAGAAGATTGGATAAAAATTACTCATAGTCACAATGTCTGTTTCAATATAGTTCCTCAGTGCTTATTGTACAAGTCGTGAATTAATAAACTTTTTGCATAACGATTTATCTGAATAAAACAATAGAAATGTTTGTGACTGTTACATGAAACCAAGAAAGACTTCTTAATTCCAATGCCGGGCAATTTTCTGTAGGGTTGACTAACAATACTACTCACTAGATAAATCTTGAAATATATTGTAGATCTATTTTCAGACGCAATTGTTAAGGCAAACGATATTGTGTTCATCTGGTTTTATACAATACCGTCATGTTAACATTGATATGAATAACGCCTCTATCGTGATCAAAATATTTTTTTGCAAACATAACTCCATTGCAATAATTTTAATACCTTGCTTCAAAAGAAAAGAAACGTACCAATAAAGACACTCCAAATTGATCAGAAGTTCTCCGGATTTTTTTCAAGAAAATTTAGCGAGTCAGCTAAAGAAATTGTTTTTACTTCTCAAAATTTCACAGGCGAAATTTTTTATAATTTTAGTTTTCTTATATTTCTCAAAAGTTCACTGACGGCGCTTTCTTCTCCAATTCGCACACTAAGATAACTAACGCCAAAAATACAGTATTACAGGTACAAAGGAATGACGTCATCGTTTTAAATTAGATTATCTGTACACTATAAACTATTGGACTGTGTAAACACATACATGTATATGGCTCTGGGTGAAACACAGCACTGTATTGCCGATATGATACGGTGAGAATAGAGGCTTGACTTCACACCTGTCCTTTAAAGTGTACATCAAGTCACACAGTCAATGAAATGAGATAGCTGTAATTAATGGTAGGTATTTTAAATTAACAGTTAGTAGTATCGGTGGTTTTCTGTAAGTTTAAGCGTTACCATGACAATGAGTGACAGGTGGTTAATACCATTTAATGAGTTTTACATTAGTAATCTCTCTATCTCTGATCGTTGTAAGACAAAGAAACAGTATAGGTGTGTTACATGTACATCTTAACACATAATGGTGATTAAAGGATCTTCCAATATCCGCATGCGATTTCGTGAGTATTGTTTTAATTAATTCATAGTAAATTTACTTGAAATGAGAAATGCAATCTTCAAATACATGTATAATAACATGATGTCGCTTTTAATGGTCGTATATTTATATTAAAGATATATTATGTTCTTTTTTTTGTTCTTTTGTTTACCTAAACGAACATGAAAATATACTGTATCTAGTTAAAACTTCAATAAATAGGCATTATCACAGAATATATTTATAATGTACTCTTTATTTGTCAAGAAAAAAACGTTTGTATAATCATAAAATTAAAAAAAGTTTTTAACAAGCGGGTGTTTTTTTACTACTTTTGTCTGGAAGCAATATGATTAAACAAGATTGTTTAAACGGTTATACGTGAAATTGGTTCTTATTGATGATGTTTAAGACTAGGCAACAACAAAACTGGATGAAGCCCATCTAAAATATTTAGGTTCTGATGAGCCAGATACATCTGAAAATAAAGCGCTAAACTCGCTATAATTACATACTGTATAATTATGCTTATTAAAACGTTTTAAGCCATAGTGTGCTCGCTGTTGCTTATTGTGTCACATTGTTGTAATTTATGACAGCCGAACTGCTTTTGTAAACAAGGCGCTTATTTGTTCGAATCTGCTCGTCCTGAACGCTGGACTGAATGAATAAATTCGACTTCTCAAGAAAATAAGAGTAGATGTAAAGAATGGTTTGAATGTGGACATACGTATCTATGAGTGTATACATAAGTATCTATGATTGTGCTACTCATCCTTTCGGACATTAACTAGACTTTTAATTACTAACGATTTTTGTCGATTTTTATGTACTATACACATAAAAAAACACGATGATATGTTAATTAAAATAAAAACAAGGTTCTGATATCGGGCGCTATTTCCGATACCTTCATAATTACCCTCTGGTTTATAACTCTCGTACAATTGATATTTGCTATACTATTTAGTACATACTTGGCAGTCGAAACGAACTTTGCCCGTAGCCAATTAGTGAGTCGCTTGCAACGGCTGGTTTAGGTCTGATAAATACGACAGAATGTTTAGCTCTCACTGCCATAAAATATAAATTCGAGTGAATTTAAATTGGTAGAAAAAATACAGAACAGTAAAGTGACTATATAACGGTACGACGACTTGACAAAATTGTCTCAGATACCCATAAATCGTCGCCTTAATTCTACACTGACGTAAGTAGCATTTTATTAGTTTTTTGGGAAATGAAGCTTTAAAGATTGAAGATTGAATAGTCAATAACTTAAGAGTCTTACGTCTTTGTGGAATTGGAGTATAGTCTATTTAGAACAGTTCTACAGGGTAACAAATCTCACCATCATGTAGAGCTCAAGGAGGAACATAACCATACCAGACACTCAATGTTGCCAAAAAAATACTTTCGTCCCTCTGGAATTAAGCCGACGATTAATGTGTAGTACTTACAATTGTTGAGGCTGTGCAATATATGTATTTTCTTATGCATTGTCTCATTTCTTAACAATCGGGTGTTCTTTTAAAATATCGCCTCAATATGTTAACTACACTCCTCGATGATGGAATGAAATATCGCATCCTGAAAGGCTATTTTATGACGAGTAATTAAACCGACTTGTATGCGTAGTTCTCACCTCTACAATATTTACCTCCCTTGTTCTGAATTGTCGGCCATTTTGATAGGCAAATTTCCTAAACGTTTATGGGAATATAATGTAAACGATGATAAACTATTCCGATTTATAAAAAATAACTTATTCATTATGCTCATGTGGGCATTTGGCTCAGTAAGTTGAAGAAAAAGTGGTTGTCACACGCAATTTCTCTCGGTATTTTCTCAATGATCACATATTTGGAATTTACTCCTCTAAGGTCCTATCAGTTGTGCCTACCAAAATGGCCGACAGTTAAGAACAAGGGAGGTAAATAGTGTAGATGTGGAAAATATGTTTTACGGAAGCCACATAATTAAACGTACACATTCTGTTGACTATCACACTGGAAAATAGCCGACGACTATAAACTTAGTTGTCGCGTGATTGCACCTACCAATGCAAAATAGTATCACGGATAACAGGGATACCGTTAACTGCGACTATTTCATTGGCTAAATCAGACGGGTTCAACGAGTCAAATAATCAGCGTGTGATTGTAACAACAGTGGAATCAAAGCGCTGTGTAGGAGCGTCCTGTAGTTTTATTTTAGAACAACAAACAATTAATTCCAATATGACACTTCAACACTAATGGACATTTTACGTCCAAATTGCCTTACAATATTGGTCGTTATTAAGTAACAGGCGACAGCGTTATTTGTACTCATCAAATGTGACATAATGTGTTT
The DNA here is from genome assembly GCA_032209605.1 of Mactromeris polynyma. Taxonomy (NCBI): domain Eukaryota; kingdom Metazoa; phylum Mollusca; class Bivalvia; order Venerida; family Mactridae; genus Mactromeris; species Mactromeris polynyma. The sequence continues at coordinate 17,467,694 of JASFXZ010000013.1, forward strand.
GTTTTTATAAATAATTGAATAATCAGTAAACTCTATACATTCAGTTAAAATCTAAAATGCACCAGATTGTCATTTTTATCAATTACTGAAAACTAGTCAGGGTGTGTCAGTAGTGAATCAGTCCGTTCTACCCGGAGCATGCCGACGTCATGAGTGCGATGTCATGCGATTTTCGTTGAAAATACACACGAATTTATCCATGCATTCAATTAAAGACAAAATCATCTAACCGAATGAAATTCATAAGACCCTTAATTGACTTATAGCATATATTTTCAGTCAATATTTTATTTTCTGATACGACTCAGATGCAGTTTTTGTAGGATAAGGTCTTGAACAGATTGAAGCGCTTCTTATCTTATTAAACTAAACGCATGCCACGTCAAACTGTAGGTCTTCCCACTTCACATGCTTGTTTCAAAAGTTTAACAAAAACCTCTGCGAAAATTGTGGAAAATAATTTCCGAAAAAGCCTCGTATTTATTCCTTCCAAGGCATAAATGTATTCTATCTTTTACAAAGTGAAATCGGGACTGGTCTGCTTGGCGTTTATGTAAATAGAACCTTGCACGCTATATTCGCTTGAAGAAAGTTCTGGAACAATGACTGTAATAAACTTTTATCTCTAACGTCTTTTTTCATACCATGTTTATTTTCTGAAATGCTAAAATATTGCGTGACAATTACATTAACAATGATTTATTGTATGTTGTTAATAAGCATACATTGTGTTTATTATAAGAGCAGTGAAAGAAATGATAATAGTTGCCGGCAATATTCCGGGCGACTGTGTTTTTACTCCTTCTTCATTTCTGTTCATGACAGGACCAGTTATTGTTTTAATAATGCCAAAACATTACAGAAATTACGGAATTTACGGAATAAAGACAATCAAAATAGACTTCAAAATATTTACTATGCATACACTTTCAATGAAAACATAACTTTTATACGAATGTTGATTTAAAACCTGTTTGTGTTAAAAACAGCTGCTCCCTGACAAGGTGTAAATTTATTTACTTTATAAACAGTATCTAACTTTCCTCTGTTATAGCAGCCTGGATAGTTCGGTGGGGGTACTCTTGTAGAGTTGAGCATGACGAGACCCGTATCGGTCGCTGTTCTTTTCTATGCAATATATTTTTCATATTTCGAATTTTCTTTTAAATTTTAGAACACTTTAAAGACATGACTTTATTAGCTGTCTATGCGTCTTATATATATTTGCAAAATTATGTGTGGCAATCGCTAATTTATTATTCCGAGCGCGTGCGTAACGTTTTAGTCTTCGGTTGTTAGAAGCTGTTTATGCAGTGGTTAACCGCCGATGTCGACATATCATGAATAACTTGCTGGTACTATTTTTGTAAAAGACACCTCTGTTACATAATGGATCATTTCTATAGGATCTAATAATTGAGGTTATTTTGTGTATTTTTGTCCGAAATAGAGGCATAGAAATACGCATGTATACGCCTACAGAAGTTAGTCTCACTGTTATATTTACAGTTTAGCTCAATCTGTAAAATACTTAGACACAGGTGCCTTAGCTTAAAATAAAGAGAATATTTTTTCTAATGTTGAATATATTTTCATCTTATGTGCATTGTATTTATATTAAATACTGTTTATGACATTTTTCCAAAGATAAAGATGAATTTGATCTTTGTTGTTATTTACATCAAACAATATATGTGAATTTCTTATACCGTAATATTGCATGGTTCAATATTTGCAAAATTATGTTTCTGTTATTACGTCACTTATGTTTTATTTTTTCCACATATTCCCTTCAAATATTTCACAACAATTATTTGCTAAACATTTTCCCGGCGACTTTCTCTTGTATTGTTTTGTGTTAACATAATGTACGGCTCTGGTGAAATATCAATTATTTACGTCAGTACGGCGAGAACAAAGGCATGATGTCACAGTTGTAATTTAGCTGTTTTTATACAACATGGCTTTGTGCTAAGATCCATGATGACAATGTCAGCTATTGTATGCAGGTACTTGCAATCCTTTTTTGAGTGAAACACGATTCATTTATGAGAAATTAATGCGATCACTGTACAATACATAACTACTAAAGTGGATAGCTAGAGACATAAATGCGATCACTGTACAATACATAACTTCCACAGTGGATAACTAGAGACATAAATGCGTTCACTGTACAATGCATAACTTCCACAGTGGATAATTAGAGACATAAATGCGATCACTGTACAATACATAACTATTACAGTGGATAACTAGAGACATAAATGCGATCACTGTACAATACATAACTATTACAGTGGATAACTAGAGACATAAATGCGATCACTGTACAATGCATAACTACCACAGTGGATAACTAGAGACATAAATGCGATCACTGTACAAACCATAACTTCCACAGTGAATAACTAGAGACATAAATGCGATCACTGTACAAACCATAACTACCACACTGGATAACTAAAGACATTAATGCGATCACTGTACAATACATAACTACCACACTGGATAACTAAAGACATTAATGCGATCACTGTACAATACATAACTACCACACTGGATAACTATAGCAATTGATGCAATCACTGTACAATACATAACTACCACATTGGATGACTATGACTTTTTATTGTTGTCAATCTATTTCAGCTCGACAGAACGAAAATGGCGATGGACTGTTACCAACAAAGAGCAAAAGGTCTGCTTCTCGACTTGCCTTTGAAAAAGTCAGTGGTCCACATAAAATGGTAGGTTTATATATTATACAATATGATATCAAAATTCGTATGGAGTCTGTAACGACCATTTTACTTGTATACCTGACTCTTAATGACTATAATGACCTTGGAGTTATAGTAAACTGATGAAAATTAATGTATACAATATTACAATTATGGGCAAACTTGAATTGTTCGTTGCATATTAAATTGAACACATATATTAAGTAGTTGTAATCGGTACTGGTTCAGTTTTGGGCATTCAACTTAGGATGCATTAATGGATACGGTAATTGATGGTATTTTTCCAAACGAAACGCACTTTGCAGTGCCGTTTGATGTAACATCATTATCAAATAACATTGATCTGACTCCGTTTTTGATAAGTGAGATGAAGATAATTATATATATTGACCATCGCTCTTCATATGTCATGTTGAGGATTTGTCCAAATATTTATGAGCGGCATACATGTATTGTTTTATTATACCTGTTAATTGGTTTGTGTTGAGTTGAAAAGATCCCAGACTTAGAAATGGAACTGTTGGTGTTAGAATTATACGTGTGCAAAATGTAAAATTTCCTAAAAATCATGCCGAATGTAGGACATTATTAGTCCCTAGGAAATTAGCCCCTAAGATCAAACTTACATAGACGGACAAAGCCCCTTCATGATATTGCACTTGCGGACAATAACCCCTTCAACATAAGACTGAATCCCCTTCATGATTTGCATAGATGGACAAAAGCACATGCCGACAAAAGCCCCTTGATAACAGGATATAAAACCCATAACAATATTTATTTTAAACACTCTGTATAGGGTGTTTTGCTCACTTTTTTTAACAAATACCTATTAAAATAAGAATAAATAAAACTATGAATTATGAAATACTTGTTAAAGTATTTGTTTTAAGACATATATTACAGCAAACTTTATTTATTGTTTACCTGTTTAGATAAAATACTAATAAATATTTGATTAAATAGAAAAGATAATAATAAATATTGGAGCTCTTTAACAATCTTCCAAACTTCCCTCTGTGTGGGGGAAGGGGATAATGTCCTATGTTGAAGGGGCTTTTGTCCACATGTGCAATATCATGAAGGGGCTTTTGTCCGCCTATGCAAATTTGAGCTTAGGGGCTAATGTCCTTGAGGATTATGTCCGTCTACCAATCATGCCGTATATTATGATTGTGTGAATGTTTTGTGTTCTCATTTTCTATCGTTTTATAATCAAATATCTAGACTTGTCTTTAAAATGATTCCTTACACACACACGAAACAAATAAGTTTGCAATTTGATATACAATATTTGTGCCAGTTAAAATGTTTCTGAATAAAACCTGACATGGTGTTTGTTTGGATGACTGGTCTCTAGTTTATTCATATAATCAAACAAATGTCCTGTCATGACGGATTCTCTGCGATGTTTGCTTTCTCCTAATTTGCTGGAATTATTCTCTGAAAGTTGTTTACAAATTCTTAACCTACATACCGGGAACTGTTTGGCATTCCTGACCGATACATGTTATGAGGTATTGGATAAAAACAAGCAGTTCCTGATCGTAAGATCCAGATAACTATCAGACCGTCTAAAGTTAAGTGAAATGTGGGAACATGTTTTCTAAGGGTGGTTCATAACTCATTAGACGTTTGCCCTGTCTTATATACCATTCAAGTTTAATTAAGCTTAGTTTATGTATGCATGAAAGCATGACTATCAGAATGTTACAGTATGTTGTTTCAATTTCAATAAAGATGGGCTTAACACCCGTTAACCATTTTGTCGAACAGTTCTGTTTGTAGTTCAATAAATTCCTAATAAATGGTACCGGTATACAGCAAAGTCTGCTGTTTTAATTAAAAATAATTTGAAAACGACTGTGTAACGGCTCTTCGAAGTTGAAAGGGGTCGCGCCATTGCCTTTTTAATAAAACAGCATAGACAAAATCAGACGATACTTTATTAGGAATTAGGTCCGTACAAATATTCGATAACGTGGTATGAAATTGAATTTGAATGAAGCCATCCCGATACGTGTCATCATGACTTTTGTGTTTTCTTAAAACAGAAGCACTGGTCAAGCTTAACTAAGACTGTTGTAATGCGCATTACACAAGGAGTACTTTGACCGAGTGTGACCTGGCATTTTTTTATCCATTCAGTATATTTACAATTACTGTACAGCATCACTAACATTTTTAAATGTTGTTATGTAAAATAATTAATAAATTTAATATCTTTGTATGTACCACCAAGAATAGTCAAGATTGTATTTTTCACAATATTTTAAAAAATCACTTCCATGTCAATGTATTTTAAAATGTGATGGATGTATTATTTACATATTGCTTACCAAAAACTCATTGTAACAAATTACAAATGTGTCACCTTTTTGGTCCAAGTACTGACATGAGTGCAGTTTTTGATAAGAAAACGTGAATATTTTGAAGTTCCTTTACAACAAACGTAATTTGTTGATTCTTGTCATTATAGTCATTCAGTAAGATGTAAGGAGCTTGTAGTGGAGTGTATTACTGTATCTATATATAGGTGTTCATTTAATAAAATGACTTGCCATTAATATTCGCACTGAGTAGGTTTTATAACCCGATCCTTTAGAAGAACCATTATCGTGATAAGTTACTCAGCCTATGTTTAATAAATATTGATATTGAAGAGGTAGAAGACACGTGTAGAGTTTTGTTGTTGTCTCCTTGTAGCCACTTCCAAACCTTTGTCTTTGAATTGTCACAAATACTCGAATTATATCTGTTATGAAATTTCAGCTCTCTAATTTGGAGGAAGATTTTATATATGCTGCTGAATTCGGTGATATTCCTACAGTACAAAGGATTCTTGATGACAATCCTGCCATAAATGTAGATTTCAGTGACATCTTGGGTCGTACACCATTACGATTAGCCGTTGGCAATGAACATCTTGAGGTAAACACATTGCTGCTTTTTACATGTGTCACAAAAATGTTTTATCATTAACGTTAAATAAAATGAAATGAAACGGCTGTATGGGGTTAATTAGTATTTAAAGATATGATAATTTAGCACTTTATTGTCATAGAATGGTATTTTCCAATGAATCTGTATAATGTTTCAAATATAAATTTCAGTCAGTGTTTTTCAATCGAATACATTACAATGCCTTGTATATTTATGGGTCTGATAATCAGTTGTCCAATGTGCATTTTATTCAAATGATCTTAAATCAAGTAAGGATAATTACTATTGTTGTCGTTTTTGAGTATTATTATGTATTTGGTAATATTGATATACATACAGACATATAAACCCAATTCGATAAGGCTTTAATTATCGAATTATCTATTATATAGGATGGGAAGGTTGTTTTGATCTTATCTGCGCAATTTATTTGACTTATTTGCAGGTTGTGGAGTTATTGTTAGATCGAAGCAATCTTGCGAACATTTATGAGGCTTTACTCCAAGCCATCAGTTCTGGTCATGAGCAGATTGCCGAGTCGATTCTTAAACATCCAAAATATCAGGGAATGAAAAAGGAGCATAAACATTTTGGAGAAACAGACCATTTCTTCAACAAAGCCCGTGAGGATTCGCCATTCTCTGCAGATATAACACCTTTAATCTTAGCAGCAGAACGGAATCAGTTTGAAATTGTGCAATTACTTTTGCTACGTGGTGAGACCATAAAAAAGCCACATCATTACTATTGCAATTGTCAGGAGTGTAGCCATAAACTGGAGTATGACCAACTAAGACTAGCAAAAACTCGCCTGAATGCCTACAAGGGGTTATGTAGCGGAGCATATATTTCACTGTCCAGTAAGGATCCTATACTGACCGCATTTGAATTGGCCAGGGAATTAAGAGGTGTGGCTAAAGTGGAGAAGTACTACAAGGTAGGTAGATCATGTTAACATTTATAGTTATAAAGTCATGTTTTATGGAACACGAAAAATCGGTCAATGGCACTACCGGGAATCGAACCCGGGTTTACGGATTGCCGGTCCGTTATGCTAACCACTACACCACAGCGACCTAACACCATGTTCGTGTATATTTAACTTATATAAAGTTGATTAAGGTTAACTACACTTTGGATCAAGATCGGGGCGAATATTTACATCCGCCACACAGCACTTAACACAAGCTGTAGTAATATTGAAATAAAGTCATGTTTTATGGAACACGAAATATCGGTCAATGGCGCTACCGGGAAAACATGTGTCAAACGCTTCCATAATACGCACCATATAGCATTTTTGGTTACCATCAGAACTTGTTAATAGAGACATATGTTCATCAATAATCTGTCTTTATTACATCACAATACCATAGACATGTCTGTTCTAAAAATGTTTCAGTTGTAGAATATAAGGGTATCTTTTCGAATATGATCCAAAGTAGAATATAAGGGTATCTTTTCGAATATGATCCAAAGTTTAACATTATGCAGTTGAAGAGCTTATTGTGCATGTACGAGTATGTGACACTCCTATGTTTCAAACAATCAATATGTGTTGTATCATAGTAAAGAATGTAATATTTGTTATATTAATATAGTAAAATAGTCAATCTGTGTTTCATTATAAAAGTAAAACAGTCAATCTTTGTTTTATTATAGTATTAATATCAATCTTTGTTTTATTATAGTAAAATAGTCAATCTTTGTTTTATTATAGTTAAACATTTAATCTTTTTTTTTATTATAGTTCGACAGTCAATCTTTGTTTAAATATAGTTAAACAGTCAATCATTCTTTCATTATAGTGAAATCATCAGTATTTGTTTATTTACAGTAAAACGGTCAATCATTACTTTATTTTAGTAAAACAGTCAATCTTTGTTTTATTATAGTAAAATTGTCAATCTTTGTTTTATTATAGTTAAACAGTCAATCTTTGTTTTATTATAGTTAAACAGTCAATCTTTGTTGTATTATAGTAAAACAGTCAATCTTTGTTTTATTATAGTTAAACAGTCAATCATTCTTTTATTATAGTAAACTAATCAGTATTTGTTTCTTTAAATGAACAGTCAATCATTATTTTATTATAGTAAAATTGTCAATCATTGTTTTATTATAGTAAAACAGTCAACCATTGTTTTCTTATAGTAAGACAGTCAATCTTTGTTTTATTATAGTTAAATATTCAATCTAGGTTGTATTATAGTTAAACAGTCAAACTTTGTTTTATTATATTTAAACAGTCAATCTTGGTTTTATTATATTTTAACAGTCAATCTTAGTTTTATTAAATTTAAACAGTCAATCTTGGTTTTATAATATTTAAACAGTCAAGTTGGTTTTATCATACTTAAACAGTCAATCTTGATTTTATTATATTTAAACAGTCAATCTTGGTTTTATTAAATTTAAACAGTCAATCTTTGTTTTATCATAGTTAAACAGTCACTATTGGTTTTATTATATTTAAACAATCAATTTTGGTTTTATTATATTTAAACAGTCAATCTTTGTCTTATCATAGTTAAACAGTCAATCTTTGTTTTATCATAGTTAAATAGTCAATCATTCTTTCATTATAATAAAATCATCAGTATTTGTTTTATTATAGGAAAACAGTCACTCATTAATTTAGTATAGTAAGATAGTTAATCTTTGTTTATTATAGTAAAACAGTCAATCTTCGTTATATTATTAATAGTTAAACAGCCAATATTTGTTATAGTTTAGTAAAATAGTCAATCTTTGTTTTATGGTTGTAAAACAGTCAATCTTTGTTTTATTGTAGTAAAGAGGTCAATCTTTGTTTTATTCTATTGTATTTGTATTGTATTTTTATAATACGAGTAAACCATCAATAGTAACACCATCAATATTTGATATATTATGGTCTGTTTTACAGGTATGTAGCAATATACAAGTTAGTATGAAAATATCATTCATGCACATACATTCTTGTCTTCCGTACAAACGTTAGTCCCAGATATTGACATAACATTTAATTTAATAGCTATTTTTTCCGGGTGGTGAATTTCACAATTTAAAAAATAATAAAATAATGCACTTAACCAGATAAATAAATACAATGTTTAGAAAGTTATAGGTCAATAAGTAAATTTTGAGGTATATTCAATTTGCAACTAATTTATCCCATTTTTGTAAACAAAATATACTAAAACCACAGTATATTGTCCATGTAAAACATCTTATGAAAACAATATTGCATTCTAATTATTATAAGGGTTTTGTCCGTATGAACGAAAAGGAAATAAAACCATATGTTTTCTTACTATCTTCTCCAACATATTTGCCTCCTCCCACTCAAAATTCAACTATGAACAAAATGACGTGAGTTAAAAGAGGGTTTGGTAGAAAAAATGTGTTAAGGTTAGTATCAAATACTTCAGTTTCAATTGTATTTTGTGTCTACTCCATGAAGGAACAACAACACGAAACAACAACATCATGAGCAATCAAGCGTCAGTGTCCCAGTGTTGCGCAATATCAACTTCTGCTGTAACATCATTTGAGACACTTCCTTGTCAGGGAAAATAATCAAACTATTGAATTGCAATAATAGTGTCTAGAAGCTCTGTTGAAACACTGCCATATAAATGCCACAAACATGTTAACCTTTGTTCAACACCAATGTCACATTACAAAAAGAATCATATTGATTTTTCACCAGTATGTACGTTTGACCAGAAATACATTTGTCCAAGGAAATGCAGAAATGTTATCCAACACTTCGTGTTATCTTGTTTAAATAGCTCATGTAAATATACCTCACGTACCATTCGGATTGAGTTAATTAACATCAGTATGATTACATTCTTTGATCCTACTATAATATATTGACAAACACAATATCGAGGATTCACCTATAAACACACAGGAGTTAGGATAGTCTTGCGCTGAACCATCGATATTATATTAGCAGTATGTCGTCTGCTCAGCACAGTGATATCTGTTTCTGGTAGGGATTTCATTTAGGGGAGTGCTTTGTACTGGGTTTTATTATTGCAGAGCATGTTATTATTAGTATTAAATGTGTTGGTTCGACCAACAAGAACCACAGCCTCATTATAACCATATGGAAGCCATTACTTAAAGAAAGTTGAAAGCATTTATTTCTACTTTGAGCCACAATATATTTTCGTATATAATTGATACAGTGAAATAGGAATATTATTGCATACTTAAGTACGTTTCTACGATGCCATACAAAGAATATGGCATAGTGTGCATAATATGCAAATTAGCGGACAAACCTGAATAAAACCCCTACGGTACTTGTTTACATTTAACAAAATTATTAAGATAAAATTTGATAAAATAATGAACTTGAAGTATGCAAATTTGTTGCAATCTGAAGGTTAAAGTTTGTTGTACAACATAAAAAATGCCAAAATGTTACGACTGCCGGTCATTCAATTACGCTATACTACATAAACTCCGAGATATGTAAGGGGAGATCACTGCGTAATGTGATTAGTCATAGACACAGTATAGTTTGTTTCAATATAGTTCATCAATATAACTTATTGCATAAGTCGTGAACTCACATATTCATGTTAATAAACTTGCTTTATAGCGATGTATCTTATTAAAACGATATAAATGATCGCGACTGGTACATTACACCAAGAAAGTCTCCTTAATTCCAACACTGGACAGTGCCCCGTGGTGATGACTAATTAGTCTGGTACTCAGCGTACTCTGCACACCGATAATATAATGATAAGGGCATGTACTCCAGGCTAATGACTAACAACATTACTTACTGGATAAATCATGAAATACACTATACGCAATGTCAACCAATCTGCGTCAAGGTTACAAATATTTATCAGTAGAAGAGAAATTGCCTTGGTGTTTAACGTAAGATTTGATTGGTTTACAAACACTGATATGCAAATGGCGCAATTTAAAGGTTAAGATTTGTTGTGCAAAATATAAAAAAATGCCGTAATGTTACGCTTGCTGGTCACTCCGGATCCAAAACGGATTTTGGTAAATTCACCGAAATGGAGTGTATTTCGGTAAATTCACCGAAATTGAGTGTATTTTGGTAATTAACGTACTAACCTTTATCGGCAATGTTAACCAATCCGCGTCAAGGATACAAACGTTGTGCGGTGGAAGAGAAACTGCCTAGCAAAACCATGTTAGTATGTATCTACAATGCCAATCGCTGATGTATTGAATAATAATGCTCATGAATATTTCAGCAAAAATAAATACGACAACATTTATGGTTAACATAGCAAGTTATGACAAATCTATTTAGCATGTCCTGTACTACTCTTCCAACCTACATTAATAGTATCCAGTTCATCAAGTTTATTACATCAAAAACGATTTGTATTTCACACAATATCAACACATTAACAATGTACAGAAGAACTTTAACATTAATATTTATCTTTACTCGAGGAGGCGTAGACATATATGCATCAAGATGAATAAATTTTCTCATACTTGATAGAGATCCGAGTCAGATTGCTAAGTGTGAGGTTACTGAGTTGTTCAATCAATTCACTCCATGTATTTTGGCTGCTAGTTTCAAGGCTGTAAGTAATAAATAAATAGATGAAAGGAACGCACTTATTGAACGTGTGTATACTAAATGACGCCGGAAGCTTATTCAAATGATGATGTCATAATAGTTTATATATTTATCAATGACATTTTGAAATGAAAGGTTTTCTTGTATACGAGACCACACGGATGCTGGAAACTCTGATTTACATAGCCAGAGGCTGGCTTCATATATATCTCTTTATCACATACCCGTGCATGTTTCTACTATGCAATAAATATCATATTGCACAGTGTGCATATAATATGCAAATGAGCGGAAAAACCTAAATAAAATCCATACGCTGCTTGTTTACAATTAACAAAACGAGTAATAATAAAAAAATATCCATATCGCCTACGTTTAATGCATTAAATAGGAATGCTCATGAAATCTGCAGCAAACACCAAAAGAAATATGATAATATTAAACGTTCACATGCAAGTTATGACGAATATACTTAGCATGTCCATCAAATTTCTCCCAACATACATATCCAGTTCAGTAAGTTTATTCCATCTCAAACGATTCGTCTTTCAACCAATATTCAACACGTCATCAGTGTACACAGGAACTAGAATCAACATATTTATCTTTGTTCGAAGAGCTCAGTCCTATATCAATTAAAATTAACAAGATTCCGCACACTTGATAGCGATTCGAGTCAGAGAGATGGAACGGACTCACTGAACGCGTGTATACTGAATGACGTCAGATACTTGTTTATGTGATGACGTCATTAAACATATTTATCGATGACATTTTGAGAGGAAAGGTTTTCCATTAGCGAATTGTTAAATACATTCAATAAACTGGAAAATAATCAAATATTTATAGATATATGGATAATTTTAGAAATAATGATTTTGTGAATCGGGCTACTTTTTCGGCTCATTAAATCAATAGCCTAATTACTATCGCGTCGCTGTTGTCTGTATAAATGAGGTCAAGTTTGGATGTGGATGTTCTCGTTATTTGTCGGGTATGTGATAAATAGAATATTAAATTCGTGTTGTTTAGTATTGAATTTATTGAACTCGTTCAATAAAAAGAATATGAAGCTCGCCAGAGGCTCGCTTCATATCATTTTATTCAACTCGTTCAATTCAATACTAAACAACACTCATTCAATATCCTCTATTTATTCAACTCCCTAGAATCAATATTAATAGCTCTCGATTAAGTTTGAGTTTGTAAATCAGAATTTTGAAGACGACTCTCATATTTAAAGATGTCTTATATATAAATGAGTCAAAATTTAAGAATCTTTCTCCAAGGTCTGTATAAGGATGTTTGTTAACTTGGTTCTTCAATATTTACTGTACGTATTATATTATGTAGCAGTACTGGCTTTTATGGATTAGTAACGGTCAATTTAGTCTGTATGTGCTTATGTTGGAAATTAACAACCATATAGCACTGTTAAGTGTGAGATTAGCTAGCTGTTAAATCAATTTGAAAGTATTTTACTGACAGTTCAAAGGATGTAAATCACTATATGTGATTATTATTTTCCTTAATTGGGGGACCAATATATTGGTCACAGCCTTTATGATTTAAAATAATATATAATATTCCGTGTTAATCCCCATTTTGTCTTTCTTAGCATGTCATGTAATGGATTCCATTTTCTCTGTCCTTAATGTCCCCTGCTACTCTCCTTAATTGTTTTTGATAATCAGCCAGCCAATTCCTTGCTGACCCATCCTTATGATGTAACGTTTCGTATGCTGATATTTTTCTGTAATATTTGAGGGGAGGCATTGTCTGGTGAATGTGGCGTTCCCTGTAACAACCACAATATTTGAGGATTATATAAGTAAATTACAGTCTTTGGCATATTTGTTTATGCTTAGTAAATTGGAAGAATCTGTACAACACAGTCACCTAAATCCGATTCCTCAGTACATTTGTACAAACAATCTGTATTTACAATTTCCGTAGAACTGCAAATCTCTCAATCACAGAGGATACAAAGTCTTTGTGACTTCCGCAAATCATTTGGAGGAAAATTCTAATCCCAAAGCAGATTTTCTTAGAACATGGAAATAACAGAAAGGGAAGAAATGCTTGACACGAAATGACAATATGTAATTCTGGCTTATAGCAATTCCTGTTTAATATGTATACATGTACTCCATGAGACGAATGTCAGACAGGCGCGTATCCAGGCATGCGCACGTACGCCAATGCGTACAATGCGTGAGTAAAAATTCCAAAAATGCAATAAAAACTGAAGGATGTAGGGGGAATGGGGTTATGTGCAAATTGGCCCGAATATATCAGTTGTTTGACACTGTAATTTAAGTAGTATGCTAATGACAAAGGCAATGCCATATTACACTGAGTTATAGCATAAAAACGCACCATTTGTCTCCTTATTTTCAAACCTTTCTTGGGACAGACCCCCAAACCCCCACCCGCGGGAGGGGGACCTCCTCACACACTAACCCCCTCATTCGCAGCATTGTTGCTCGTTTCGCACCTACGGTGCAAGGAGTACAACTGGAGTACACTTCAAAAACGTCCAGGTACGCTCCTGTCAGTGTTTGTTTGTTGTAACAATTAAATATGGAGTATACGTTTTCTTAAAGACCAGTTTTCCCTTCATATTCATGATGAAGGAATCTGCTATAAAAAGCCCAATTATTGATGTTCAATGACTTTGCAAAATACACATCTTGACATTCACCTTTCTCTGCGACTGAACAAGCTCGGAAGTCACGACAGAGCATTTTGCCATATACCTCTCAAAGAAGAAGCTCTGCAAAATCCCCAGTGTATATATCTTGATTGCAAGTGCGACTACTGTTGTCCAAGTGACTGTTACTTATATTAGAATGAGAGATTAAATTGCTCCAGGGAACGTCACATGCAATAAACAATGTCTTCCCACACAGACCCACAAGAACAGCTTCAGCAGATCAATCAATAAATTTTGTTCAGATTGACATATTGTAGCACATACATTGATGTAGAGAAATCTCATATAAATAAAATACGGAATGATAGTTTAGGCCGCTGCGGTAAAGATTATTGAAAATAGAAATGTTTTGTTTATCTATAGGTATGTAAGCTTTTTTGGTCCATGAATTTATTTTGTGTAGTTTTATATAATGGCCTGTAGATGCAAGACATGTGCAAATTGCTTTTGGATCTTCCAGAAGACAATACCCTATGTCATGTGTCTATACTAGAAGGTAAAATGAAAATGTAATAACAGTAGTGTAACAGGCTATGCTCATGGTAATAATATATGTCATGCCATTATTATCGAGGCAAAAAGGTTTTTGTATATTATGAAACAAAAAACCTCAATTCAAATATGCAGTAATTAAAATTAGTTAACTTCAATATGAAGATTTTCTTTAAATTACTAAATTATTTTCAATGAAATATGTAAAATACCAGAAGACAGTTAAGAATGTTTTCCAGTCTGACTATATTGTATCTATTAGAGCTATATATAGAGGATCTTACATGAGTGCTGATGTGATATTGTTTTTATGAAACGAGTCGACTGAAATAATATGACGCGAGGCTCTGTCATAAAAACAATATCAAATAAGCACGAATGTAAAATTCTATTTATCACATAACACCATAAGTCTTTAAATAAACAATATGTTTAATAAATGCCGAAATTCAGAACAATTGTAAACACTATGCTGTCATTTAAAGTGACGTCACACTGGCCATTTATGACGTCATAAGTGACGTCACACTGGCTATTTATGTAACTAGTTACATATGATATTTATGTCACTGCTTTATGCCACTCCTGGAGTGCAAGTTATGTGATAAATATATAATACCAGAAGAAGTGAAGAAGGTTTTCCAGTCTGACTATATTGTATCTATTAGAGCTATATATATATAATATTATATTGAAGGAATATCAATGGTTGTGAAGGGGCCAATGCCCAGAGCCGAGTGGTAACAATATATTTACAAAATTCCAACTGGTGGAAGGTGGTTACTTCCAATATTATTTCCAATTATCATCTTCCACCAGTTGAAATTCTGTAGAAATATTGTAGGCAACATACTATATTTAGTAGAAAAAATTGTGACTGTAAGAAAGGAATACTGGCAATTTTCTTTATCTAAACAAATTCATTTTCTTCCTCTTTGTTTTGTCATGTTTTTGGCTGTTTTCCAGACATCATATTAATCAAAACTCTTGGTTATAAATAATAACATTTTTGGAAAGATTAATTGTTTTTCTATCTTACAATTCTTATTGAGTTGGCAATGTTATGACAATCATATCCACTTCTTGTATTTTACTTTGTAATTTGTATGACTATCATAAAATGAATCAAATGAAGCGCAACGGAAACATTTGAACTGGTTCTAACTTTGAAGTGCTTATAGAAATACTCACCCCATAAAACATGTTCACTTCAGAACTAAGAACTAATTCATTCTGTATACTGGTGTGTATGTTTCATGTGATGCTAAAAGCTGACATGACATGACTTCTTCCAAAATGTGACTTAAATTCCAATTCATATGATTAGTTTAGTGCTTCTCCTTGTGCTATTGCTGTCAGCACAATTGATGAGTTAGAGCATTCAGTTGAAATAAAGTAAATCAATGAGCATATAAGTAGTGAAATGGTTTAACATCAACTGTTCCCAGACTTTCTAATTTGACATTGTTTCGACAGTCTACATTTACTGTCAATTATGTCTTAATTCAGCCAGTTAAATGCTAAATTATGATTGAATGTGTTAAGATAAGTTATTTGTAGGTAATACTGGTACAGTGAACAAGTTCAGGAAACAACTGGATACAGCGACTTCTCATTGATGCATTGTATGTTGAATATTTAGTCTTCTTCGGCAATTTATTTGCAGTTTTGTGAATGGGGTCCGGTTGAATTGGGAAAAATTGCGGCGTTTTACCCTAAATTTCATTGTTTTACTTGTGAACATAACACAAGCCTGTATTCAATCAAAATTTTATTTGACCACACCGTTGCCATCAGAAATATTGGCCCAAACATTGCTTGCAGACTTATAACCATATGCCGCGAAGTGTGGTGTTAATGATTTCTTCAGCGTTTTGGTCAAACATTTGCTGTAATGAATCGTAGTTCTTCAGTTGCTTATCACTGTTAAGCCATTTTATTTCTGCCATCTTGTAATATTTTATTAATAATACGATCATTGTGATTAATTGTACTTTGATACAATTCCAAATACGAACTATTTGTGCTATCATGTGTGGACTGAGATCTGATGTAGGATTTATAACCGTTTATGATTAAGTATTCGTTTAGGTTCTATTGGTATTTTTTACAGAATGAATCAGAAAAAATGGATCTTGTATTTACCATTAATTGACAAATGTTCTCTCAAGACAGTAATTTAAAACCCCAGCTGTAGAAATATGGTAAGTGGTATTGTTAGAAAATACCAGGAATTAATCGTTGTGCTTAGTGTATAATCGAGCCGTATAGGGCGATCATCTATCACATCACTGTCAGAATAATTTAAAAGATAAAATGTGAACTGTCACTAGAATTATGGAAATAATACCATACATGTATACAAACGAGTGACCGTGTGCGGTTGATTTACTTTGTTTCAGAGAATTTTAAATTCCCAGTTGTGATGTTTGCTTTATGTTTATGTCTCTGTTTTAAATTGATACTTAGGACTTCCAACTCAAGATTTGTGAGATGAAATAAAATAACATATATTTCAAGCTAAAGTTATATGTCATTTTGCCCCGTTTATATACCAGCATAAAATTCAGTTACACTGTATTGCTCAATACTGCGCTATAATTAGTTCCATTTAGCTTGATACTCATCATGTGTTTGCAATCCTGTTTCAAATTAGGACTTTGTATTCTATATCAATTTTCCAAGCAATGTTTTTTTCAGACTGAATACCTGGAGTTAGCTGACCAGTTAAGTGTGTATGTAGTGAAGTTACTAGATAAGGTACGAGGCCATGATGAACTGGAGATCCTGATCAACAAAACAGGACGTGATAGTGACATGGAATCATACGACCGTCTGGCAAGACTAAAACTTGCAATACAGTACAGTGAGAAAAAGGTTTGTGTTTTAAATATTTCCTTACGAATGACCAGATGTATCTTAGCATAGTATAATTCTTACAAATGATGATTTTCAAATACAGTGCAACCTAAACAGAGCAACACCCTTCAGAAGACGCAAACTTTGGATGTTGTTTAGAGATAGTTGATCTGCAGAGATTCATTAGCTAGTAAATTATTTCTACTGGAAAAATATACTATTTTTAAAGAGATATTGTTGCTCATGAGTGGGCTGCTGTGGGTAGGTTGCAATGTGCATGCACCTTGGAATTCAGACAATTTTCATGACACATTTAAATCATAGTTCAAATGTCACACAATCATGCAATGTTTCAATGTGAACTGTGTTTCTTTTATTTTTCATTTATTCCTTTTTTATTTTTCCTTCATTTTTTCACAATACACGTGTATTTATTTGTTTTCAACCCTCAAAATATTTTCAACTATGGATTTCAAATTGTCATTGTGTTGCCTATCAAACACAGACCTCGACTACAGATTAATGACTTTTCTTGAAACATGTGGAAAATTATAAATAAATAAAAAACATGAAAAAAAAAAGAAAAAAAAAGAAAAAAAATTCTTAACCTTGGTATTAACCTAATTCTTCCTAAACCACAATAGAAGCTGTCTCCGACTTGCACGAGTGCAGGTATATAAAATTGGACTTGATTGATAGTTAGATATTGTCACTTTGATACTTTTTCGACCCATACATTTACCTGTCTTACCTTATCTATGTTAACGTATTGGAATTTTATTTGTATATGTTTGCCACATTATCACCATTGAAGTATACTGTCATATTATGTGTTTAGAGATTTACTCCCTTATTTTACCTTTTGTTTAATCGCTAACAGAACATCTTAAAACAGTGGTTATACAATGTGGTGCGCATGGTTGGTTAGAAAACCTCTATCAATATTTGAACTGATATATTCATGCACCAGAGATACCACTAGTGGCCAACCATGAAATTAATTGAAAACGTATATTGACTATGTGCAGCTCTATTGTCATTTATTGACTGCCTTTCTCTCGCTGTATGTTGCTAGTCTAGTCATCCAACATAAGTTCTCCAGTAAGATGTCATTTCATTACTCCGTTTTGGTCATACCTTTTTATCAGAAAACCATATTATATCTCTTTTAAGATGAATATTATAGAATTTATTCTAAAATGTTGCTGTAATTATTGGTAAAATCTCTTTACTGTTGCCATGGTAACTTCAAGTCTCTGTAATGGTATATCTGTATGAAATGACAGAGAATGCTAAGTCTTGATTTTACAAACTACATGCATAGTTTGTTGTCATGGTCAAACATTCATCTGTTCCATATTGGTTGGCTGAAAGCTATGGATAATGATCCTGAAATTCCTCCTGTATGGATCATGTGATACAATATTATGAATGTACACTACGAAAAGGCATATTTTACATCAATACTTAAATAAAATTGCACCGACCATCTGTTTTAAAGACACATCTTGTTTAGATCTGTAGACACAATAGAAATTTATGTGCAGTCAATGGAACAATACACTTGTTTAGAGCCAGAGTACATTTCAGTGGGTCATACGGTATAATATGATCCGCAATGTACTATGGACTGCCTTGGTTAATTGATATATTTCATACATTTATTTAGATGTTCAAACTGACCAATCACTACCTTTTCAATATTTATACCACATAACTTCATTTTGATCATCAACTACCAGTACTCATTGTACATTGAAGCATACATAATACTATAAGACGTTATATTCATATTGCAGTTTGTAGCGCACTCCAGTTGTCAGCAAAAGTTGGTCAGCATTTGGTATTCAGACCTCCGTGCATTAGAGCGTTCAAACTGGTTTTTCCGGTCCATGCTTGTATCCCTCATCACAATTGCGTATCCATTTATGTGTTTACTATATTTCTTGTTTCCAAGGTCGCGGGTAAGTTATTGTTAGGTATTAGTTAGTGGTTAAACATCCATTGCAAGATTTGAATGTTTCTTTGTTCAAACATCCCATCTAAGGCATAAATCTACATTCAAAATATCTTGGATGGCAGTTAAATCAGTGTCTTAGTATGCATGAAATCCCTATTATTAACTTAGAGTATCTGGGACTATCTATGAATAAGCTTGTATATTAAGTAACACCGCATTTATACCTCATCACAATGCTGATCAATATGTAAAAGATAAAATGCGCTGGAGCCTTTGTACTACAGCATTTGTCATTAATGCGTCGTCAAAGTCATAAAGATAGTACTATAGTAGCTGATCCCTTGCCTAAGTTCCATATTATAAGAGAAGTGCTAGGACTGCTTGGCTTTGCGACAGTTACTGTAACTAGTTGTGGCAGCACTTTATCACTAGTAGATGCACTTTATCTGTAACACATTATGGAGGTTGTAAGCATTTACTACACAATCACTTGATTGCCCTAATTACTCCACACTGTCTTTGCATGTAATGCAAGACCACTATGTACACACAAGCTTATGAACAGTTGCAACATTTGATATCATTTCTATAGAGTCAGAGTTGTTTCTACATTCTGCATTTAATTCGGCGTAAGCTGTATAACATTGATTTTCTCCTACATTTTTGACCAACCTAATGTTGTCCTCAAAGTGGGCTTTTTAAAATCTGACCAATCACAATTTTCACCATAGATGCATGGAAAGGGGTTTTCGTTCGCCCAAGAGGCACCAAATGGGGTTTTCTTAAGATGTGCGAACATTATCAGTTGGATATTGCATAATCTCTTTACTTCATCAAATTGTTTACAAAACAGAACGAGGCAGATTTCCCAGAGGCGAGAATCTAATGAGAAAGCTTCCAGACGATCCAGATCACTGACCTGTTTTAAGCACATGTTTCATTTCAAAACAAACAAATGTTGCTTCAGACTTTGTAAAAGTTTACATTAATGTTTTTTGTAGTTTTAAATGAAAAACTATGTAAGTAAACTGTGTACATAATGAACTTGCAATGACTTTTCTACTTAGGGGCACACATCTACGAAAAAACAATTAACCTATCTAAAATGACACTGATAAGACCGATCCATGATTATAGTATATATAGACCCGAGATTTATTTTCAACATATTGCAAAAAACATTATTTCATTTAACATACCGGAAGACATCATTCTTTCTACGCCGTTTATCTTTTTTTAAAGATATTCCTTGTTTTTCAGATTGGCAGATTTCTGCGATATCCGTGTATCAAATTTATTGGGCACACAATGTCCTTTGTTGTATTTCTGGTGATGTTGTTAACTTCAAGCATGATGGAAGATCCCTCAGCACAGAAAAAGTTATCAACATTCTCCAATCAGTTTGTACATTACACGTGAGTAAAATTTAAAGAAAACCAGACACGCGTTTTCTAGAAAATGTTTAAGTGAGATTTGTCATATATTCAGTGTTGCTCAGAGATTTTTTGGAACGTGATCTTCCTATGTCAACACTCGACAAAAAATATTTAGCAATTTTTACAGCAATTTTAATCCGAACACAATTGAGTAGTTTAGGTAATAACATGTGCATGTGAATATTTGAAGGAAGAATTCTTATCCAGAATGTGTTTGAATTGCAAGATTTCTGGCAGAGCACTTTTGTTCGATATTTAATACATTTTGTATAATAAAACAATAGACCGAATTGTTGTCTGCTTTTAACGACTTGAGTTGGACTTTGTGGACTTATTCTTTGTCGTGCTTTTACTTTTTTGTTTCTTGGTTGCTGCTCTTCTGCTGTTCAGCGGCTGAATTGATTGATTTGTTTGTGAAGGCGTCGTGCTGGTGCAAAAAACAGATTTCCATTTTGTTTATTGATTAGGCAGCAGAAGTGTAGAACCATGTGACAAAATTAAATCGGTTAAATATAGAACAGACGGGATTTCCAGTGTGATGCTAAATATAGAACAGAAGATCCATTCTGTGTTTGCTTGAAAATTATGCAAAACTGACAGATATAGCCATAGTTCTTGTAAATAAATTGAACTTTTGTTTTTCTATGAAATTTACTTGATCGCAGAATACTTGTAGGGAAAACTGCACTTGTCAGTTTATCATTTGGTACACAGTGTGTCAGAAAATGGACATACTTTTTAGCTCTACATGCCAAAGACCAGAGTGCTTATGTCATGGAGAATTGTCCATCGTGGGTGGGTGCCTGCTTCCATCCAAGCTTCCGTCTGTCTGTTAACTTTTTTAATTTCAAACAGCATCTCGTCCTAAACCGCTTGGCCAGTTTGAACAATTTCACAAGGCTTATCGTGGTGAAATCTTGTGATATGTACTCAGTAATCATGACTAGCATTATGACTGTTCTCGGTAATTTGTCCGTTTATTTATATTGTGTGGTTTCTTCTGGTTCCTTTTTTCGGTTCAATAGCTTTACGTTTTCTCTTCAAGTTGTTAAAGTAATATTCCAGGAGTATAACTGTAACACAGTCTGTTCGATGTTTCAACCAATTTTTATTTCAACAAGCAAAATATATAAGTATAAGTTTATATATTATTGTATATACATATGTGAATAATTACAAGTACAATAATGTTTACACACATAGAAAAACATCATTGGGAAAAACATGATGGGGAACATATATAGTAAATCTCGCTTGTGTAGAGGTACCGAAATGAGAATATTTATCAATTATTGAAACTAAATACTTCGACTTAATATAAATTACAAAAATAAAGACAAATTTTGAAAATAAATGTTAACAATGCATATTTAAAATAAAGAAACAAAGTTGAAGGTAGTAACATAAAGTAAAGTAAATTCTTACATGTAACACAATTACTGAGTACATATCACAATATTACACCCACGATAAGACTTGTAAATACAAACTTCACACGAATGTTCTTTTGATTAGGTCCAAAGTTGTTCAATGGTTGCAGTCGGTCGAAATTGTAAAATTATTCTTGTTCAGAACCATAAAGCCCAGCACTTTCATATTTAGTATGTAACATTGTCCTGTACCATAATTGTTCAAATCATGACCCTTTGGTCAATATTGGCCCTGACCCAGGGGTCACATGTTTTACATAGACTTATATAGGGAATGTCCTTGTAAAGGAAAGTATGTTATAAAAGACAAAGATAAAATGACACTATATTTAGTAAACCTAGTACGTAACATCTATTATTCTATGATTGAGGCGTTACACTTTAATTGTTAAGAAGTTTCGAAGACGTTAGGTCATTTAGCGCTTTTTTGTTAAGACGTGTAGATGATGTTTAGTCATTTCCTGTTTATTTATTATGTTAGCCACACAAACATGTAGTTCTTCTTAATATATTTCCATGAAACGTTAATAAAGAGCAGATAACTGAAGAATTAAAAGAGTTTTATCATCCCTACTTGGATAAATGTGAGTTCTTTATTTAAGACATAACATTTGATATTGACCAAAAGTAACTAAAACAAGTCGTGGAGGTAGCTAGATATATTATATACACTACCCATAGTGTCACACATAGCTGAAACATTATGTTGTGAAAGCAAATCATTATGTAATGTACTTATTATATTTCAGATCCTTCCGCGAAAAGTCAAAGTATGTGTTAGCTGGCAATCAAAGTCTACCAACAGATTTCAAATTACGTTCGTTCACACCACAAACAATCAACATTATATTATCAATATGGATAATTGGTAAGGGGTACACCAAGTGATCTGTTGCATTTTGATTGTTTTGTCTGTTGTGTATACCAATCCTTATACCCAGAATGTCATTCATGGAAATTGCTGACACTTAATTATTTCAGGAATATTTTTTAAAGCATAATTTTTGTTTGTCAGATAGACTGTTCTTAAGACAGCCCAAACAGATTGAAATTAGTGAATGCAGCCAATACCTTGTACAGTCTTCTTGGATGAAAGGCAATGATAGGACTATAAATAGGT
The DNA here is from genome assembly GCA_032209605.1 of Mactromeris polynyma. NCBI lineage: Eukaryota > Metazoa > Mollusca > Bivalvia > Venerida > Mactridae > Mactromeris > Mactromeris polynyma. The sequence continues at coordinate 17,490,969 of JASFXZ010000013.1, forward strand.
TCTTTAATATTTTTATGTTTGTTAGTTCAACAACTGAATTGTTATTCAGATCAAAATCTGACATTTTTTATCAGACCTAAATCACGCATGAGAATTGATTTGCACTAGAGCTACTGCCATAACAATTAAAATGAACATATAAATCGAGGGGTTAGAGCCAGAACCTACATCTCCTTAATACATTTATATGATATAGCTGGTTATGGCTATAACACTGTACTTATAAATTTTACTTAATTCAAACTTTTATTATAGGGATGCTTTGGCAAGAACTGAAGCAGGTGTACTCTGAAGGCATTTACAATTATTTTGAGGCTCTCTATAACTATCTTGACTTCGCCGTCCTAACTTTATATATCACGTCTTTCACTCTCAGATTCCTAACGCTTATAAAGGTAAGAATTATTTTATATAATTGACACTTTTAAACATCAATACTCAAACAACTTCTAATTGGTGGGTGCAAAAAAAACATGTTTAGTCTTACAGACTGCCAAATTAAGTCTGGATACATGTGTTTTTAGAGTTATATTACACTCTATTTATCTGTGGATGTCTCAAACATGATACAGACCTGGGCCCGTATTCACAAACACTCTAAGACTAAAACTCAGACTTAGACTTTGAATTTGCCAGAGTTAAAGTTACCGGCCTTTTGTTTTAGTTCAATCGGAATAAATAAAATGTTGTCAGAATAATTGGTGTTCCCTATACTACATTTTTGCCACCTTTTATTCAGATCTATATTGTAATAAAAAACGTAGGAGAAAAAAGAACTTAACATTTTAAAGTCTAAGTCTGAGTTTCAGTCTTAAAGTGTTTGTGAATACGGGCCCTGGCTTAATCAAAACATCTCTGAACAATACAATTATATATGGTATGTTACAAACACTAATCTACATGGAAAGCCTGATAACTATAAATTATATTAACTAGTTAGTTTTATAAACAACTTTATTTGTCTGCTTGTACATGCGTATGTTCATCAAAATATACTGTTATATCTGCTCAGCTCTCTTGTTGAGCGTAACATTTTTTAGAAATGAATGATAAAAACATTTCTTTCAATAGGTTCAAAATGCATTGGAGTATTTCGAACTTAAAGAAAACTGGAATAAATTACAAGCGGAGGATTCACCTGCTGAGGAGGAATTTTATTGGTTAATTGCAGGTTTGAATCTTTTGATTATACAGGATGATCTTTATAGTTACATTTTTTGTGATTTCTTGTATTTTACTTTAAAACCAGATACGAACAACAATTTTAATATACCTTTTATTTGTGCATAATTATTGGTATAATTAAAAGTGCACAACATTGAAGTGCCACTCATTAATTCTCCCAACTCTCTTCAGTCACAATCGGTGTTCTCATCCACAGGGCACCTCAAATTATACATAATGTCACTCTTTACATCTCACTGATGATTGCTCAAAATTTGTATGAATAATCACGTGTTGACTGGAACTTGGTTGCATCGGACACCCTGGATGACTCCAACTGATTGTGAAGTCCCAATAAACTTCTCTATATAATTTCTACTGTTGGTTCGAACTGCCCAATCTCACACCCTATAACCAATTATTCGGCCCCTTCACCATATAATACTCTATAATTCGAACCTATAGGTTGAACAGTACATTTTCTCACATAATAACTGGCTTAGCTCGACTGTGCTCTATAGTGACATAATTTTTCATGTAACAGGGAAAAGGTTGCAATTGTGTTTTGATAGAAAAGTGAATCAAGCATCTGTTGTAGTTTACACACAGGTACATTTCCTTACCTAATTTGAAATTGATCAGTCCTGAAAGTTCATGTACCAGTGTTATTATTAAGTTTTTCTGTTTTAAAAGGGCAACTATTCGTGACTTAAACTATTGTAAGTGGTAATTTTATCCTAATACTAACAATTTTAGTGATTAAATCTTTGTCTTGTTGTAGATCGCCTATACTGGGACTCTTGGGATCCACACAACTTAGCAGAAGGAATATTTGCTGTTGCGAATGTCATCAGTTTTAGTCGACTGTCCTACATCCTGCCAGCACACGAATTGTTTGGCCCCATGCAGATATCAGTCGCACAAATGATAACTGTAAGTTTCATGAAAAATTAACATTCAGATTTTTGATATGTCATGGTTACTAACCATTCTATTGCATTGGAATTGGTTCACTTGAACATTTGAAAACTATGGTAATGTACTCATAAAGCTGTTAATTTTAGTTGGCAAAGCCTAACTATAGTGCTCACTATAACGGTAGTTCGATCAGCAATTATAGTGTCTATAGTTGGATGATAAAACTCAGTCTAGTTTATCTATGGTCTAGTTACTCTGGTCACTCTCAGAATTTGGAGGGTTGAAAACCCGATAGAGGTGTTCCGAATATTGACTATAGTTCAACCATACTAAATCGGTGGTTGAACCATAGTTAATGTTCGGAACACCTCTATATAGTATTCAAACCTCCAAGTTCGAAGAGTGACCAGAGTAACTAGACCATAGATGAACTAGACTGAGTTTTATAATCCAACCATAGTCACCATAGTCACTATAGTTGCTGATCGAACTACCTGAAACTTGAGATCAATAAAATTCAACCAAATCATGAAATTGATAATGGTCACGAACTTAAAAATCTAAATGTATATAATGCAATAATGATGTTTTCTGTTGTGTCTAATATGAACAGTATAAGGGGAGTAACTCTGAGTGGGTTAAACTGTATTGGAAATGTCTAAATATGCATTTCTAATGCTTTAACAATGATACTTTCAAGGCTCCTCTGATCCATAAATGCTTGCCTTTGAAGAAATACGTTCTCTGCTCCCACACAGTTGTTAGATTTACCCTTGTCCATCCATCCTATTTAGTCAATATGTCCATCTGTCCCACAAAAATAGAGTTAAGTACATTTGATTCAGTAACGCAGGGGCACGTGTGGCCTGTGGAGACATTACTTGTTTATTGAGTGAACCATTAATAAACACATTGTTGTGTTAACACTGTCATACAAACCCTGAAATATTCCATTTCCAACATTTATGTCATAATTCTTCAATAGCCCTAATTTGTAAAATGTATTGGAAACTGTTTTATTTCAGGACTTTTTGAAATTTTTGGCTGTGTTTAGTGTATTTTTCTTGGCCTTTATGGTTGGTCTACACAACTTGTATTGGTACTATCCTAAAGATGTCAGGAGTCAAGTAGAACTGGTTGAAAACAACATTATTACAACGGCAGAAAAACATTTTGGAATGTAAGTTAAAGACCTTACATTTATTTCCACACATTAAGCTAGAAAACTATAATCAAATTTCAAAAAAGAAGAGGTATCTATGAGTGTCACCATTTCGTCACTTCTGCATTGGATTCTGTTATCAACAAGTTTTGCATATATACTATTTCCCAAAGTTTACCTAAGTTATTCCTTCCATTGCCATGGCATCCAAAGTTCTGCATGGACTTCTATGAACAATTTTGAAAGGGCACCACAAAAGGAACATCCCTGTGAAGAGCTGTTATTTGAAGCAATTGTTGACGGACGCCAGACGCCGGACAGTGTGCAATGGGAAAAGCTCACCCCAAGTACTACGTGCTCAAGTGAGCTAAAATGCAAATACTGTACACGTGAATATAATGTTTAGAGGATATTTGGGTCATTCTCAGAGATGTTTCGCCTAAATTACATAATTATCTGGGTGAAATTGAGTTATTAACAATTATGTATGCAGGGATATTTAAAACAATTTTTTTTGCAAAACGACATTTGTTAGGGAACTGAAGCACTTTTAATATGGTCATCAAGACTACGTGTACAAAACAGTCTGAGTTTCACAAATTTAATACAGCAAATATGTTTTCAGATGCAATACTATGTTACAAATGTATATTCTTCTTTTCCTTAAGAACAGGGGCCGTCTCAATGTTTATCGATAATTGTTTTGCTTCTGCTCGCCGCTAAATCATAAATCAATTACTGAAATGTTTCAACTAGCTGTTAAAAATTAATATGAAAACGAGAAACGAGGCTCAATGCATTTGGGCCAAAAATCTCAGAGACTGTCACATTTGTTTGTTTTTTTAATGATTGATCAGTGGATGGAATATTTTCATGAGTGGTTTAGCCACTAGTGAACCACCAGGAGCATGAAACAAACAGCTACATATACCCTGCAGTGTTATAATACTTGATGCAAGAGGAGCATCTGCAATGTATGTTACCGGGAGCATGACATAAACAGCTATACCATGCTGTGATATAATACATGCTGTAATCGATATGCAAAGTATGTTACAAAGCATGTTCCATATTTCTCTTTCAGACCACATATAACATTTCGTACTGTATTCTGGTCATTGTTTGGTCGAGGAGAACCAACAGCTGTAGAGGTGGAACAGTTTGGACATAAATTTACAGAAACCATAGGCTACTGGATATTCGGGAGTTATAATTTCTGTACAGTTATTGTTTTACTGAATATGCTGATTGCCATGATGTCAAGGTCATTTGAACTAATTCAGGTAACCATGTGTTGCTTTATTTATTGAATAGTACACCTTTACTTAAGGTAGGGCCTCTCTTATGAGAATGTAAATTATTTCAAAGCATTGGAATACCTTGGTCAATATCAATCCTTAGCCTATGTGTTAAGCATCTTGCCTTACATGCTAAATCCCCGTTCAAATCCCCGCTAGGCCCAATTTTTTTTCTTTGCTTTTTTCATGACATTTTTTGTTTTACAAACTTTTTGGCAAGAAAAACTGATATGAAATTATAAAATATAAATTATATCAATTGGTTTCTAAAAAAGTGCCTTATTTCTCCAAAGTTTGATAATTCTGCATGGTAAAATTTAATACATGCATAGTACAAGTTGTTATCAAAGCAAAACTGGACAGTAAAATATTTTCGTTTTGTTATGTTTTGTTTAAGAGGTGTTAAGGATAATTTTGATGTCGATTATGTTAGTGTACTCACGTTATTATGTATGAATATGCTACCTTGACAATTGGTAATTCTTATTGTGACTTACAGGAGGTTGTATGCAAATGAAGTACCACCTTTATTTTTTATAAAGCATATTATTTTCGATTTTTTTCCTTATTATTTCACCAGCATTTTTCTTTTTAAAAATAAAACAAACAAATGATAAAATAGGCTCATTTTGAACTAAAAAAACATTTTTTTGTGAAGAACATGAGTGGAATTTGTGACCTCTCAAAGCGAGTCAGTTTAATCTCAAAATTTGAAAATCTTTACAATGGCACGGTAAAACTTTGTAATATTTTGCATTAAGTTGCCTTGTGTGATCCAGAACCTCATGAAAACAGTTTAGTTAAGATTCTTGGTGATGAGTATTAAGAGTGGTCTTACCTTATATGTTTATTCATCATGCTTTGATATTCTATTTGATGTATGATGTTATTTTGGTTTTTAATATATTATTGTTCATATATTATTTTCATATATATTTATATTATATTTAATATTATGGCTTCATGAATTTTACCTTCCATAATCCTGTCTCTTGTTTCTCCTTACACCTTTTATCACAGGAGATTAGTGCAAGTTCTCTCCCTTTATCCCTTCTATACGCAGGCATTCCATTAGGAACTGAATCTCAAGGGTATTTTTATAGCCAAATTACATATAATTCAGAGAATAGTTGACCCTTCAGTCAGAAAGAATCCTGAGGGTCAAAATGTGGCTTTTTGGAAAGTCCATGAGTCAAAGATTCAACTCCAGGGGCAAATGGATTCCCTGTATGTAGTACTGAGTGGATAAAAGGAAGGAGATAACTTCTGTCTCATATCGAAGCAGAGCAACAACTTTTGGGGGGTGAAAAAGTTCCGATACAAAAGTCTTATCTTCTACACTAAATATGGTGCTGACAGGATATTGAATACAAACTAATTTAAATGTATATTGCACATAATCCTTTCAGATTCATTTGTGAGTTATCACTTTTTGAAGATACTTTGTAACTATCAACTTAATGGATATTATTAATCAGCTATTGCCTAGAAAATCTGAGGTTAAGTACTTCGAAAACAGTATAAAAAAAGAAAAACAATTGTAGGGTTATTCCTCATATTGTTATAGTGTTGATAAAGACTGAATGCAAATTGATAAATTGGCAGTCATAAACTGTGCTCCACCTTTTGACTACAGCTTGAATGGTGAAAATAACAGTATACATAAACATCACAAGATGCAGTACTCATATTTTTTCAGTTCCAGAATTTAAACCTTAATTAACTCCACAGCAGTATTGAAGTGTCCTGTTTTTTAATTGTACTTTAAAACAAATATAGTCACGGATCTATTGATCTTCTTCATGTTGATGCTGTCAGAAATGGTCAGGCCACGGAATAACATTGTTACTTAAAAGTACATAGTTTGTCAAAATATTTTAAATGGCACTTCCCGAAATTTTTCTAACATCCCTCGTATGTGCAAAGTTAGCGCTAGCATAGAAAACACCTGTATCAGACTCGTGTCTGGCAGATCCAGGAAACTTTGAAAAAAGTTCTAATGCAGCGTTTTAAAGTATGTCAGAATAAAGGCATTTAACATGCCAATACCTCAAAACTATTCATTAGTCTTATTTGTTATCAAAATAAGGGGTATTTACCTTCAATCTTGTTGTTGAATGATTTCAGGGCCAGGCGGATACAGAATGGAAATTTGCAAGAAGTAAACTATACATGGAATACATTAAGGATGAATCAACATTACCTATACCATTCAACATTATTCCTACACCAAAATCTGGATGGTATATTCTCAAGTTTGTGTTTGGATGTTGCTCTTGCTGTAAGGAAGAGGAAGAAGATGTTGCTATTGCACATCCTGGAAGAGTTGTCGATCTTGAGATGTTTCCATCTAGTATGAGTGGACAGGTATCAACACTTACTTGTTTATGTACAAAAAATTATATTTTTACTTATAACATACGGTGGAAAGTGGTAATAACACCCATGTATTATTTTCGATATTTCACTAGTGAAATAACAACTCACGTACATGTGACGTCACAACAAAACAAGCGTGACGAAGACGCGCTCCAATGATGTTGACATTGTTAAATATTTATTTTGTGCGAAGTATGATATTTTATTTCATTGAAAATTAACGTCTTTGAATATGATATGTGATATAATCATTTAAACCCGTATCTTGTGGCTGAAAATTAAAAAAGAAAATTGTCGGAGCTTCTTTGTTACACATCAGCTTTTGTTTACCAAAGACCGAATTACACACGTCATACTTTGCTTGCATTTAAGAGGGATAAGGTAATTTTTGGCGAAAATCAGTTGTTTCTTCTGTTATGTCATAAATAGAATCTTACATTCTTGTTCATTTTTTTATTGATTTTATTAAACTCGTCATCTAAAACCGATAACAACTGGACAAGGCCTTGTTTTTATCTTTGTTAGAAGACTCGTTTAATATATTCAATAAATAATGACCACTCATATAAGATCCTCTATTTACTTGTTTATGTACACTCTTTTTGAATTATATTGTTATTTACAACGATAATCAATAATGGCAGTACAAGTATTCTTCTTTTGCCCCCTTACATTATGTTTGGCGTCAATATCCTTTCTTTTATACTCTAATTTTTATCACTATAGTACACACTATGTATTGAAACATTGAAGAACTAAGAAAATGTATTTATGAATAATTACATTGTTACCAATGTGTAGCTGGGTCCTATAAAATGACTTCAGTAACTCATAGCTCTAAATACCAACATGAAATCGGATAATTAAGGGTAGTGGTATGTACATGTACAACAGCATACATTTAGTAAATATCATGTAGATATGTTCATGCTTATTTCATTTCTAGGTCCGCCCAGCGAATCGTCCTAACGCTCAAATTTCATGGGATGAAAGAGAAAACCCTAGTGGTGGTCCTGGTATTAAACAGTTCCAGGAAAAATTACACACATCCAATGGTTTTGTGAGAAATGATTCTGATCCGAATTTATTTACTGAGAAACTTACATATAAGGTATTTATTTATTTGATCATTATTATTTCATACCGAAGTCGGAGTAATATACAGTCATGTAGTTTTGGCGTTGTCCATCCATTCATATTTCTGTCTGTTCATCTAGAGCCGTATCTATGGCAATGTTTGGATTATTTGAATAACACTTCGTAGAATTATTTTATACTGTAGAGTACTGCTATCCTGCACGTTTGAGTCAGATTGCTTGATGAACACCAGAGATATTGACCTTAGTACTTATGAAATATAATTTATGTGTGATTGCCTTATTAAGACCCCGCAGGTGCCCTCTAGTAATCACCGCTTCTGTCCTTCCGTCCATCTATTAGTTTTTTGGTTTCAGCTCAATTACTCCAGAATGCTTGGACATAAATTAAAAGGTTGAGGTTACAGTGACCTTGTCTTGAAAATTGTTTCCTGCTCAAATAACTCAGGAGCACTTAGATCAATAGTCCTTAAACTTGATAGGCATGTTGATTATGACAAGTACATTAGCATTATTTTATTTTGAGGGCAGTAGGTCGAAGGTCAAGCTCATGGTGATTCAAAAACAGTTCTACAGGTCATTTCTCTGAAATGGTATCTTGTTTTCTAAAGAAATCTCATTTACTCCCATTTGCAATATACATGTATTAAAATGCCTGTATCATGACCAGCATGCAGGTTCCAGATCATGTTTGTGATGGCTCTTCAAGTCTTGTTTTTTTATTGAACTACTCAAATACCAATACTTAATAACAAGAAATATCTTTAAAAAAGATGATCAGCACAATTTGAAGTATGCACATTTGTTGCAATCTGAATGTTAAAAGGTGTTGTACAACACAAAAAAAATCCTAAATGTTACGACTGCCGGTCATTCAATTACGCTATACTACATAAACTCCGAGACATGTAAGGGGATATCACGGCGTAGTGTGATTAGTCATAGACACAGTATAGTTTGTTTCAATATAGTTCATCAATATAACTTATTGCATAAGTCGTGAACTCACATATTCATGTTAATAAACTTGCTTTATAGCGATTTATCTGATTAAAACAATATAAATGTTCGCGACTGGTACATAAAACCAAGAAATCTTCTTAATTCCAACACCGGACAATTCCCCGTGTTGATGACTAACAACACGCACTACTTACTGGATAAATCTTGAAATACACTATACCAAATTTTAACTAATCTGCGTCAAGGTTACAAACATTTTTCGGTTGAAGAGAAATGCCTTGGTGGTTAAAGTAAGATTTGATTGGTTTACAAAACACTGATATGCAAATAGCAAAATCATGTTAGTACGGCTGCGCCGAAAAAATGAAGAGAACATAATGTTCAATCGATATCTGGTTGACGTAGACAACAAAGTCATGGTTCAAATAAGGATATATTTGCTTTGCAATCTGTACCTGGCGGGGAATACTTCTTCTTTGAATTTGCTTGTTTTCAATTAAGTCATCATTGTATTTGATCCAAGGTTTTACAACTTGTTTTCAAGCTCAAATCTGGATTTGAAAATATGCTGTATTTAATTTTCCTCATGTTGTGGAATGATTTGATCATGCAGTTTGAGACTTTTTTTCTTAATATTTACACATAATTTTTTTTACAATCTGCCTGTATAATTTGAGAATGAAATTATATTTTTGCAATTTCAATTTGACGTGCCTAAGAAGATACATTGGGACCTGATTTTATTTCAGATGATACCAAGTATTTGGATAGAAGGTTGTTGAATAAGGGAGGTCGGACTGTAGTAACACTACTTCCAGATTTTTTAACAATAGCTGCTGCAAAATGTTGAATACCTTGTTGTTTCCTTTTTCAGAGAGTAATGAAACGCATTGTGAAGAGATACATATTTGATGTGCAGAGAGAAATCGACGCTAATGATGGTAAATGTTCATGTTTGTCATCTTTATTTCACCATACCCTTAATATGTCAGTACATTACTTAACCTGTACACTTGTCTGTCATACCCACAATATGTCTCCTCTGGAGTGGAACTGATCAACATCCAAATTCAATAGTCGCTTGGAGTCAGGAACATGCTACCCATTAGAACCTCAAAAGTTTGAATATTTTGCAAAATATACCTAAACATCAGGTACTTGCCTGAAATTTAAGAAATGACAACATCATTGGTCCACGACATATGTATATGCAGAATATCTGTAGCACATTGTTGACCCAAATATCTTACAAATCATACAGTTAATTACTTGCACTCAAGGTCAAAGCAAGGAGCAATTGCAGTTTAAAAACTATCAATGAAAGAATAAAACTATGAAATATCAAAATATTTACATCTCACTGTATAATGGATATTCAGTGATTATTGACAAACCAGCCAGACCCGCCCATGTATTACTGCATTATGGTCCTTGAAAATGTTAAAATTGCTATAATAGAGCTTGTGAACACAATAGCGGCTTCATCAGCGAACTTATACAGTAGTTGGAGATCCATGAGTGTTCAGTTCCTTTCGAAAACCTACTGTGTGAGAGAGCAATAAATGACAACTCTGTGTAGATGATTGACATGTGTCAGGATTGAACATTTAAAGCATTCTGGTTGACAGATGCGAGGATTGAACATTTAAAGCATTCTGGTTGACATAAGTTAGGATTGAACATTTATTGCATTCTGGTTGACAGATGCCAGGATTGAACATTTAAAGCATTCTGGTTGACATATGTTAGGATTGAACATTTATTGCATTCTGGTTGACAGATGCCAGGATTGAACATTTAAAGCATTATGGTTGACATATGTTAGGATTGAACATTTAAAGCATTCTGGAGTTTAGTGTTACCATGATTCTATTGAAATTTCTTACATTTTCAGACTTTGATGAAATAAAACAAGACATCAGTAGTTTCCGGTATGAGATGTTGAATCATATTTCTGTGCGGCAATTAGAGACAACTGATAACAAGGAACGTCTTGAAAAACTTTACACCAGAATGGATACCATCTTGATGCAACAAAAAATGCTGATAACGGTAGTTGCTGGGAATAGTGGAATTTCCGTTGAATCATCCAAGAGTCAAGACAGAGGTAGATACAACTTATAATGTTGCTTGTTTTAGGTACTCCTACCCACCATTGCTGGAATTGGCAGGTAGATAGGTAGACGTATGTTTAGCTCACTTAAGCAAAAGTTCACTTGTGATCACTTACCATCCATCCGTCCTAATCTTTAAACTTCATCTCTTCGTTGACCACTTGACTACCTTTGACTAAAATTCACAGAATAATCCTTATGGGATCCCCTTTCAATTTATTTTGAAAAATTCCATTCCACAAAAATTTCTGTTTGCCATGGCAACAAAACAGTTAATTTGTAAAACAAAATTCTTGCCAAAAACTTCTGGCCCAATTTCGTTATTTCTTAATACAAATATTCCTTCGGTGGTTTTCTGTCAAGATTTTCAAATTATTTCATTCTCCGAAAAACATGACCGCCAGCGGTCGGGGCTACTTTTCTTATGTGTATATAGTGGAAACATCTTATTGAAAAAAGTACTGGCCCAGTTTTGAAATAATTTCATGCAAGTGTTACTTTGATGACACTCTACCAAGATTGTTCAAATTGTGTGATTCAATAAAAAAACATAGCTACCAGGGGGCAGGTCATTTTCCTGATATGTATACATTATAATTAAAGTGCTTACTCTTAACATGCTGGGAATCAAAATGTTTGCTAACATTGTGAGAATCTTTACTTCAATGTACTTGTGTACCCTATGACAAAGGACCATAATACCAGCTTTATCAGGTACCCAAGTGAGTGATTATGATGGCCCTCTTGTTAGAATTGGTTCAGTCAGTTCATTAATTGTCAGATATGAACATACTCCTGTACAGAAGAGGCAAAACAAATGTGATTCATGGCCTTATTTACATCATATACTTATACACAAAGTTTTATCTATTTTATCACTAAATTCTCCATGATTGTTCTGGACAGTCCGCACCACAATTTCTTACTTTCCCATTCCCATAGATGTTTGCCCCGAACACAATCCTAAAAGATTTTCTTATCTGTCATATCCTGCCATATCAATTTTGGATTACATATATAACATCATTTAGTTTTAAAACATTATAGTGTTTGCTGTTCCGTTAATAAAAGGTGCTACAATGTATTAATATATATCCATGCCATCCAATCCTATTCCATAATATCAACCATAATTCCACAGTGTTCAATCCTGTTCTTAAATATCGACCATTATACCACACTGTCCAATCATATTCCATAATATCAACCATTACACCACTGTGTCCAATCCTATTCCATAATGTCAACCATAATTCCACAGTGTCCAATCCTGTTCCATATCATCAACCATCATACCACGGTGTCCAATCCTATTCCATAATATCAACCATTACACCATAGTGTCCAATCATATTCCATAATATCAACCATTATACCACTGTGTCCAATCCTATTCCATAATATCAACCATAATTCCACAGTGTCCAATCCTGTTCCATATCATCAACCATCATACCACGGTGTCCAATCCTATTCCATAATATCAACCATTACACCATAGTGTCCAATCCTATTCCATAATATCAACCATTATTCCACAGTGTCCAATCCTATTCCATAATATCAACCATTATACCACAGTGTCCAATCCTATTCCATAATATCAACCATTATTCCACAGTGTTCAATCATATTCTAGAATATCAACCATTATACCACAGTGTCAAATCTAATTGCAAAAGGGGAACGGACAATTCCCCAACAAGAAAACTTGCAGCCTTATATTTAAGGAACAACTTGTCAATCCAGGACAACTTGCCACTAAAGTGGGTAAAGTCGCCACCACCTATTCATGGGCAATTAATCTGGATTGACAAGTTGTCCCTGAATAATTTGGTGGCAAGTTATCTTGTTGGTGAATTGTTCATTCCCCATTTGGTGCTCTTAGAGAATTGCTCCTAAATTAATTTTGAAAGTGGATCCCTTAGTGGATGTATTCGGCATTTAATTGGCATATCTAGCCATGGAACTTTGTTTTATTGTATCAAATACTCAAAGAATTATAACTTCAAGACAACAACGATATATAAAAAAAAAAATATGCCAAACTTTGAACCTTCTGATTGAATGTTGTACATGGTATTACTGACAACTATTATATTGAGGGTTTCCCATTTAGCTGTTTCTTTTACTGAACCTATGTTATAATAGTTGTCCCCCCATCCCTCTGTATGTCCATTTATTTATGTGGATATGCTTAAAATCCACTATACATGCTAATTAATGTTTTCATTTGATTATGCCCCATCCCTTTGAAGAAGAAAGTGCACATTGCTTTGCACATGTCGGTCGGTAACCTCTCCAATCAATAACTCAAGACTGCCTTGATCAACCCTCCTCAAACTTAGTCCACGCAGTGAATAGTTGAGGAACCCCATTGATTTTGGGGTCATTGTGTCAAAGGGCAAAGTCACAGAGGGCAATTTTACATGAAATGTTTCTGGCCAATAACTCAAGAATGCCTTGACCTACTCCCATCAAACGTGGTCCACACATTGATCGTGGGTAGTAGAGAAACACTAATGATTTTGGGTCCACTAGGACAAAGTCAAGGTCACAGGCGTCAATTGTACATGAAATGTTTATGGCCAATAAATAGATACATGAAATGTTTATGGCCAATAAATAGAGAATGTCTTGACTTTCCCTCCTTAAACTTTTTGTCTGTGTATTGTAGATGTACTTTATTGAGTTTTGGGTTACTGAGTCAAAGTTCAAGGTCAAACTGATCATTAGGTGGAAATCCGTTTCCACGCAATTACACAAGTACCCTTTGGTTTATCTGGTCCTAACTTGGTAGGATGTTTGCCTGCGGGTAGTAGATGAACCCAATTAATTTGGTGTCACTAAGTCAAAGGTCAAAGTCAAAATGACCATTAGGTGAAAATCCTTTTCAGCGTAATAACTCAACTACCCTTTGGCCTCTCTGGCTTAACTTGTAATGATGATTGCCTACACGTTCTTGAAGAACATAACTGATGTTGAGGTCACTGCGTCTTAAAGGTCAATGTCAAACTGACTATTTGTTGTATATCCTTGTATGAACAATAACTGAAGTACCCTTTGGCCTCCTGGTCCTAATCAGAAGGATAATTGTCTGTGGATTGTTGATTAGCCCTATGGGTCAAAGAGCATGGTCAAACTGACTATTAGGTGAACGTTTTTGTTAAGCTTTTTAGACCAACATATTCAAACCCTTGTAGTTCATCCGTACTCATTTCTATGTCATCATATTAATTAAAATCCTCTCACTCACAATGCATCTTTATGGGGGCCATAATGTTTTTTCAAACTTCTCTTTTTACAGAATCGGGGTATTCACGCTCATCCACAAAATCTAGTTTTGAATCAGCTGAAGATGACGAAAATGGAACTAAAATGAGAGCAAGCTCTCCTTGTGCAAATCTCCACAACATTCCAGAGGAAACATCCCAAAGCATTGTTCATAATACTGGAGGGCTTTCCCGTCGTAATAAGTCCCCAACTTCAGATACATTTAGAAGACAGTCAAGTTTTGATAGGAGTACATTCGAGCGTGATGACACAGGAACACAGATTGTTAGTGGGCACATGCCAAAACAACCAGAGGTAGTGTCGGAAAGAGATATAAATGTTCATGTTGAAATTAAACCAGATGCCACAAAAAGGCAGGGATCAAGGAAAGATATGCGCTTATGATGGCTTTGGAAATGTGCGAGTCTTTACAATTCCTGTGATAAGTTGATTTGACAAACAATATACATGGTAACAAGACATAAGAACTTTGTTGTGAGATACATGGCTGGCTGGTAAGATGTATGAATTATTTTATATAATTTTGTACAGCTCTCAAAATATATTAGTTCAAACTGATCCATACTTTTATAATGTGTGATTTTGTACAGCCCTCAAAATATATTAGTTCAAACTGATCCATACTTTTATTACGTATGATTTTGTACAGCTCTCAAGTTATTAAAGTTGAAACTGACCCATACTTTTATAGTGTATGATTTTGTACAGCTCTCAAAATATATTAGTTCAAACTGATCCCTTATTATATAATGTATGATTTTGTACAGCTCTCAAAATATATTAGTTCAAACTGATCCCTTATTTTATAATGTATGATTTTGTACAGCTCTCAAACTATATTAGTTCAAACTTACCCATATTTTATAGTGCATGCTTTTGTACAGCTCTCAAAATATATTAGTTCAAACTGACCTATGCTTTTATAATGTATGATTTTGTACAGCTCTCAAACTATATTAGTTCAAACTGACCCCTAATTTTATAGTGTATGATTTTGTACAGCTCTCAAACTATATTAGTTCAAACTTACCCATGTTTTATAGTGCATGCTTTTGTACAGCTCTCAAAATATAAAAGTTCAAACTGACCCATGCTTTTATAATGTATGATTTTGTACAGCTCTCAAACTATATTAGTTCAAACTGACCCATATTTTATAGTGTATGATTTTGTACAGCTCTCAAAATATATTAGTTCAAACTGACCCATGCTTTTATAATGTATGATTTTGTACAACTCTCAAACTATATTAGTTCAAACTGACCCCTAATTTTATAGTGTATGATTTTGTACAGCTTTCAAACTATATTAGTTCAAACTGACCCCTAATTTTATAATGTATGATTTTGTACAGCTCTCAAACTATATTAGTTCAAACTGACCCCTAATTTTATAGTGTATGATTTTGTACAGCTCTAAAACTATATAAGTTCAAACTGACCCATACTTGGAAGATGAACTCTAGCAAATTTTATGATGCTGATCATACTCCTGTTAATTATGTGGATATTTCATTATTAAAATGTTCACTATAAGCACACAGCGATAAGTAAATAAGGCAATTGTTTTTATGTTTTTGTAGACATGGTTTTTATCCTCTAATTGAGACATATACCCTGCCATCCAAAAGTTTCTTCACGCTTGAATATTTTGAATTTCATTACTTCTTCTTACCGAATTTCATGAAGTAAAACTATCACATCAAACTAATGGAAAAAAACATTTAAGTTGCAATATTTTTGGAAATTTTCCATTAGCTGGCAAGATTTTGTATATTGCTTATCATATAATTATACAAACTTTATAGTTTTTGATTAGGCAACTTATAATGCTCAATTCCAAATAGACTTTTAATACATTTTATATTTTATAAACCAGCAATTAGAGACCAATCAAGTATATTAACTTCATAGTTGCAATAATTGTTTCTGATTCAATTGTGGATACTTCCACAAGAATTATTCAATATATTGGCTTTTAAAAACTGACGATGTCAATTGTTACTTTATCTTTATATATATAATATTTTGTTTTACTTGATAATTGTTTTTTATTTTATATTAAATATTTAGATTTTAAGTTTATATACTTAAGTTTTATTTCATTGTGTTTAATGTCTTAATGTGTAGTTTTAGCTTTGATTGACAAACTTATTTTAGATCATTTCATAATGGTGTTGTTTTAAACACTTTAATGATTTCTTAATCTACATCTTAAGATGGTAAAACCTTAAATCAAAATTATGTTAAAACCATTTTTTTTTTACTCACTCTTTTCACATAAAGATGCATTACTTTGTTTATCCATGTTTTGAGAGTGAACATTTAAACAATATACATGTATATTACTTTACATGCTTCATTTGTATTATTTATAAGTTTATTTATACATTCATGACTCCAATATTTAATTATTAGAAAGGTAAATTCATGACTACAACATTTGTTAGTAATTTAAAATCAAGACAACAACATTTTGAGAATGTAAATTCCTGACTACAACATTTGTAAGTAATGTAAATTCATGACTACAACATTTGTAAGTAATGTAAATTCATGACTACAACATTTGTAAGTAATGTAAATTCATGACTACAACATTTGTAAGTAATGTAAATTCATGACTACAACATTTGTAAGTAATGTAAATTCATGACTACAACATGTGTAAGTAATGTAAATTCATGACTACAACATTTGTAAGTAATGTAAATTCATGACTACAACATTTGTTGGTAATGTAAATTAATTACTACAACATTTGTTAGTAATGTACATTCATGACTCCAGCATTTGTTACAATGTATATTTATGTATCCAACATTTGTTTGCATGTACATTCATGACTCCAACATTTGTTAGTAAGGTACATTTATGTCTCCAACATGTATTAGTTACGTACATTTATGTCTCCAACATTTGTTAGCATGTATATTCATGACTCCAACATTTGTTAGCATGTACGATCATGACTCCAACATTTGTTAGTAAGGTACATGTATGACTCCAACATTTGTTAGTAAAGTACATGTATGTATCTAACATTTGTTACAATGTACATTTATGACTCCAACATTTGTTTGAATGTACAATTATGTCTCCAACATTTGTTAGTAATGTAAATTCTTGACTACAACATTTGTAAGTAATGTAAATTCTTGACTACAACATGTGTAAGTAATGTAAATTCAAGACGACAACATTTTTAGAATGTAAATTCATGACTACAACATTTTTAGAATGTAATTTCATGACTACAACATGTGTTGGTAATGAAATGCATGACTACAACATTTGTTGGTAATGTTAATTCATGACTACAACATTTGTTAGAAATGTAAATTCATAACTACAACCTTTTTTAGAATGTAGATTCATGGCTACAACATTTGTTAGGATGTACATTCATGACTACAACATTTGTTGGTAAATTCATGACTACAACATTTGTAGCTAATGTAAATTCATGACCACAGCAGTTGTTAGTAATGTACATTCATGACTCCAGCATTTGTTACAATGTACATTTATGTATCCAACATTTGTTAGTAAGGTACATTTATGACTCCAACATTTGTTAGCATGTACATTTATGACTCCAACATTTGTTAGCATGTACATTTATGTATCCAACATTTGTTAGTAAGGTACATTTATGACTCCAACATTTGTTAGCATGTTCGATCATGACTCCAACATTTGTTAGTAAGGTACATTTATGACTCCAACATTTGTAAGTAAAGTACATTTATGACTCCAACATTTGTTAGCATGTACATTTATGACTCCAACATTTGTTAGCATGTACATTTATGACTCCAACATTTGTTAGTAAGGTACATTTATGACTCCAACATCTGTTAGTAATGTACATTTATGTCTCCAACATTTGTTAGCATGTACATTTATGACTCCAACATTTGTTAGTAAGGTACATTTATGACTCCAACATTTGTTAGTAAGGTACATTTATGACTCCAACATTTGTTAGCATGTACATTCATGACTCCAACATTTGTTAGTAAGGTACATTTATGTCTCCAACATCTGTTAGTAATTTACATTTATGACTCCAACATTTGTTAGCATGTTCGATCATGACTCCAACATTTGTTAGTATGGTACATTTATGACTCCAACATTTGTAAGTAAAGTACATTTATGACTCCAACATTTGTTAGCATGTACATTTATGACTCCAACATCTGTTAGTAATGTACATTTATGTCTCCAACATTTGTTAGCATGTACATTTATGACTCCAACATTTGTTAGTAAGGTACATTTATGACTCCAACATTTGTTAGTAAGGTACATTTATGACTCCAACATTTGTTAGCATGTACATTCATGACTCCAACATTTGTTAGTAAGGTACATTTATGTCTCCAACATCTGTTAGTAATGTACATTTATGTCTCCAACATTTGTTAGCATGTACATTCATGACTCCAACATTCGTTAACATGTATGATCATGACTCCAACATTTGTTAGTAAGGTACATTTATGACTCCAACATTTGTTAGTAAAGTACATGTATGTATCCAACATTTGTTAGCATGTACATTCATGACTCCAACATTTGTTAGTAAGGTACATTTATGACTCCAACATCTGTTAGTAATGTACATTTATGTCTCCAACATTTGTTAGCATGTACATTCATGACTCCAACATTTGTTAGCATGTACGATCATGACTCCAACATTTGTTAGTAAGGTACATTTATGACTCCAACATTTGTTAGTAAAGTACATGTATGTATCCAACATTTGTTAGCATGTACATTTATGACTCCAACATTTGTTAGCATGTACATTTATGACTCTAACATTTGTTAGCATGTACATTTATGACTCCAACATTTGTTAGTAAGGTACATGTATGTATCCAACATTTGTTACAATGTACATTTATGACTCCAACATTTGTTTGAATGTACAATTATGTCTCCAACATTTGTTAGTAATGTACATTCATGACTCCAACATTTGTTACAATGTACGATCATGACTCCAACATTTGTTACAATGTACATTCATGACTCCAACATTTGTTTGAATGTACATTTATGTCTCCAACATTTGTTAGTAATGATCATTCATGACTCCAACATTTGTTACAATGTACGATCATGACTCCAACATTTGTTACAATGTACATTCATGACTCCAACATGTGTTAGAAATGTACATTTATGACTCCACCATGTGTTAGAATGTACATTCATGACTCCAACATGTGTTACAATGTACATTCATGACTCCAATATTTGTTAAAATGTTCATTTAATACTCCAATATTTGTTAGAATGGTACATTCATAAAATCTACCTTTGTGTCGTTGGTTCTGTTGTACATTTACTAAGGCATTTATGTGTACAGTTGATGCTTTTCAACATTCTACCAACATGCAATCATATGAATTAGGTTATGCAAACCTAATGTTGGATCGTGTGCATTACTATTATTATTTCTAATTTGATAAACTGCTGCGTTCGTTATCTCTGATGCTATATGTCTGTGGTTCAGTGTTACAGAGGCAACAACAAATAAGCATACACTAGCCATAGTACCATTTATGTTTAATACAGCGCTGTAAATACACCATTACATCGTAAATATCATTCTATCATGTACATTGTCTTGTTAATACTTGTTGATGTTATATGATTGTAAACATATTAAAACCATTTCATAAGCAACTGTGTTGTAATTCTTTTATAAAAACCAACATTGGTATATGTATGTCTATATGGAAATCTTGTTTCAATTCCGTGGATCAGTGTACAAGACTGTCGATGCCTTCACAATTCATATTTCCAGATTCATGATTTTTATAAATAAAATTGTGGATTGTGAAATCATGAGCTTGAAACACCTTGACCGATTTCCAAAAACAATACCTAAGTTTATTTCTACATGTACTCACCTAGAATGAATTCATTCAACCTGCGCCAAACATAGCATTACGTGCCGTACACAGCCGGTTACTTACTGTGGTAAATGATTCATATAAATTTCCATGACAGCTGAGCGTAAATTACTGTAATAATATAGAAATGCCAAAAATACGAAATTGCCAACCAGTTGGGTTTTTATGTTCCCACTGTAATGTCGATGACGTCACCATTAAATTGCAAGGACAACTGGTCTAATTACTTTGAGATTGTGCTTGCAAACGATAAAAACATTGTACCTGCTACGCCGCCTAGACAGGTGTCAAGCCAGAGTAAAAGTCAACTATCTGATATTTGAATATAATTATGATTGTAACACTTTATATCTTTATCAATAGTTAATACCAATTTGACACTAGGTTCTTTGTTCATAGTTTATGTATAGGATCTTACATGAGTGGTCATTATTTATCGAATTTATTAAACGAGTCGTCAAAAACTGATAAAAACGAGGCTTTACATGGGTGTTATCTACCACTCTCCACTGTATGTTATGTTATAAGAATAATTGCAGGGACTTATCCATTAGTATGTATTGCATCGATTGTACTGCGGTTTTATTGAGTTGTTCCCCTTTAACTGTGTAATAACAAGTACATGCTGTATATACGTATACGTTCTCAACACTTGCCAATATTTCAATACATTGTTAAATGCAGCGTGTATAAAAACACCATATAAAGAAAACGTTATGATTTTGCTTTACTTTGTAAGACAGCTTATTCGCTTAGCCACCGTCGATAACGTGGGTATGAGAGAAATACATGGGAATTGTGGGAAATCATTAATATCTCAACAACGGATTGAGATATCAAAATTGTGCAAACGGTTTTAAAAATTTAACATTTTTGCAATACATATTCTGTTTTTCAGAAATATTGTGAAATAATATTTTGGTCCTTTTTAACTTTGAAGACACGAACCATGGCTACATAAAACAAAGAAGGGAAAAACGGACTGGTCGGGTTTAAAACCCAATCTCTCGGTAAATAGAAGGACATCTGAATTTGTGCAATCGGCTTTACAATCTTCATTCCTTAAGCTTTACAAATATGTAAATTTAATAAAAAATAAATTATTTCATTTTGGTCCCTTTTAACTTTAAAAAAAACACCATATAACGTTATGATTTTGCTCTAGTTTGTAAGACAACTTATTCGTAATGGAAATACTTGGATATGCTATATATTTCCATGAATGTACCAGTTGGTAAGTCTAATTCAGGAATCTATGGACCACTTTGAAAGATATATCGGAAAGAATTTCGAACTTGAGTAGTATATTTCAAAGTTTAGTTGCACCTTGTCTTATTTTGGGACTTGGTACGACACGTCCGCTAGTTCAGTGTCCATGTTGTAAAAATTGCAAATACAGGAAAAAAGTGAAATGATTTTTGCACATTATTATTAAGTGAACAGAAGAACAGAACATATCTTTATAATTGTATAATTATAATTTGGTTAGTTCTGGTCAAGTTAACATTAAATATTTTGTTAGGGTAAGTTTACATTATTATTATTTACACAATTAAGGGATGGATTGATGAGAGGGGGGACAGTATAAAGTATAAAGAATAGAATTTACACACACACAAAAAAGAGATAACAATAGATATGAGCATTTTACAACATGGTCAAATATTAGTAACATTAATAATAGGAATAATATGAAAGGTGAACAAATGTGTGGCTCAAGCATGCTAGCTTACCGCACAGCTACACACCTGGATTGTAACGGTTTATATCCCAGCGAAAGACGTTAAGTAGAGCATATTCAATGAAAGGATTATTTTTATGCACAAGTATTGTTTAATATCTACCGTGTACGGGATAAAAAAGGATAGGACAATCCAATGGTGCGAAATGCGTTTTTGGGGTAAAATATATCAAAAGGTAAACAAAAGTATGCATTTCTGGAATTTGTCTATATCAAAATAAGATTTGGCTATAAAAAATACCATACTACTGCCACACGGTGCTTAATGTGATTGTTTGGGTAAAATGGTTGAAAATTTAAATAAAAATGGGAATTTTTGGAATTTGCCTAAAGAGCTACAGAGCAAAAACATACTTGTGTAAATTATAACGTTTCTTTTATCAGTATTTGTCAGATATTTAATTAATGATTAAAACAGGAGAAATAGTGTCAAATCGTGTTCTTTCGATTAATTTATGCTATCAATTTGTTTATATAGCCAATCAAACTTATATAATATAGTTTTTTGCTTATTTAAGTATTTCTACCTGTTTTGTACCCTTTCTGTGAGATGTACACTGAAAATTATGCTGTGTGGTTTTCAGAAGTATTCAGTAAAGGTACAGTTGCAGTTTAATATTACAACATTTACCTGAATATTACATTTTACGTTTATTGATTATTATAAATATCATATTGTTTCCTGTACGACATGTTTCTTTTTTCCGCCTAACCACAATGTTTTAAGTTGTATTTTTTGTAAAAGTGAAACGATGAAAAGTAGGGAAGGCCCCATTCAAAAAATCATATGTTACCTAAATCCATTTAGATCGAGCTCAAATTGCGATTGATATTCAAATATTTGAAGAGCTATTTGAGGTCTGACTGTCAAATGTTAATCAAAATTCCACATGTTTTGAGTTTCTTTTGAATGTTTGAATGGTGACAGTCGAGTGTCGACTATAAATTGGGGATTCATATTTTTGTTTCTGATGATATTGTTATCAAATATTGGCATGGCTCAACATTATTCGATTAATTTCGAATTAACCCTCGCTGGGCTGCCTTCCTCTACAGCCAAATTGTTTCCCCAGCTTCAATATCGCTCAAGTATGATGAAGAAATTAATCTTTAATATTTATATAACCGTTTCTAGACAGACGTGTCGACGTCTAATTGTTCCAGTAGACTCTTAGCACTCCAGTAGTTCTGAATTTCCACGATTCACAGCATTTAATGGACGATCGTAATTTACGTCTTACAATGACAGTGTGCACTGTCTGTCGAGATAGGCACAACTATTTCTGCATATTGACAAGTATGTTGTTCTGAAACGCCAAATTCCCCACGTCACTTTACGTGAACCTGATAAGTTAAGCGAATATATTGCCTTTTTTTCGTACCTTATATAATTATTCTAGCCCGTCAGACTTAAATTAGAAAAAAAGACGTATGGACAATCAAATCGAAATTTTGCGAGAACAAATATTTACTTTTGCGTGTGGTGTCAATGCTCTTTTCAATACAGAAACTGATCGATTAAGTTAAGACAGCTAACGACTAACCTGATGCAACATCACGAAGTCAGATTACCGTTTATATTGACTGGACGGAAATGACCAACATACCCTTTATTACCTTAGATTTACTTTAGCTTATCTTTTGAACTAAGTGGTGAATTTCCTTTAGATAAGAACTTTTTATCTATAAGAACATAAACCTTACACTCATGTTGATGCAACAATATAAATAACACACTTATACTTACATTTTATAATGCACGATGCAGGGTGGAACCGTGTAACATACCCTCCGAACAATGCCCACAATGAGCTTTATACGTATGTTGTAGCACTGTGTTAAGGGAGCAGGGCCCGTATTCACAATTGCTTTAAGACTGAAACTTAGACTGAGACTTACAATTTGCAAAATGTATAGTTACCGACCTTTCGATTTCGTTCAATCTGAATGGATGACTTTTTGTCATAATAATTGGTGTTACCCATGCTACATTTTTGCCTACTTTTATTAAGATCTATACTGTAATAAAAACGTAGGAGCAAAAATAACTTTTAACATTTTAAAGTCTTAGTCTGAGTCTCAGTGTTTGTGAATACGGGCCCTTGATGAGAATCAAGCACATAGAGGGCGTCCCTAGCGTATAAGGTGATGTGCTAATAAGAGGAAACTGTGAACAGTCTCACACTACAGGTTTTCCAAAATTACATAGACGGACGGTATTCTTTCATCCTTACACAACATGGACATTAACAATGCCATTACAATCAACGGTTATTCTATGCAAACTAGTTTCGAAATAGAACGAAATGACGTAGAGCAGAGTCGCCGGTCAAAAACTGTGAGAGTGTAGAAATATTTAAACGTTTACTTTACAATGTTTTATTTTTACAAAAGTATAGCAGATTGACTATGCACGTTTTAAGTACCAATTCTGTCTAATAGGTTAACAATATTCATAAAATGATGTTCAGGGTAACATACATATATAAATCTATTGATTTCACATTACAAATATTTTTAGAGCGTACATAGCAATTTCTCCAGAGTAACACGTTTTTGGGAGAAGCAAATTTCGGATTTTGTTGTGAGTTTGCAACTCTTGGGATTGGTATTATTTTATAACAGAGGAAAATGATGATGTTACTGAAGTTGTTACTCGAGAGATGATCGCTTTGGGAATATCATACATTACATTGCACGTACTTTTCTGATTAGTTTTTGTATTCTGACCTTAACAGATTCACAAATTAACAAATAATGATTGAGATGTATTACTAATTTCATGATGTTTGCCTAATTGACTATCAACACACACAACGCTATATGCTACTACCCCAAGAACTATTCACAATTTCACACATACAACGCTTTATGCTCATTCACCAGGAATTAACAAACATACATTGCTACATGCTCCTTTACCAGGACAAAAGATTGAATAATTGAATAGTGAGGAGAAATTACGATTGAATTACATATAACTAATACAACTGATTTCTTAGGTTAAAAGCTGTATGGATAAACAATGACAGATTTTTAACAACATTCTTATTTTCAGAGCTTAATAATTCAACAAATTTTGGTATAGTGTATTTTTTTCTGTAATAATGTTTTATATATTGTTTACGAGTTTCATGGTACATTGGACATTCAAACAAAAAATGGAATTCATCTTCGATTACATTGCATAACTGGCATTTTCTATCTTGAATTGAATTGTATTTTTGCTGGTTTGTGCCATCGTCCAGCTTCGATTTCTAATCTATATGCGAAGAGACTCTAAAATGTGTAAGTGATTTTCTAACATTGCTACATGCTCCTACACCAGGAACTGTCCTCATATACAACGCTTCATGCTCCTACATCAGGCACTACAAGTGTATTTACATTAAACTAACACGAAATGTTATTTATTGAACGGAGAATATTTATTAAGCACAACACTGCCTTTCCAACTCACAGAGTGTTGGTTGTCCTTTTCTTTCATGATTCCATGCCAGACTTTTCCAACTCACACTGTGTTGGTTGTCCTTTTGTTTCATGATTCCATGCCAGGCCTTTCCAACTCACACTGTGTTGGTTGTCCTTTTGTTTCATGATTCCAGGCCAGGCCTTTCCAACTTATGCTGTGTTGGTTGTCCCTTTGTTTCATGATGATTCCATGCCAGACCTTTTCAACTCACACTGCGTTGTTTGTCCTTTTGTTTCATGATTCCATGCCAGGCCTTTCCAACTCACACTGTGTTGGTTGTCCTTTTGTTTCATGATTCCAGGCCAGGCCTTTCCAACTTATGCTGTGTTGGTTGTCCTTTTGTTTCATAATGATTCCATGCCAGACCTTTTCAACTCACACTGCGTTGTTTGTCCTTTTGTTTCATGATTCCAGGCCAGACCTTTCCAACTCACACTGTGTTGGTTGTCCTTTTGTTTCATGATTCCATGCCAGGCCTTTCCAACTTATGCTGTGTTGGTTGTCCATTTGTTTCATAATGATTCCAGGCCAGACCTTTCCAACTCACACTGTGTTGGTTGTCCTTTTGTTTCATGATTCCAGGCCAGACCTTTCCAACTCACACTGTGTTGGTTGTCCTTTTGTTTCATGATTCCATGCCAGGCCTTTCCAACTTATGCTGTGTTGGTTGTCCATTTGTTTCATGATTCCATGCCAGACCTTTCCAACTCACACTGTGTTGGTTGTCCTTTTGTTTCATGATTTCAGGCCAGGCCTTTTCAACTCATACTGTGTTGTTTGTCCTTTTGTTTCATGATTCCAGGCCAGACCTTTCCAACTCACACTGTGTTGGTTGTCCTTTTGTTTCATGATTTCAGGCCAGGCCTTTTCAACTCATACTGTGTTGTTTGTCCTTTTGTTCCATGACATAAATAAAATTGCGGAGAGGCGCAAACATAAAAAGTGCAAGCCATTCCTAAAACACAAGGAGCTAGAACATATATATACGTATACGTAAAAAATGATAAAATCATAAAGGACAAGACACATAAATATGGCTTTACATAGAAGTACTGTCTTGAAACATTAAATGGCAAATACGCCACTGGTTGTTTAAATCTGGTAACGCAGGGAAGCTGTGTGGTCAACGACCACCTTACTTAGTTGTAAAACTGTTGTATCCTTTATCAAAGTGTCATTAATGCAAAGATGACATATTAATGCCAACTGATTTTGCCATAAATTACCGGCTTCCTATTACCAGGAATACCGGTGCTTATAACAGAAAATGGAAAATAGTCCCACAGAAAAGGTCAAACCATGATGCTACTGCTATATAAGTCTTAAATAGGTTTATATAGAACCTTTTACGTCTTGGCATCCGTTTTCTTTTCTGACAGCACAAAGAAAATGAGAGTTCCCATGTGTGTTAGATGATTACTGTTTATTATTTTTCAGGACACATTTGATAAAATGGAACTAATAGATGGAAATAAACCTATTATATTCCTTTGTCTTGCTGTTTAGATCAAATTACACAGGTTTCATACAGCTTAATAAAATGTAAACTGATCAATACGACAGGTACCGTGGAGCTTTTGTTTCATTTTTGCGTCATTCTTTCCACTGGTTCATTTCCAAATTAGCTGTATTATTGCTTCTATTTTTGGTAAGATCAATTATTGTCGCTTTCTGTAAAAGTGAGGGTAATAATGGAACTAGAAGAAAATGCCTACTTGGGAAAGTTCACTATCAAATTTTGTATTTTATCCAAACGATCTGAAGAAAACAAAAACAAATTTGCGTGGAACAATATTCTCCGAACAAGTCTTAACCGCTCTTCCAAGTTACATAATACATTTTGTATTACCAGGCGGGATTTTTATGTTATAATTGTGTGGTAGATGTGAGCATACGAGAAATAAGTAATTATATGACATTATCGCAGTTTTCAAATGTGGTCTCAAATGTGGTGGTACTACGAACTGAAATGACCTCACTTAATCTGATACATAACGTATCCATTATTTAATAGTTGTACACGCAACCGCAGACTAATGAAAGGATACAGAAACAACAAAGACTGCAATGTTTAGCTACCCGACTGACTTATGAAATTATGAAACTTGGTCAAACAATTATCCTGGTAAATATGTTCACTTTTACGTGTCAAAAAGCGCTCAATGTTAAGAACACCGTGCCTCCTGGGACAGGAGATAAAACGCATAAAAAACAACAAAAACACGTGCAGCACAATGATATGACCTGTGGTCAAACATTTCGTCAAATCACTTGTCACTCTTGACAAAGTCTTATCAA
The DNA here is from genome assembly GCA_032209605.1 of Mactromeris polynyma. Lineage (NCBI taxonomy): Eukaryota > Metazoa > Mollusca > Bivalvia > Venerida > Mactridae > Mactromeris > Mactromeris polynyma. The sequence goes on from JASFXZ010000013.1 coordinate 17,518,804, forward strand.
TTTTCGCTGTTTTTATTGAATATTGATTTCTTTCTATCATGGTATGGATTGTGATAAGGGTCATGGAACAGCGATGCTAATGCAGGGCTAAAGGCAACAACAAGTTGCTAGGCATGTCGGGATGAATATATTTCCATCATAGAAAATCTAGTCCGACGACAGAGTGACATTGGACGGATCGCCAACGACCGTGATACTCTCTGTCATTGGTCGGTAATACACGTGACTACTGAGTTAAAAATAGAGCGTTCGTGTCGAGGGAAATGTTTACTATCTATCTAATCGGTTTTATTTCATGTCATTTAGCATTTACAGAAGGCAGTTCTTTCATCGAGGATTTTATTGATACGCATTAAAAATATTGCGGCGACTTTTTCAAGTACATGTACCTCCAAATGCTAAATAACGGGATTTAACGCATTTTAATAAACGCAGATTCCGCACCGACATCTGTTTGAATGGCCTTAAATTACTACATATTTATAGGCATGAGAATACTTTTGGAAAATCGATATGACGTTAGTCACGTACGACACACATGCAGTTTGTTTTTCTACCAATTTACATTGTCGCAGCGCCTTATCTTTGACAGTGAGAGCTCTCTATAATCTTTATCTAAACGTTTACTGTCACACTTTTAGAATATATAATCGAGTCGTTACAAGCGGCTCGCTGATTGGCTATGGACGCACATCGTTTCGCCAGTCTAAAAATATTCAATATCAGCTGTTCAAGAGTTATAAAGCAGAGGGTGATATTGAAAGTATCAGAGAGTACCTAAAACCGTGAGAAATCGTTTTGCGCGAGGCTGGTCTGTGGGTATGCCGTCCTTATGTCTCGGTATGTCGCTCACTCCAGCACGTCGCGCGCGCGGTATGGCATGCTTTGTGGCACATGCTCCCAGATGATTTACAATGAGGAAGTCGAGAAGGTCTTTTTCAGAGATGAATCCCGGTTCACTCTTTCCTGCCGAGAGTGTCAACATCATGTAAACGAACGCTTCGCCGACGCCTGCGTCCTTGTGAGAGATATATATTTGGTGGATCTGTTATGGTCAGGGGAGGAGTCTCTCATAGGATGAATGGTCATTGATTGTTATATATCAGTACGATACAATGATTAAATCCTCCGCCCTGTCGTAGTCAGCAACAACAACATCGCTTGAATTTCCAGCACGACAATATCCGGTTACATGTTGCCAGAGTTTGCCCAAACCTTCTGGCTAACCATAACTTTGATCCACTGGACTGGCCAATGTACAGTCCAGATTTGTCCCCAATAGAACATTTAAGGAACGAACTTCACACGAGGGTACGGCGGCACCAGAATCAATTCACTTGTCTTGACCAGTTAACAACTGCTTTGTTGGGAAAATGGCGTAACATTCCAATGAGGAGGTTCAATATCATGATGAACTACATGCACATGAGAATCAGAGCTGCCACAGCAGCACGAGGAGCATCAATATCATGACGAACTTCAAGCACATGAGAATCAGAGCTGTAACAGCGGCACGAGGAGCATCAATATCATGACGAACTTCAAGCACATGAGAATCAGAGCTGTAACAGCGGCACGAGGAGCATCAATATCATGATGAACTCCAAGCACATGAGAATCAGAGCTGTAACAGCGGCACGAGGAGCATCAATATCATGACGAACTTCAAGCACATGAGAATCAGAGCTGTAACAGCGGCACGAGGAGCATCAATATCATGACGAACTTCAAGCACATGAGAATCAGAGCTGTAACAGCAGCACGAGGAGGATCAATATCATGACGAACTTCAAGCACATGAGAATCAGAGCTGTAACAGCGGCACGAGGAGCACATACCAGATACTGAGGAGCCAGTCGATTTAATTTCTGTTATTTTGGATTGCCTTCCAATACGCTTCAATGATTCAGGAGTTATATGTCAGAAACGTACTAATTAGCTGGCCTTCAAAAATGATAGTTCTGCATACTCATTAAATCTTAAAGATAATATCTAAAATATTCATCTAAATCAACTTAAACATTTACCCCGCGTTTCTTTAGCACTTAAGTATACATGTATAACAGAGCTACATTGGTCAATAAACGTTAGAATCTACTGTGTCGGAGATTAACATTGCATTCTTATCCATCAGAAATAGAATGTCATTGTTGTTTGTCTTGAAGATACTGAGTTCATTGCCCTCAGTTATGATGACAACGCGGGGAAGAGAGGTTATGAACAGTGTATGAATGCGTTGAGACATTTATAATCAAAGTCACTGTGTCAGTGAGATTTATGTGTATCATATATGTATATAATTATCTAGTCGTAGGTGTATGAACTTACTTCATGTCCTAATACCTAGTTATGAGAACTTAAAATTGTCTCTAGTACGAAGAAATAATTGTGTCATTCTCTGAGATGTTTGCCCTAAATGCCATACCTGGGCGAACATGAGAGAACCTATTGCACTACGGGGCATATAACGCAAACGATTCGTAGCTATGTTTCAGCGCAATCCATTTCACGCCCTTAGTATATAACTAACAGTATTTATGATTGTTTAGTTACGAGCGATATCGTCATGGCATGAGACAAAACGACAAACAGACTATGAAGAATATACATACCACGTGTTGAATGTTTCATTATGTTCGGATAAATAGGCAAAAATAGCAATTTAAAAACTGCGAATAAACATGGCATCATCAATGTAACCATATATATGGCTTATTGTTCGGTTTATATTCTTTAGGTTTATTGCGTAAAAGGAGAACATCACGGAATGACTCTGTCATGCAGAGCGATCGTATGAGTAGGTTTTTGAGTATGAATTCTAGAATTGTGTGTGCATAAATGTCATAGTCGTATATTCATTAATTAATGTCATACCGATATGGAACTATGTTAAGCGTCCTATGGGGGTTGTTATCTCGGTACTCTGACAGAAAAAAACTTATCTGAAAATGCTAAACACCCCCGGTAATGATGTTAGCACATGACGCGATTGGCCCATTTAGCCGATAACAATGTGTAAGGCAGCCAATGACCATGTTCAAAAGCTTTGGGTTTTTTTGTTAACTGTTAGTAGTTTTATGTCTTAATGTATTATGTCTTTGTTTGTGGGAAGAAATATGTTGTAGATACAGAAGAATTTAAATCGACAGTTTGTTTGAATTTTCCTGTCTGGTAGGTTAGTACCTTGCGCTAAACATAGTTAGACTTTGGTATGGCCAAAACTTTTATAACAGTAACTATTGGGCGGAATTGTGTGTCAACTACTTTATTATACATCACTTTATTTGATTAAAACTATACAACTAAACGATGGAAGTCTTCTTAATTTCGAAGTCAGGCAATTTCTCTTGGGGTTGAATAACATCAATTCAATTTACATACGTTAGCCACTAATTAATATTCTTGCCGCATTTCATTCCAGATTTGTTCGATTTTTATGTCGACAAGCATTTATCTAGTTCTTCAAGCATGAGCGTAGTGACATACTGATAAAGATCATTTAAAACCTCCAAGGAAATCTCTTACAAGCAAGTTGATTTAAAACAATGACATTATGCTGAGCTCGATATAGTCGCAAAAATGGCGGTACGTGGTAACATAGATCATTTACTGGGGCATTTTCAAATTACTTGGCATAAATGTTCACCATGATGAGACGGTGTGTCGCGCACAAGACCCGTGTCCGTAGCTCAAAGGTCAATGTCACACTTAGAGGACAAAACTAGGTAACAATGAGTGTAATCATCTTGTCCAGAATATGACACTGTCATTCATCAGGGGATTATTTAAATTACTTCGCACAAATGTTGACCATGATGAGACGGTGTGTCGCATGTAACACTTGTATCTATAGCTCAAAGTTCTATATCACTCTTATTAACCATATTCTCTTCATTTTTACTATAAGCGGGCTCGACGTGTTGCCCTTGGGCATCTAGTTTATTTAATGCAGAGATTGCCAATACAATGCATTTGTCTTATATACAAGTTTCGAAGTTTTCAAACATGTTTAGCGGCGTGAAAGCTTTACGTGTCCCTTTCCTGATTCTTAGACAAATATGTGGCAGCATAGACGACTTATTTTAATTCCCAGAAACTACTAGCACTCACAATCGTGTTCAGTTTATGGTCATGCGGGCTCTACAATTATATCTGTCACAAAAAGAAATTTCAGACAATAAAGTTACTAGTTATCAAAACCCACTGTTTGTCTGATTGGATGTACCAGCTCAATCGATTGTAATGCCTCAGACTTTTGATTTAAGCTAAAGTTCATTGACATAGAAACTTTTCTGATGGGAGGCGACGTCAGCAGGACTCTTTGATTTTCTTATGCTCGCCATTGTTGAAAATGAGAAAAATGAGAAAAAAGTCGGTGTTGAGTGATTTGTCTTCAGGGACTATTTTATTTCTAAAGAATGGATGTTGTTACATGGTACACCGAGAGCTGAGGTCACTTTGCCATACGGAACCTTAATAGATAAACATGCATCATTTCAATTTAGTAATTTCATAACGTATAAGCTTCAAATGAAAATGTCAGATTTTGTTTGGTCTGTTGGTTATTTTTAGTAGTAAATTGTACAGATCTTTTTCTACATATAAGATCAACTATAAACTAAGCAATATTTCTCATTGCTCAGCGTTGTCCGATTGATATTTTTAAAGCTATGAAGGAAACTTCATAGCATCTCCTTTGTTGAAAATATTAATCCATTATGAGCAACATTTGAAACAGCAGGTTGGAAGCAACAGTCTCTGAATTCAAAACACACAAAACAACAATATCTAGTATGATCTCCAATTAGCGATACTTACTGCACAACAACAAATTCAAAGCCAATTACCACTGATGAATGGCATTTCGTGCATACATAACGATCACAACTTAACGACGAAGATGTTGTTGCGGTGGTAGCTGTCTTACTTGGCATTACTATGTGATGTTTAAACATTTTGGACACGCAAAAGAAAAACAAATATTGTGGAGTTTCACTTCTAGAATGTACGTTTGATAACAGTTTGATTGAAATTGTATCAGAAAATTAAAAAATCAGATTAACAAACAATTGCTTGCGATTGCCCTAAATCAATATACATGTATATACATGTTTGTACAGAAAACGTAAATCAGTCATACAGTATTACTACCAAAGCATTGTTTACACAATGCGCTCATAAAGTGAGTCCATATTACTTCTTCCCCCTCTGTATAACATACGTCACTACGTGCTTTTTGTGTGTGCATCCTGATCCGCTTAGACTATTGTGTGTGTCTCTCTATGCGTGTGTCTCCAGTTTTTGTTGCCCCGGCCATTCAAAGAAAGTGCCCCTGTGTGCGTGCGTCCATGCAAAAATGGGTTTCTGATCAATAACACTTGATAGCAAAGATGTATTTTCTTCGTAATCGATTAGGAGAGTTGTTCCGAAAGTGTTAAGATTGGCATTCTAATGTTTTAATTAATGAGATTTTACCAAACTTATTAAATAATTCGTAATCGGAATGTAGTTGCGACATACTGATGTGCATTAAATTCGATATTACACATTACGCGTATATAATGACCCATTGAAATACAATCGTATAAGCATACGATAATAAAACACAGGTCAAGTATGATTTCGGTTGCATATACCCATTTTTGGAGGAGTTATCGCCCTTTTTCGACTTCAAGATGGTTTCCAATCATTAACTCTCGAACAGGCGGATGGATTTAATTCATATTTGGCACGTAATCATATAATATTAATATAACAGGTCAAGTTCGGTTTCGGTTACTATCCATCAATTTGTTGATCAGTTATCGCCCTTTTTCGACGTAAAATTGGTTTCCGATCAATTACTCTTCAAAGGGTGGATGGATTCAATTCATATTGCTATACAATTTTATACATTTTCAAACAAAATATTTGCATGATACTGAATAGCCTATAGCGGGGACATCCGTCTCATATGGAGGCATCTAATCTATTATCTAGATATGTCAAAGTGAGTTCTATTTTGTGAATGTGACCTTTCATGTTCAGTAATGTGCACATGTATTAGCTCTCTGGACACTCGTATAGTAAGTTGGCATTTCGTAATGGTATAAGTGGTGATATCATGAACTTCAATTGACTTTTGAAATTCTGTGATTTGAGTGCTGACTGTAAGTATTCGTTATAATCCTGGGCCCTTGTAATCCATTTACGTGTCTGGTATATAAAGACATTCGTTATATTATAATGCTAATTTATATCATGCTCGTTGCACCCTCTTAGTACATGAGTATGAATGTCTATTATTAAACATTGATAACGTATTTGAATATTACAAAACACGTTCACTTATTCTTAGAACGATGTCATTTTCTGTAAAAGAGAGATAATAAGTAGCTACATGGAACGCCACATACATAAGACCGGGAAAATAACAATCCATAAAACATAAGGTTCTTGAGAAGATTAAAGGGTACACATGTGAAAAAACAGAGGTGCAAGGAATGGCCTGGTAGACCATACGGAATAACTAGGAGAACCAAAGTGGACAGTGAAAGAGGGGGGGTGAATTAATGGATGGAAAAGATCACAGGACTAGTCCAAGACAGCTGGCAACAAGAGGCCGAATCTGGGCAGGAAATAACCTGAACACTATATAAAGTGAACGAATTGCACAGGGGAAAGGGAAATAACATACAGTCATAACACAAAAATAAATAATACCATACACCGAATTACAGCCTTGGAACTATCAGTAAAAATACTTTCATGTAGGTTGACCTGACCTAGCCAGTATTGATACATTTAATCAGAACATTTAAAACACACAATTGATGGTACAAGGTTTCAGGTAATCAGTATAAGCAAATGTAGCACAGTCTATTTTTTGAAATTTTGTCTTATATATGCTTACGTGACACTTGACAGTTACGTAAATTTGAGTAACGAAAGCAAATGACCCGGGCAATGACAACCACTTTAAAAATGTATCAGCTACGAGTAGTGAATTAACTATGACAACGATCAATATAATTATAATCATTACTACAAGTTAATTGTGTTTGAACGACCTGTTGACAATCTATAGTATCACTCATATAAGTGCGTCATTATGCAAATCCAAAAGTATTCCATTATACAAACTGATTGCTAATATCTACTTGAACAGCCTTTTATTTCATCTATGAAACACTTTTACACATGCTAGACGCCGAGAATAAGACTCATATATGAAGAAAAATGTAAATTATGACACAGTGTATTATAGAATCAATGCATAATATGGCATGTATTATTTGATATTTCATACTGTTACATATTGTTGTATATTTTCATTTAATTCGATGTAATTCGCAACACTGATTCTGATCTCAGGGTGGGGCTAGCAAAATATGTGCTACGCATAATATTTTGTAATGGCGGTTTATTACCCACCATTGCCTCCATATTTAAGATTATTTGTATATGTGTTTGTCTTTTTTGTCAATTAGAAATTCGATAGTCATTTATAAAAATGAATGACGTGTACACTAGGTTTGTCTTGTTTTAAATTAATCATCGGCAAATAGAACCAGATCAGTTTTAATGTTCAATATATGATATATACTTATTTCAAAATGCAATGAGCCGCATGGCCAATGAGGACTACATATTTACATATGTACAAGAACATTCAAACATATACAATAACGGAGAAGAATATATATGAACACAAATAGATATATATCTATAATTCCGCAGCCCCGACTTAGTAAGAAACCATAACCATATATGTTGTCGGATGCAAAGCCGGGAGTATAGTTGAGTTCCAGTAACTTGGTGAAACAGATGCGCATACAACACACAGTATACGTGGTAGTCGTGGTATGGATTTATTTAACAAGTAAATTATGTTAATGATAAAAATTCAGGGTGGGTGAACACGTGACTTTTTTGCGTGCCACAAAACATTCGGAGAACATTTCGCCTCGCTTAAATTTAGTGGCACGCGTTCTGGCAAATCTACAGAGATATATGTGTCGATATGGGCATCGATGCAACCGGATTTTGGATGACCAGGTTTTAGGCTATTAAAATATTTTTCTCACAAACAAAAACTACCAAAATACGTACCGTTTTGTGATCGGCCGCCTGCTTTTTGTGCCGCGTAGTAAACAAAATATTCACGTTGTTCACCCACCCTGAAAATAATGTTACATCGATTATGAAACAATGTTTGAAGCACATGTTCATTTATCACTCCCGATGGTTGACTCCTTGGTTACGAAGATATTTCAAGGATTGTGAATGGTTTAAGCTCGCCCAAGGCGGGTTTTGAAGTCATGATTTACGTAATCAGGCGCCCTGTCCCACGACGCCTACGCCACATAATCGTCAATTAAATCACTTGAAAAGGATGTTTTAATCAGCATTGCCTTGATCTAATTGGTCGATTTGCAATAGATAATCATAATTAATTTCTAAAGGCGACGGACAACGCGATAAGCGTACTTTTATCTATTGCAATGATAGTCGGATTGGTTTGTTGAAATAAAGATGTAGTCTGTGCCTTGGCTGCTCCGATTCCTTTAATGAAAGTAAGACATCCAACAGTTGTTGTTTCAATATATATAATAATGCTGATAAAATTTGAAATTTAATACATTAAATTTTAACATTCTGCATTTATTCAAATAGTCTACTGTAGGAAATTTATAAAATATTCTGCATTTATTCATATAAAGTATAATTTTGAACTGCATAATTGTTTTTTTTTAATTTGCGTAAATTTTATACTTCAATGAAAAATGAGATTGAAACTTTTTGAATATTTAGAATAAAAGAAATATGAAATGGGCGTTTTACAAGAAATATATTGTAGCGAAAAGATGGTAAAGATATATGAAAAAAATATGAATATATAAATCATTTCTGCTTGTTTATACTTGTATATTATGTTATGACCTCATGGGCCTCATGGTTTATTGGATTGAAAATAAATCTTCTTCTATAGTTTTATGTCTCTTGTGCTATTTGAGTGGCTGTGACCTTTGTATGTGGCCTTTGTATGCGGCCTTTGTATGTGGCCTTTGTATGTGACCTTTGTATGTGGCCTTTGTCTGTGGCCTTTGTATGTGGCCTTTGTATGTGGCCTTTGTATGTGTTATTTGTATGTGGCATTTGTATGTGGCATTTGTTTGTGGCATTTGTTTGTGGTCTTTGTATGTGGCCTTTGTATGTGACATTTGTATGTGTTATTTGTATGTGACATCTGTATGTGTTATTTGTATGTGGAATTTGTATGTGACATTTGTTTGTGGCCTTTGTATGTGGCCTGTGTATGTGACATTTGTATGTGTTATTTGTATGTGGCATTTGAATGTGACATTTCCTGCACGACTTATGCTTTCATTTGGTCATATATTGTCCATAGATAAGACTATAATTAACTTCCGGACAACCGGTTCATATAAAGTCCAAAGTTCATTAACCGCGCTTTGATCTATCCTTACATTATGCTTGTTAATCGTTTTCCAAATAATGACGAGCTTGCAAATAAATTATGAATGAATATTTATGGCCCTACAAGTTCATGAGAGGACATGGTTTACTATTAAATTGTGTCATGCCGGCAGTAGAATATTATGGAGGTACAAACACTTGTTTGTGGGGTAGTTGCTCGTATGAATTATTTAACTTATCTTTTACGATAAGTGTTACGGAATTAAACAACCTACACCCTCATTCTTTCTGCTTAGCCACATTGTCAAAATCCTTACTCTAGATGCTTACACACATTGTCACAATCCCTTCCCTAGATGCTTTCCACATCGTCACAATCCTTAACCCACATCGTCACAATCACTATCCTAGATGCTTTCCACATCGTCACAATCCTTACCCTAGATGCTTTCCACATCGTCACAATCCTTACCCCACATCGTCACAATCCTTACCCCACATTGTCACAATCACTATCCTAGATGCTTAGCCACATTGTCACAATCCTTACCCCACATCGTCACAATCCTTACCCCACATTGTCACAATCACTATCCTTGATGCTTAGCCACATTGTCACAATCCTTACACCACATTGTCACAATCACTATCCTAGATGCTTAGCCACATTGTCACAATCCTTATCCCACATTGTCACAATCACTATCCTAGATGCTTAGCCACATTGTCACAATCCTTACCCCACATTGTCACAATCCTTATCCCACATTGTCACAATCCTTACCCCACATTGTCACAATCACTATCCTAGATGCTTTCCACATCGTCACAATCCTTACCCCACATTGTCACAATCCTTATCCCACATTGTCACAATCACTATCCTAGATGCTTAGCCACATCGTCACAATCCTTATCCCACATTGTCACAATCACTATCCTAGATGCTTAGCCACATTGTCACAATCCTTACCCCACATTGTCAAAATCACTATCCTAGATGCTTAGTCACATTGTCACAATCCTTACCCTAGATGCTTTCCACATTGTCACAATCCTTACCCTAGATGCTTTTCATATTGTCACAATACTTACCCTCGATGCCAAGCCACAGTGTCACAATCCTTACCCTAGATGCTTTTCATATTGTCACAATCCTTACCCTCGATGCCAAGCTACAGTGTCACAATCCTTACCCTAGATGCTTTTCATATTGTCACAATACTTACCCTCGATGCCAAGCCACAGTGTCACAATCCTTACCCTAGATGCTTTTCATATTGTCACAATACTTACCCTCGATGCCAAGCCACATTGTCACAATCCTTACCCTAGATGTTTTCCACATTGTCACAATCCTTACCCTAGATGCTTTTCATATTGTCACAATACTTACCCTCGATGCCAAGCCACAGTGTCACAATCCTTACCCTAGATGCTTTTCATATTGTCACAATACTTACCCTCGATGCCAAGCCACAGTGTCACAATCCTTACCCTCGATGTTTTCCACATTGTCACAACCCTTACCCTCGATGCCAAGCCACAGTGTCACAATCCTTACCCTCGATGCCAAGCCACAGTGTCACAATCCTTACCCTCGATGCCAAGCCACAGTGTCACAATCCTTACCTTCGATGCCAAGCCACAGTGTCACAATCCTTACCCTCGATGCCAAGCCACAGTGTCACAATACTTACCCTCGATGCCAAGCCACAGTGTCACAATCCTTACCCTGGATGCCAAGCCACAGTGTCACAATCCTTACCCTAGATGCCAAGCCACAGTGTCACAATCCTTACCCTAGATGCCAAGCCTCAGTGTCACAATCCTTACCCTAGATGTTTTCCACATTGTCACAATCCTTACCCTAGATGCTTTCCACATTGTCACAATCCTTACTTTAGATGCTTTTCATATTGTCACAATACTTACCCTAGATGCCAAGCCACAGTGTCACAATCCTTACCCTAAATGTTTTCCACATTGTCACAATCCTTACCCTAGATGCGTTTCATATTGTCACAATACTTACCCTCGATGCCAAGCCACATTGTCACAATCCTTACCCTAGATGCTTTCCACATTGTCACAATCCTTACCCTAGATGCTTTTCATATTGTCACAATACTTACACTAGATGCTTTTCATATTGTCACAATACTTACCCTCGATGCCAAGCCACAGTGTCACAATCCTTACCCTCGATGTTTTCCACAGTGTCACAATACTTACCCTCGATGACAAGCCACAGTGTCACAATCCTTACCCTAGATGTTTTCCACATTGTCACAATCCTTACCCTAGATGCTTTTCATATTGTCACAATCCTTACCCTAGATGCCAAGCCACAGTGTCACAATACTTACCCTCGATGCCAAGCCACATTGTCACAATCCTTTCCCTAGATGCCAAGCCACAGTGTCACAATCCTTACCCTAGATGCCAAGCCACCGTGTCACAATCCTTACCCTAGATGCCAAGCCACAGTGTCACAATCCTTACCCTCGATGCCAAGCCACAGTGTCACAATCCTTACCCTCGATGCCAAGCCACAGTGTCACAATCCTTACCCTCGATGCCAAGCCACAGTGTCACAATCCTTACCCTCGATGCCAAGCCACAGTGTCACAATCCTTACCCTCGATGCCAAGCCACAGTGTCACAATCCTTACCCTCGATGCCAAGCCACAGTGTCACAATCCTTACCCTCGATGTCAAGCCACTGTGTCACAATCCTTACCCTCGATGCCAAGCCACAGTGTCACAATCCTTACCCTGGAAACTTTCAAGATGACTGTGGCAACTTTCCAGTATTAGATCAGTAAACAAAGTATTTTTCGTTTATCTCTGTTATCTTTACCACCCAACATACCAATATGTTTAATCCGTTCTCTCATTTGATCCATCTTTTCTTATTTCTGTATACACCTTAACTAACTGGTCGACGCGCATCTACAACACTTGAAAGAGGACTTGACATTATTCAATAGATAGATATCATATCTAACACATAATCATAATACGCAGTAAAATATTATTCCTACGTATTCCAATTATATGCTTAATAAACACATCAGAACTTTGATGAGTAAGTTAATATATTGCGACACATATTATGCTTGGTAGTAGATGCCTTTACAGTTGGCCATCACATATCCTTTTTTAATGGCGCGACTACAGGAAGGGAAACACAACAAGATTATTAATACAAAGTATGTTCCTCCATCTATAATATGTCTTGTAAGACGCAATATTAAAACTTGTACAAAGAAAATGAATCAGTATTTGTACACTATTACTAAAATGAATCTATCTATCCATCTGTCTAGTTTTAATTGCGCCGCCATCTATTTTGAAGATATCTATTGTTTTCTTTTGAAGTAACATGCACACAAGAGTAATTACATGACTGTATACTTGCATGTCTAAAATATTGCTCATTCGCTTCGAAACTATATTAAGAACCACGATACTTTGTCATTCATGACATGTTTTGAACCTGTTTAATGATGAACAGATTCCTTATATATATCTAAGGGTAATATGATAAACGCAATTTTATGATAGTTCCAGTAACATCTTCTATATAAGGATGTTCGTTCCGTTCATATTTACACTCCGGAAACTTGTTCGGTAAGTCATTTCCTTAGAACGGAAATAAAGCAACATAAAGAGATGGGGTGTACGTAGAGGGCGCCTTAATGTTGTCTCTCATCAGCAATTTATTCCTTTGTTGAAGGATGATCTAAGGTCAAATCTATAAATGGCACACATTAATAATTATGTTAAGCAGCTTGGATGTTCCATGATAGTATGTAGACTATCACTGCTTACTAAGACATAATATTGTGGCAATCTTATATTGCTATCTGAATGGTTTGTCATCTATCTTGCGGCATATTGAAATAAATCGAAAGAGTCGCTAATCGGTCCTGATACTCACTGGTAGAGCAATCGCCCAGCTGCTGAATGTCGCGGGTTCTGGCACAGAAAACGCAACATGTGATGTCATTATTTGCAAGCAAGAAACGCTATTTATTCCATGTGATCACTTCGTTTTCATATTGCAATATGGAGCAAATATTGCGAACTGTCAGTACGTGTTGACGTCACATGTGACTTTTTCTAGAAATGCAAGTGTTGTGACTATATATTCGAATTAATAAAGGAGCCGTGCGTGCCACAATACCTTCGGGAGGTACGTACAGACGGACGGAGAAGAGCAAATATATATGCCATTCGGTAATAAAAATTGAAATAATTGGCCTTATTGTTTTTAAATTTTTTTATTATACAAATAAATTGGGAAATTATGAAAGCTCTTACATCAATTACTTGACCTATTAGATACGAAGATATCAGGGACAAAGTCAAGTCGCAAGAAGGGATTTGTAATATTTCACTTTTCATAAAATCCCAACGTCGTAAATTCCTCGGCAACGTCATGAATGAAAATATTTTACAAGCTGATGCTTTAAATAAGCCTGCCGTCCACTACAGCCCCGATGCTTTGCGGAAGGGTTCCCGATAAAATGTTGCTAGTTTCGGGAACCTTTCGGGATCATTAATCAATAAATGGGCATAGCTTTGCCACCGGGCTCGTTCGGCATGTATTCGCGGAGTGGCATACGAAAGGTTGCGGTATAAACGCCGAAACCTATCCGAAGTAGCCGATTGCGACGCGGAAGAATGCCGACAGATCCGGAATTGACTCCCGAATGTTTCCCGATCATGCGGAAAGGTTGCGATAACATTGCAGAACATGCTGAAGAGTTGCCGAATCGTTGGCGATAGAATGCTGAAATAATGCCGATTCGGGAGTCGGGGTATATAAACGATGCCGAACTACTATTTTTATTATCAGTTGCTAGTGGGACACCATGGATGTTAAAGGCCTTCATCTTGCACTTCAATTTAAAATCCAAGCTGAAATGGATGCTATGCTAGCCTTGGCATTGTATTTGAGACAGAGAAGAAGAAGACGTCATCGATGGTGGGTCCGCCCCTGGCTCACAGACGACAGGAAGCTTCAGTATGGACAGTACAATACATTGATACAGGAACTCCGAGATGAAGATGTCACCCCCTTCAAAAAGTATTTAAGAATCACGCCAACAATGTTTGACGACATACTCCAGCGTCTAACGCCTCGCATTCAGAAAACGGACACCAGGTTCCGTAACGCCCATCCTGCTGGCCTAAAGCTTGCGATTACGCTGAGGGACATGGCATCTGCGGACATGTACGCCCTCTTGGAGTATGACTTCTGTGTTGCTGCGGAAAGTGTATGCCATTTTGTCCCAGAAGTGTGTACTGCCCTGCTTCAGGAGTATAAGGATGAAGTTCTGGCCATTCCCAATAGTGTTTTCTTCTCAGCTTGGGCTGGCAGATAGGGGTTTACACCTTCATCCGAACTTGAGTGTTCAGGTGCTGGTTGACTGGTACATTTCACGCCCAATCTCTTTTTGGGTAGCTCGCCCTTGCCTCGCACCATGACTATATAGTGTTCAATTCACAACAAAAATGTCGATGTGGTCAATTCGAAAACTATCGGCAAACTGACGGCATCGCTTCTGCTGTCGCTCTTTTATAGTTCGGGAAATACGGCTCGTCTTCAGCGACGATTCGACATCTTTTCATTACATGATCGGCATAGCTTCCGCGTGTATATGCGAAACAGAACTCTTCCATTCGTCGTCTTCGGGGAGCTTTCGGCATCGATTCAGCTTCCTTCAGGGACCGCTCGGGATGACTAAAAGATTACGAAGCCTCGCAGAAGGCTTTCCGAAGACGCCGAGTTAATGGCGATGGGTTCCCGAACGTCCCGAATGGTTGCCGATGGATTGCCGAAGATCCCGAAGCAGTCCCGAATAAAACATTCGGCGTCCAAATTTTAAAACTTTTTTCGATCCCGATTTGGCCCGAAGTGCCGAGAAGGTTTCCAAAAGTGTTAAGGAAGGACATGGCAGGGTTCCAGAACATCGCGAAGACATGCCAAAACATCCCGATTTTGCGAATTCCGCTTTCGGGAACCCTTCGTGGGCCTGGTGGACGGCAGGTCTTAGTGCGCTCAAATCGGAATAATTCACACTCAATTTTACGGCAGACTCACTTTTAGTACAAAAATAAATTTCTGTAATAATCGACGAGCAAGGGCAGACGTCCGGTTTAATATTATTGATGCGATGTCTTCGTAACTTGTACGAATGATTATAAAATTCATTATCTCATGCGTTCTGTGTACAACGTCGTGAAGGTGATATGAACAAGAACTATTATTACTGTTATTGGAAAAAGAACACAGGGGGTTTGTCACGCGCGGTGATGATCACATGCTATATCTTTTCAATCAATCCGTTTGTGTCACGCGCGGTGATGATCCCATGCTATATATTTTCAATCAATCCGTTTGTGTCACACACGGTGATGAGCCCATGCTATATCTTTTCAATCAATCCGTTTGTGTCACACACGGTGATGAGCCCATGCTATATATTTTCAATCAATCCGTTTGTGTCACACACGGTGATGAGCCCATGCTATATCTTTTCAATCAATCCGTTTGTGTCACACACGGTGATGAGCCCATGCTATATATTTTCAATCAATCCGTTTGTGTCACACACGGTGATGAGCCCATGCTATATATTTTCAATCAATCCGTTTGTGTCACACACGGTGATGAGCCCATGCTATATATTTTCAATCAATCCGTTTGTGTCACGCACGGTGATGATCCCATGCTATATCTTTTCAATCAATCCGTTTGTGTCACGCGCGGTGATGATCTCATGCTATATCTTTTCAATCAATCCGTTTGTGTCACGCGCGGTGATGATCCCATGTTATTTGTTCAATGAAAACTTAGAAAATCCAACAATTTGCAAACTAAAAAACGTTGCGACGCAGTATGTCTATTATTTGATTGATTAAATATATATCTTTAATGGCAGTGCAAATATTTCTAATGGATAACTTCGTATCTAGACTCACTAAATCTTGTTGTGTCGGGTTTTAGTGCTTCAATTGTCATTTGTGAAGATTATTGTACTTTGAGAATCTGTCAACACAATATAGTTGTTCTTATTGTCGATTATCCGATGTCTGTCTGTGATATGCTGATAACTTTGATGATTTATGACTTTATACACGTATAGTTATACGTTATACAGTCAAACCTGTCTGTAAAGACCACCAATGGGAACAGCAACATGTGGTCTTTGTTTACAGGTGGTCTCTATTAACAGATTAAATATCATTGAAAATGGTCTGATGGGAGATAAAATTGGTG
This sequence comes from Mactromeris polynyma, assembly GCA_032209605.1. Taxonomy (NCBI): domain Eukaryota; kingdom Metazoa; phylum Mollusca; class Bivalvia; order Venerida; family Mactridae; genus Mactromeris; species Mactromeris polynyma. Next base: position 17,535,518 of record JASFXZ010000013.1, read on the forward strand.
GTCTTTGCAGACAGGTTTTGCAATAGTGGTCTTTGTTCGCAGGTGGTCTTTAACACAGGTTTGACTGTATACATACGTGTGATCAAAAGCCGGTTAAATAATGGTTTCTTGAAATAGATTGATAATAGCGGTTGCATTTTGTTTAGGACTACATATATATATTAATTGATGGTGATGTCACCATGTACTGACAGTAAGCAATATTTGCCCCGTATGGCAATATGAAAACGAAGTGACTATATGGAGTAAATATTGTTTCCTGCTAGAAGATAGTGACCTCACATGTTGCGTTTTCTTGAAATGACGTCACTTACAAAAGAGGTTGTAACTCCCATAGCAGCGCTCATATGTTCATTTAAGAAGAAATAATGGAATCAGTTACGTACAGAGTTCCGATTGATTTCTCTGTTACCAAATAGTATCAGCTAACTGACGTGCGTGCGTACGTGCGACATTTGGGTTTGGACAATTGTAGGTTGATGGTTATGGTATATAGGAATACATTTTTTGTTATAGACTTGGCCATCTTAGCGTGGTATTTGGGGTGAATTCCGTCAATGTTTATATTTAATTTGTCTTGAAACAAAGGAATAACAAACATATACTCTCATAACTATTACTTGGTCAAAACCACGCCTGTAAAAACATAATTATCCACCGCCATACATCATGTTTTACTACGTGATACTTTACATTAAGATAGGAGAAAAGTGACTGTCAGACATAACCTAGACATTTGTTTGTGCTATCCATCAGGCATAAAGTGCTGATTGTTGGAGTTGTCACTTTTGTTTTCACATTTAACGTTAGAAGTGGCACGCGATAGCTAAATGCGATGCACGTTTGTACAATAGATATATGTTTGTCTGCAGTAATTTCCTGAAAAAGTAAATGAAAATATCTATCATAAATTCGACACGTTAAGTATCGAGTTTTGACAGTTTTCTGCGACTGTCTTTTTAAAGTTCTGCTATAGGAAATGTCACAACAATAAATTGTAGAAAGTGTCTATTATTACAGAAAACATTATAACATTATATCTTCACCAAAAGTAAATGATTCAATAAGTTATACGCTGTAGAAGGCGAATATAATTCATTATCAGTCAATATTTAAGACATATTCTTTTATTAGCAAATCACACGACATACTGATTCACCCCAGCTTATAACGCGTGTTTGCTTTAAACAAATGTCCGCCGGTTGGTTACGATCTCTTAGCCAACTTATCCTATCAGTCTAGGAGATAATTGTGAAAGTGGGTGTTAAATTAGTTAGGAGAATCAGAGGATAAAGATGGAGAAATGTCAGAGTTTACGCCCTGCATGCTTCTGAGAAGTTTGTATAATTAACATAGGCCTCTCATATTTGCAGCTTCGGCTTAAATGTCCTCCTGGTATCTATTATATACCGTCAAACCAGTTCGTACGGTAAGCTGATAGCTTAAGAGATTATGAGCGCTGCTATAATACTTTCAACCTCTTCTGTACGTGACGTCATTTCAAGAAAAAGCAACTTGTGTTGTCACTATTTGCAAGCAAGAAACCATATTTGCTCCATATTGTCACTTCGTTTTCATATTGCCATATGGGCAAAATATTGCTTATTGTCAGTACATGGTGACGTCACATGTGACGTTTTCAAATTCTAAGGCGGCATATAGAGCTTTATCACATAATTTGCACTCCAGGAGTGGCATAAAGCAGTGACATAAATATCATATGTAACTAGTTACATAAATAGCCGAATCAGAGCACTATTTAAAGTCTATTTAAGATTGAAAACAATCTATTTATGGTGTTATGTGATAAATAGAATCTTACATTCGTGCTTATTTGATATTGTTTTTATGAAACTCGTCGACTGCAACGGCAGAGCCTCGCGTCATATTCAGTCGACTCGTTTCATAAAAACAATATCAAATAAGCACTCATGTAAGATCCTCTATATAACATTTTTCTTAATTTGTATTTTATTACACATAGGCCTACGTTTAGAATTTTTTTCAATGTACACACTGAACAAATTTTCTAAACGTCCATGTAATAGAATACAAAATTAAGAAAACGGTTTTATATGCTGACTTAAAATTTTGCATTCTAGTATTATGCATAATACTCTATCGAGTGGGCAACCATGACGATAAATAGGTATTTTCTTTGTCAAAGTCAAAAGAGTACTATGTATAATACTAGAATGCCAAATGTTAAGTCGGCATAAAATACCGTTTTCTTAAATTTGTATCCTATAACATGGACGTTTAGAAATTTTGTTCAGTGTATACACAATAGCGGTGATACCAACATTCTGGAAAAGGTAACGATTAAATGTATTACTCGGTATTAGTGTATTTAAGCTTAATTTTGAACATAGTTTTACGATGGTTTCGATAAATGTACAATGTCAATGTTGAAGCTTCAAGACCGCCAAAGTAAACACCGAGGTCTTGGAGAGATTCTTGTGGAACTCAACGTTCATTTCTGTCATTACAATGAATAAGCACGCTCTACATCGCTACATTAAAGTACATAGGCGTCATTAACTTTCGAAAGCACAACCGTTGAATGGGAATTGCTAAAAACTTGAATCCAAATCGTTTGCCCATAATAGTTTAAACGTGCAATGCATACATGATTCCAATCTATTTTCGCAAATATAATGAGAAGCAAAAGAAAGCATCCCCATAGATATCTAGCTGATGACATTACAAGTGTTGTTGTACTTTTTTCAATTATTTCTTACTTCCTTGTAAATGTGTGACCTATTCAACCTCATGTACACACTAAGTGATCATACTGGTCTTTAGAATTAATAAGGTGACGGGGAGTATAGAAAAGTATTTCCACAATTACCTAAATATGACAAAATACATTGTTATTCCCATGTAATATTGGCTTTATTAGTCTTATTGCTTTCTATCTTTGTTTGTCTTTATCACTGGTGTTAGAACGGACTAAAGAGTTAAGGGTAGTAGGTAACGGTAGGAATACATTTGTTAAATGTTTGGTGATCTAGGTAGCTAGAGCTTACGTCCTATTAACTGTTGAAACAACATGTGTTGGTTAACCGTCGTCAGATATACCAGCGTTTTGTCTGAACACCACCAGCGTTAACATTGAATTTGTCTCGTAAAACATGAATAACAAATATAGTAATTATACTTTCATAAATATTTCTTCATCAAAAATACGCCAGCGAAAACATTACTAGATCATTATCATTCACTACACTATATCATTCTTTACCATGTAATAATGTACGTCAATATACCAGAATGATGAAGTTATTGCAGACGTAAGATAAACATTGTTAAAGTAATCCATCAGGCCTAAAATCCAGATAGTTTGATTTGTCTCTTTTGTTTTCTCATTTATCGTTGGAAGAAAGTAACAATAGGCACGCGATAGCAATGTGTTTTGCGTGCTTATACAGTAGATATAAGTCATATGCATGCAGCAATTTCCTGAATCAGTAGGCGCAAACGTCAAATCATGATCGTGATTTGTCGTGTACCGATACCTTACAATGTCTGTACAATGAATTAATATAAATTGCACCGAAACGTTGTAGCTTTACCAAGAAGTCCACATAGTGTAGTTGCAGCCGTACTAACTATCAGTGTTTTGTAAACCAATCAAATCTTACGTTAACCACCAAGCGATTATCTATTCAAGGTTAAGATTGGTTGTGCAACATAAAAAATTGCCGAGATGTTACGATTGCTGGTCACTTCAGATCCAAAATAGATTTCGTAAATTACCGAAATTCGGTGGATTTCGGTAAGGTAACGTACCCTTTATCGGAAGGTTAACCAAACCGCGTCAAGGGTACAAACGTTGTTCGGTTGAATAGAAGTTGCCTTGGTGGTTAATGTAAGATTTGATTGGTTTACACAACACTGATATGCAAATAGCAAAACCATATTAGTTAAAAAATTACAGTATTCATCCAATGTGTACTCGTGTGAAATCGAGAGTTAAATGTAATAATACCCCGAATGATGATTTTATCTGTATTTTAGGTGTTAGACAGAGAGAATGCTTATCCCCGCTGTTATTTGCAATTTATCTTAATGGCATAGAATAAACATTCATTTGAAAAGAATAAGCTGGTATTGATATTGATATGCTCAAGTTATATTTGATTTTATATGCAAATGATATTGTTGTCTTCTCAGAATCTCAAGAAGGGTAAGAAATTTGACAACTGAAAATACTACTAATTTGTTAAACTTGTTTATGATATGATGTTACTGTATCTTGAATTGTACCCAGAAAGATATCTTGGGCCAGTATTGTTAAATGTATACTGAACACACTTGGCTTCAGTGAAGCATGGTATTTTCAAACAGTTGGACAAATATTGTTTCTATGGTTAAAGCCCCAGTCACACTGAGGCGAATACCGTAGGAATGTCCACGAATTATTGCTAATGTAAACTCCTCCAAACTGGCACGACGTTCTTTGAAAAGTCGCAGACTTTATGAAACAACCCGAAAGCATTACACCAGCGGCAAGAACCTTCACAAACCGTTGCGATTATATCAAGAATGCGTTACGAATGCAACACGAATATCAAGATCAATCAATGCGAACTCTCTTGATTCCAATACGAATGTCATACGAGCCATGTAGGAATGTGTACGAATCAATGCGAACTCTGTTGATTCCAATACGAATGTCATACAAACCATGTAGGAATGTGTACGAATCAATGCGAACTCTGTTGATTCCAATACGAATGTCATACAAACCATGTAGGAATGTGTACGAATCAAAGTGAACTCTCTTGATACCAATACGAATGTCACACGAACAATGTATTGGCCTGTCCGAATCACTTCGAACGCAGAGAAGATGAAGTATGAATTCACAAGACCTATAACGAATGGAGCGCAATCCCTCACGAATTGTGCAAATTTCGCTCCCGTCGTGTGCAAAACGCTCATTTCACATCTGAATCTACAAGAGGCTCCATTCTCATGAACTTTTGGAGTGCATACATGGGTCGTCACACTAGCTATGACTGTGTCTAGTACATTCATCTCGTCTGGCCCGCCATCTTCGGGTCTCTTTCACCAGTTTAATCTATATCACAGACTGCTTAATTCAGTACATTGAGTTCGTTACAATCTACTCTTATATCCACGTAAAATGCTGTATTGCAGAACATTAGTAGTCAAACATATTCGCATAGGAAATATACTATTAAATCATACGTTGGAAAATTAATATTTTGTACCAATCAATAAAAATAACCATTATTTAGTTTTGCATTTGTAAATTATTCAGAAATTGTTTCATTGTTTACTTATGGGAATATAACTTTATAAATAATTTCTAGCTGTTGTTTACCTTGCGATAATTTAGTTTGACATGTGAATATAAAATTCAGCAATGGAAATATATCTTCTCAATTTGTCTGAAATTCAATTATAGCCGGTTATCGTGTGGCTGCTCTGTGTATTTAGTAGACAAGGAACAGAAACAATTGATGACTAGATATGTCACCACGGTAACATTCAATGCGTCGTTACTATATAAAACCCTCCTGGGACGCATGTGTAGTATTTTTCATTCACAGGTGTTTATTCAAACCAAGCACGTCTGATGAATTTTGGATGGATGTAATAAAACTTTATTGAATAGCTGTTGCAAATACAATTCAAAATGACAATAGCAAAATGGTTCTCGGGGAAAATGTATAGGACATACTTAACATTGATATCATTTTACTGTTCACAACATGTAAATCCTCAGCGTCGTCAGTCACAGGGGTGAACACAATTGTAAACCGACACACAATGAGTCGAGCAAAAAATTCCAAACTAAAACACGATGAAGCAAAATAATTTCATTAATACGTTGAAGACAATGCGAAAGCATTAGCTCACATTGTCAGGCAATTACGTATTCAGAGCGGCACTAGATGATAAATTGTTGTATTGTCATTTGGTGATTGGTCAATTAAATGCACAGCAGACTCTAATATACCTACAACATTGTAAACTATACAGTTAACACTGTTCATTGTTGTATATCAATTATTTCAATTAAACAGTTTCTATAGGATTTAGTATTTACTTGTTACTTGTTTCAACAATTCTAAAAACAATAACGCGAGCGATTATATGTACCAGAAATCGTAAATGAAGAAACTGTTTCTTATGTATCTCAATGTTTTATCGTAAAGGTGGGGAAATCATGTTATATCATGTTATCCACGGTTCTATCATGTTATGCGCGGTTCTAACATGTTATGCGATGCTCTATCATGTTATTCACAGTTATATCGTGTTATGCACGGTTCTATCGTGTTATTCACAGTTCTATCGTGTTATGCACGGTTCTATCATGTTATGCAATGCTCTATCATGTTATTCACAGTTCTATCATGTTATCCACGGTTCTATCATGTTATGCGCGGTTCTATCGTGTTATGCGCGGTTCTAACATGTTATGCAATGCTCTATCATGTTATTCACAGTTATATCATGTTATGCACGGGTGTATCGTGTTATCCACGGTTCTATCGTGTTATGCGCGGTTCTAACATGTTATGCAATGCTCTATCATGTTATTCACAGTTCTATCATGTTATCCACGGTTCTATCATGTTATACACAGTTATATCGTGTTATGCACGGTTCTATCGTGTTATTCACAGTTCTATCATGTTATTCACAGTTCTATCATGTTATCCACGGTTCTATCATGTTATGCGCGGTTCTAACATGTTATACACGATTCTATCATGTAATCCACACAGTTCTATCGTGTTATGCACGGTTATATCGTGTTATTCACAGTTCTATCATGTTATTCACAGTTATATCGGCCAGATATATTTTTAAAATAGCAAAACCATTCCCGTGTTATGTTAGCAATATAGCCGTACTAGGCATATCAAACGTGTATCTCTAGTCTAATATACAGTAAAACATCACATAAAGACCACCTCAATAATAAGACCACCGCACAATTAAGACCACAATTTTCAGGTCCATTTTTCACTGTGTTGCTCTTTAGTCAACCTCGATATTATGACCACCCCAATAAAAATACCAGTTTTCCAGGGTCCCAAGGGTGGCCTTATTATTGAGGTGTTACTGTATTATTATATTAAAATATCAATACGCCATTAACAAATGAACAAAGCTATCACAGAGCCATTTTGGTATCGTATTACGTATTGATCATTCTATAACTACTAGTTTATTAATATCCTAGGTGACAGGTCTATTAACCGAATTTGCCGTTTCAAAAGCGTTACTTTTACCCAAGAGACGAATGGAAACCAGAGGTAATAAATTATTCAAAAAATTGTGCTAACGTTTTCTATTATCGTGTAAGTTATGACTGACACATTTACCACAACCTTGCTAGAAATAGAACATGTTTAGACGCTCATGCTATTAAATTAATGTTAACAGATCTGGAACTGACGACCCATCACGTTTTGTTAAGGAATTCTTGCAATAAATTATCACATATTGCTCTCACACCATCTTTGTGTATTTGACATACATTTGTCCCATTCTCGTTAGCTCTCGGGTATTTCCGTGCCACTTCGTTACTCTAATAACACCCTCTAGTGTATGTAAGGCGGAGCACTATGTGGCCAAACTCAACATTTTTTTGGCGGTCAAGAAATAGTTCTCGTAAGACGGATTTATAATTTCAATAACTTCGATAAATTCACGTTAGATATGGATTATCGTTGTCATTTCTAGTTAAAAACTCACATATTTCAGTCTTCATATAGCTTAAATATTATATTCATCAGCACTCCAGCATTCATGCCGCCATCTTGTGTTTATGATATTCGAATGGTATTTCCGAAAGTAGTGCTAACGTACATCAAAGGCACTTGACGTAGTTGGCCGAGGTTTTCCGAATGACATTTGTCCATGAAGACATTGCAGAAATAAAATATATTGTTAAATCTAGGAATTATTAAAACATATTATACAATTTACGACTGACTGTTAAACAACAAATTGCTTGGTCAAGCATATGTCTATGTGGTTTACGGCATACTGTCTGCAACATATTACTGGACAGTCATTACGCACTAGACGCGAGCTCAATGAAATGGTATGCAGCGACAATTTATTTACTTCCCTTGAGGATGAATTTCAATTTCAGACATATTTTCTATAATTATTAATATGTTTACATTGGTATACAATTTACAACAGGTGATAGTGTTCCGTATGGGGAAGCCGAAAAAATATATATAGTCTGTTTCTTGATAAATTTTAATTCTATGAATGAATTGTATAATAAAATAATTAGTGTATGAGTGCCGCAGTACGATTTCCAACCACTTCTGTAAATGACGTCATTTCCGGAAAACGTCACATGTGACGTCACCATGTACTGTTAGTAAACAATATGTGTCTTAAATGGCAATACGAAAACGAAGTGACCATATGGAGGTAATATTGTTTTCTGCTTGCAAATAGTGACATCACATGTTGAGTTTTCTTGAAATGACGTCACTTACAACCATGACGATAAATAAGTATTTTCCTTGTGAAGGTCGATATAGTATTATGTATAATACACGAATGCCAAAGTTTAAGTCGGCAAATAAAACCATTTTCTTAAATTTGTATTTTATTACATGAAAGTTTAGAAAATTTGTTTTGTGTATGTGTCGGTTCGTCCGTCCTTTTAATATATAACTCTGTTTTATCAAGCAATCGCCGGTGATGATATAACGCTCTTACATAACTTCAGGATGTAAGCGTACAACTGGTATTTTCGTAACTGATGTTGACTATGCTGATATGTGAGCCACTCAGCATTGTTTAGTCTTGTTCTCGGTTGCGTAATGGATATGAGACCAGTTCACCCAGACAACGGAAGCTCCACAGACAGGACTGGTTGGTTCAAGCACCGCCTCTATGCAGTAGAATCTCACATAAGTGCTTCGGGAACACACGGGTATATTCTTTATCAACTATTTTGCGGTAATAACACGTTGGATATTCAACAGTTATTCAATCACCAGGCGTGAATATCTTTATCTATGTGTTCTAAACACAGATCAAATCAGTCCTGGAAACTTCATGATGATTTTACATAAGACTCTGTGTCGAAATATCACTCATCTACCTCTGTACAGATAATACATACTATATTTGATTTATTCTCAACTGTTTGGCTACTCTTCTGTAGCATCGGGCGCTTATTCCGATACCTTCGTATTCACACCATCTGCTTTATTACGCCCGCATGTCTGATATTTTCTATTTTAGACAGACGAATCGACATGTGTCCACAGCCATTCAGCGAGCCGCTTGCAACGACTCGCAAATGTAGGACAGTAAACATGTGTAAATAGTAATAAGAAACATACCAGTACTATGTCAGAAGGGAAACACAAAAAAGCGATTCTGTTTTACAAGGTATCGAACCAACGACATTCGGATTCGTAGTCAGCGGTGTTAACCACAGAGCCACTGGACCACCGGCCGGTTTTATTACTGGAAAATACCCGTATATTATGTAGCTACGTGGTCGTGCCGAGCAATGAAATTTAGTATCATGAAGGAACGGTGACTTCGTTACTGCGACTACACCATTGGTTATATCAGAAAGGTTGTAAAGTCAAATATCAAAACATGCTTGGTAATACAGCATCGTGTGAATGTAACGGTAGCGGAATCAAAGCGCTGTGTGTGAGCGTACTGTTATGCGAACAAACGAAGAGCTTTTATCCAAATTGTCGTGGTCGTCCGTACGTTATGCTTAAACTTAAGTTTGGCTCAGTTTCTAAGAAAAGTTCAATGTCGCTATCACTAAACACATAATACTAGTTTTCCCGAAATATTTCCACCAGACCCTGTTCATGGCTATTTTTCATCGACATAACGTCGATGCTTCGGTGGGGTCAGTGGATTCAATGTTACTGTTCTAAACATAGAATGCTGGTTTACGTTCACTGAATGTAACTAATAAATCGTATTCGTAGAACATTTCCCATAAAGTATCATAAATAATGTGTTCCTACTCATAAATAAAATTTGAAGAATTCACTGCGCGTGGTGAAATGTTGTGAACATACATCCGTCGCCGACTGTTCAATTGTCTTGAAACAACATAATCTGAACCACATTGTGGAATTTAATTAAGCTTGGCTTGGCTGTATATTCAAAGTTGTTCAAACGCTACATCTCGACTGCATATAGAGGACGACCGTACTAAAATATTCAACTATATAAGCTCTTATTATTAAATAATGTCACAGAAATGTATATTGGATGAGGCTTTTCAAAGATGACCTCTGTAAATACATTTATTATGCTAGTCTTCTTAGAAACTGATAATGTATTAACTATATCATATACATCCTTAATTTCAGAAACTTTAACACATACTGTTAATCAATATATTTCTTACCATAACTGTTTGTTTATATACATGTAGTGAAATTTAAACATTTTAATATGCACTATATAACATCATGTGCTCCTGCAAAACCATGTCTTTTGTTATTATGTACATTATGTTGCTATGAAACATGTTATGTTTTTATGCAATAAACTATTTGTATTGTATTGTATTGTAAAAGCCTACTTGATTTGACTAACACATGGCTATATGGAAAGCTTTGCAAATCTTCTTTCATCCCGATGTAAAATTATTCCACAAACATGGTCTGTGGATGACCCTGGACCAACATAGTTCAAATGGACTAGATGTATCGAATGACATGGTTGAAAAGGGGGTCTCTGCAACTACTTGGAAACTATTTGCATGAAAAAACATCGACTTTATTTCAAAATATATGTATTAATATACGTAATATACTAATAAACGTCAACACTAACAATAAATGCATTAGGTGCATCGCATTGTGTTATTTACCAGACAAATGACATTTTGTCTCATGGCAGTTTATATCAATAATTAAAAAGAAATAGCATCATGTGTATTGAAATACAGTCGGACCTCGTTTATTCGACAACCTTCTATCCGAATTCTCAGTATCATCCGAAATAAATATCAGTTCCCAATGTATCTTCTTACGCGCGACGGATTGAAATGGGCTATTCGAAACCATGTACATGTATTATTCGAAATAAAATTTCGGACCAGATGAACTCGAATGAACGAGGTGAAACTGTCTGTAATTATTTATTCTGTGACGGTAAAAATTTGCATTGTATTCATTAAAATGACACATTTTTATTAGCCAATACAATAAGCAATACATAGTTCTCACACCTACACTATTTACCTCCCTTGATCTGAATTGTCAGCCATTTTGATAGGCAAAGTTCCTTAAAGTTTATGGGGAATATAATGTAAACTATGATAAACTAATCCGATAATATAAAAAATAGCTTATTCATTATGATTGTAGCAACGTTAAATGTCGCACCAACGCTAAATGTCACACTTGACGTTATATGTCGCAAGGCTGACGCTAAATGTCGCAACCAACGCTAAATGTCGCAAAGCCTCCTGACGTTATATGTCGCATCTGTAACGCCAAATGTCGCAAAAAATTGTACTGCCGCTATATGTCGCAACATCAACGCTAAATGTCGCACTCCTTTATTTTTCAACTGATAGTGTACAGTTTTACTACCAGTGACAACATGTGGCTATCCACAGAAAGCAATGACTTTTCGTGTATAGACATACACGGACATACGCTGTGACATTACGTTATAACATGTATTTCGTTTATTACTAAGTTCATTATTATTATTTTTATTATTATACCAGATTTGTTGAGCGCCCTTTTCATAAATATACGTTCAAGGGCGCTTTACAATTAAACATGTGACATATCGCAGATATGTGGAATCACAAAAATGACAAATTTTAACATATTAAACCAATTCAAGTGAAACTCAAATGTTGTAAAACACACACACACATAATAAGTCTTAAAATGCTACATGCGAATAAAATAAGCATAAAAAATAGAATAAGATTAAGAATGTCATCAACATGAAAAATATTAAATATATTCTATACGTTGTAGGAAGTTTTGAAAAAGGTGTGTTTTGAGAGCTCTTTTGAATTAATTAAGTGATGAATCTATTCTGATATTGTCCGGGAGAGAATTCCATAGTTTTGCGGCAGCAACTTTGAAACTCCTATCACCGTAAGAGACCAGTCGACATTTTTGTGGCACAAGGGTGGTTGCTGCATTTGCTGATCTCAGGTTTCTAATTGGCACGTAAACCTTAACTAAGTCTCTCATGTAAACCGGCGACTGCCCATGCAAGGTCTTGAAAGTTTGAAGGATAATTTTGTATTTAATTCTATCTTGTATTTGAAGCCAGTGAAGATCTTTAAGGATTGGTGTTATGTGTTCAAAACGGGTTGTTTTCGTAATGAGACGTGCAGCTGTGTTTTGAACAGTTTGCAGTTTGCTCATTGTTGATTTTGGCACGCCATACAAGAGAGCATTGCAATAATCCAACACTTATATAATGTTTTAACTTTACAGTTGTGAAACGCTTAAAACAAAACATCAAATGGATTATTAATTTCCGCTTATAAAGGAGTGCGACATTTAGCGTTGATGTTGCGACATATAGCGGCAGTACAATTTTTTTTTTTGCGACATTTGGCGTTACAGATGCGACATATAACGTCAGGAGGTTTTGCGACATTTAGCGTTGGTTGCGACATTTAGCGTCAACCTTGCGACATATAACGTCAAGTGCGACATTTAGCGTGGTGCGACATTTAACGTTGCTACAATGATCATTAAATTTTGGGCAGTTGGCTCAGTAAGTTGAAGACAAAGTGGTTGTCACATGTAAATTCTCTTGGTATTTTCTCAATTATCACATGTTTGGAAATTACTCTTATAAGGGCTTATCAGTTTTGCCTATCAAAATGTCCGACAGTTAAGAACAAGGGAGGTAAATATTGTAGATGTGGGAACTATATATTGTAGTGACAACTGTAAGAAGGAGTGTTCACTGAACTCGCAAAACATATACTATAATTAAGAATAAAAACCGCAACCATAAAATGAGTGATAAGAATTAAGCTTAATAAAAATGGTGTACAATGTATTTATCTAAAGACATATTATGCTCATGTTTTGTTCAATATTTTACCGAAATAAAAATGAAAAATATATTTTCTAAAGTTAAAACATCAATAAACATGCATTAATAAAGAATGAACTCATAATTTATTGATCCCTATTTAGTGAAAAAAGATGTTTGTGCATCATAAAATTAAAAAAAAAAATTTTAACAATCAGGCTATTTTACCAGTTTTGTCTGTTAGTATAAATATGGTAAAAAAAGATATTTGGGTCTTATTAGAGATGTTTTAGCCAATGTTAAAACAGTACTGGATGAAGCCAATTCAAATATTTTATGATCAGATGAGCCAGATACATCTTTAATAATTAAAACGAATGATTATATATTTAGATGTATCGAGAATTAAAAAAAAAATATCAGGTTAAAACTATTTCACATAATAACCTTTACGACCCTATTATACATCCAAAAGGTTTTAAATTTCAACTTCAATCATCATTTGTAATTTGTACTTTTGTAAAAAGTATTTGTCTAGAATTACAAATTTTCATAAGAATCACATGAAATTGCGCACCTGTTTTTTTCGATTGCATTTATTTAGTAAAAGCATAGCTACACACCTTGATTGAGTGGAGTGGAGACACCTGTGTCCTGTAGATACATTTATCTAAATTAAAGTGGATGATTCATTCCATATCAAACATCAACATCGAAAATTTGAGAAGATAATGACACCTGTTACTATTAAACTAGGTATCTAAAATGGTCCAGCAGTGACAATGTTGTGATGGCAGGTCTAGCTAGTTCACTTAATGTCTATTCCTCGCGAACGTTTGGTCCTTTGTCATCTGTGTTACGTGTTGACTGTTTTTAAATAGCATCGTAACACAATGACATCACACAATATCATTAAAATTACGTTTCACAATTGACACACAACTGTGCCGTATAGCATAACATTCTCAAAGAATAAATGCACTGTGTACCTTACCTATATTTCATAAATTCCACATACACTGCCCTCCAAAAGTTCCTTCACACTTCGACTTGCAGTGAATGCAGAGTTACATGCAATAAATTGAAAATGCTTATTGACACAGCAATAATTTTCTGTAGAAGTATTCATACATTTGTACTGCAACACATTTTTTTTTGGTGTCAGATCATTTCACATACAAATGTTGGTTTTGGATGATGGCCGATTGATGCTGCTGCTAAGATGTGCAAATTGTTAATTCTTAACTATCCGTCACAGAAGTGGGATGAATAATTGTACTTCATGGTCATACATGTCTTATTTGAAATTCTGCATAAAAAAGTAATGAAATTCAAAATATTTATGTGTAAAGAAAATAATTTTGAATGGCAGTGTATTTCTCAAGCTACATGGAGCATATTTAAAACAGTACAATATACAAATAAAAAAACGCGTAGACTGTATTCTTACAAATACTGTCCACTTCACCGCTGGATGGAGCAAGTATATATATGCACAATAACTAAATAGTTTCCCTTTCGCGCACACTTCCTATGTAAATCGTAAATTAAATAGTAATGTTCGATCCTTTGCCCAATAAACTGAGAGGGGATCACTCGAAGCTTGACCCCTATGTTTTGGTATAAACCGATATTCATGAATACACTATTTACATCATTGTGAAAGTTTCCACACCTAGAAGTTTAGCTCACATACAAATTTTCTGTCTTCTTCTCCTTTCCTTTCTGACCCAAGAATATTTTTTCTAAGAACTGTTTAGTTTTCTTGAATGAACTCTTCCGGACTTTTTGTTTTGCCTCCTGTATATCCGTAGTATCTTCAATGGCATCACACTTGAGAATGATTTGTTTATGTATACCAACGAGAAGTTCGTCAACTCTATGATTTAATGCTGCAGAAATTTCAATGTATTTACAGCCATAACTGTCCGCTGCTGAACGTCCCTCTGAAACATATACAATCCTTGTGTCATTATTAACAGTTAAAGATTTATCATGCTCATTGTTTGTTCATTTTTTTACCTAAACAAACAAGAAAAATATACTTTATCTAGTTAAAGCTTCAATAAATATGCATTATCACAGAATACATTTATAATGTTTTTCTCTGTATGGGTCAAAATAGACATTTGCATTATCATAAAATTTGGTGTGTGTTATACTAGTTCTGTCGGTTAGTAATATGGTTAAACAAGATTCTCCCGGAATATTTGTTTATCATGCATTCTACAATTGTATTTCTTGTGCATGATGCATTCATTTTCTTATTGTTACTGCCTTTTTACCATTGTATTAGTATTTTGTATGTTATGTACTCATGTTGTCATGCTTTACATGAACTGAGAAATGAAAATAGACTGTTAAACTGTTAATACTTAAGGGATGCTTCTACTATTCCTATCCTTTAATGTCAGGCACCATACAGGTAGGAAAACGGTAAACATTATTTAACTAGCTGGCGGCTCACCGACCGGCCATATCAGAACGGACCCCTACCTATAAAACCTTCGAATTCCCGCTCCGAAGGCGGATGCCTTAACTACTCGGCCACGGAGACGTTTGTAATGTAAACGACAAATATTTACTCACCATCTTGGCTAATGGTCCTGTTTCGTACAATATCTGATTTGTTCCCTACCAGGATAATGGCTTTGTTAGTTCCCACCTCTTCACGTATTTGCTTCATAATATCAATGGCGATATCAAAGGATATCCGATCTGTTATATTGTATACTGCTACAAATCCGTCTATTTGGAAACACTCATCCTGGTCCTGAAAGAAAAAATCTTTATTTAGTAAGAATGCGGAATGTGTAACAGAAAGAGCAAATATAACACTAAACAAAAGGAAAGTATGTGTGCTATAACGACGTAATGTTGTGAGCCATTGGTATGGTGGCATATTACTGCCACCAGTTAGCATGATAGCGTTCGCGAATTGTTTCATGATATTTATCTTACCGAAAATGTAACACGAATATTAACTAGATAGCTAGATAATTATCGTAATAATTAAGTGGTTAACACGAAACAATTCGCGAACATTATCATGCTAACTGGTGGCAGTAATATGCCACCATACATTGGACATGTTTATATTGTTGTACAGTCATATGCTGTGTCCCAATCATCCTTTTTCGGTGCAGCCGTACTAACATTGTTTTGCTAGGCAATTTCTCTTCAACCGAACAACGTTTGTAACAGTGACGCGGATTGGTTAACCTGTTGATGAAGGGCACGTTAATTACCGAAATCCACTGAATCTCGGTGAATTTACCGAAATCCATTTTGGATCTGGAATGACCAGCAATCGTAACATATCGGCATTTGTTTATGTTGCATAAAAAAATCTTAACCTTCAAATTGCGCCAACCATCTTTGTTTAAGATATTTCTTGTTGGGTTTTGTCTTATTGTTCCCTCGTTATTTCGCTCTTCATTTTGTGGCAATGCAATCTGTGTGGGAGACTATGTTTATTTAACAGTGGCATTCTAAGTGTCACTCGTTCTTGCTTCTATACATAATGAGTTTGACATCAAGTATCGTAACGAATATTTTTTTTGAACATTTATGATAATTTAGTAATTTAGTTTTCTAAACCATTCGATTCAACAGGTGAAACAAAGTATTATGAAGTAAAACATCACATTTATTATTAAATCATAATTCGATTGGAAACTCGATACAATGAGTTAGAAAAACTCGTAATATACGCTATATTGAGTTTCAAGAGAATAGAGTTACATGTATTTAGTAACGAGTGACAAACACAAATGAACAAACAATCCGTGTCGACAAAATAAACTAACACGTAAACATTAAAACACGAGATTTTTTGGGAAAATTTGGGAAACCTTGTTCAAGACTACTCAAAATTAGATAAAGTGGGTACATTATTCCATTCACTTTGAGAGCGTTACTCAAGATTTATATATACAGATATAATTACAGATTCCATATGCAAATATCCATAAATACTTCAAGTTGGTTATGAATGATGTTAGTTAAGTATACTAACTGTCAATATATCAAAATAATGATGATAATAATATGCCGCTGGAAAACATCGAGCCATCACTAGCTATATGTATTTTTTTATAGACGAAATGGAAAATACAGTAATAACAACAAATGTAGTAAATTGTTAGCTCGTTTTCAACTCATAAATTGTACAAATCGACACAAATTTCCATAACTGATTACTTGTGTAAGAAAACGGATCGATGAACGACACTTTTTACTTGGGTTGGAAAGCGGATCGGTGAACGACTCTATTTACTTGTGTTAGAGAACGGATCGGTGAACGACACTATTTACTTGTGTTAGAGAACGGATCGGTGAACGACACCATTTACTTGTGTTAGAGAACGGATCGGTGAATGACAATGATTACTGGTGAACGGATCGGTGAACGACATTGATTACTGGTGAACGGATCGGTGAACGACAATGATTACTGGTGAACGGATAGGTGAACGACACTGATTACTTTTGCTGGAGAACGGATCGGTGAACGACACTGATTATTTTTGTTGAAAAACGGATCAGTGAACTTGACGTAAACATGCATTATTTTCAGAATTGACTTACATATTTATCCATCGATTAGTCATTTTAACGACGGTACAACCCAAGATGAGCTATTACTTCATGAAACAAATTTACAATACAAAAGTACGCCTATACACTGCAATGAGCAGCATTTTAAAGAAGAAAAATTGCGTTCAATTTATGACAATCAATAAACGGTAGGACACCATTGACAACCATTGTCAAAATTGTTTCAAATTCATCAATGCTCTGACGGTCGAACAATAAGTGCTAAGTTCCAGAGAAGAAGATCCAAAGCGCCTTATTTCCAAAGGAAACCAGCCTACTTTGCTCATACAATATTGCAGCTGCAAAAACAACACCCGGTCTAATGATCGGACATTACGGGACAAAAACTGGTCATGCAGTGTTTTATGTAATTAACTGTATTACAATGAGCCTTAACAAATTTGATATGTCTGCCTGAAGTATGTTTTATTCAACGGTAATATAATGACAAGTAACACGACAATGCCACAATACCAGGATTTCAGTACTTTGTCATGAGATGTCTGTTCTCAATTAAATACAAAATTAGCACCAATAAACATTCACCATGACATACTCATTAATAAGACAAAGCACCACAAAAGCGCACTCGGGTATTTCCGTACCACTTCGTTACTATAATAACACCCTCTAGTGTATGTTAGGCGGAGCACTATGTGGCAAAACTCAACATTTTGTGCGGTCAAGAAATAGTTCTCGTAAAACGGATTTATAATTTCAATACCTTCGATAAATTCACGTTAGAGATGGATTATCGTTGTCATTTCTAGTTAAAAAGTCACATATTTCAGTCTTCATATAGCTAAAATATTAGATTCATCAGCACTCCAGCGTTCACGCCGCCATCTTGTGTTCATGATATTCGAATGGTACTTCCGAAAGTAGTGCGTAACGTACATCCGAAGCACTTGACGTAGTTGGCCGAGGATTTCCGAATGAAAACACCCATGAAACTTATACACGACCACATACAGGGCACTAAGTCTGCATCCCGTCTTGCATTTCTAAAGTGAGCGGGCTCCGATCTCTTTAAGCATCTCAAATAAAAATCTCAGCTCAATATGATATTTTGCTTAAATCAAAGCCTGAGGTTGAGACAATCTCATTTTGGATCTCATGCAAATTTTCTGACAAAACACTCATCTCATCTTTTTTGGGTTGTAATATCGATTATGAGTGTGATCTAAGATGAGAAAATCTTAGCCCCGTATACGTGTCTCTGTACTCCGACTTTTACACGTGTCTTCGAAACAATTTGAGACAATATTTGAGCTGAGATTTAGCTCAGTTCAAGACGCTTCGAGAGATCGGAGCCTGGAGAAGTTGTACAATCGTGAATAAGCTGACTTTCACAGCATATTCTTATTACAGCATGCAATCATTGTGTTAAGTTGGTTTGACAAACGTAGTTTCCTCTCGCAATTTGGTAGTACTATATAGATAAAAACACAAATTTAAACTGATTTGTTGCCAAAAAATGAAATCAATATTATCAAATGTTTAGTGTTTAGTTTGGATTCACGACACAATCCAAAGGTAGGACTTCATATAAACTTCTATTCATCAACTGTATTCACATGTAAATCTAAAGTTAAATTTACTGTTGTTCTATTTTTAGTTTTGACCTTGACCGCAGCGATACCAAGTACAATACCAAATTTTGTATGCATAGAAAGCCTCGGTCACAATGAAACCCACGATAGTTTTGTGGCACAAAATATTCATTTTTCTGCCGTTTAATTTTCGTAGGACATGAACAATGTTGTGGAAGTGATCAAATATAATTTTAGATGCTTTCACGACAGGAACATACATAGAAGGCAAAACAGTTTGTGGTAATGTCGCAGGACAGTCGTACGACAGTGCCAGAAAAAACCTGCGACTGTCATGACCTGTCGTGGCTCATGAATCTCATGAATGTCTTGCAGTTGTCGTGAAGTTGTCACAAGAATTACACCAAACGTTTGGCTTCCACGGCATGTCATTTTTCGTACGAATGTCGTGTGAAAATAGGGTAGTCCAAATTGCAAGCTCGACATGTGTTTAATCGCAAAACACCCATTTTTTCCTACGACTGTCGTACAACATCGCAAGACAAGCCACGAAATCCCCCAAACTTTCGTCGTGAACCTGCATATTCCTGTAGTGATTCAAGTGTGACCTAAGCTTAATTCAACGTCAATTATGTCAATTCTAACTACAGTTATTGGTTGTAAACTGGTTATCAAAGCAGTGACACTGATATTGACCGCATCAGTTATAAGTCCAAGCTTGGTCTCATTTTAAGCTGGCTTAACACAAACTTTAGTGACAACATAGCAATTGGAACTACAATATCGAACGGAAACCCCCCGTTTTTACGTCGACCGCCAATCCGCCTATCCGAAGCCTAACGATCTGCTTTTTCTGCAAGCACAACAGCTTGTCCAACTAAAGAGGTAGCATTGTCTAATTAAAAAGATTGACAAATGAGGACGAATGATATATCCGATATGTCTGAGTTCAGGAAGTGCTTTGATTCATGTAACCCATTTCGCACAAAGCAAAACTGTACTTATCTATATTGTCCAGTATACGTCATTATACAAATTGCGTTAATAATTTCGAATGCGAAACTCTGCGTCATTTACTGCTTAGCTACAACTATTGTCACTTTTCCTATTAAACAAATCAATAACCCTGAACTTAAGATGCACCAGAGTCACACGCCTGTGGCAGACACAATCCAATCATTTAAATACCCTCTAAATATAGATAAGTCGACACATAGTTTAGCCTTACTAATGAGTCTAACACATGTAAGGTCACTAACAACATAGCATATATCAAGTTTTGAAAAGCCATTTTTCAAAGCGGATCTATTTCCTGCATACGTACATAACGAGAAACTTGATAACTATGATCTTGTATGGGCTAAACACACTTAGTTTACTTTAGTTTCTAATTAGAAGCAAAGAGGTGCCGAAGTGTGTAGATCTAAATATCAGTGTGATATCGAGGGGTTAGTGCCAGAATCTACCATCTCCCTAATACATTTATATGGAGATAGCGGGTTCTGGTGCCAACACCTCGAATTATGTTCTTGTTTGCAAATAGATGTAGTTATTGAATAAATTAGCAGAGGTCATGTTGTGGATTTCATTCTTTTTAAAACACCAATTATAGTTTGGTTAAAACATATTAGTTTTACATCGACTGTGAAACATGTTCTTATCCGTAGACCCGGGTTCGAATCCCGTTAGCGCCATTGACTTATTTTTCGTGTTCCTCAAAACATGACTTTATTATAAATTATACTAATCACTCTCGAGATGACTACTTCCTGGCTACCAACTAGTACTATGGTTTGTGAAGTTCTAGACTAAACCCTGTTCATCGTGGGGCTCGAACCCACGGCCGTCGGATCAGGACGTCGGTGTGTGGTGCTCTACATCTCGACCACTGTCGCCGAAACATATGACAATTCATTAGTGCGAATGTGACGTTAATTAGTTCCTGCTATTTCTAAATATATTTCTCTATGTCTTAAGTCCGTGGTCAAGTCTTATTCAAAAAGCAGATTCTAGAGTAGACCAAAACCTTATATGTACGTCTTCAATTTTCATAATAAAATCAATACAACCTCCGAGAACAACCAGAAACCATTTTATTAACCGTAATTAGTGTTTACTAAACACTGTTAAGCTACAAGTAATCTCTGATTGTAACCTTGTCGTTGATTGTCAAGTAGTTTTCTTGGTGGATGGTGGTAAATATGAATGCTCTACTTTCCAAACGAAGTGGAAGTTGCACTTTAGATATGATTAAAGATATATCTGACTCATCTGAACATAACATGTTTAAATTGACTTCATCCAGTAGTGTTGTTACATTGGTTAAAACTGTTCAAACATCTTTCTTCAACAAAAAAGGATCCATACATTATGCGTTTATTCTTTGTTAATGCATGTTTATTGACATTTTAATAATTGGAAATATAGTTTTCATGTTTGTTTAGGTAAACTAATGAACAAAACATGAGCATAATATGACTTTAAGTTATTGGAATGTTGTATCAAATTTGAATTTGTCAGTTTATTTGTTCCGTGAACTGTCTAAATAAGGATATGTCAAAAGCGGCTGGTGTCGTTATTCTACGCTCGTAGTCCTACAATGCTTGTGTACATTGTGTTTTGTCAAAACGGCTCAAGTTAATCGAGCTCCGTCGTCCGGAATGTGACTATCGCTCTGGCGTTGAGTTACATAACGGTCTGATTAACTTGCACTATTTATTTGTTACTTGTACACTGAACAAATTTTCTAAACGTCCATGTAATAATGTTTCATCGGGTTTAACACCGTTTCTCAACGATATTTCAGTTATATACGGCGGCCGGTTCACCTAACCAGTTTTTCCTGGACTGAATTCTTACCAGTACTAACTTACCCTTCCATAAGCACTGGTATGCAACGATGTCAATCGTGATGCAGTTCTAAACGACGACGCGTCATCGATTCGCAACGAAAAATGTCATCGTTTCTCTCCTGTTATGAGGACACATCTCGGTAAGTATGTATCTTATGTTGTTTTTAAAACAGAGCAAATGTTTCTTCTTCGTTTTTCAGCCAGGGTATGAACCACGGTGCATGTCTATGTCCTTCAGTATTTATTTCGGCTACACTAGTACGAGTGAAATTGGTATTTTGTCATATTATCGTTTAGAATCGTTTACTTTAGAGTGTATTTTATCATTGCAGTTCAATGGCTTAAAAACATACATTTTAATCACAACTTTGATTTTCTCAGTATAGCATGTCCATATAATGCCACAACAACTAATTTCACACAAAAATAACGCCTGGTAACTGTATATTTTACGATTAAGTTTTCTTCGCATGTCATGGTTTCTCGCAGAGTGTGTCATGATGTCTCAACGAAATCGGATTTTGTGTAATGATCTCTAAACGAAAGCATTAATGCAAATGGAATAGTTTCTAAGCGTTTTTAATTTTGTTTCAGGATAAAAAGCGATCAATTACGAATCTCTGTTAGTAAAATGGTAAGAGCGTACACATATTCTTGAATTTAATGTGTTTCACTTTATATAAATGTTAAGAATAAATTGCTTATTTTATCATATTTGATGCAAATCTTCTGTCTACAACCGACGATCAGAATTCCATTCCCTAAACTAGAGTAATAAGTCCAGAGTTACCTAGCGCTGACAGGAATACTCCTTTTACCACTGTTATCCAAATTGTTCCTTCCCAGTCCAGTGTGCACAATGACCACCATGGATGCAATTGTATACGTTGCACTTGCATGCATCATTTCGGCATCAAACGCCATGAAATTTTTTATCGGCGGACTACTAACGTTTGCTTGCACCCTTACTGGACAAATCGTGCGAGATGGTTTTGATAATTTAAATGTCATATACAGACCTGGTATCAAATACAATTCCATTTATCACAACCAGTGCATTTCTCGGCTCCGCTGCAAGCGACTGACAGTTTTCCCACTTCAAAAGTAATTGGAGGCGAATTACTTCTCAGTGACCGTAGCCAGCTGACCCCGATTTCAATTCTGGATTTCTATACAAATAGTGATTCAAACACGTAAAAGAATCTAAGTGGAAATTGATTGACCGGAACACATATTGATTATAATACATTTATAAGTATAGCTTATTTCGCATAAGTGGTCTACACACAAAACAATGTAATTTCTATACACATATAAAATATATGAGTTTTTATAGAATGGTACTTCTCTTAATTTTTAATTGGGGATTCTTTATTGATACACAAATAAAATTTGTTTTGTTTTGTTTAAATCATTTGAGTTAAATGAGTTGCGCATCATATTATCAATCTTAAGACCACTTTGTTGTATACACTTGCATCGACTTGTTTCGCTATTTTTTTAATTCTGTTTCAGGATCACCGATTTAAATGCAGCTTTTGCGAAAAATGGAATGACAGCACAGAGAGGGCATTAAGGCATATTGTATACGTTATCATAAACATGAAAAAGTGTAATTTCTGCAGTTTTTAATATGTGATGGCAAAGTGAAGTTTAAATCACGTTATTTTACGTGTTTGGTAGAATGTGATCATAACAATGTGTTTCTCAATAAACATACTGGTAAGCTAATTATTCCAATAGGTAAGGTGTGTTGCTCAGGTCTGGCTTGCATCTCTGTCGATTCCACGACCACAATATTACTTAGTTCCAGCGTATTAACGAAAACAGATTCTCCATCATCATAGGAAACTCCCATGGTCGTCGTTTAGTATCTGTAACACCTTTGTTTAGAAACGATGACATAATATTTGATTTCGTTTAGTAATGGTGACATTTGTTGAGGCATCGATAACATCATTTAACACCAAATCAAAGCTTTATTTTACATCGAAAATAGATCAAGTGCACATGATTTTATATAACATGAGTATAAAATTCATTAAAATTCTTGTTGTGCATTATTCCATGGCCGTTTACAGTATATTTACTGAAATAAATGATATTTAATAATATTTCTTAAACCTCAGTTGTACAATTGTGCCAATAATTGAGTTTATCCGTATAATTTCCGAAAACATAACATTGAAAACATAAGCTGGGATTACAAACTTTCAAGAGTTAAATTACCCAGCCAAGAAAAATCCCGATCGTCTCTGGAACTTAATTATTTTAGACTTCCATACAGCGAAATGGTCTGCATGTCCTCGTTAGTGGAGAGAAACGATGACATTTTTCGTTGCGAATCGATGACGCGTCGTCGTTTAGAACTGCATCACGCAATGACATCGTTGCATACCAGTGATAAGGAGCCGGCAACTTCTCCACATGTGGAGGAAAATCGACATTTTTGTCAAATTTTCATGGAAGGGTATGACCTGCCGCGACCGGGAATCGAACCCAGATCGCCGGGTTTCAAGTCCAGCGCATTAACCACTGGACCACGGCCGCGGCTGTCCATGTAATAAGATACAAAGTTTAGAAAAAAATGTTTTATATGCAAACTTAAAATTTGGCATTCTAGTTTTATACATAGTACTCTATCGACTTTCACATAGATTTCTTAATTAATCAATTCAAATAGAATTTGGATAATAATTATAAAAATATATACTTTTAGTATTATTGACCACTTTTTATTAATATTTCAGGTTGCCCGTCTCTTCAATAGGCGCAAATGTGTACATTTGTTTCTGTTCTTATATTTCGACGGAATACCAAGTGGACGTTTACAATTTTGTTCAGTGTATACATGGACATTGTGGTAAACAATCAATCTGTTTATTCGCTTTGTCTGAACCTCTACAAACTCCTTGGTATTTTCTCTCGTTTAATTCACTCATGAATACGTATCACGAAAGACTGATTGTTTCTAAGATAAGTGCGTAATGGAAGCACATAAGGAAGTATATGGTTACTGCATGCATATTAGGTCAGAGATTTACCCAGACAATTACAACGTTTACTTTATGTTCTTACATTATATTGACTAAGTGTGTTTATACAACTTAGCAATCCCAACCACTTTATTAAGAATAACCTTGTTATTGATCAGCCTCAGAGGTCGCTCATAACGGAAATGTTGGTCTAGAGTAATTCTTTACTTAATCAACAGCTCTCTGACACGACATTCTCCTGACAATATGTCGCTGTTCAGTCAAAGATAAACCATTTCACAGATTTAATATGTATAACAATTCTGGCAGTCGCTTTTGTTCTTACAACGACCGCCCAAGAATTAAGTAGTTCTCAGAGAACAAGATAATGTGCACAATTTGCGACGCCTTTGATAACTTATTTGTATTATAACTGTCGCCTGACTCAGATAAAACCAAAACAAGGTTTAACGTGATGGTTTCTTTAAAATTCGCCCCACAAGATGTGTAATTGCATATGTATTGTTCCGTCGATCACAAGAATAAAACCAGGATACACTTAAAAGAAGTATGTGATATAAGAATTGTAGAAATACATGATTCGTGGTTTTAACTTTAAGTTTTTTATTGTAAAGCAATAGCTGAACATCCCAATAGCACTCACAGTGCTTCAAATTTTCGGCGCAGTCGTACTAACATGGTTTTGCTATTTGCATATTAATGCTGTCCAAACCAATCAATGCTTACGTTAACCACCAAGGCAATTTCTCTTCACTCGAACAACGTTTGTAACCTTGACGCGGATTGGTTAACCACGTTACTTTACCGAAATTCACTGAAATCCATTTTGGATCTGGAGTGACCAGCAATCGTAACATCTCGGCATTTTTTTATGTTGCACAACCAATTTTAACCTTCAAATTGTGCCGAGCATCTTTTTCAAGATATTTCTTGTTTCCTTTGTTTTGTATGGGAAAATAACGTTTGCGTTTACAACTATACGAAAGTAAAGCAATATCCAGTTGCGCTTGGAATTAGGAATGAATCGTTTCACGTAATGGTTTTACGTGTTGTCTATTATGCTTATCCATGTGTATACTCGGAGGTTTTCTTAACAGTCTATGATATATTTTATCATAATACAATAATGAAACATTATTGAACAATGGTAACTGGTATTTTACCTAATTCGACATTCAAATAAATTTATTGAGCAGCTTACACACAATGATTGAAATAAAGGGGTATCCTGATAGTAAATAAAGTGTGCTGAATTCTTTCAGTAATGTACTTCGATTTTAGACACAAACGGCATGTGGTCTGGGAATTAGTTAGCAATGACAAAATGCAAGCGTTCACCATAAGCTGGTGTCTGTCGTTTATAACGCAGTCTCTCCTAAATAAATAACAGAAGCAAATGCAAACTTGAGGAATATCCATCTGATTAATATAATCTCAAGATAAACTCTACGAAGAATATCGCGTATTTATCCAGATTGGCGTTATACCTGATACTAGAATGCTGACCTATTCTGTTCAGGAGGGGAACAAACAGTGTTCACAACGTTTGGAAGACAGGCGGATGGTAATTAACGAGCAAAGTTGCTAGAAATAATGAAGACGTGGAGCAGAAAAGGTCACATACAAAGAACATAGCTACCCTAACAGCACAATGATACATACATCATATGCGAACAAGTAAACACATGTTTGTATTGAAACCAACATTCAACCACTTTTTTTAAACTGATTTTTTCAGTGTGGTTTCTTTGTCTGGTGGTGAAAAGGAACAATAATCTTTGGAGACTTAAGAACTAGAGTCAATACATGAACAGTTCGAGGTGAAAAAATGGTTTGTCACACCAATACACTTCACTGCTCGACGAGATAAGACATAAAACAAGGCTGTAAAACAAGACATGAAAGATATGAAATAAGGCTATAAAACAAGACATGAAATAAGGCTATAAAACAAGACATGAAATAAGGCTACAAAACAAGACATGAAATAAGGCTATCAAACAGGACATGAAATAAGGCTATCAAACAAGACTTGAAATAAGGCTATAAAACAAGACATGAAATAAGGCTATCAAACAAGACATGAAATAAGGCTATCAAACAAGACATGAAATGAGGCTATAAAACAAGACATGAAATAAGGCTGTAAAACAAAACATGAAAGACATGAAATAAGGCTATAAAACAAGACATGAAATAAGACTATAAAACAAGACATGAAATAAGACTATAAAATAAGACATGAAATAAGGCTATAAAACAAGACATGAAATAAGGCTATCAAACAAGACATGAAATGAGGCTATAAAACAAGACATGAAATAAGGCTGTAAAACAAAACATGAAAGACATGAAATAAGGCTATAAAACAAGACATGAAATAAGACTATAAAACAAGACATGAAATAAGGCTATAAAATAAGACATGAAATAAGGCTATAAAACAAGACATGAAATAAGGCTATAAAACAAGACATGAAATAAGGCTATCAAACAAGACATGAAATAAGGCTATAAAACAAGACATGAAATAAGGCTATCAAACAAGACATGAAATAAGGCTATCAAACAAGACATGAAATAAGGCTATCAATCAAGACATGAAATAAGGCTATAAAACAAGACATGAAATAAGGCTGTAAAACAAGACATGAAATAAGGCTATAAAACAATACATGAAATAAGGCTGTAAAACAAGACATGAAATAAGGCTGTAAAACCAGACATGAAATAAGGCTGTAAAACAAGACATGAAATTAGGCTGTAAAACAAGTCATGAAATAAGGCTGTAAAACAAGACATGAAATAAGGCTATCAATCAAGACATGAAATACGGCTATCAATCAAGACATGAAATAAGGCTATCAATCAAGACATGAAATAAGGCTATAAAACCCATTTCTCGCATCCATTCAGCATATCAAAAGGCTACTTTATGTTTTCATACAGTACTACATGTAGGAATAAACTTTGGCACCGAGTCGGTGATATTAGGAACAAACTACGAAGACAACATGGTTCTGTTATTACTAACTTTTACAAACGACATCAATGAATAGAATATCAGCCAATCCAGACACTGATGCAATGCTTTATAGAAGCCAAAAGCTGATATTGTAAATTGACATTTAAATGTTTCTTTCACGATTTAGATTACGATTGCATGTCATCGTGAAAGATCTAAAACCATCAATTGCATTACGTTCAATGCAGTGTTAACGTTTTAATTTCACACCTCGAACATTAAACCATTGATTTTACGGTCAAGACGCCGTCGTTAATGCCTATAGCAACTCAAGGGTGATGGAGATTAAAAAAATGTGTAACGTTCGGATGAATTATAATGCAATGTTCGGTCGTACAGTTATCGCTTACTTCACGATGCTAGTTGTGTAAATATAAATTAACAACTCCCAGCAAGCAAGCTAATCAGAAATATAATAACGTATAATTGATTATTGACCACGGTAGTCGCAATCGCCGGAAATTGAAAACTCGAGATATAATAACTTCGTTCATTGGCACGGTCTCTAAAATATGTACGTTTTCAATAACAAGAAGGATTCATATTATACTTAATACTACACAGGATTAACATTCTGTGATCAAAGCTTGCTATTAGGCAGAAATTGTTAGCAGTACGCCGAAAAGATGTTAATTTAAAGTGTGCGTCTACAGAACAATGTCTTGGGAAAACACAAGACGGCCCTAATATAATCTTTTACACATTTTGGCAAACCTTTGGCTAGTACAATAGCAGATTTCACTGTACACTTAAGAAAACTTATAAGTGTGCACATATACAAATGTCCATATCACAGTCAATATTGGTCTGATTTTATTGAAATGTACAACAAGTATAGCTTAGGTACTTGGCATGATATTTCACTTCTTTTAACTTACTTAACTTCATATTTAAGAAATAAAATCGATAAATATGTTGATGCGTCAAAATGTCAATGTTGCAAAACTAAGTTAATGATGATTTGCAGCACTAAAAACGCATAATTTTAACGCCAATTTTGACGTTTTTGACGTTTCATGGTTCAACGAACCGCCTTATTCAAGTTGATATATTCGAAATAAGAATCATCATCTTCATTTAGCCAATAACCAATACAGAAAATTTCATTCAGATATTCATATAAATAAAAAAGTTATTGAGAATTAAAAACTGCACACTAACAATTTGTGTTAAGTGTATATTTGTGCAGAGTACAATGGGGTATGCCCTTGAAATTTGACGAAGCCCTCTCTATGCATGTTTCTTAAACAGATAAGGGTACACGCACTGGTCAAGCTTCACGAAGGCTGTTTACACGATGCAGTAAGTGCTGAAAAAGGAGTAGTTTGAATGAGTTTTATAGCTACAGTCCCATCGGTTACAGATGAACAGCACAAGGAATGACCAGGCGTTTCTTGTTCTGTTCAGTATAGATTCTTCTGACAGAACAAACTTGTGTTGATTAGATGAGAATACAACTTATTTAGACAAATGATTTTTTCAGTGACTAAATACTGTTGTAAACAAAGCCTAACACGCCCATAACAAAAACATACACGCTGCTATTTTAGCAATGTCAGAGCAGAACGGATGATACCCAGTGAATCTCCCTAAGCAATACATCTACGTATCAGATTCAACAGTTAAACTTGTCAAATATTTTTCTAAAATCAAGTTGATATTATGGTTTTGCCAATCGGGACGTGAAATTGATTGAATGATAGTATGGCATACCAACGGGGGACGAAAACTGATAAGGTTAACTCAGTTAAGTCAACACGTTGAAATATAGACAGCCGCCACTGGGAAATTAAATGCGTATTATGACATCGCAAGTTTAATACATAATGCCGCTGGTTGCGAACATATACGTTTATCGAAAAGGTTAAATATCAAGCATTTGCAAGAACTAGGTTTTCAAAGATTTGCAAAGCTACGTAGCGTATGACGAGAGTTTGTGTATTATTTGTTTAACAAAACAATATACAATATTAGTGAATTGCTCATAACTTTCATTTTAACGGTATATATTATCATATATCTGTTTGTGTTTGCTGCAGTGTTCATAAGCATAGATACGTATTTAATGCATCAAACGTAAGCGATAGGAGAAGACCTATATAAGTCTTTGGCTTTTGGTCTCATCCTTTTCACATCACTACTGAACAAAATCGTTTAATATAAAATGTTGTATATTATATTGTATTATCAATGATGTTCATTGTATGTAAATAAAATATGTTTAAACTAAACGTATGCGATATGGATATTGTTTTATTTTTACTCGTCTTGTTAATTGTAAACAAAGTATTAGCAGCGTATGGATTTCATTCAGGTTTTTCCGCTCATTTGCATATTGTATGCACACTGTGCATTATGATATTTATTGCATCCTCAAAACATGCACGGGTAGATCTATGTGATAAATTTTATTTCGGCATTTACAAAGTTTTTTGCCACATATATAGTCGGTGAGAGAGAAATAGTCATCAGAGCATAGTGAAGATTTAAAATGAAATATGATGATAGTTACAAAAAGTCAGACAAATATTTAACACACGACGTAGTAATATAAGTACAGTGTAACCTGTCTGTAAAGACCACCCATGGGAACAGCAAAATGTGGTCTTTGTTTACAGGTGGTCTCTATTAACAGATTAAATATCATTGAAAATGGAAAGTGGTCTTTGTTCGCAGGTGGTCTTTAACACAGGTTTGACTGTACAGTTTAGTTTTCACAGATTTGTGGAATTTCTTTTCGACATAGCGTAGTAGATATATTTTGCCAAGTGAATTTGGAGGCGTTTAGATTTTGAAGACATGGTATTATGATATTGTGTAAGAGTTGGCCAATGGCAATAATATCGGTTGAAATAGTTTTTTCTTAAGCCTCTGTAAAAAGGACAAACTAAGAGGAAATGGTATTCTGTTTCGGTGGTATTCATTGTACAATAAATGCATTTTCGTTCTATTTGAGGTATATTGTCGTATCAACCGGTTTCTATCGCAAGATCATGGAACGAAACTCTGAATTTCGACAATGCTTATTTAACTGTTTAACGGACAGAGATTGTTTCGTTTCGAAACACCATAAACATTATTTCTACATCGAGACAGTTTTTACAATATCAAAGCAAAGTCTGACATTGTCTGATACATTCGTTATACGTATACAGAAAGAGAATGACAACATGACGGTACAATAAGTATTAGATTACTTAAACCAGAAATAAACATGTAAGCAGATAACCTCTCACACCCGCCCGCTTGCATCAAGGCGGATTGGTTTAAACTTATTTGTTTTACATCGATTGTGAAACAAGTTCTTACAACTTATACTAATCACTCTCGATGGCTGCTTCCTGGTTACCAACCAGTACTCGCAACAAATTTAGGGATTGTGAAGTTCGTGATCAAACCCCGCTCATCACGGGGCTCGAACTCACGACCTACGGATTAGGAGTCAGTCGCTCTACCCCTAGACCAATGCGCATCCCTTAAGGCGGATTAAGAGTTGCGATAATAATTGCAATACAGAAAAAGTTCATTATAATGTAAAAGGTCTGCAAATAAGAAATACATTACTATCAATACAGGAAGACAAGAGCAATACTGACGGGAGAAATATACTTAACATATGCACATCATTTCGTTGTAAAGATTAATAAAAACATCGTCTGGTTACTGGCTTAAAATTCTAGCGTGACAGTACCATTTTACACAGTTTCAACAAAGCCAGAGAGTTTCTGTTGATTTTGATCACTTATAAATGTGAATTTATCGAAGTTATTGAAGTTAAATCCGTTTTACGAGAACTATTTTTTGACCGTACAAAATGTTGAAATTTGCCACATAGTGCTCCGCCTGACATACACTAGTGGATGTTCGTAGAGTAACGCTGTGGTACGGACATATCCGAGATCTGTCGAGAATGTTGTGTCGTGTGTCTTCGTGTAATTGTACCTTATGTCGCATATATAGTCACGGTCATATGATGGTAATATCAGCTTTAAGGAAGATCCCAGACGGATACCTGGCCCCGATTTCACGAAAATACTTTTCAATATTTATCAATTAATTCAGCATGTGCTGAAGTTTTACTTCCGCGCTGGAAAAACCTTTAGTAACTGTTGTTCTGCTAATATAAATAATCACCGATATATACAGGCAAAAACGAGCTACAGAGAACAACTTTACAACCACTCTCCAATGTTCTACTACTGTTTCCAATTCCCCTTGTCGTTTTTGTACCCCCTTCCAATTTTGCTTTACTCAAACACTATTTTGTAAGTGTGGCATTTTCTGTGCGGCTCTGTTTCATGATAAACATGTTCAAACAATATAATAATGTGCTCAATTATCTGTGGTTGAAAGATATTATTTGACAGAAAAATAGTCCAAGCAACCAAAAAGAATGAAATTTATCGGCAATGTTCTAAGCAACATCGCATTTCCTGAACTCGGATCATTACAAAATGAACGTCTTTCTACTCTAACATTGTCTTTATTGATTATCAATATCATACTTTTTCTTAATTGAAATAACACACAAAGATGATATCTAATTATTTATATGTTTTTACAAATTCGAAACATGTTACAGAAATATTCTCGGGTGACCTAGATGCGCGATGTTGTTGGTTGTTATATTCCCAGAGTAAATACATGGTCATGTTTCCCCCTATTAGAGTTTTTCAAAGTGAAGCAGATCAGTTTAACCGGATTTGTCTACTATGATATGTCTACTGCATCGCAGTAATTCCGTTGCATATTTTATTAGTTGTGACATAATAATAATATATATAGAGAGGATCTTACATGAGTGCTTATTTGATATTGTTTTTATGAAACGAGTCGACTGAATATGACGCGAGGCTCTCCCGAGCGTCATATTTGTTTCAGTCGACGAGTTTCATAAAAACAATATCAAATAAGCACTCGTGTAAGATTCTATTTATCACATAACATCATAAATAGATTGTTTTCAATCTTCAAATAGACTTTAATTAGTGCTGTGATTCGGCTATTTATGTAACTAGTTACATATGATATTTATGTCACTGCTTTATGCCACTCCTGGAGTGCAAGTTATGTGATAAATATATATATATTATGTTCATATCAATTTATATGATGTAATTGATCGAGTGTCGGATGGTAAGTAAATGAAGTTGAATGGAATTAAAATTGTTATATTATAATAAATAATACGGTGTGTAACTCTTATTTTATGATATACATGTGATTGTATTGTGCAATGTTTTTAATTATTATTGAAATGCATGTTTTTGTTAATAGAAAGCCACATTGTAAATGTAATGTTGTTACAGTTTGATAATTATGTCATAATGTGTAACCACCTTCTCAAAATAAAGATGCTATTATTATTATTATTATATATCGGTATTGATATGTTCTGTATTCCTCAATTCGCAGGGTTTTACGCCATCAAATACGCCGACAGAACTCTGAAAGTTGAAAGGAACTTCAAGTGTCTGACTTGATACTATCATTTTTAGACAAATATTTTTGATTTTGAACAGTTATCAACTGCGAAATTAAAATTGCTATCTGATATGATTTGGAAAACTTGATCATTTATAACCTACTTACTAGCTTGGTTTAAACTCATTTATTTTACATCGATTGTGAAACAAGTTCTTACAACTTGTAATAATCACTCACGATAACTGCTTCCTGGCTACCAACCAGTACTCGCGCCAATTTTAGAGATTGTGAAGTTCGTGATCAAACCCCGCTCATTGTGGGGCTCGAGCTCACGACCTACGGATCAGGAGTCAGGCGCTCTATCCCTAGACCACTGCGCATTAGAAGCTTGAAACACAGTTAGTTAAACGGTTGACAACTGTAAAATCGGGTATTACATGTATATACATGTATTGCAATATCGTAAATGAAGTGATAGCCGGTGCATGGATTGTATCACGTGAAATGAACTACGGAACACAATGTTCACCAAGATAATAAAGGTTGTCCGTGATATTACCTCATTGGCGTATACAAACTTTCAATTCAATCTCAAACAACTTTAGGGTAATACGATCAAGACTTCTTAGGATACTAGACGAAATTAACTCAAGATTTAAAATTGCACATGTTTTGTTCCAATTCGATTTCGTTTCGTTTCACCAGTATAATGGAATAAAGTAGCTTGATCAACAGTCCCACTGTTCCCATTAGAAGAGCAATATTGTGCTATAGTATACAACTGGTTTGAATGATTATAGAAACTATACACTAAACAAAATAAAAATGTATCATCTGTCATTTCTAACTTCTTCGTTATTCTGTAAAGAGTTCAAAATAATTTTCTCAAAATACGAAACATGATACGTTGATGCTTACAGTCCTATATTAATAGAACATTCTAAAATCTAACACATACAGTCAAACCTGTGTTAAAGACCACCTGCGAACAAAGACCACTATTGCAAAACCTGTCTGCAAAGACCACCAATTTTATCTCCCATCAGACCATTTTCAATGATATTTAATCTGTTAATAGAGACCACCTGTAAACAAAGACCACATTTTGCTGTTCCCATGTGTGGTCTTTACAGACAGGTTTGACATGTACAATATTATCAGACTCCTGGGTCCGTATTCACAAACACTTTAAAACTGCAACTCAGACTTGGACATCAAAATGTTGCTCCTACGTTTTTATTACAACACAGATCCTAATAAAAGTTGGTAAAATGCAGAACGGGTAACACCAATTATTCTGACATTCAGATTGAACGAAATCGAAAGGCCGGTAACTATAACTTTTGCAAACTTTAAGTCTAAGTCTGAATTTCAGTATTAAAGTGTTTGTGAATACGGGTCCTGGTTAAGTGAGTACTTAGAGCAATATGTAATCTGGCTGTTACTCAGGATTTATCATTTTACAACGCATGTGAACGTGGTCAATGCGTCTTCAGGCACCCTAAACGCTTCCTAGATGTGTGAATTAATGAACATGTAACACGTTCGGAATGGAACACAATACATTGCAACCCTGGTTATAAAGAATGTTTCAATCAGGATTTTATCGTGTATCTTAAGAGTGTTACAAATTGTAATAATTCGTGAGTGCACTAACTTGAAAATCCTCTGATTGCATGAATTCTAAAGTGGATTCCTCGCCATCTACCTCCAACGTTACTGTTCTGTCTTCTTCTGACTGAGCTGAAATATATATGTATAGAAATTAATACAATCAAAGAAAGTCTGATGTTGACGCTCTTAATATGTTCAGTATGGGGCATCATACCTTCTAATATAAAAAATAACAGTTCTGAGAAACGTTTCCACTCATTGCTAAAAAAACCTACCTGTTTTGTCAAATATTATCTTTATCTTCATCATACTCGTGTCACTGCTGTTGTTGTGTGTCAATATATATTTGTTTTTCTATCCGTGTTTGTTGCATCTGTCACTGTATTTGTTAAGTAATGCATGTTGTAATGAAGCTGTTCTATCATGTTTTAATTAGCAGTGTATGCATGTTTTGTAGCCGCGGCCGTGGTCCAGTGGTTAGTCCGCTGGATTTGTAGTTCGATTCCCGGTCGCGGCAGGTCATACCTTTCCATGAAAATTTGACAAAAATGTCGATTTTCCTCCACATGTGGAGAAGTTGCCGGCTCCTTGTGGAAGGGTTAGTTAGTACTGGTTAGATTTCAGTCCAGGACAAACTGGTTAGGTGAACCGGCCGCCGTATATAACTGAAATATCGTTGAGAAACGGCGTTACACCCGATGAAACAAAGAAACAATGCATGTTTTGTATTGTATATACATTGTATATATGAATTGCGTATTTTTAATGTTTATGCTGTTTGGTAGATGGCCTCGAGTGAGATAAGCCTTATAGGCTTATCGGGCGTCCATCTTTAAATAAAGAAGTATTATTATTATAATCAATTCTGTCCGACGAGTTTTATCTGTTGATTGATTTGACGTATTATTTCTTATCAAAATTATATTATATATGTCTTTTATTTCGAAATTAAGGCATTATGCCCATGATTCGTTATAACAAGTTACATTGTATACTAACTACATACATTTTGTTAAATCAAGAAATAATACATTTTTAATTACTGGTATACATCATTCTTATAGAAAACACATATGAACATATGCATCACATTGTACATATGCATGTTAATATGAATATAGGAAATAAGTGGTGAGAGAAAAGAATGTACATCAACACCATTTAATTTATAGCAATCATAAATACTTAGAATGACTGAGGTAATGTAATACAGACTAAAATACAAGAAAAACCAACATCAAAAGAAAACAACACAAAAAAACAAACCACACACAACAACAATGATTTCAATACTTTGGGATAAAAGTGCATTTATGTTGTAATGATTGTTCTCTCAATTCAAAGCTCTAAAATAAATAAACTGATAAGATTTTTATTACCTTTTCATTACTGGATTGTAGCAATTCTCTAAACTTTAGTATGTTTGGGTTTTGTCTATAATAAAGAGGGATATACTTGTTTCTATAGCTATTATAAATGTTACATTCGAATAAAAAATGAAACTCATCTTCTAAACAATTGCAGAAAAGACATTTCCTTTCATTTACTGGTGTTGTGTTGGGTTTAGTCCATCGACCAACTTCAATTTGTAAGCTATGGGATGATACTCTTATCGTTTGTTTGTTTCATCGGGTTTAACGCCGTTTCCCAACGGTATTTCAGTTATATACGGCGGCCGGTTCACCTAACCAGTTTTTCATGGACTGAATTCTTAACCAGTACTAACTTACCCTTCCACAAGGAGCTGGCAACTTCTCCACATGTGGAGGAAAATCGACATTTTTGTCAAATTTTCATGGAAGGGTATGACCTGCCGCGACCGGGAATCGAACCCGGATCACCGGGTTACAAGTCCAGGGCACTAACCACTGGATCTGATACCCTATCATATATATACAAGGCTCTAAGTCCCTTTCTTATCCTACATTTAGTTTCGGTAGGACATAGTCATAAGGAAATTTAGTGCTGAAGTTCAATATCAGTCATGAAGTATTACATATTTGCTAGAATTATATTGTTGTATTTTGTTTGTGACTGTGTATATGTATTTATAAATTGTTTGTGTGTTTGTGACTGTATATACAGTCTACCTGTTTATACTGTTATACTCAACTCAACTCAAGTTTATTGGCATATCGACAATAAGCATTGTCGTTGGCCTAAACAATACAATATATACAACATACAGTCGCTTCGGTTTACGATCTTCTCAATTTTGGAAAATAAAACTTGTCAAACAAGATGGTACAAAACTAAAACAAATGGTTCTACGGTCGATTCATGCAAAAGTCATGTATTCCCCTAACGTGACTGGCATTGTGTCTTATATCATGTAGCTGTAAATATAAGCCGAGGGATAACCACATTCACAAAATATGGCATCCTCTCACCGATCCCCAGGGTAACACAAATATACCGAATTTCAGTCTAGTAAGGCGTTTAATCCGTGAATCCGTATATTTACCATGTTAAGATAAGTCGATAGTAAACACGACCATGCCCACTTTCCAATATATGTACAAAGCAGCTTACGGTCATTATCATGCCTATTATCTTCAGGATTAGTATTAAGTTCGAGACCATCGGGAGGTAGTTGTTTTCTTTCATTACAATATTATATTTTTCGTTGGTCATCTACAGTTGTACTTACACGACTTGTACTAATTAATGTTCGCTCGAATATCATTAATTAAAAACATTGTAGAGCATGTGTATTTATCAGCTATTCACTAATAACGATTTGGTTTTATGATTTTTAAAGTGCACGATATCATCGTGCAGTAGATGTACATGTACAATTATCGCTACACACTCACAGTATATGGAACAGAGTTGATATTCCACCGTGTTTAACTCGGATTAAACCCAGTTTAAAACCCGGTTTTACTTACTTATTTGGGAAGGGTAATAATTTCCGAGGTTTTCTAAATTTCGCGAAATCATTATCAGGGGCGTAGCCTGTCATACGCACGAATGCACATACGTCTGGTGGAAACACATATTCAGAAAAAATAAAAAGTGTAGGCAATAGGGGCCTATTGTGTGAAAAAATCATATTCAACGTGTCTTTAAGTCTTCCACGAATTTTGTGGAATTTTTACTAAACCATTTTACAAAATGATTTAATTTTTCATTCACTAGTTAATCTGTTATTTTCGTTTGGTAAAAGATAAACATATACGATGTTAGTATACTTTAAACATCTCACTGGCATTTTGAATGCTTCGTGATACGTCAGGTAAGAAATTATTCACAAATCTGTTTCCTAAATAACATAAATACAGATCTCTTTATATCATTGATATTACAAACGTATTCTGTGACTATCCTTTTATTCCAATAGAATGACACAAAAATGGTTCAAAAAGTCAAACGTCTCCTGTGCGTCCATTAACTTTGACTCTTGGGATTCCGCTTGTGAGATTCATAATTCATTTCAAGTTCCCATAACATTTTCCGAGCATTAATCATTGACTGATCATTTCTGTGATAATTGTAATGGTATGATGGTGGGAATAAATCAGATACTCTCTTGTAGCAACGTTACACAAAACGTCTCGAAACATTGAATACATATCGAGGTGTTGATGCCAGAACACGCTAACTCCATATACATTTATTAGGAAGATGGTAGATTCTGGCGCTTACCCCTCGATATATACTAACAGGTGCGTTTTAGAGCTGTACTTTCTACTCAGGTGCACATTAGCTTTTACGAGGTTTGATAGCAATAAAGGAATCATTTTGTTTAACAAATTCATCAGGTTATAAACATACGTAAGACGTCTGGTATTCATGCAACTCCTGTGGTATTAACAAACAATATGCGAACTTATTCGAGACGGTAGCAACTCTTAAAGGTGCTAACGTACAATATCATCGCACTACTGAACAAAGAAATGCGTTGACGAAACGCGCGATCTTATAATAGAGAGTTCAAGTAATTCCAAGTAAATGTACAGCTGTCCAGGGGCCCGTATTCACAAAAACGTTTTAAGACTGAATCTCAGACTTAGACTTTAAAATTGCAAAATTGTACAAGCATTTCATTTTCATTATATTTTAATGGATACTTTTTGCCTGAATATTTCTTCTTACTCACTCTACACTTCTGCCATGTATTTTGTAACAATAACGTAGGAACAAAATGAAAGTTTACCCTTTTAAAGTCTCTCTAAATACACGAGACCAATCAAATAAATAGGATACATGAAAGACTTGAAATATTGTAATCCAAAAGAGATATTCATGAATATGAATAATTAGGGACTTGGTAATTTCTTTCTTAAGCCTAAGTTCCACCACCACGACTTTGGGTGGCGAATGGGCACGAATGCAGAAATCGTGGACATTCCTCTCTTAATTCTTACAGGGTTCTTGTTGGAGTCATGGTCATCCGGGCAGTTCTCCTCTATTCGCAGGAGGGCTACCACAGTTTTGAAATGTTCAAATCATTCGTGGTCAAGTCACGATTTAAGTGTGTTCGTACTGCGTTCTTACCGCTTTCGTACTGTTGCGTACTGGTGCGTACTGGCATTCTTCCCCCTTTCGTAGCGATTCGTGACTGTCAATAATTTTCTCACGCTCCAAGCAGGATGTAGTACGCTATACCACGAACCACTACCCATCCAGTACGAAGCCAGTATTCGTATCACTTTCGTGTCGCAATCGTAACTCAATCGTTGTGGTTCGCAAAGGTTCGTGGTGGTTCGTGCTGATTCGTGGACATTCCTACGGCATTCTTACTGTGATCGTAGTGAGTTTGCGTGGGTTCGTACTGTTTTTTCTTAATTCTTGTTGGAAGCGTACCGCGTTCTTTCTGCTGTCTCACAACATACGTGTGGCATTCGTACCGATGAGTACAATATGCGTACGGCATGCGTAGGGAACTCTCTATTCTTCTTTCATCCATATTCGCCGGCATTCGTACACAAAGTGTGGCAGTTGGACTGGGGTTTTATAAAACGAATGCACTTGAGCTCCAATAATCGATTATTCGACCTATATTTACCCTGACCGTTCTATCTGCTTCCAGTTTCTAGACACAAACACAAATATTACATTAGTTTTGAATTGTGAACATATATATTACACACATACATATCAACCAAATTAAATTGAATGTCGACTCTTCGTCTGCACCCAAGTATTGATTAAACCCGTATGTTAATGCAATAAATCTACTTGCTAAGCCGTGGATGATATTACATTACTATGGATTTTCAGATAAAATGATTACAGAAAGACATTTGTCTTTCACAGAGTAAGTCAATGCTGGTTTACTAACGTATACATTTGAATGATACTTGCAGACGGTTGAAAGTCGCACACACACATATACTATACACAAACTACAAATTGATATAATCGTTACATACGATATTCACGATGAAGAGCACGCCTTGCGTTCAGTTACGGCTAACAGTCGCGAACGTTTTGTATTGTACCCCTTGTCCACCGTACCACATTGACTGCACACGGGGAACCAAATTGCAAAACGTTACGAAACGTGTGCCTCAAATACCTTTACTGAACGCAGGGCTGGTCTGCTAACATACGTAGGTAACATTGTTTTTTAATCAAACTGAACTTTCTTAATTTACTTCCTGTTTCGTAGAACGCGTAGTGAATAAAAGCACTAGATTGAGAAACACGAAAGAATGGAACTTCCGTGTTGTTTTCAATATAATAGCCTTAATAGGGATAATTAGTGATAATGCGAGTTTTTTTACAAATGCGGACAAGAACTATGTGTTTGCTTGTGAACAAACAGAGGAAAGTACCTGGTAATTAGGTCTTTGATAATGATACATCCAAGGTTATATGAGCATGTTATTGAGGGTAACAGAAGCCGCATCGTGTATTCTGTGCTTGATTTTACACTTATTCTTGTCAAGCTTTATACGTTTTAGAAATGTTCTATATACGTTTTAGGAATGTTCTATATACGT
Organism: Mactromeris polynyma; assembly: GCA_032209605.1. NCBI lineage: Eukaryota > Metazoa > Mollusca > Bivalvia > Venerida > Mactridae > Mactromeris > Mactromeris polynyma. Next base: position 17,576,564 of record JASFXZ010000013.1, read on the forward strand.
TTTAGGAATGTTCTATATACGTTTTAGGAATGTTCTATATACGTTTTAGGAATGTTCTATATACGTTTTAGGAATGTTCTATATACGTTTTAGGAATGTTCTATATACGTTTTAGGAATGTTCTAGCATGGCACTGTATCAAAGTGTTGTTGACAAAAATGTAGGAATGTCAACGAATGGCAATTTTGTTATTCGAATATTCGATAAACCTTCCGAACGAATATTCGAACATCAGACCTTCTTATTTAATAATAATACATTTGAAATTCAAATTTAGTTTAAGCTTATCAATTTTGTGTTTTAAACAGACCAATCCCCGCGATTGCTAATAATTTCAGGGCCTAACTGTCATCACCAGAGTGTTATATCTCTTTCCCCCAAATATACAACATGATATGTCAATTAACACCTGTAGATATTATTTTCACGCGTAAAATGTCATTCAAATGCGATAATGTACATCATTGAAATTTCATGTTGTATTTTGCGTTTATTTATCGTCACCGCCGGTTTCCCATATGGGCGACCCCTCCGGAAGATTGTTAGTCATTTTAGATTTTTGGAGGATAGTGCATGATACAGGAGATGCCCCAGTTCCAGAAACACCCCTGGTTCTTTTACGTGCTCGATGTGAAGTATCATACACGAAAACCCGGTTTTAAAAGTCTCGTCCGAAAGACTGTTAGTACGGTCAGTGATGGAGCGGGGAATCGAACCTGCGATCCCTGGATTACAAGTCCAGCGCCTTACCACTGGACTACGGATCAGCATACACTTGCATTCAGCTTTTATATTGAACATATTTTTTATCGAATATTCGAATGCCGAATCAGTATTCGAATATTCGGACGTACAAACGAATATTCGAATACCCGCATATTCGTTGACATCCCTAGAAAAATGCATGGCTTTCGCGGTTACACTGTACACGTGTTGGCAGTCTAAGTGTATCCATTAAAACACAGCAATGTGCTGCGTTACAACTTGTTCAGCTTACACAGACATATTTCTACTTCTCTTTAACTGTCAATGCGACATACATCTTTATATTGATGCCAGATACTTCTTGAATTAAGTGGTTTGGTGAATGTGAGCCAGCATTGAAATAGTAAAAAATATATTCTTTATTTTCAGAAGGTAACATATTAAGGTTACACAATAACATGGCCTTCTATTAACAAGATAAACAACCAAAACAAAGTCACACGCATATCAATTCTAGATATATACAAATCGTTACTCGACGCATAATTATTGTCAAATACAGATCAAAGATCGGACCTATAGTACTGATATCAACATTCGAAACAATTTTAATGCATAACTGGACACTAAAGCTAGAGCAGCACCGAGGTCGTCATTCTACTTTGAAAACATACCTAATGTCGAACCAAGAGCGAGGCCACTGGCGAATCTATGCATTGTATCTTGAGACGAATATCCAGCTATTCCGAGTATTATAAGTATTGAATTCAGATCTTATATTAAATCCTGAACCAGCTCAGACAGTCATCTAACATACTATTTAAGAATTAAGTATACAATTCGACGATTTTAAAGAGCTTTGTTTATTGTTCAGTCATGTTAGGAAATTATCAGGGGTATTTCAGTTGAATATCATTATATGCAGTGACAATGACAAGCATTTGTGATATGACTGTTTTTTGGCGCTGCCGTACTAACATGGCTTTTACTATTTGCATATCAGTGTTGTGTAAACCAATCAAATATTACGTTAACCACCAAGGCAGTTTCTCTTCAACCGAACAACCGTCTTGTAACCTTAACGCGGATTGGTTAACCTTTCCATTAAGGGTACGTTACCTTACCGAAATCCACTGAATTTCGTAGAATTTACCGAAATCCATTTTTGATCTGGAGTGACAAGCAAACGTAACATCTCGGCAATTTTTGTATATCGCACAACAAATCTTAACCTTCAAATTGCGCCGACCATCTTTTTTCAAGATATTTCTTGTTTCTGATCTCTTATAACTACAGTACGCTGTGGTATTGTACTTGTACTTTGCTATTGTGTTCTATACATATTGTAAACAATGTATACAGAGTACTGAGATGTAAATAAGAATTACTTCTATATATATATTGATTGACAGCAGTTGAACAAGAAGGAAAGCAGTGTGACGTTATCAGTTGTCAGCAGCACTAAACATCACAAACATAACGCAGACATTATCATAGTACACGTACTTCATAACCTAACCTAGAAGATGAATGCAACATATGTGACTTGATGCAGTGAGATGGTGAGAAAGTGCTGTACTATAGACAGCTGTTGTTGTTTTTGTCAACTTGCACGTTACGTACTGGATGTGATCCATAACCAGAGACGTAATGTTAACAAGATATAACGACAATAGCACAGTTCCGTTCAATAATCATTTTGAATAACAGTTCACAGAAAAGTATATTAAATAACAATCACTATGTTCATTTTTCAAATTCACAAAGTCTTACACAAATTAATGTAATCAGTAAGACAAATGTCACCTAGACAATTGCCTAAAGTATCTGATAAACACTACTGCTCTTTTTTAATTATCCCTTGTGAAATTACCAACGTAAAACAGAAGATGTCTCGCGGTCATCACGTGATTTTAATTAAAGAATGAATTTTCGTTCTTACTACAATAGTTATTATAATAATGGGCGTGTTCAAAACAATGGTGCATCTCAAAATATTTAGTTACATACGCGAAACAAAACTTATAAGTATAAACTCTATAATGTCGAATAACTTTTTTACTGATTAACATTTCTACACGAGATTTTGTATATTTGCTATTGGTTACGAGTAGATCATGATTCTCGGGTCGAATTTATCGGTTCAAAATACACGGTGCGTTGTGTCAGGATGGGCACACTCGCTATTAGACTATTTGCGATCAACCAGATCATCTTTAAGTGGGAGCTGCAGTTCTGTTTCTTTCGCATCATCACATTTATTGATTTTATTTGTTCAATCTGTGGATTTATGTCATGAAATAAAGACGATACTATGCCAGGTATCTTCGCTATATTTGTTGAAATATTCAGCATGATCAGTCTAATATTGACCAAGATAGGATATATTTATACCTGCACACTCATAAGTTTTGTTAAGGGAATATTAGGTAGGGTAATGCCAAAACTAGCATTTTTAAGGATGAATCAAGTATCATTAGAAATCTGTAATTATCTCGCTCGATAGTTGATGCCAATAACCATGTGATTGAGAAATTCATTTTAATTTTTTTGTAGCACTTACTAGCTGGTGTGTGTGTGTATTATTTTACCAGTACGTTTATGTGCGGTAATATATTTAATTTGCACATCAATCGACAATTCTGAATTGCCGATAAAACCGTACTCAGGATTTTAACTGTCAAATATTTTATCATTTATTCCATTACGACATTATTTCAGTTAAATGCTCTCAAATGTGTTGATAATACATTTACAGTGCAGCGTACCGCTTGTCAATTGTACTGTCTAATACTTTATGTCTGAATTTTCAGCCAAGTAATTTGTTTTCCACTTTCTTATATTCTTTAAGACAGCATTCGATTTGTAAAGTTGATTGCGTATTGAAAACAACAGATTTACTTTATATCTCTTGCCATTCATTGTTAATCGGTAGGTATTTACACCGTGTGAGATAAAATTTGAAGTTTCATGTTTTGGAATTTGGTACTTCAGACAATTCAGACTCTATAGGTTTATTAGATGGTTCAATATCTTTCTTGAGACGTAATGTTGTATTTGAGTGGTTGCTGAGTGCCTTGGTGAGGCACTGTGATTGTTCTGTTTGACCGTGAGTGGTTATTTCTCAATCTCTTAGCTTAAGTATGTACACGCCTGATGTTATTTGGTCTAGTTTGGGTCGATGTGATGTAAGCGCAAATCACTGAGAACTTTACTGGACGTGCCAACAAGGCGATTCAAAAGCGTCTGAAGCAAAGGGATTCCGCTTGAGGTTAAAGGCGCTTGGTCTTGTTTCAAAATATTTTTCATCAAAACACGAATGTCATTATTTCTAATTTGAGAGTAAGTTGAGACAAACGCAAAGAAATAATCCGTGTAAAGTCCTTGTATGTTTGCTCTATCAATTCAAGTTTGTGTTCAGATATTTCATTTTGATATACCAAGTATGTTCAGTTTTGCACAATCTTTTCTGACCTAAATTTGTGTTCTGTTTCAATTCTTTTTCTGCTGAAAATCCAATGACATTTGACAACAGAGATGGTAATCGTGTTTTATTACCTCCAGCCATGTAGTCTTCATTAGTGGGAGTTTTAATGATCACATCTGAACTCACTTGACAAAAACATAAACCATAAAAAAACAGAGAGAAATGTGACCGCATAACCTTTTGTATTGCCTGAAGGTTCATGAACAGTGTCTACGTTGTTTGTTAAATGAATAATATGATATTGATTATGATCAATTACTATAATATGGCAGGAAGTTCCTCTGCTTAATTATAGTCGTGTCGAGTGTATAATATATCCTTGAATAAACCTTGACAGCAATCGATCTTTTCTTTGATATCTGAAACGCCGCTAATGTCAAAGTTATTACATTTTAAAATGCCAAAAGTTTTATCTGACAGTTTCGGTTTTTGTTTAATTCAAGATGATATTGTTTACGTAAAGATGCAAGCGTTTTTGGTAGTAAACGAAAAACAGGTTTAGTCATTATTCAGAAACCTACCATTTTACACAATTAACTAAATGGCATGAGGCGGTATTGTTTATGTATGTATCAATATTGACTGAGTATTGTGTACGAGCACGAATTTGCTGTAGAAAGTAAAAGTGGAACATAAAGCGACACATACAAAGGGTACAGCAACACAAAGTACAAGAACATAACTGTTTACTTACTTAAAAACTTAACCAAAGTAATCATACTTAGGCGTAAACAAATATATGTTTGTTTCAGCGATTTACCCAATTGGTTTGCCCCCAACCTAGAACATATGTTCTTTGTGTGATTTTTTCTTTTGGTTCATATTTCTGCTCAGTTATGAGACATTCTATGAGTATTCACCTTGATTAAACATTATTCATGTTTAAAAAGGGAAAGGGGATGTGTCTTTTAACATATATTCATTTAAATCTATGTTTCATTTGCTTCGTTTGAAAATAAAAAAATCTCAAAAAAAAAAATACCGACCAACCTACCCTATTTTATTTTTGGGCATGAAACCGGAAACAAATATATATTGTTTAGGCCTTATGCACCTTGTTAGTGATTAATCATAAATGCACATTCCTATTCATACTCTTTGATGTATAAAAGAGGAAACCGTATTGCTGTTTTGGATACATTTTTACTGCCGAAATAACATTTCAGGGTGATTTTTACTAGTTCCAAACATATTTTTTCACCTACTGTATCTGAGTTAACAAACCAACAATGACTTCTTCCCTCGATACGTAACACCTCAAATGACACAAAGCAGTATCATATATCATTCCTTTGAGCCCAATAAAACCATATGTCAAAACAATATTATTATTTAAACAGATTGTTTCACCTACTGTATTCGAGTTACCAAACCAACACTGACTTCTTCCCTCGATACGGAACAACGGAAAGCACTACCATATATCATTCATTTGGACCCAATAAAACGATATGTCAACATAATATTATATGTTAAAAGCTCATTGCGTTTTTCAGCATTTCTGACGATATTTGTAAGTGAGTAGTTAAGTGAAAGTGTCCACTGATTGGCTTATAAACCTGAATGTTGAAGTTGATCACGACACTAACATATATATTGATGATAAATGAAGTACCGCTTTGGAACGGTCAGTGAGGGGGTTTAACGGTGCACACAACCTTACATTACTATAATCACCCAAATAAAACGAAACATTTAAATAAAAAATCCCCGCAAGACAATCTCCCTATAGAAGAGACGGCAAACGCAGGACAAACGTTCATTTAACAACTGCAGTACAAATACTGGTCCCGTATTTACACAACGTTTTAATACTGAATCTAAGACTTAGACTTTAAATTGCAAAAAATAAATTTAGAAGCTTTTCGCGGATACATTTTTGCCTGAATATTTCTTGCTACTAACTCAACACTTTTGCCATGTTTTATCAAAATATATTGTGTAACAATAACATTAGAATAACAAGAAAATTTACCATTTTAAAGTCTAAGTCTATGATTCAGTGTTAAAACGTTTGTGAATACGGGCCATGAACTCTGTGTCGGATTTGTATTCGTATATATAATTTAGGTCAATGCTATCGTGCCACGCTAGAGGAAATACTTCGGTGAGAACCATTAGCAAGCAATTATGGCATTGTTGACTTTAAACCTCGACAAATACGTATAACCATTAAAGCACTATGCTTTACATCCGTGCCAGAGAATATGGTGTGTACGAGGTTTATTTCATTAATCTTTTATTCCATTTCCTTTTAAACGTAGTGTGTTGACTTAATATTCCTTGCTTCTGTGTAAAGTTACGGCTGACAACGAGTAAAACATAAAATCTTCAAATTATGTTTCAAATAAGTCTTTATGTACAGCACTAAGCTTGATCGTTGTTTCCTTCAAACCGTTGTCCAAAAGGCTGCATAATAAAGTATTTGAGGTCCAGAAAATACATAAATACATTTAACTGTGAGAACATTTTTAGAACGAATGAACTGCTGAGCTTGAGACAATGGTATTAAAGCGCCATGACCTTTTTTCTCTCCTCAGCTGACATTACGGTAGTTTTAAACATCCTGAATAGCATTTAATTTCCAAAAACCTCTGTTAGTTTATCATCCACGTATTTCTGAACTGAAAGTAGCCCGTTTTAGCGATCATTAGTATGAATTTAACGCGACTTTAATTAGAAACGCTGTCAAATGAAAGAGAATTTTCTAATTTATTGCTTCCTGTCAGTATATTCATGTCATATAGTTAAAAGTCATTTTTCTTGCAAAATATGACAACTTCACCAAAATAAAAACATTTTCGTCGAAAAGAATGCTATTCCTTTTCATGTAGGTAGAACAATATTTTACATACATTTATAAAATATTATACCGCTTTGTATAATATATGGCGTCTCTGTAACAACTTAGTCTCTTTTGTATAATATATGGCGTCCCTGTAACAGCTTAGTCTCTCTTGTATAATATATGGCGTCCCTATAACAACTTAGTCTCTCTTGTATAATATATGGCGTCCCTGTTACAACTTAGTCTCTCTTGTATAATATATGGCGTCCCTGTAACAACTAAGTATCTCTTGTATACTATATGGCGTCCCTGTAACAACTAAGTATCTCTTGTATAAAATATGGCGTCCCTGTAACAACTAAGTATCTCTTGTATAATATATGGCGTCTCTGTAACAACTAAGTATCTCTTGTATAAAATAATGCGTCCCTGTAACAACTTAGTCTCTCTTGTATAATATATGGCGTCCCTGTAACAACTTATCCTCTCTTGTATAATATATGGCGTCTCTGTAACAACTTGTCTCTCTTGTATAATATATGGCGTCCCTGTAACAACTTAGTCTCTCTTGTATAATATATGGCGTCCCTGTAACAACTTAGTCTCTCTTGTATAATATATGGCGTCCCTGTAACAACTTAGTCTCTCTTGTATAATATATGGCGTCCCTGTAACAACTTATCCCCTCTTGTATAATATATGGTGTCCCTGTAACAACTTAGTCTCTCTTGTATAATATATGGCGTCCCTGTAACAACTTAGTCTCTCTTGAATAATATATGGCGTCTCTGTAACAACTTAGTCTCTCTTGTATAATAGATGGCGTCCCTGTAACAAGTTAGTCTCTCTTGTATAATAGATGGCGTCCCTGTAACAAATTAGTATCTCTTGTATAATAGATGGCATCCCTGTAACAACATAGTCTCTCTTGTATAATATATGGCGTCTCTGTAACAACTAAGTCTCTCTTGTATAATATATGGCGTCCCTGTAACAACATAGTCTCTCTTGTATAATATATGGCGTCCCTGTAACAAATTAGTCTCTCTTGTATAATAGATGGCATCCCTGTAACAACATAGTCTCTCTTGTATAATATATGGCGTCTCTGTAACAACTAAGTCTCTCTTGTATTATATATGGCGTCCCTGTAACAAATTAGTCTCTCTTGTATAATATATGGCGTCCCTGTAAAAACTTAGTCTCTCTTGTATAATAGATGGCGTCTCTGTAACAAATTAGTCTCTCTTGTTTAATGTATGGCGTCCCTGTAACAAATTAGTCTCTCTTGTATAATATATGGCGTCTCTGTAACAACTTAGTCTCTCTTGTATAATATATGGCGTCCCTGTACCAACTTAGTCATTCATGTATAATATATGGCGTCCCTGTAACAACTTAGTCATTCTTGTATAATATATGGCGTCCCTGTACCAACTTAGTCTCTCTTGTATAATATATGGCGTCCCTGTAACAACTTAGTCTCTCTTGTATAATATATGGCGTCCCTGTAACAACTTAATCTCTCTTGTATAATATATTAATCCAAACTTAGCACGAAATGCAACTCATGATAGTGTTTACAATAATTACGTCATAAATACACAAGCTGATGGGTCTTTAAGTTGTTTATACTTGTATACTATTGGCGGTTGTCAGGTTGTTTGTTTTATGTTACCTGCTGTTCTGTAACGTATTATTCAATTCATTTATACTATACTTAAACAATTTTATTGTTACATGAGTGTTCTTGTTGAGTTACTTCGGATCGCATCGCATAATTCATGTCAGTTGTATAATATTTATCATCTTATGTAATCGGAACATTGCTCAGTGCCACTTAAGATTCACGATATATTAATTTTGGAAACTTCGAATCGATGGATTAATAGTACAATACTCTAAAATTATTTCATCTTATAGTGCATATCCATTAACCGCGAACGTATGAATATATTACCTGGACAATTTCATTTTAAAATAGGGTATTGAAATGTTCGTGTTCGTCCGTAAAGCCCTAGTCTCACTGTCTCGGTTCTGGTCCCGGTATCTCCCGGGGAAAAAATAGCCGGTATACCGGGATGATCCAGGACATTTTTTGCCGAAAATCAATTGCATTCTCACATTCCTGTCTTTGTCCCGGAGTGCCCCCCAGTTTAGAAGCCGGATGTCCCCGTTTGATCTCGGATTACCCCGGTTTGGCACGGTACATTTACGGAGTCGCGCCGGCGTGTTTTCCGGTCCAACCCGGTATAACCCAGGTCGTGTCCCGGTGGCCGCCGGTCCAACCCGGTATAGCCTCGGTCATACGCCGGTGGAGCCCCAGTGGCACCCCGGTGTCCCCGTTGGTAACCGGACAGTATATAAACCGGGACCACCCCATGATTATCACGGACTATCACGGTAGAGCCACGGTAGAGACCCGGCCCTGCACCGGCGTATACCGGCATTGTGTCGGACATGACGGGATCACGCCGGTTCTGGATATTTCTCCCGGTGTCTCCCGGTTGTATTAAACATTTTAAATCATCCGGGATGGTCTGCCTGTTCGAGCCGGAACAACAGGGTTCATTACGGATCATCCCGAACTTCTACGGTGCAGCGCAGTTGTCTTCCCGGTTTGACAAGGTTTCTCCCGAACCATCATCCGGGACGTACCGGGGCGCCAATCCGGGACAGTGAGAATGGGGCTTAAGCTTGACGGAGAAAAAGTCACGGTTCTGTTTTGATAGAAAAGTAAACCAAAGAGCAGTTATAGCTTTGCGCACGAGTGCATTTACATACCTTAATTGGCATGGACCAGTCCTGAAAGTTCAAACACCTGTTCGCGGTCACTCTTACAGCACTATACCAAACAATAAACGGTTGAAATTAGACGCGAGTGTAATTAACAACAAGCATTATACGAACAAGATTGCTCTCCAATTATCTACGGACATTGCCTAAATAAAATATATTACTTCATAAACTTAAATAAGTCAGAGCTTTCTAATTGATCGCTACATTGTTTATTTTGTCATACACTGCGACAGTAACCTATGTCTATGTCGGAGTTCGTTTTATCTATGCATCGATTTAGTATTCTTGTTCTCCATGTACGTCTCTGTTTTACTGTGCTTGACCTGTTGGATAAGTCGAGCGCTTTGTGAACCAATCCGTATTAAACAGACTGTAATTAGGACGTATACCGAAGTATTGCTTTTATTGTATTCAATGCGTCAATAGTGATACATAGCAACCACAAGTTTCATTGGGTTTAACGCCGTTTCTCAACGATATTTCAGTTATATACGGCGACCGGTTCACCTAACCAGTTTTTCCTTGACTGAAATCTAACCAGTACTAACTTACCCTTCCACAAGGAGCTGGCAACTTCTCCACATGAGGAGGAAAATCGACATTTTTGTCAAATTTTCATGGAAGGGTATGACCTGCCGCGACCGGGAATCGAACCCGGATCGCCGGGTTACAAGTCCAGCGCACTAACCACTGGACCACGGCCGCGGCTTCATAGCAACCACATGTCGGATACTGGGTCTCAAATTCATCTCAACCCTTGCAACAAGAAAGAGTTCCTCTTTATCAAAGTGTCTTTGCATATACTTACTCATTCGAGTAAAAGCCTCGTTCATATACATGTTATAAACAATGAACATCCTTTGATGAAGAGGCGTTAATCGAAGAAATATGAAAATTTAAACTAAGGATACTTAATTGTCCTACGTGTAAGTATTTGAATGCCAAAATGTTCTATCGCATATTTGATGTCAAAAGAACAAAGTTTAGTATGTTGTTTCAATATCTGTGCCAAAATTTCGACAAAAATGTTTCATTTGATAATTATGCTTTCCTGATAAAAACCAACATACCCACTGTCAGCATGCATATCTATTATTGTCCTCATGGTGAATGTGACATGTGAAGTTAGTATATGGTATAATAATAAAAACGAACGCACATGATGTTGTCGAAAACGGGCTTCGATTTTCCCCTCTCCAAAAATTCAGCAGCTCTCTGGAGCAGTGAAAACAACAGTGTAATCAACACTTTGATTGACAGGTCACATTGTATGTGTATGTTGTGACGGAATTAAGATAATACCAACGACCTAACCTTATTGTCCTATGCATACTAACAGCTATTTTGTAAAGTATCGAGTGGGATGTCCTCGACCCACACATACTTATTTACGAGGAAAATAAAAATATATCCCCTTCAAAAAAAAAAAAAAAAAAAAAAAAAAAAAGATAATACCAACAAGTTAAGTCTTCTATTTTGAATGGCCAAGCATTAAACGGAAGAAATAGGAAGCTGGCTACTAGTACCGTATTTTAATACAAACTCTACTTAATTCAAATCTGTTTTGAAAAAAGATTAATTTGACCATCGATCATTGATGTGAAATGCTGACATTTTGGGTACTTTTTTACATTATAGGATTACAACAAATTTACCTTCAATTTAAAACCGACATTTAATATATTTTACGTAAATAGTTGGAACAAAATCACAGTGTTGGCAACTTTCACTACAGCTTCTGTACACAAAAACATTATATTAGGATGTGTTGTTCGTTAATCCACTTTTGCAACAAGGTTCTGCAAGACTAGAATAGTGCTTCGGGATATAATTAGTTCTGTATTCACTATATAAAGTATTTGCCGACATTCATCAAGTTTAACAGTAATCATTGATTTAACGTGGTATTAGAAGATGTCATTATACATTTATATAGCACATTTTTCTTCCTCAAATTATATTACATATATTTATAACAGCAACAAAAGCGAGGTTCGTGGCGAAGTTTGACATAAATAACAAGGGTTAATTATCAGAATCCATAGCCGCTACTTGAAGTAAGTATTTCTCTATCTAGTCAGAACAAGAAATATTTTGAAAAAAATATAGTAGGCGCAATTTGAATTGTTATTGGAGCCGTGACATTAAATGCCAGACCTTAATATAATGACATACTTTGATATAATGACAAACTTTAATATAATGACATACTTTAATATAATGACAAACTTTAATATAATGACATACTTTAATCTCATATTCCCCTGTTTCGCATATTTGAATTACAATGTATCTGCTTTAAAAGAATAAAAGTTGTGGAAGTTTAACATTTTTATTGATGTGTTGATTCTAGTTAGGGGTAAAGGTTTTACAACCAATTCCTCAATGTTAGGGGTTTAGTTTTTCCCTTGCCTATGTTTGTTTCATCGGGTTTAACGCCGTTTCTCAACGACATTTCAGTTATATACGGCGGCCGGTTCACCTTACCAGTTTTTCCTGGACTGAAATCTAACCAGTACCAACTTACCCTTCCACAAGGAGCCGGCAACTTCTCAACATGAGGAGGAAAATCGACATTTTTGTCAAATTTTCATGGAAGGGTATGACCTGCCGCGACCGGAAATCGAGGGTTACAAGTCCAGCGCACTAACCACTGGACCACGGCCGCGGCTTCCCTTGCCTATCCAATAAACTAAGGATTATGTCTACATATTGCAATATTTTACAAGAACTTCAGAAATCGCAATAACAATTACAGCATTACAACGTAATGGAACTTCATACTGTTAGGGTGAATTATTTTGTTGTTTACCTTGCCTTATTAATTTGAATGTCATTGTTTCTTGAAGGCATGGAGACTGGTTTTACCAAACGGCTAATAGAATAATCAATCTGAAAGAGCTGATTTCCGCCCGCGATTATTATGCGTAATAGTGCCTTTAAGAGTTTTGCATAATCAATACGTGCTTAATTACCCATATTTCCATTTTTGCTTCATTATCTAGCGAAGCGCGAGAACCACGCAAAGAAAGGCAATACGGATGTAATAGTAATAATAATTACAATTCTAAATGTATATATTTTGCACGATAGCGCTGAAGATGATTTTTTGTGCCATTTTATTTGTTAACTTACATCATTAATAGTGTATACATAATTTCTGATTAAATAAATAGTATTACATAACTCATTCACACGTGACAAGCATCTAGTTATTGAATGTACTGAATACTAAACTTTACCTGAACTCGGTGCGGAGTGGATCTCAAACAAATTGCATTTCAGTGATTTTAAGAATTTGTTTTTAATTTTTTTTATTGAGATAGTTTATGTATTTCAAAGAAAGATACAAAACAATGAATAGACTGCACTAAACATTAGTATACAAGAGTACGAAATCAAGTCCGGTACAAGTGGGTGCATAGATTTACTTATTAAGACATTTTACAATGGTAAGAAGTTCTAGCATGGTCATTGTGGCTATTATTCGATAATAAAATAATATCAATGATGATCGATTCAAAAATCTTGCATTGACCATGGAAAGTTTTCTGTATGATTTGTGTCTGTCTGGTACGGTCGTTGGTTGGTCTGACTACCACTGTGTACAGCATTTTAGACACTTCAGTTGGGATGAAGCGTTTACAGCGCGGCGGCTGATCTAACCTGGTGATTTCCTTTTTATCGGGATACTTTAAGTATAAACCCCTATATCTCAGACTATTCTAAAATGAATCATTCTTTAGTTTGGTCGTTTTCACCCCGTATAAAAAATAACATCAAAGTAACCTTTCTACAAATTGAATTAAATGCAATTCTATGGTTAGAATTTGGCAAAGTATATCTAATTTTAAAGCCCAACTCAATGTTTAGTCTCAATGGCGTAGTTATAAGGTCCATGTTTAAAAACTAATATATACTTACACACATTGAAGTTGCCACTGCCAAGAAATTCCGACGTCATAAATTGATCTAGAATGGACGATTTCCCTACCCCTTGGGCTCCCGTCATTAACACTCGGAAATAATTTTGATTGTCAACGCTTTTCGTTGTTATCAGCTGAGGGATGACAGTATTGTGAAAAGTTTGTAAAGTGGGATCCACTGTGAAAGTCTCGGTAACCTCATTACCACCGTATGTAGCGTTTTTCTTTGATTTAAATGAGTCGCCTCGATTGACCAGTCCTTTTGAAGTCGTTTTGAAGGACCTCACTCTTCGCAAACTTTCACCAGTCTTTTCCGGCCTTTCTCGAAACGAGCGAGCCCTTTTCATCCGAAAACTATCTTCAAAATCCGAAGCATTCATTTTACTAAAACTTATCGGCAAAGGTATTTATGTTCGGAGAACTAAATCCAACACTGAAATATTCCTTAAAGTCACTAACTCCTGTTTTATGTATTGTATGGCAGTTAAGTGATAAATGAAAAAAAAAGTTTTACAAATACAACTTTCCTTGCGATAAGTTATCCGCGTATGACCAAGAGTACTGTATCATAGCAATGCATAACATTCCACTGCCGCTTTTATTCCAATAGAAGATAGGATTTAGCAATATCCAATATATGCGCAGGTGCGTTTTTTTAACAAACTAGTAAAAGTTGTCAATGGTCTGATTTTTGTAACCGAACTCAAGGTTTATCAGGCAACCATAATGCTATCTCGGTGATTTTGGAGTGGAACTTTGGTAACAAGTGCACGAACGTGGTATAAGAGTACTTTCTTTGTTCGCATTAATAGGATAATGCGCAGGAAATCGTAAATATATTCTCAGCTCAAACAAAGAATATTTTAAAGTTAGTATTGCAGTTGTTATTACAAGCGTCTACTTGCTCCCTATGTTCGATTTAAGTGCAGTCTTTAATTCTAATTTGTACTACAGGTATGTCTAAGTATGTAAAAGCCACCATGTATTTCTTCCGACTGCTGCCGGCGAAATAATTTTTGTAGACAATTATGTCATAATTTACTACACAGGCATACTTCATCTTGTCCTAAGTTGCTCTGTCCCTAGTACTGATACACGAAACACGACGGTTTTGACGAGGATATATCGAGAGCTGATAAAATTATGTTTAAGAACATATTTAGTTCCTGCTCGCAGGCAAGTGCCATTTTAGAGAGCTTTAACAGTTTCCAGATAATTTCATCTTTATGGGTTTGTTTACGTCTCAATGTACACATTCAAGAATACTTGATTCGTCTGTTCCAAAAACATGTCCGTACATTTGTACTTAGTTTCTAAGACATAATAACTCAATCGGAAAAGCTCGGCCAACTACGTCCAGGGCCTCGGATGTTCGTATGGCACTACTTTCGGAAATACCATTCGAATAACATGTAAACAATATGGCGGCGTGAACGCTGGAGTGCTGATGAAACAGGATTAGAATCACACAGTTAAGCTATATGAAGACTGAAATATGTGAGTTTCTATCTAGAAATGATAACGATAATTTATTTCTTATTTGAATTTATCGAAGTTATTGTAGTTAAATCCGTTTTACGATAACTATTTTTTGATCGCACAAAATGTTGAATTTTGCCACATAGTGCTCCGCCTGAAATACACTAGAGTATGTTCGTAGAGTAACGAAGTGGTAAGTTGTCGAGAATGATAAGAACTGTATTATTTAGTAGATTTCGTACTATTGTGCAAATAGTCAAATCATTTTTAAATGCTGTAATTCTTCGAAATAATGAGCATATATACTAAACGCCATTAAAAACGCAACAAAAAAGTGTGCATATAGATAAAGTGACAATACAAAGACAAAAATATTATTTATTCCTTGAACATAATTTCGTAAAAGTAATCGATAATGAAATTAAAAAAACAATTGGTCTAGAGTTTAATAAAGTTATTAACAAGAATTAACACATAGATAACTGTAACACGCTTTTGACAGTTGGTACTACAAAATGACGCATAGTTCACATATAGTTGCGTTTTTCATGTGGTCAAGTATATTTCTAATTGAGGAAGCAATTGTTTATTCACCGACTGATTATGTCACTAATTAGTTTAATATTAGAAGTAAAAAACATAAACTAATGATGTCATATGCATAAGAAATACAATTAGTTTGTTTACTAATGTTTACTGTTTTGGTTGCCATGGAAACTACGTTGGATGTATCACAAAATTAACCGCATAGTTGAATGCTACATAGACACTTATTCATCATATCAAAATTTCATCGTAATTCGATGCAAGGCCAATTTAAGGCCTTAGTGCACCTACTCCTTTGTTACTTTATCTACAAGCTCGTTGTGACGACAGTTGGGTTCTACAGCCGCTTTCATGCACGAACATCAATTAAAATAAGCGCTCCTTACACCTCCTCAACTTCGTAGGATGATGTTTCTGGGATCTGTGTGGAGATACAATGTCTTGTGTATGTGGCTGTAGCTTTCCGTACACAGATACGTCCTGGTTTACATTCATTTTCCTACATAATTGAATATATTCTATTCATGTATTTAAAAGTGTAGTAGTGTTGTTATAAGTGTTTATAGCAAATTGTAAACAACCCCAGGTGAAGAAACATTTCCAAAATAATATGTTTACACTTGATGAATAACTACATGCATTTCTGAGATGAGACGTTCTTTCTGTCTCAGTTTAATTTCTTAACATGATAGTTCTTTGTAAAAGGTATAAGTATTATATTCCAAGCACTAGCCTATGGCTATAACTTTATAAGCTTAGTAACTATGTAGTGAAATTTCCTAGAAGATTCCTTCTTTTATGTTTTTGTATGCTTCATTCATGCAGCATTATTTCGAGACATTTTTATAAGTTTATGTGTTACGCATGTCCATCTGTCCATCCCCCGTTTGTCCGTTCATGCGAACAATTACTCTTAATTGTTTCAGGATAACCACAAATCCATGTGAAAATCATTTGAGCGCCGCTGTACGATTTCCAACCTCTTCTTTAAGTGACGTCATTTCCAGAAAAATTCACATGTGACGTCAACATGTACTGCCAGTAAGCAATATTTGCCCCATATGGCAATATGAAAACGAAGTGACCATATGGAGTAATTTCTTGTTTTCTGTTTGCAAAAAGTAACATCACATGTTGCGTTTTATTGAAATGACGTCACCTACAGAAGAGGTTGTAAATTCAATAGCAGCGCTCATTAATAATTACTAGGGCCTAATATGAATAGACGAGGATAAATTTTAAGGGATACTTTTTAGATTTGGTGGACTTAATTGCCAGAAGTACCTTGGCATTTTACACTGTAGTTGTACAATACCAACAATAACGACAATATTGATTTCAGCGCTTTGATTTGCATTTGTAACATGCTGACATGTTTGATTGATTTCGATATTGATCTCAATTAAATCTCTCTGAAAACTTATGTAATTAATAAAACATGCTGTGTTCAAGCACATCTGTTTCCAAAGAAGCATGGAGTCAAATATTACTGGTGTAAAACATAAAGTTCAATCAGTATTACAACATATCAAAGATAAAGATAGATAAAGATAAACTTTCTTTAACGTCGCATATGATCAACAAGTAACATGAGCTACAAAGCTCGTATGCGACCAACAAGGTATCCACTTACAGATACTTACCTGGGCGTATTTATCTCCTGATACTACCCTTTATATACTGAGTGCCTAGCAAGGGAGCTACCAGTACCATTTTCCACGTATTTTGTATGACGCAATCAAAGCGTACACTCTTCCAACTGAGCTAGTGAGGCGGTTTAATTATCTGACAGAACGTTGATGTCCTGCTTTAAAGACATACAGAAACAAGGATAACATACACGCACGTGAAGTCATTAGATTTGAAATACTAGAATCAAAATGCTAGCGTGATAAAATGACATTGTCATATTATGAAACAAATTGCGTTAGAGGATTTGCGCGGCGTTATCCTTTCTATTACAATAAAATGATGATGTGCGTTACACGTGTGACCTTTACTTATCTGATTTCGAAAGATCCATATAATTTGACATTTGCTTTATCAAATAAGTCATGCCGATGTTTCCTCGAGCATACCAATAATCAATGCCGTTGTTTCCTCGACTACAGTATAAAACGCAAATGAAACGGACGTGTGGCTTTAACGTTTGACCTCCTTAAGTGCCTTATGTTTTGTGGATTGTTGTTTTTCCAGAGGTCTGCGTGGGGAGGCACTGTCTTGTGTATGTGACGTATTGTCCCTGTTTTAGATTAACGATAATTAATGCCTTAGTATACATATTAGTCTCTAATCAATGTTAGATTTCTCCTCGTCACCTCTAGTTGTGTTGTTACGTTATCGAGAAGCTTAAGTTCTACAGTTGACTTTTCTGACATGACGATTACTATACGCACATTCTATAATTTGTTATAATGCGATGCACGTCAGTTCCCATATCCATAGTATCAATGAGTGATGTTACAGCCTTAATACGTTCCTAAGAAAACGTGAGCACGCGAGCAGTTTAATTAAAAGCTCTGTCAAATGAAGTCTTCGAGTAATCTCTACCGAAACAAATAATTATGAATGTCGAAATGTATAAAATAAAGCAGAGTCAAGTCCTAAATGAAGCTTAATACGCTCGTAAGAAACTTCGGGATATGTTTCTATATATAACTAGATAATTATTATAAAAGTCCCGGTCATTAATTACAAGTTAAAGATTTATCTGGCTCATCTGACCCTAAACAATGTTCATGGGCTTCATCCAGTATTGTTGTTTCATAGTCTAAACATCATCAATAAGAACCATTGCCATGTTTAACCATTTAAAACAATATTGTTCAATCATATTACTAACAGACAAGACTAGTAAAAAAAACACCAGCTTGTTAAAAAACTGGATTTGTTTTAATTTTATGATAATACAAACGCCTTTTTTTCGACAAATAGAGAGAAATACATGTGTGATAATGCATTTATTGAAGTTTTAACTAGATAAAGTATATGTTTTATGAATAAGATAAACAAATGAACACACATATGAGCATAATATTTCTAAAATATACAAATTAATTACCCGTTTTGATGTCTCCCCTTACGTCTCAAAAATGCTGCATAATTATCATTTGGTTTTAGATATAAACAAGTTGTGAAATAAAACTATAAGAATACCATCATCACCTGTAAAACATGCATTGACCTGCCCATACATGGATAAACGGGTAGCCATTGTATCCATGATCGACAAACTGTTTCGAAAAGTTGATTATTAAAAATGATGGCATTGTAAGCAGATTCCAATCATTCAAGTACCCACAGCAACTTGTACCCATTTTACTGCTGAGAGCGCCAGACATTTCGCTCAATCAAAAACGTAATAAATCGAAACAATAAAAGCTGCGTCGCCTTTTAAAACATTCTGAATATTGTAACTTGTAGTGAGCATAAACATATTAGTTTTATTATTACAAATTATGAATAATTCATCATTTATTGACAAAAATAGCCCATGTAATTCCTCGTGAAGTAAATGATTGAGACGACAATAAAAAGCAACCAGTGGATGTTCTGAGATAAAATATGACAGAAACATTCATAAATAAGGGATTGCAACTGAAAAATGTCTGTATATACATGAAGGATTAAGGGATTTAAGTCTACGAACATCATCTGACTGACTGTAATATTTTATTTTTAAGCCTATGTAAACTTGTGCTTAACGCTGCAACTGACGAGAACGTCAGAGTACGTATAAGTCGGTATAAGGTGTGTATATATGTTGGAAATTAATGACCATATAGCGATTAAGTGTGAGGTTAGCTAGCTGTTAAATCGATTTAAACCCCCAGTATTTTTACTGACAGTTCCAAGGCTGTAATTCGCTGGTATGGTTATTATTTCTTTTTGTGTGTTGAATGTATGTTATATTTCCCTTTCCCTGTGCAATTCTTTCACTTTATATAGTGTTCAGGTTATTTCCTGCCCAATTTCGGCCTATTGTTGCCATCTGTCTTGACTTGTCCTGTGATCTTTTCCATCCATTAATCCCCCCCTCCTTCACTGTCCACTTTGTTTCTCCTAGTTATTCCTTATGGTCTGCCAGGCCATTCCTTGCGCCTCTGTTCCTTAATGTATGTACCCTTTAACCTCCTCAAGTGCCTTATGTTTTATGAATTGTTGTTTTCCCGGAGGTCTGTGCGAGGAGGCATTGTCTTATGTACGTGTCGTTCCATGTACCTACTTATCCTCTCTCTTGTATTTAGTAATTCAGTAAAACGTCGAATGACTACAAGAGTTATAAATTAAAATTAATATCCAGACATGTACTCGCAGCGCACCAATGTCATCATGCCATTGTCGATGTCAGTGCTACCTCTGGATTTGTAAGTAGGGTCTGCATCTAATAATTACGAAGTCGGATGTCTGTCCTAACACAAGGCTCGATAGTTGGTCTGAATTCCAAAATATAATCTTATTTTGTGGTTCAAAATTCAAGAAGTAGTTTATACAAACGTAGTTGCAAATCAACAGAGTTATCAGTGGTGCATCTAGCCAGTAATTAAGAACAGTTTATTAACGATCTCATTTTTTGTTCCTGAAATGTATTCGACATGGTACTGTGCGATAGTCGATGCCAGTGATAGCTAAGGGTTCGATATTAGGTCCTTACATGTATTCGATTATTACGAAAAGCCGAATAGCATGTCTCAATGCTTGCTCGGCACTAGTTTCAAACGTGTATTCGACACAGACGCTTGTGAATGTTGATGGCTGACTCTTTTTTCGATCGCTGTTTAATGTTGATCCGCGTTGTGGTGTTTTTTCAAATTCCCTGAACTACAAACATCCAATTAAATGCTTCCTGTTTCCACAACGTAGCCGACAATGACATGGAATATTAAATCAAGCCATGTGGCATACATTTCAGCTTGCTTGTTCCTGTACTGTAAATAATTGATACCTTACAGACAAAAGGAATGAATACACGTCTATTGGGATGCAGAATTTGAAACACTTCATCTATCGTCATAAATGTCATATTTTAGTATTAGATCAGCAACATTACTGAGTCGTAAATAAGGACATACAAGATTGTTATCTGTGTGACGCACAAACGAATACGTTTTGTTTGACGCTCAGGTGTTTAATATTACATTAATATTTGCATTTAAATAGTTGTGTAATGTAATCGCGAAAAAGCGACCGTACCAAAATAAACACCCATTATATACACAAAAGACTAGTAAGTGGAGTCAAACTCTCATGCGTACTGTTAAATAATTCTCTACGTAAACAACCCTCTCACACAATGTTCAAATATTATGCAACAGGGTCTAGTTTGCAATATAAATTTAGTTGCTCTTAAAATACGCGGATGCGGTCGCGAATGTCTATGTTGGTATTTCCCCCATATTGGTACCCATTGCGCCGCTTGGGGGCGCATTTTGCCTGTTACACTAACAGATAAGCAAATAGAAGTATTGCAATAAGTAGACTAATGGGAAATGTTAAAGTAAATCTTTGTCTCGAACATGATCATAATGATGTGATAATTATAGTTTTTTCGGCGCAGCCGCACTAACATGGTTTTGCTATTTGCATATCAGTGTTGTGTAAACCAATCAAATCTTACGTTAACCACCAAGACAATTTCTCTTCAACCTATCAACATTTGTAACCTTGACATGGATTGGTTAACATTTCGATAAAGGGTACATTACCATACAAAATCCACTGAATATCGGTGAATTTACCGAAATCATTTTTGGATCTGGAGTGACTAGCAATTGTAACATCTCGGCAATATTTTTATGTAGCACAACAAATGTTTACCTTCAAATTGCGCCGATCATCTTTTTTATAAAAGTTCTTGATTATTCTAGGTGTACAAATCGCGCCATCATTACATGCAATTTACAACCAATATTTAGTTTTATTTTGGAATATTACAAAATAAAGTTTGCTGTATAGTGATTAACTCCCGTAGAAGTTGTTCCTCATGATTCCTTTTCTCATTTATTGCCTTTACTGTGTCTGTGATCACTTGAAGTCTGACAAGAACATTCGGAGATCGCAGATGTAATAAATCACATAAAACAAACATGATTGATGAAGTGTTTTCTGATTTCGTCGATGTTATTATTGCTGCGTTTAATACGTTCACTGCCTAAGTCTTTTTTCTGACAAGACAATCGATACACACGCATGTAATAGTCTTAATTTGATGGGAAACATGTCAACTTCAATATTCCAGTTGATTGATGAAAAAAGGCGTCTTTGTGAAACTTAAGTGCGTGTTAACACGCTAGTTGTTTGTAAAACTCTTCATTAACTAAACATCTACGTATCTATTGACATTTACGATACAGAGGCGGAAGCATCATATAGATCTATTCGCAACTGGCCATGGTCGCCGTATCGACGCACATGAGAACAAGAGTCTTTACTAAACGGGCACAAAGGGATTTGTCAAACACAATCAAGACGTGTAAATTGTATCGTAGGCGCATTATTCAAATAGATAGATATATAGATGTTTTTATTTCCTCCAAATACGGAGAGCAGAACAATATATACAAGCAAAATTCGAAAACCAAAACTAAGCATGTGTATGTAGATACAGGTAATCATAGATAAAACATAAACATTGTATTGGAGCAAAATTAACAAAATAACTATTACTTACAGTCTTGAGTAGACTCGGTGTATAATTATTTAAATTAACATTTCAATGAAGAGAAGAAAAAAGGAGTTCAGTATAATATGAATAATTATAATATAATTGAATACTGGCTCATAACTAGATATATCGCTTAGAATGAAATAAAGTAAGGTAAAGTAGAGCCTGACACATTCAAGTCTGATGAATTGAATCACAGTATCACGCTAATGTCTCATGAACTGTAAACTTTTATATCACTTGGCATTAAAAGCATAAATGTTCTTCCAAAGAAATACAATATAACATGATATTAGATGTTTTTACAGGTGATGTAGCAACGTAGAAGATCAAAGTATGTATTTACACCTTCCTTATACGGATATTATGTTGATTTTAAATATTGATTGTAACTGAAAACATTTCGAACACATCTTTCGTATATTCACTAAAACGAACATAACGTTAACATAGTGTGAATTCCTGCAACATAACTACACATGAGATAAAATGAAAGTCATTTTAAATAAATTCTTTTTTTTTCAATAAATATTTTTGTTTTCCACGAAGCATTTATCAGCTGTATGTATCGCTGACAAAATGTTGCTTTTGTAATGGATATATATTTTGTAATTCCATTTCTACCAGGTCATTTAAACTAACAGTTCACAATATGAGGTGCTTCATTAGTATTTATTTACAATATTCTTAATTCTTAGTTTAAAATTATAACGCGATGCGAACACAATTTGTATTTAAAAATCATCTACTTGCTGAACTTCTTTAACCTTCTCAAGTGCCTTATGTTTTATGGAGTGTTGTTTTCCCGGAGGACTGTGTGGGGAGGCACTGTCATATGTATGTGGCGTTCCCTGTAGCTACATATTCTCTCTCTTTGCATTGTGCCACATAGGAGCTCAGTCGTTTTCTACAAGGAAATATGTGAACATTGAATTCTAGCATTCAATGAGCTTAATTGAATTTCATTCGGAAATATAAATTATATGATGAAATCTGTCTTAATATGTAGAAACATCATTAAAATCAGATTGCCGTCTACGGTCTGTCGATAGTGTTTGGTATTTTCTTGTCAGTACGTCAGCATTACACTTGATATTAGTTTAGTTCATGTTAAGCAGAAAGTCTTATGTCGTCTGAAGTTAAGCCCTACTTATCGAAGCTTGCGTCACTTGAATTATTAAAGTATGTTTGACGTCTATTGAGAGAGACAGTGCCTCCCCACACATACCTCCGGGAATACAACACTCCATAAAACATAAGGCACTCGAGGAGGTTAAAAGGTACATACGTTAAGGAACAGAGGGCGCAAAGAATGGCCAGGCAGACCATTTGACCTAATTGTAATCTAATTCTGAGGCATTTGTCTGAATGACATATGACCTATTTCCCTGTCATGGACAAGGCTTATGTTTAAACCGGTTGTAGAAGGTAAATGTATCGACTTCAATATTTTTATTTTCAAAATAAAACGTTCTTGTTTGTGCTACAGACTTGGACATGCTATCACAGCCATGAAGGCAGTCAAGTTATTTCACTTAAAATATCTCTGGTGTAGCAAATCGCAGGATTTTCAGTTTAGTTTAATCACATTTTGTGTGTTCTCTGGATTATTACAATACCCATAGTTGTATTAAGAAAAAACATATTGTTACATAACAAAAAAGCAAAAAGGTTGGGCAAGAAGTTATTTTAACATTCATAATTGCCCTTGTTAAGTATGACAACATTTTATCATTGACGAATAGCAGACAAAAAGAAAATGTAGGTGAGCATTTTATATATGAAGATATGAAGATATGCTTTATTTTCAAAATCCAATAAGCCTTGCAGCCCATGGGGACAACATATTTACAAATATATACAATCATATGTAAACATATGCGGAGAAGATTATGTTATTAATTATAACAATGTAACATAAATATAATTATAATTGAAACAATCATGTTATGTATATATAGATGTACGATGAAAAACACGTCCTTAGCACAATTTGATAATGATTATTCATTCAATACATCACTTATTATCAAGAATTCAATAAATCGAAAGATTAAAAACAAAAGCAAAACACAAAAACCGCACAGTTTCCTGTCGAAACGAAATACATGGTCATAATTAAGTACAGTGAACTGCTTTGGAAGTTTAAAAGGCAATTTCTAAATTGCCCAATACGGACTTTTGTCTCTGAATTTGTAAAATATATATGACAGATCAAATTCACAATAAAGTCAATGCCCAAGTTCTGTGGAATGATGTTTTGATCAAGATTACTAAAGAACAATTTTGAATTTGATTCATAGTTCAATCTTTGATAGAGGACATTGAGAGGAAGTGTAGTTTATCAGAATATGTTTTGCTTTGAACCAACGTACAATGGTGTGGAACATTTGCAGGATATGGACAGTGCAAGAGTTACGTCTCTTTCTTACTTTTTATTTGAATCCGGAGTACCTGAAAAACACAAGAAATATCTTAAAAAAGATGGTCGGCGCAATTTGAGGGTTAAGATTTGTTGTGCAAGATAAACAAAACGTGCATAGATGTTACGATTGCTGTTCACTCTAGATCCAAAATGGATTTCGGTAAATCAGTGGATTTCGTAATGATAAAGTACCCTTAATCGAAAGGTTAACTAATCCGCGTCAAGGTTACAAACGTTGTCCGGTTGAAGAGAAATTGCCTTGGTGGTTAACGTAAGATTTTACGCCGATTAAGGGAATTTACTTATCTACATGATCATGGAGTAATGCAATACCGTACATAGTTCATCAATTAACATATTCATCATTAGCTTTGCTGTCTAGAACATTAACTGTATTCCATTTGTCACGGTACCGACTAAGTCAAAATAAGGGGAGAGGATGTGTAAGCGGCAGTGTAGCTCAGTCGGTAGAGCATTCGCCCTGTAAGCGAAAGGCCCCGGGTTCGAGTCCCGGTCAGGTCTCACCCTGTGACATGTGGCGCCCAACGTGGGACCGTGACAGCATTGCTTGGAATAGTTTAAGACACACGCTTTGTAAATTACATGCATCCTTGGTGCTGGAATTCTGAAATTCGAAGACGAATGTCCAGTTTCGCAGGCGTGTATGTCACGGTACCTACTAATGAACAGTTCCTCGAACTACTATGTTTATGACTATATAACAGACACCTTCTCAATTTTTCCAGCTTCCACACAAATACTATGCTCTTACGGTGGCCGTACAAGTATGAGTGTTGTAGTTATTTGTAAGATAAGATTTCTTCATGGTATTCATAAACCAAAGCAAAATGAAACAGCGAACATATATAATGCAGTACTCAGACGGTCAATTATGGAGTGTTTGTCTGGCGGCAATGACAAAGCGCATAACTACTATAAGTGAGAGATACAGACACGGCACTTATTTTCGTAAATAATTAATACATTTTCGCACCGTTCGACTGTTAACAATATGCCTTGGAGATTCATTAGTTGCATTATACTCGGTCACATATCGCGGGTGTTGTAATTAAAACGCAATCATGTCTGTGGTTTAACACTTGGGCGTACAAGTGCACTCGATGTCTATCACGTGTATAAGGATTCGAAATTATTTTGGATGACTTGTCCTTGGTATTGGACATTTATCTCGTATATAAGACATTTTACAATTTGTATACTCAAAAATATTAGGATACTCGAATAACGATGTACGAGCTAGCTCGTTATTCGACTCCATGTATGTATTCGCCGCGGTCAAGTTCGAATGCTGATGTCAGTGCTAGCTCTGGGTTCGCTACTAGGTCTGTATTCAAATATTTAGAAAACTCGAATAACGATGTACGAGCTGGCTTTCCATTCGATTCAAGATATGTATTCGCCACGGTAATGATCGAATTTTGATATCAGTGCTAGCTCTGGTTTCGCTACTAGGGTTGTATTCAAATACTTAGAAAACTAGAATAACGATGTACGAGCTGGCTCTCTTTTCGACTCATGATATATATTCGCCACGGTTATGTTCGAATGTTGATGTCAGTGCTAGCTCTGGGTTCGCTACTAGGGCTGTATTCAAATACTTAGAAAACTAGAATAACGATGTACGAGCTGGCTTTCCATTCGATTCAAGATATATATTCGCCACGGTAATGTTCGAATGTTGATGTCAGTGCTAGCTCTGGGTTTGCTACTAGGGCTGTATTCAAATACTTAGAAAACTAGAATAACGATGTACGAGCTGGCTTTCCATTCGATTCAAGATATGTATTCGCCACGGTAATGTTCGAATGTTGATGTCAGTGCTAGCTCTGGGTTTGCTACTAGGTCTGTATTCAAATACTTAGAAAACTAGAATAACGATGTACGAGCTGGCTTTCCATTCGATTCAAGATATATATTCGCCACGGTAATGTTCGAATGTTGATGTCAGTGCTAGCTCTGGGTTTGCTACTAGGGCTGTATTCAAATACTTAGAAAACTAGAATAACGATGTACGAGCTGGCTTTCCATTCGATTCAAGATATGTATTCGCCACGGTAATGTTCGAATGTTGATGTCAGTGCTAGCTCTGGGTTTGCTACTAGGTCTGTATCCAAATTCTTAGAAAACTAGAATAACGATGTACGAGCTGGCTCTCTTTTCGACTCATGATATATATTCGCCACGGTAATGTTCGAATGTTGATATCAGTGCTAGCTCTGGTTTCGCTACTAGGGTTGTATTCAAATACTTAGAAAACTAGAATAACGATGTACGAGCTAGCTTTCCATTCGATTCAAGATATGTATTCGCCACGGTAATGTTCGAATGTTGATGTCAGTGCTAGCTCTGGGTTCGCTACTAGGGCTGTATTCAAATCTTTAGAAAAGTCGAATAACGATGTACGAGCTGCATGGCTCTCTTTTCGACTCATGATATATATTCGCCACGGTAATGTTCGAATGTTGATGTCAGTGCTAGCTCTGGTTTCGCTACTAGGGCTGTATTCAAATATTTAGAACAGACTGTATTAATTAAAACTTCTACATAATTATTCTACTTTCGTTTTTTGTTAATTTAACGATGTCCTTAAAACTATGATATGCCAATGAAGATATAAATATCACGTATCGAATTAATTTATTTGGCTATAAGTACTGACATTTTCTGAAACTAATTTGTATATAAATTGCATAGTACGTACTAATTCCGTTTACAAACGTAACTGGGTATTACTTCAGACACATAACTTCCGATAGTTATAAATAATTCAGTCTAAGCATGAGGCCATATCTCTGTTACGATGCATGATACGTGCTCATGTAAAAATACAATGATCGTTATTTATTCTCGTGAGACAACGAACAGAGAGTCGCAATGTTCGTGTGTCCCAAAACCTATAATTTGTTCGACTTTGATTAAAGAGTTTGGAGTACAATTTCAAAATCGAACACAGATGGCGCCAAAACAATGGCCACATCCATTTTTTTACTGTTATTTCAGAAATCAACTTCCAATTTGTCTGGCTTGCAAATTAAACTGATATTAAACTAGTTTAATTCCGCAAGAAATTTGCTGAACGATGATACTGTAAAAAGCTTTCCGCTAAATAACGTCAATCGGAGAGGAGTTATTCGTACCCTACATGCAGGCATTTTTCCAACCATTCGTCCGCTTGAAGCATGGATATCTATTCGACAAGCATGTCCTGTATGTATCGTAACCTAGATCACAATCAACTCATCGTTAACAAGAAATATCTTGAAAAAAGATGGTTAAGAAGGATATGATTTGTTGTGCAATATAAAAAATGCCGAGAAGTTTGCTGGTCACTCCAAATAAATTGATTTCGGTAAATTCACCGAAATTAAGAGGATTTCGGTAAGGTAACGTACCTCTTATCGAAAGGTTAACCAATCCGCGTCAAGGTAACAAATGTTGTGCGGTTGAAGAGAAATTGCCTTGGTGGTTAACGTAAGATTTGATTGGTTTACACAACACCGATTTGCAAATAGCAAAACCATGTTAGTACGGCTGTGCCGACAAAAAGCCCACTGAAAAAACGTCCAGCGGAGAGAGTTATTCGTATCTTACTTCCAGGCAGTTTTACCGCCTGAAGCATGGATATCTATTCGACACGCATGTCCTGTATGTATCCTAACTAGATCATGATCAACTCTTCATTAAAAACAAGCAAAATACCATGTCCACCATTGTCACTGTCATCCTTTTATCCACATGTTTACACGTTCCTAACATGATCATTGATGCCATCATCTATGTTAGTTTGCAAACACATATTGACGCCGGGGAGCGCTATTCGGAGACAGCGTTATACGGTCCTAGGGCACATAACTGATGTGAAACCTTGGAATACTTACCACTTTCGGAAAACACAACCTTTTGGAAATTGAAAGCTTCATTTCTGTCCATTTGTGAGAAATATCATCATATACATGTATGGACATAACTTTTAAAAACTAAAATGCAACATTATATAATTATGGAGGATGAGAGCATATAATGTTAACCCGGTAAAGTTAATGTTAATCGATGCGTAAGCCTAAACATTTCCAGGGTTAACATTATATGATATCACCCTGAACGGTATCTGATATTTATCTTATTATACCGAACAAATCTTTAATATTAAAATATAAAACAATTAGTACGTCTTACATTCGTTGAACTCCCGTATGTATATTTATCTATTATACTTTTCCCTAAATGATCTCTAGTTTAAACCCACAGTTTACCAAACCGAGTATGTGTGGACTTAGAACTTTTGGCAAGTATACTCTTATACAGATAAGGCTTTTACACAAAGAACGTTTGGTAAGTATAACATACTTACCTCTTATACAGACAAGGCTTTTACACAAGAGATATGTTTGCACTTTATTAATGTTTCAAGCCCCTTAAACGGCAAAGAAGGAATATAAAGATAAACAAGCAGCAATTACTTATTATGATAAGGTATATAATGAATACTTCCATTCTAAAGTATGTCCCTAGTTCACTATAACATTGGGTATCCACATATTGATATCAGCCTCAAAAGTAGGCAATAAATATCTTATTCACCATGCGTACAATGTATCAAATCTCAAAAGAAGAAAACGTCATTGAACTGACCAACATTGAGCTATATCGCAAGACATAAACAACGGTCCAGACATCATAACTTATTGCTTATATCTTGCATTATCCCACGAGTAAATCAGAGATCATAATCTAAGGTATTTACTAATACATTGATTGTCTTTATTCGTGTTTATTACTGATAGTGATCCTGAGACTCCTACTCCTGACACTAATACTCGAAAATGATTCCATTGCACGTCTGGAGACGGGCGTAGAAGGACAGATGTGTCAGTCGTCGTTTTAGCGATATAAGCCAATGGAAGTATCTGTATATAAAAACATAATTACAAAAACCGTATTGATTATGCCTTCCCTTCACGTTTCCAGGGTTCATTACGTTGCATTTGAGACAAGTACACAGAAGAACAAGAGACAGGAATTGAGCATTAGCAAATAATTATATGCCATGATTGTGTTTAATATTGGCATTTCATTCCACATTGATCGAGGTGCCTCTAAATAATATGGAATTAACGCCATCACAAGTGATGTAGTACAATAACCAAATGCTTGCGTAGGCTTGCAAATTACATTACATTTAACAACAGTTATCTAACAGAAGTCACTTCCGTGACACTCATCAAGTGTTGTTTTTTTTAAATCTTACTTCCAGTATAGTGCTGTGAGATTGACCGCGAACAAGTGCATGAACTTTAAGGACTGATCCATGCCAATTTAGGTTAGGAAATGCTCTCGTGCGTAAAGCTATCACTGCTGTTTGGTTAACCTTTCTATCAAAACACAACAGCGGCTTTTTCTCCCTCAAGCTTACGGACAAACAAGAACATTTCAGTACACTTATTTTGAAATGTAACGGTCCAGGTCATACATTTCTTACACTCGCGGTTAATAAAACCGCACTATACATTTACACGCCTTCGTCTGATTGGAACAACAACATTTTGATATGTGTTGAAAATGTTTCAATGAGTGTAAAATTCAAGAATCGGGGAATGTAGTTCCACATTGGATTGCTTATGCCTTATGTTAAATGTAAAAGTTGTGAACAAATACTAAAACCCGATCGTCTAGAACTTGCATAACTTTCCAAAGCTTACAATAAGGAGCATTGGAACATTTGCAACGCATTACAAAAAATGTGAGGTTCCTATGAGATGCAGGCGTGTTATAACAGCTTTTACACCACTAAATCTTAAACTATAAATGATGTACGACGTAGTGATACATTATAGCAGAGACGAACGTGACACTGTCTTGGGTTCCTTTCTCTCGACATTGACTGAGTAGTGTGTCAAGCTAAAATACCATGTGTCTTAAATCTTTGAACCAAGCTCTGAGATGTCTGATTATGTTCTATAAACGTGAATGTATTGAATGGATAACGCTGTTTTTCAACAATAGTTCAGTTATATGTGGCTGTCATTTAACCTAACCACGTCTTGGGTTGCCATCCAATATTAACCTGTTCTTCTGCAAGCAACCGATAATTTCTCCACAAGAATCAGCCGTTTCATTAACCTTCTTAATGAACTTCTTAGCTGAAGAAAGTTCTTGAGACATTTCTTTGTTAAGAAAAGCGTTTCAGTAAACTTTTCTTAGTTAGGAATTTCTCTATTTTTTGCGTTATTGTGTAAATATGGCTGCCCTCTTTATCTATAATGTAAGCCGACGACGGGTACATAAAAATCTTAAGAAAATGAATTGAAGAAAATTAATTTAATGCGTTTTGCAACGGTTTAGGAAATTAGTAAATTTCTTAAATTGAAAATTTAAGATAAAAAAAGATTTAAGATAAGAATGGTGATGAAACAGGACCCTGAGGCGGGGGACAAATGTCTGTTGGTGTATTATCTTCATGCAAGTTGTTACGGAGAACATACGCCTTGCTTGGGTATTCGGGCATAAAACCTCCAGTTTGACTGACTGAGCTAATCCGATGCCTTACAAAAATAAGTTGCATAGTCCGTAAATCATAACCTAAAGTGGATATAATTTAATTATTTTCTGTGATTATTATTGTCGTAAAATACACTAATACAATAAAGCTATTTGTTTTGTGGTAATAATGATAGATCTATCAGCTAATGCACAGAGTATTTGCAAACGAATTACCCAGAATCAGTACCCTCTATGGATGTTTGTCTGCATATACCTATCATTTTACAATATTGTCAGCGATTGAAAGAATCTGTAAATTGATCCTTGACATTATCAGTGTAGTACACAGCTTCATTCTAGTCAAAATCGTGTTACATTATGAATAGATACTTAATAACTACGAAATTTAGAATTAGCTCAAAGCCATTAACCAATTACAATTTAGATTAAAATAGAAAGCAATTTGACATTTCATTTCTGAGGCATACACAAACATGGTTTTCTCAGAATGCAAAATAGTATTGATAATTAAAAGCTAAAACTGTATGCATTAAAGTCAGCTAGGATAAACTGTAGTTGTTTGACACAAATCAAGATCTTACGGTAAGATTTGATAGCCTCAAACGGTGATACTCACCAGAGTAAGTGTGTGAAGATTTGCGCACAGCAGAAGAAGTACATGCAGTTCAAATGGAAATAAATCACCGAATGTTGATTAAACGACTTCAAAATACATCGTCGAGTTGAAAGAAAGCATGCCGATCAATGTGGAAGATTGTGCAAATTACCTGACATTGACTGTGAGCCTACTGGGGATTTCCAATTTTAATCAGAATGCATTGCTAGTGTAAGGAGTATGTATGCAGGAAAACACGGCTTTGAAATCATTAGTAGCGAACGATTGCAAACATAAATATCTTTTAAATTGCATCTTTCAGATAGTGTTCGTGAACAGAGAAAGAAATTAAAACATTTGATGGCGCTATTTGTTTCAATAAACGTTTTTTTTTTGCAAATTCGTTAGAACTGGATCTTGATTTGTGCTGTATTTCTGAGAAAAACGCAATAAAGATGACGTCTTGTTTGCACATTATGACACACATTATTTCAATAAAACATTTATAATTCAGCGGCAAGCAGAAGCAAAACAATTATCGTAATCATTGAGTCGGCCCCATTAAAAGACTAATATACATTTATTTGTAAAATATTATTGTATCTGAAAACATATTTGCTGTATTAAAGTTTTGAAACTCAGAATATTTTGTAGATCTAGTTTTGATGACATTATTAAAAGTGCTGTAATTCCCTAACAAAATGTCATTTGGCAATATGTGCAGTATTTGACCTAAAATATCCCTGAATTCAGAAATGTTAATAACTCAATTTGTGTTAGATATGTCATTATGGCCAAAAATCTCAGAGACTTCCACAATTGTGTAGTCGTGTTCAATGAAAACCCACCTGCTTCGTTATTTACTTGACCTGCGACACGACAAAACCTGTCTCAGTGACCAAAGTCCGTTTTCATGTTTTTACACTGACTGACACACACATATCTTTCAACGTTCATTCAATATCAAAAGCATTAAAATCGGACATGTACTTTTCTAATTATAGCAATTCCAAGAAAAGATGCAATAGTACGCTAGAAAATGATGACATCGCGTCAGAAGGTACATAATCATACCTTTTTCTTTATGTCTGCTCTTCAACTGGAAAAAACAAGTCATGTAAAAGATACCTGCTTAAACATTATTTCTACCTTCGCTTAATTCTATACATCACACTTAAGCCTCCAAAACATATTCGGACGTAGCGCTTATTTAGTGACGTCAAAACTTTTATTGGGAAATACTCGACGTCACAACAAAGCACCAATACAGGTTTTGTCATGGCCGCTCATTTTTTACATACGGGGGAAAGTTTTGAGACAACATCAATTTAACAATGTTCCTTTGACAAATCGTTATGAAACTTAAGCATATATGAGAATATTTTATTTCGAAGGCTTATGTTCAGATTATTATATCGTATATACAAACTTAGTGACTGCTTTTCAATAACATGGCGTGATTTTTGGAGAACGTCCTTTCCAATGACCTGCTGATTTTCCACGTCACGCAAGTCAAAGAGTGATGGCTCGTCAACAAGACCGCCATATTGTCCTTACGTACCTCCGAGATCACTTTAAAACAGCAACACGGACTGTCCATGAAAGAAGAGAATATAATCAGCAGCGTATTAGACGATCCACCGAGCGTCGACGTCTGTTAGATGCCTGAATTACAGCCCATGGTCTATATAGGAGGAACGTGTTGACACCAGAGAGGTGACGTCACCGTGGGTCGTGGTGTCGTCGGCATCTACGGAGGACGCAAAGTCAGTTTAAATGTGTTCTTTTCATTGATGAGTCTGGATTTTGTATAAATATGATTGATGGGAGGTGTTGCCGAGGTGAGCTTTAGGGAAATTGCGTCAGACTTAATGCACGGTCGGGAGGGGGAAGTGTAATAGTCTATTACTTTATTATAGAATGAAACGGTATATCATAGCACCACAAAACCGTTCGTTGTGCCCTTTCTTCGCGATCACCGTGTCATCACGTTGTTCCAGCAGAACAACGTTAAGCAGTATTCAAGTTCTGCCCTGGTGAGCATATTCGCAAGACCATGTCCCATTGAACATGTATGGGACCAGTTTGAGCGGGGAAGTGTACAATGGACGTCACGTCATAAACAACAAGGCACAGTTAGTGTAGACACTGATAAACGAGTGGGGTGACATCCCACAACACAGGATTCAGCGTTTCATTTGCATTATGATGCGTAGATGTCAGTCTGTATTAGACGCAAACTTGTTGATGATATGCGACGTTAAAGAAAGCTTATATTTATCTTTATCTATCTTTAAAAGTAGAGCAATCTAAAAATATAAAATTTCATTTCATGGTGCGTTTTCATTGATCGCCAGTATAGTTAAACATATTCATAAAACATAAGATATTTTCGGTTTACACAAACTGTACTATTTTTTGTTTTATGTAATAATACTCGTCCTAAAATTCTTGATATGTAAGTCGTGGTTAACTGATGTATTCATTCATGAATATTTAATTACTCAAACGTACACAAACTTAAGCACTGGCGAATTTATATCTAAGGGGGGTAATAAAACTGACGCAAAACAGCATTGTTATTGTTACTTCCCTTCCTGGTTATAGACACATTTAAATATTTGAGAATACACGTGATTATGTCTGTTGTATTAGCGAGTCTAGTTATATAGCGTGTTGTTTCTTATCTGTTTGCATGTAACAAATAATAGACGTTTTATGCGCAAAATCCCGTATGTTTATACCCGGTTACCACTTGAATAATAGAAGCGCATTTGTATATGCTCCTCACTTAAACTATCAAAGACTTACAACATGAGGCCATTCAGAGAGGTTTGTTGTACCATTTAGTCGTACTAGCAACATGAAGGAGGCTTTCTTCCAATCCACCATTGTGATATGGTGACTGCGCCATCATTGGCAGTTTTCGTTGCTGTGATCTCCTCCATCAGCATTTAAGAGAATGAAGATGATTGTAACTATTCAAGCGGAACGGCGTGTTTGCGCTTGGGTACATTATCGTCGTGAGCCTGCATTCTCGAGCAGCGTTTTAACAAAATATACTTAACTGTTTAATTTTTACTATTGTTTACATATTAATTTAGTTCTGGAAAGTTATTTAGAATCACCTGTTTTTTAACGACAGAATTTGTAAAAACTGTAATACAGAAATGATGGAAAACGAACATCATTTTCTATCAATTTGCTCAAAATTCTCCGATGTAAGCGCAAAATATATAAAAAAAAATACTATTACACATGGCCCACGAAACAAAAATTGTCTAATCTTATGACAGCAACTTCAAAAATTATTGTCACCAATTTGGCCAAATATATATTCTACGCCAATCTTATTAGAAATTGAATAATTTTATGTTCATATTTTGATAAATGCAATGAAACATCATGTGCTCTTCAGAAGATCTATGCCTTTTGTCACATATATTTTGTATAAATGCCATAAACCATGTTAATATGTTTTAATGCAATAAACTATTTGTATTGTTAGTCGTAATTTACAATACAATACAATATCATTTATTGCATAAAACATATTACAATGTTTATAGCAAACAATAATCTATTCTATACAACATGTAGAAGAAATACATGGATTTTCAAAGAGCATACACATTTTACATCATTTTCATACATTTGTTTGATTTCTACATAAATTGGCAAAGTAAATAAATTTCGCAAGATTACAGGTAGTTTAAGCATTATAAGCTGCACTATTTTCTTCCATGCGGAAAGCTGCGTCAGTCTGTTAGACGAGGTGCGTGTGATCGATAAGTTAAATGATCGATAAGTTAAGTGATCGAAAGGTTAAGTTATCGATAAGTTAAATGATCGATAAGTTAAGTGATCGAAAGGTTAAGTTATCGATAAGTTAAATGATCGATAAGTTAAGTGATCGATAAATTAAGTGATCGATAAGTTAAGGGATCGATAAGTTAAATGTATCAGTATTCATCCGTAATACATAGTTCCTACATCTACAATATTTACCTTCCCTGTTCTGAATTGTAGGCAAATTTCCTTTAAGTTTATAGGGAATATAATGTAAACGATAATAAAACTAATCTGATAAATAAAAAATAACTTATTAATTATGCTCATGTGGGCATTTGGCTCAGTAAGTTGAAGAAAACGTGGTTGTCACATGCAAATTCTCTTGGTATTTTCTCAATTATCACCTTTTTGGAAATTACCCCTATAAGGGCTTATCAGTTTTGCCTACCAAAATGGCCGACAGTAAAGGACAAGGGAGGTAAATATTGTAGATGTTACATCATGTAGGAACTATGTATTGTTCTATAGTCTCTTGTCGCTTTCGCTCTCGTTGACATTTCTATTTTATAAAGGACAGTAGTTTAGATAAGCTTAATAAATGGAGTATTGTTTCTGAATACAACACCTTTTTAATATTGGCCCTTAAATGTGCCTTAGGTTTTGAATTCAATTCATTTTAAAAAATAAAAAGTAAATAGATAAGTGACTTACAAAAACTGTGAGTATATGTATTCTTTTCATAAGATTTATCTTGTGAGTTGGAGTTGTATAATATATACTTCCTCCCATTGTCTATATGTTATCAACGAATTAGGCTCCGAGTCTTCCGTAGTGTGTTCATGATCCTTATCAACCTCTGTGTAGCCCTTCAATCACTGACCACATGATAGCTGTCATGTTACATCAACTCAAAGGGTCTGTAGTGTAACTGTAGCTGTATTCCTGCTGAGGTGTTACTGCATAATCGACCAAGATTCCTATCTCAGGGGCCAACACGAGTACACAGTCTGTAGTTTATATAGAATGTGACATAAAAACAGTGTTAGACATTCATTGTCCCAACAGTGTCGTTCATGATGTTCGCTTTGAAGTCACACATTCAAAAATTCCAATTGTACATGGGTTGTGCTTTTTCAACTTAGTGACTTGGAAGTGGACTTATACAACTGAAATAAAATGTTAGCTTTGCTTGCCAAATACTGTATTCTTGAGTACATGCTGTATTAGCTCTCAGAATGCTATCAAGATCTGATAAGAAACGCATGCAATGTAGTTAAGATAATAAAGCGTGAAGGGTTTAAGGGTCAGAGTCGGGGTAATAAAACGATTGCTTGCAGAGGTGCTAATAGCCTGTACCGTTAGATGCTCCAGCAGAATTTACAGAAATCCGTGTAAAACTGCATGAGCCCCTTCTCAAATTATATGCATACCAGAGATAACTAGACCAGAACGAGGCTTAGCAGACACAGATGTAAACATTCTACTGATATGTCTACTCCACTGGACAGTGGTCAAATTCTTAGAAAGAAAGGTTCTAATTTTCATTGTTGCGTACCGTTTTGTAACTCTGATTCGAGATATGATCCAACAATTCATTTTCATCATATCCCAAAAGATGAAGAATTAAAACAACAATGGATTGAAAAGATAAGGAGGGATGAAGGACCATTATTTAGAGTAAGATATAATTCGTCACATTCATTTAACTTTTCATTTGTTACATCCATTTAACTTTAACGTAAATTAGTTATTTCTTATACTCGTGAATTATAATGAATTATCACTGACGTGATAAATTAGCAAATGCCCATAAAATAGACTTGTGGAATTAATAATAGTCTATACTGATTCATTACCGTATTTATCTGAAAAAGAAATGATGGCGGATTCTCAGGTTGCATACAAATTATTTTCAGATTTCAACAGGAACAGTGGTATGTTCTAAACACTTTGGTAAAGACAATTATGTTGGATGGACTCCTATTCGAAAAAGACTAAAGAAAGGTGCTGTGCCATCTGTGTTTAACTGGTCACAAGAAAAAACAACTAGGCGAGCTTTGAATAGGAAAGTTCTATCTTCCAAGAAAAGAAAACATACGGAATCGTAAGTTTTCAGCAAGACTTTTTAATAAATTCAGTTAACATTGACAAAATATACACAGACATATATATAGATTTGCAAATCAATATGAGATTAATTACATACAATATGTTTTACATTTTCCCATATGTATTGAATATTTGATCTCTGTTTATCTTTTCTGGGATGCAAGCATTGAACCTTTAATGAAGGATACATTTCTTTTTCAGAGAAGAATGTGGATTAACTGAAACTTATGGCCAAACATCTACAGAAGAACAGTGTTTACCTTGTGAAGAGCAAACAAAACAAATATGCATAGACAAAACGGAATAATAGAGTTTGAAAGAAGATCTGGAACAAAAAAGTGCTCAGTGTAATGTATTAGAAAAGCAACTAAAACTTGAAAAGTTCAACGTAAATAGATTTAGCATCGATGCATGTCTCATTCAGTTTTATACCGGCTTTCCAAATTATAACTCTTATGTAACATTTTTCAAATGCATCGTACCTTCCGCTCAAAATATGCGTAGCATGTATTACCGTGGAAGCGAAGTGGTCAGTCAATCAGGAAGGAAGAGAAATATGCTTCTGATAGATAAACTTTTCATGTTTCTTTGTCGTTTTCTGACCTCTTGGTAAATGCCATGTTTGCGGTAAAGAATTACTTGCAACATCTTCTGGAATAGCTTTCATGTTGAGATTCTTGTATTTTGCCAATGTGTACAAGATGCCAGTCACATGACCACATGCTTTTGAAAGGCCTATTGGACAGGTGCATGTAGAAGCTGTGACTATTGTCTCTTCATCTCGTGAGATCAAACCAACCTGCAAATATACAATAATGCACAACTCAAGTTCATGAATATCGTTAACTTTTTTCCATAGTGTGTTGCACTATTTATATAATGTGTTGTTTAATCATATTTTGTGTATCTTTCATTTATTTAGTAATAAATGTCAATTACTTTCATCTGATGTGGACTTTCAATTTTTCTTTGTGACTTGTGGCATTTTCCATCTATCACACATCCATCTGCTGAAATATTACAAAATTGTTTCAAAAGTCATGCTCAATGTTCTCTTATTCTAGGCAATACGGTAATATACTAAGAACCAAGAATCAAACATCTGATAATAATTATTTATGCCTAATTACATTCTCATTAACGGTTTTGTTTACACTACAAATCTGACCAGTTGAATTGTATAAACAAATTGTGCTGCCTTAGCACTGTATAGATAAGATAATACTTAGGTCAAATGGATTAAACGATGTACAAAAAGTCTAAAAATAAATGAATGTAACTTACCTTTTAAAACATGTATGTATCCTTCACTAAAATATTTAAATGCCTTGTCGATAGATTTTTCACCGGGCGATTCTTTGTGAGATTTAATGTAACTTTCAACAAATGAAAACGTTAACTCTGGGATAACGCTTACATCTCTATTGCTATACAAAGCCATTGTTGTATGCCAGCTTTGCCTCGTTCTGAGAATCTGATTAATTATTCATGAGGGCATATTAAGAAGGGTCTAAGAAAAAAACAGCAATTGATATTAATAAAAAGTATAAGCATCAAAACAACAAGATAACAACATCAGCAACAGGAACGACAATGGTAGCAGCAGCAACACCAACAACCATAACAGCAGTTAAATTAACATTTTTTAGATTTTTGTAGTTTGAGATTAGCTTTCGAGTTTATATGTTTCATCATTTTTATAACTTTCATTATATAACTGACCATGATTTCAACTAATCGAAAATTACTACATAAGCTCCATCATTGAAGGGGTAATCTAAACTACATGGGGGCAACACGAAATCGAGTTTAGATCTACCAACAAACAAATGTCAATCTTTTTGTCCCCCTGAAAGAGCGGGGGCATAAAAAGACAATCCCAAACTTTCCGCATTGAAATTTACCTACATACCACATGCATTGAGAAATCTGGTCAGTCGTCTATATTTTTGGCTTATCAGATGGTGTTCAGAAATGAATTGGTTGCATGTTGTGAATCCAGCCAGACTGGCCCCTAATTGACTTCACGGTGATTCAGGAGATATGATAATAACTCAGATCAGTTCCGATGGAAATTCTGGGGCTAAACTACAGAGTGTGTGTATTGTTTTTTTTCAACTTGGTTATCTAGATATGGCACTATCTGCACTAGACTAGTACAAAAAAATGTATATACTAATCACAAGCGCTAAGCTGTTGTTTCATCTAGGTTTGTATGTGCATGCTTTTAAGGAAATTTTATCAGGTTGGGACAAGTACCATCTATGGAGACTTATGATTTTCTCACCAAGCTTTGTAATACTACAGTTAAACGCATAAAACAAGCAGCTAACCAAACGATTGATAATAGTGGTTGCTTATATCACAGACGGCTGCAGATGTTGGGTTGAAATCCAAACAAAATGTCTGTATCTACATTCTCAGTATACAACTCGTGACATGTACTATTTAAAAGCATGATTAATTATCTCTTTTAGACCAATAATTTGAAAACGGTCAAGTCATTTTCGACCAAATTATCTTTCTCATAATACTGTTTAAAATTAGTTGCAATTTATATATACACGTATTGCATATACATTTGCAATAAAGGCTTATTTTGCACTACTTAAATCAATTATAACATCAAAAAATACTGGCATTAAAATTTGATGCAATAGTTTTGGCAATACACTCAGCAAAATTTCTAATTGGTCACTTGGATTTTATTGATATTATTTAACAGGGAATGAAAATTTAACAAGGCAAACACCATCACATAAATACTTTCTTCGTACAACTGTTCTGAATTCATTAATCCATATTGATTCTCACATGAATTTTACGACAGATCAACACTAATAACCCTAAAATTAAAAGTCATAAAACGGATATATATGGTATGGTCTCTTCAATAAATATGAAGTGACCAATTAGAAATTTTGTTGAGTGTATATGTCATTTTATTAACTTTCACCACCTCATTTTTGCTCAGCCTGTATGATCGCCGTGCAATCTCTATTTGCTGTATTCTGCAGCAACTTTTGTACTTGTGAACTATATTGAAACAGACTATTATGACCGTGTCTCTGACTAATCACACTACGGAGTTATTTGTACCCAGTCTCCTTCGCAGTGATCTCCCCTTACATATCTCGGTGTTTCTGTTGTATAGAGTAATTGAATGATCGGCAGTCGTACCATTTATTTATGTTGTACAACAAATGTTAACCTTCAGATTGCAACAATTTGCAAACTGCAAGTTTCGCCGACCATTTTTTTCAAAGATATTTCTGACCTAGTCAGTAGCGAGACTAAACATAATCACTGATACGGGATCTAAGTTTGACAATTTCCCCGACAACACCTTATCATATTATTTGATACGTATGTATACTATTCGTGCTGA
Source organism: Mactromeris polynyma (assembly GCA_032209605.1). Lineage (NCBI taxonomy): Eukaryota > Metazoa > Mollusca > Bivalvia > Venerida > Mactridae > Mactromeris > Mactromeris polynyma. Next base: position 17,617,789 of record JASFXZ010000013.1, read on the forward strand.
GTCAAACTGATTGTTGTAGTCAATAATTGACATGTTCACATATCTGATAAAAAGATCTTATCAGCATAGATTTAATCGGAAATGATTCTTGAATCTTAAGTCGATACTTATATATCAGCAATGATGAAACTAGATAATAATACTGATATAGATCAATGTTAGACAGTTTCCTGTGTGTTTTCATTAGCAAGTTGGTGGTTTCTATTTGGTTCGCTATATATTCATATGCAAAATTTTCGAGATAGCAATTGGACAGTTTGTGTGCAGTGTGAATTTATAGTAAAAACAACCGGATACCTGTTTGCAGCATCAGTGAAGTGGGTAAGTTTCTGTGTAAAAACATTCTTTTTAAAGTATCCGTTCAAACATTCAAGTGTGAGCGAGTTTGTGCAAGTAGAGCTAATGAATTATAATAATTCGTAAAGAATTATATAACGCAAATATTTATTTCTTAAAGTCTCATCAATGTACAGTCATATACATATACAATACAAAGGATATAAATAAAAGTACATTGTCACTCCATTCTGGAGTTACAAGAGACTATATAACAGTCAATTTATACACACATGTACACAATCAAACACAGTAAAGCTGATGATATATTTGGTAATCTTGACAAACTTACATTAATTGCTCCATAGTAAGATTTGCTGCTCTTAAAATATCTTCTCCTGTTCACGTATAGTTATATATATTTATTATTGCGTAACATTAAGACACTAAAATGTTATTCCATTGCTGCTTACATTTAATATTCATTCTTATACACAAATATCTTTGTTCTGTGTTTGCTTATATTACATGTTTGATATTGTATTTGTAACATGTATATTTACTGTCTTGACCATCTCATATTATATTTATTTTGTTAATGGTCAAAGGCACTGTATGTGTAGATTGTACCAATAAACGTATAGTATAATAGGTAATCTTGACTTTGAAAGTTACATTAAGACAATAATAAAACTCTGAAATAGGAAAACTGGCACAAATGCATACAGCTTAAAATAAAATGTTACTTCACTATTATCAGATCATAGCAAATCTGATAAGCAACCTGTATTCGTCTGTATTAAGATGATTCAACGACTTGAGCATTTCGCTTTCAAAGTTATTGTAAACAATTTATTTTAGTTAAGAGAGAAAAATGGTGGATGTGTTAATTGATAGTTCCTACATTTACAATATTTACCTCCCTTGATCTAAATAGTATAAGTCCCACATTAACCATATTTATCTCCCTTTATCGGAATAGGCAGCCACGTTGATAAGCAAATTTCAAGGTTATAAGGGAAATTAATGTAAACGATGATAACATGATGTTATATATTATGATCCAAAATATGCTGTCTTTCTAAGAAATACTTTCCATCTAAATGTTCTGCATTATTCTGGTGCCAGGGAATGCTATGCTGATAATTCACATACCTGAACAGGTTTTAAGCATGAACCTTCTCTTTATAACTCAAACAGAATTAAGCTAGCCAAAAATAAAAAAAATCTTCTCAAAATAGAGAAGTTTGACTTTGAAAAAAGAAATTAACATTTTGTGTCCTTGTTAAATCTTCAAATGTTTTTTTCAAAACGCCTTTTCCACTTCAGATCTGGTTATTGTTGTCCTTGTTTTATCTTGCCTTCATTGAAACAAATACATTTTTATGATAATCTGTTCCTACCAATGTTGTACGGAGGCATTTAAAGAACCAAAAAACCTTTTAAAGATTTTCAAGATACAAATATTCCTGCACATCATATTTTGGATCATAAAAATATATCAAAGTAACTTATTCATTACGCTCATGCGGGCAGATGGATCAAGAAAAATTGGCTGTCATATGCAAATTCTCTCGGTATTTTCTCAATCATTACATATTTCGAAATTACTCCTATATGGGCTTATCAGTTTTTCCTATCAAAATGGCCGACAGTTAAGAACAAAGGAGGTAAATATTGTAGATGTGGGATTTGTTGATTGAAGCCATCTTGAGCACAAAACGTATAAGAAACCCTGATGTAAATGTATACACGTCTTCTAAAATAGGTGCACAAATTAGCACAATGAACATGAATATAACAATGGGTGTCAGGTTCGTTTGTATTCAGCCGTACAAGGCCGTATCTTTAGAGCAAAAATGAACGCTTTATAAGGCGATATATGCCCTAGAAAATAGCCTTATTTGCTTTTAAGCGATATTTTGGAAACTGCATAATATAGCAAGATGAAATGTATACTGTTTTTTCGTTATACAGACCTTCAACTAATACTGCTATAATTTTGTTAAAGTGTTGGAAAATTATATTGTTATTTGAACTTAGGGTACTGTCAAATTATACAAGTTGGTCCGGTAAATCAGGCTATTTGCAGAAGCGTCAATTTTGCAAAAGAAACACGTGTATACAAAAATAATAATCAAATCTAGCTCATGCTATCGAGAATTTTCAACCTTAAAAAAACATAAAATTAAATATGTATTCCAAAATAACAACAACAGAAACAAGGGGTGAGTATGGAAAATCTAGTTTTTTATATATTTTTATTGATATAATTTTGAAACAAAATCGAAAGCATAAGCTAGTATACTCTTCCAAAAATACTTTTGATATTAAACATAATTAACAAAATTTTGTGTGCGTTTACCGGAATGTAAATTATCATCACATGTACACATTTACTATACAGTGTATAGAGTTAATACATGTGTATATTGATAAACTTGTCAAAACACAAGGCTATGACCTTAATTTCATTCAATGCATAAATGCACTGTGTGCTCGACGAAGCGTTTGAAAACCGACAGTTGTGTAGACAAGTGAACTAAGATTTGATGTTTTGCTGAAATGTTTTATGCGTTTATATGTTTAGATATCTTAATTACTAGTCTTGTAAAACCTCACTTAAAGACCACCTCAATATTCAGACAACCTCAAAATTACGAACACAATGTTCAAGTCCATTTTCACTGTTTTAATCCTTATTCAACCTCAATATTAAGACCACTTCATTAATAAGACAACTTTTCAAGGCTCCCCACGGTGGTCGTATTATTGAGGTGTTACTGTACTACTATTCGAGTCTCATTTCGTTTTGTTTTTATTTGACACAAAAGTAAGAAGAACATCACTCCCATTATCACCGTACTTTGTGTTCAATCTGACTATAGAAAACGTATTATTAACTGTTGAATTTGTCTGATTAATGTTCATGTCAAGCGGATTGGCATTGCAATTGCTACAAATAATGCAACACAAATTTCTGGGAATTCAATACATTCTAACACAAATCAGTTGCATAATATAAATGACAAGAGTAACAAGAATAAATTGGGTGTTTAATATTATGCCTTTGTGCACTACCATAGCTGTTATAGGCCAAAATTAAGTGACATTTCAGGTAAAAAAGGGTCCTTCACTAAAAATATATCCAACTTATTATCCGAAAACATTTTAAGTTTAATATCATACCAACAATATTATCCATTATCATAGTAAGATAGTACGAGAACTTATTTATTCTAGATTTTATCAACAAAGTAGAAATTTGATGTCAAACTTGTTCAAATGTTGTCACTGAGCGCTGCCATTTTTGTTTGTTGACATTTAAAAGTTAATCCAAGTGTTTAAGACTTTCTTTTGTCTCTATCACCTAGAATAGTGTTTTATGGATCAAAAACAGTAATAGTTGAAATTATTTAAAGAGTTGTTATTTTTTTACATATTTTCTAAAAAGTCTGAACATTTTAAGTATTTTTGTTTTTAAAGTACATAACTTGTCAATAACAGATAATATATATGTATCTGCTCATTCAGACGTACATTTAGATATATAATAATCCATATTGCATTGTCATTTTACTTAAAAAATCATTTAATTGTAATATGCAAAAACCGCTTAACATGAACCTTAACATAACATTGTTTTATGCATTGTTTTTATTTAGATGTATGAAGTACTTATTCTGCAATGAATTCGTCAGTAATTAAAAGCAAAGTTATAAAACCAATTCGATAAGGCTCACATTTTCGATGTATCCATTGTATTGGGTATAGGTTGGGAGGGTTGTTTAAATAATAATTACAATTATGAACGGATGAATATGTTGTATAGTGCTGTTAGATTGACCGCGAACAGGCGTATGAACTTTCAGGACTGATCCATGTGCATTTAGGTACTAAGGAAATGTCAGTGTGAGCAAAGCTATAACTGCTGTTTGGAGTACTTTACTATCAAAACACAACCGCGGCTTTTTCTCTGTCAAGCTTACGGACACACACGGGCGTGTCAACACACCCATTTTAATATGTAATGGTCCAGGTATAATATTCATACCTTCGCGGTTAATAAAACCACACTATATACAACACCCCATTAGTCGATATTTAGGTAAACACCATCATGAAAGAAATAGCGAGTTTGAGTTATACTGTCCGTATGGATGTGTAGCACAATCATAAATACATTATGCCTGTATTCAAACCATTATAATTTTATTTCTTGACCAAACGAATTTATTCAGCGATGCGTAATCCAATCAAATCAAAAGTTATAAATATCGAAGCAAATCTTGACGTTGATTTGTTCGAAATCTGCAAGTTGTAAAATGTACCGGAGTGTAGCAAAGCTGCGACGAACAAGTCACGGTTAAAGGTCGTAAAATGACCATTGTATAAATTCTTGAGACGGCCCATGTCTTACTGTAGCCCTGTGGCTCAGTGGTTAACGCTGCTGACTACGAATCCGAAGGTCGTGGGTTCGATCCCTCGTCTCGCCGGATAAAACAGAAATACTTTCCAGTGTTCCCTACCTAACATAGTACTGGCATGTAACCAAGAAAGTACTGGGTAAATTTCCGCCTTCGATTTCAAAAAGTCTATTTATGGTGTGCGGGGGACATACCGGGTCGACCAAAATACCATAAAGTGCATTATAAAATGTGCGCGGCGACGGGCGACCTCATAAACACAGTAATACAAAATACAAAAAGTCTTACTGTAGTTAATACACCTTTTTTATAGACACCTGTGATATAAACCACTAATGTATATGGATGATAATGACTAGATTTTCTTAAAATACCATGAAATCATCACCACTTTATTATGACTGTTTCGCGCACCTTTTTCGAAATGTTTGATAAGTTCCCCGATCGAGTGAAACCGCACGAACAGATTTTACGAAACATGATATGGTATTCAAGCATACTATATCTGCCCACGATTTCAGCATTTAAAAGTGCTCACGAACTCACTTCTAGCATGTTTGCCAACTTGTCTGCATGATTGAGTACGTACAACCGGAGATAGATTGTACCTTTGTAAACATAACTTCATTTTACAACATTCCAGGAGGTTGAAACAGGAAGACGGAAAACATGTTTCGCTGGATAATAGCAGTTGTGGGACTTTTTGGTGAGTTATCTTGTGCTGTTTTGTTACTAATTTGTAATATTAAAGTTATGAATAATTACAATTTTATTAATGAAATTATGTTTTGTATTAAACTTACTCTACGTTCGATCGATGAATCATTTCTGATTTCGAGGAATACAACAATTACATCATTTTGAAAAATTCTTATTTGCACGATAAAGTTATCCAGTCAGTTTTAGCATCCGGTGGCGTGACCGCTCGTGCTGAAACTAAGTTCAGAGGGACACCCGAGTTCAAGTAATAAAAGCAGAGAATCGCACGTATTGCCGGCTCTAAGAACATATAAACAACGATATATATATTGTAGTGATAAGCAAAGTATTCATTACATTTACAGAAACATATATTAAAACTGTAACTGTGTTCGTACTTTTAATCTTAATAATTTTAAATGTTAAATCGTATTAAATTATAGGCGACTCCTATGACGTTTTGTTTTGTGGTATTTTCTCGGCTTGCATTCTATTCACTGACATATGAATATTATGTTTGTGTGCACTACATCAATGTATATCTATTTTGGTGTTTAATTATAACCATCTCACCTCATAAATAAGAGTTGATCCAACGCGCGAAGTTTATTCAAACACGCTATAAGATAGAATCTGACATGTTAGCCGTGACCTTTCAGTTAGACCCATTTACAAGACAGATATTATAAGGTAGTCAAAACGCTAAAAAAGAACAGTTAAACCTTACGAAAAAAAACACCTTGAAACTATGGCCACTGCATAAAAATGACCGTATTTTCATAGATCAATAAATCTTTTTACCTTTTCTCTCACATTTAACTCGATAATCAAACCACCTCACGGCTATGAACGACTTTCTTCACATGCTTTGTTTGTTTGTTTCATCGGGTTTAACGCCGTTTCTCAACAATTGTTCAGTTATATACGGCGGCCGGTTCACCTCACCAGTTTTTCCTGGACTGTAATCTAACCAGTACTAACTTACCCTTCCACAAAGAGCCGGCAACTTCTCCACATGTGGAGGAAAATCGACATTTTTTTGTCAAATTTTCATGGAAGGGTATGACCTGCCGCTACCGGGAATCGAACCCGGATCGCCGGATTTCAAGTCCAGCGGACTAACCACTGGACCACGGCCGCGGCTTTCTTCAGCATGCCAATGATGATCTACTTATTGGGGGGTATCATTGCATTAACCAGGGATCCTCTAAGGAATACGTCATTTTTCTTACTTTCATTTCGAGACACGATACCATGCTTAATCTCTGATCTATTCCTTTTCACAAATGCTCAGTCTTGGCTTATTTGAGTTCATGCAACTGATAACAAATCTAAAGACGAGATAAAGATAACAGCATTTCCTGTGAACATCCAGAAACCAGATTGCATATATGCGTATATAGAGTTATGCATGTTCAAATAGTTCATCATGAAACTTCGAATATCCTTAGTTCCATAAATCTAGAATTTATCTTGTCAGTAAGAGTAATTGATGTGATACTGAATATATTGATCGTGTCGTAAAAACGGTTTTCATTATGTTTTGGATTACTTTACGCTGCACACCTTTAATGTTATTAACCACCATGTTCTCATTTCTCGCTCCACTTATTTTACTAAGTTACGATTATTCCCCAAGGCTACAATGACACTTCAGTTCGCAATGGGTTACGACTACTTGAAGATGGACAATTGGGTGACATCACCACCAATCCTGCGATACACGATGATTGTTACCCGAGCTTCGCGAGTTGTTTTTTCGGCGCAGCCGTACTAACATGGTTTTTGCTATTTGCATATCAGTGTTGTGTAAACCACTAAGGCAATTTCTCTTCAACCGAAAAACATGTATAACCTTGACGCGGATTAGTTAAAATTTCGATTAAGGGTAAGTTACCTTACCGAAATCCAATGAATTTCGGTGAATTTACCGAAAACAATTTTGGATTTGGAGTGACCAGCAATCGTATAACATCTGTGCATTTTTATGCTGCACAACATATCTTAACCTTCAAATTACGCCGACCATCTTTTTTTATAGATATTGCTTGTTTTTTATGGTGTGTCATCGCATCGTGAGTGGCCAGAAAAGTCGCGAACCACGCATTGAAATATGGTGGCGCTGTTTTCGACAACAAGCTAGGCGGTGAATAATCGTAGAATGGTTTAAGAACGCTTCCCTATTCCCGATGCTCGCAGGGGCTTCGTAATTGGTCGAGCCGAGCTATCGGCGAAGGGTTCATGAATCATGATTTGGTGATGTGAACACATTGTAAAATGCATTTACCTCGGACCCTTTGCTCGTCTGTCTGTTTGTGAAGGAGACCTGAAGGACATGCATACCATTAAAAGCTATTTTAAAGCGGTTGTATTATTATAATGTGTGTTTGGTATTGTATATAAGTACAAGCTGATTGATACACTTGTCGTGGTCAATCTATTACAAGTATGCGTGCCTTTACGATGCGCAACAATAGGAATGGGATTGTGATTCGGTTGACTTTGGTGTCGACTTGGTTGTCATATATGGTCTTACGAGAGAACTTTTTATCAAGGTTTGTGTCCTGTACATGTTGTTTATCACATGATACCTTGAAATACCACGTGCTCAGTGAATGTTCTCGTCTGCCTTCCCAGGGAACGGATACATTTCTGTAGTTTAGCCCACATTTGCCAAAAAATCCATGAAATAAGCGACATGTTTATCTAATTAATTGCTCCGCATGGGTGTGTAATTCTAACCCTGGTGTGACCCTACATAGCCTTTATTTCTTCAGTAGTGTTTCTAATCTGATATAAGTTATCAGTAACATACCATGAATAAATAAGCGCGCTTTTTAGGGTCACATCAGAGTTAGAATTACAAACTCATGCACAGCAATTAATTAGTTTAAACATATTTTATTTACATACCATGAACAACATAATGATACAATACAATATACTACATTTTACATGAAACGAGTTTTTTCAGTAGTTAATCTAAAAAGGATGAGACCGAAAGCCAATGACTTATATAGGTCTTCTCCTTTATAAAGCCGCGGCCGTGGTCCAGTGGTTAGTGCGCTGGACTTGTAACCCGGCGATCAGGGTTCGATTCTCGGTCGCGGCAGGTCATACCCTTCCATGAAAATTTGATAAAAATGTCGATTTTCCTCCTCATGTGGAGAAGTTGCCGGCTCCTTGTGGAAGGGTAAGGTAGTACTGGTTAGGTTTCTAACCAGGAAAAACTGGTTAGGTGAACCGGCCGCCGTATATAACTGAAATATCGTTGAGAAACGGCGTTAAACCCGATGAAACAATCTCCTTTATAAGTTATTAATTAGATATGCATGTCGCTTATACGCATGGATTGTTTGGGAAATGTGAGTCTAAACTTGATACTGTACAAGTCATGAAACGCCACATACATAAGACATGTGGTTTTTATTCAAAAATCATAGACCAATTATTATATGGTTTGTATTGTTCATTTGAATATTGAATTCGTTAGGTGTTGATGTTTGTATGACTGAGTGATGAAAATGAAAATTGTTTCAATGAAATTTTAATTATGAGTATAATAAGGAAGCATGTGGTCAGTACATATTAGCATAAGTTATCCATACCAGGGCCGTAAATTACATGGAGGCATGTAGGCAGTTGCCTCCTATTGCGGGCTGATTTTTTGTCTAAAAAGGGTCCAAAAAATTAGTTTAACATCAACATTGGACTATACTTTATCAAGACACAGACATATAATGGTTTATATAAACATTTATTTACACCATTGTGACCATGAAACCAGGGCCGTAAATTACATGGAGGCATGTAGGCAGTTGCCTCCTATTGCGGGCTGATTTTTTGTCTAAAAAGGGTCCAAAAAATTAGTTTAACATCAACATTGGACTATACTTTATCAAGACACAGACATATAATGGTTTATATAAACATTTATTTACACCATTGTGACCATGAAACCAGGGCCGTTAATTACATGGAGGCATGTAGGCAGTTGCCTCCTATTGCGGGCTGATTTTTTGTCTAAAAAGGGTCCAACAAATTTTTCGTCTCGCTCCGCTCGGCGGGGTGCCTCCACTTCCAGGGGAGGCAATTTACGGCCCTGCATACAATATTCAGTCTGTCAAGTTAATGTTAGGTAAACATCACACGTATATTAAGTAGGTGTGTGAGACCTTTGATGTATATATTGTTGGTATCACAGACATCTTTGATAATCCTTTTATAATTATGATAGACAGTAGATGGAATTAAGATACATAACTTTGATTGGATGTGAGAGTGAGGCTTGATTGTATGTGGGTGTAGGTAGAAATTGGAGGGAAGTTTGAGACAGAGAGTTAGAGAGTTCGAGAGTCTTAAGTTGGAAGTTTTAAGTGTTAGGTTAAGTTTTAAGTGTAAGTTAAGTTTTAAGTTAGACGTGGAAGTTACAAGTTGATATGTTTTGTTTTATTAGAACTCCCACATCAGTCTTGATAGAAGATTGATCATACTTGAATAAACAGTAATAAATAAAGAAACTGGATTGAATAAACACTATTAATTAATGAAGGGACGTTTTAGTTATTTAAATCAAACTAGCGAGTTCCCCATGAAACAGATATAGAGACGAGAACCCCGGTTACATATGTAAGCGTATGGGTGATTTAATGCTTGAATTGACGGCTTGCACGTGCCTGTATGTGACCGGTTACTTAGAGATTTTACTCAAATTGTAATATTGTTTATTGTGAACATATTTTCTTCACGTATTGGAGCTAAGTTCTCCTATGTATCATATACATGTTATTCCTCGTTGATTGTATTACGAGTGCTGATCATTAAGTTCGTGGGCACCCTCGATAAAACACTCACAACAATTTGCATTTTCGAAATAATGTTTCACCATTTAAACTAAAATATAAGAAATCACCATGCAAATTTAGTTAATATATCGTTCATAAGCGTGTGAAATCAATCGCCATAGCAACTGTGAGTGTGTAGCAAAAAGCGCAGATGTCCACTAGCACAATCAAGTACAGTAAAACCTCGACCATAAGACCACCCTGTGACAATTGAAAACTGGTTTTAATATTAAGGTGGTCTTAATATTGAGGTTGAATAAAGAGTGAAACAGTTAAAATGGACTTGAAAAGTGTGGTCTTAATATTGAGGTGGTCTTTAAATGAGGTTTTACTGTATTCAAGTACCAGTAAACACTGTTACAACTCATTTCCCCCAACCTGAAGTTACGCTTCATCCCATAATTAGATGAATACACCGTACATTTCAAAGAGCTCATTTTTTTTAAACTTTAAACCTTGATAGTATTTTTGTATTCGAACATCGAGGTGCGAGGTGCGTATCTTCGTATTTGCTGATTAAATCTTTGTGTCAATATCGAAATAGGAAACCTGAAGTTGTTTGATTTGATCAAAAAGCACACTATGATGTTTAAACATTTCGTTAAAGGTAGTCATCCATCTTGTGATCATGTGTCTATCAATAATTGAATCTGACATAAAATTAATTCACAATTTTCATTGTTATTATTAAGTGTTTATCATCATTTTTTTTCGACTACTTTCGGAAAAGAACTGAGGCTAAAATACATGCTAAATATAGTTTATATTAATATGTACAGTGAAACCTCTCCATAGAAGGCACCAATCATGTCCGTTGTTTAAAGGTTAATGCTAGGGATGTCAATATTCCGTTATAACTAGTTAACCGTTTAATCGTCTGAACGGTTAACCGGTTAACCGAATTAGACTTATATTCTGACGTAAGTACCTAGTTTGGATAGTGTTTCCATAAAAGAAATATCAATCATTTCAACTAATTTTATAAAAACATATTTTTTTTGCCGAATTAGACATTTATACTGACGTTAGTACTAGTAGTCCGGATAGTGTTTATTTCTGCTAAGTACTGAACATAATTCATAAAAGAAATATCGATTATTTCAAAAAAAAATTATTAAAACATCATTTTCTATTTTGAACATTATAATATTATATGACAAACTGAAATATTCCAAATCACATTTAACTTAACACCCACACTAGTTTTACGACTGTCATAAACGACAATTAATCGACCTTTTCATAAAAATTGTGTAGCAAACTGTTAATTACGGATTACCGATTTTCCCCTTACGACGCGGTTTCACACCTATTGAGATTTTTGAATACTGATATCCTGCTAGATTTTTTAGGTTGTTTTCCAAAATGAAAAGAAGATATTTCATAAAAAAACGTTTAACCGGTTAGTGATTTTACTAACCGATAACCGCATGTTCGAACGGTTAACCGTTTAATCGTTTACATCCCTAGTTATTGCACTCTAGTTGTTACATATAATTCAATAAGAGCACATTATACAAATGCCCGGAATGTCTAAATGAACGCTGCTATGGGATTTACAACCTCGTCTGTAAGTGACGTCATTGCAAGACAACGCAACATGTGATGTCATTATTTACAAGCAGGAAACAATAGTTGCTCAATATAGTCACTTCGTTTTCATATTACCATATGGGACAAATATTGCGTTCTGTCAGTTACATGGTGACGTCACATGTGACGTCTTCTGGAAATGACGTCACTTAAAGAAGAGGTTGGAAATCGTACAGCGGCGCTCAAATGATCTTTGAGAGCTCTGTTGTATGGGAATTAGATAATCATGTAGTTTTTATTTGATACGTGGTAATACCTAATTTATATTTGTTATAATCATTGCAATCTGTGCATTTTGCAGTCATTGTTTGCAGTAATTTACCTGCGACGAAATCCATTCATTTAGAACACTGAAATTGGCACAACTGTTTGTACCGCAAAGTCTAGAACCACATATACGGTCACTTGAACATGAAATACGCTACATCCACACCTGAAAGTTTGGCACTCTTGTTTCATATACATTTGTACGTATATCTCATTACAGGCTTGATACGTGGTCATACAGAATTAGATACCATTGTTGAGGATTTCTGGAAATGGCGGATGCAGAACAACCCTGAATTTGCTAGCAATGTCGGGGACCAAACGTATACAGAAAAAGTCGAGGACTATAGCATTTCTGCCATTGATGCTCGGAAGGTAGGCGTGGTCTTACCAAATCAGCCAATCATATCGCCTTGTTTCATGTTTTTGTTCTCTGTAGGCTACCATAAACTCTTCGTCAAGCGAGTAACACTTAACTTAAATTTTAATGATAATGACATAATTATTTGGTATGATTTCGATTTTCTATGACTTATTATGGTGGAAACAGTTTTAACTGTCAGTTTATTCTTGACGTTCTATTTCTGATATAACTTAATATCTACCAAAATGTGTAATACAAGAACAATCATTATGAGATTTTGTCCACCTTGTACAAAATGAGCTAAGGGGATTTTGTCCTGAAGGGATTTTGTTCGGAGGGGATTTTGTCATACACTCTGATTTACAAGGTTGAATAAATGACTACAGTATTTATGACCTGGTATTAATATGAAGTGAAGGTCAAGAGCAAAAATATTCGATTTTGAAAAAAATAAAAATAGATGTATAATAATTTAATAAATTAATGCCAAACATGTATGAGGGTAAGGTAAGCCCTTTTTAAGAGTGGACGTGTCAAATGATGAGCAATGATATAGCTGTTGTTGCTACTAGTTTTGGTGTTGTATATGATGGCTGCGGAGGGTATCATTTATACAGCACTTATTTAGACTTATTAATGAATTAAATTGAATCAACAGGTTATTCTAGATGTTAAGTTCCCTGGAGAAAGGTACACCATGCAATCAACAAAAGTAACAGTGCCTTTATACTGTGCACATCAAACAAACTGAAATTTCTTTTTAAATGTTAACTAGAGCTTGCCGTTCAGGTCAAATCATGTTCTAGCTATTGAAGATGGTGCGTGCCCAATCAAATTGAAAATAAACCCATAAGGGGACCGGTACTTGAAGGTTTTTGTTGAATTGTTAATAATATAGTCCTTGAAAGTCGAGCTAGCCTTCCACCTTTTGTCAACGTGTTTACTTTTTGTGTAATCTATAAGTGAAGTACAGGGTTTAAAAAGAACGGTTTTAGAACAAACTTTTTTTGTGTTGAATTTCCAGTTGTCATTCTTTGCAATTATGAGACATTTCAGTCTTCGTTGGTTCGTTTGTCCGTACGTTCATTTAATTACTGTGTGCATGGCGGAATTGAATGTGTGACAAATTCTCATAAGGCAAACACTCGATGACATAGGAAATAGGAACGAGTAGAAGAGCTACAAAAGACCGGTGGTGACATTTCAAATTTAAGATTTCACGATTTCCACTTAATGATTTCACGATTTCCACTTCACGAATTCACGATTTCCACTCCATGATTTTACAATTTCCACTTCATGATTTCGCAATTTCCACTTCACGAATTCACTATTTCCACTCCATGATTTTAACTTAACCATTTCTCGGTTTCACGATTTCAATTATTCTCGATTTCTTAAGTTCAATAATATCACAGTTCCAGTCCTTGCAAATTATCTGAACAACGTTTGATAGTGCCAAATTGTGCAAGTGATTTCTGGCAAGATGTATCTAAAAGTGTTTCCCTGTATAACTGTATAAGTAAACTAGACTGGTGTTTTGGACACAAAAACAAGCCCCCCCCCCCCCCGACATCACCACTTTCCGTTGTTGTGTTCATGGGTTCTGTGTATCGTCTTGATGAGGTGAACATTTGTCCCAAGTTTCATGAAAATCTTCAAGGGGTTTAGAAGATATGGAACGGAAACTATTTTGTAACAGACGGACTGACGGACAGACGGACAGACATACATCCAGGACAAACAATAGTATAGGAGAGATGATTACCGCGGCATTGCTAATTTTGACCCCTGGCCTCAGTATCACAAATTTGTGTTGGCATTCAGCGGGTGTTGGCATTCTGCGGGTGTTGGCATTCTGCGGGTGTTGGCATTCTGCGGGTGTTGGCATTCTGCGGGTGTTGGCATTCTGCGGGTGTTGGCATTCAGCGGGTGTTGGCATTCTGCGGGTGTTGGCATTCTGCGGGTGTTGGCATTCTGCGGGTGTTGGCATTCTGCGGGTGTTGGCATTCTGCGGGTGTTGGCATTCTGCGGGCGTTGGCATTCTGCGGGTGTTGGCATTCTGCGGGTGTTGGCATTCTGCTGGTGCGCAGATTTTTGTATGAGTGTATTTGCAACCATACGTGCATAAACTAGATCATAACATTTTATGCATGAAAACATATCCGAATAAAATTATATGAATCACCTAAAAACTACTTACTTTATGAATAGTCGCTTCTCTACGCATTGCTTCACATTGCTTGGCAAGGTATTGAGCAAATAACAGATTTAAATAGTATAAATGAATGTTTTAAAACAAGGCCTATGTTTAATGTATATAAATGGGCTCGTATTACAGATGCATCTTTATTGAATCTTAAATATTTTCACTAAAGTTCTGAACTTCAAATGAATGTACTTCTAAACCCACATTAAAACTGTTAGACTTTGTAATGGTAATACCAACAACTTATCCATACTATTCATTTATCACTCTTGATTTGACCATGTAATAGCCTGTATGTTAAATAAACCAGTTTAGGAAATTGTAATTTGAAGGATAAGGATAAGATTTTACTTTAGATGTTTCTATAATATTGCCCCTTGACTGTTTAAAGCGACACGCCTGAATATTCACGGTTATAGTAGGAAAGTTATAAATGTATCATGTCTTAGTGATTACAATTCATTGACAAATAAAATATAAAAGATTTTCGAGTTAAAGCAACATAGAAAATCTTTTCTACTTTCAAGCCGATTATTTCCGTACACAGCTACCAATAAGGGATGTGGCATTGTAAATGACCCGAAAAGGTCATAATCACACCTCTTTATAATACACCGGTGCCGTTCTTTAGGAAGTTGAATGGAAAATGATCAAATAAGGTCGAATGTATTCACCAGAATTGAACTTTAATAAATTGGTTCTCACGTCCAAAGTCCCACGTATATTCAAGTGAGGCGGTTCATTTATTGGACCATCATCTACGTAAAACATGAGTGGATATAATAGAAGTTTCTTGAAGACGGGATGTTATCTTGCGGGCATGTGCGTGTCTTTAACATCTACTTTGCAATTATCAATATAAATGCATGGATAGTTATAATGTCCTTGTGATATACAACAGTTTCCACTATGGGTTTTTTCTGCAGTATAAATATTGGAATTGAAAATAACCTTTATTTTGTAGGCTGATATGGACGGTCTTATGGTTCGTCTGCGAGCGCAGAATCGGAACACACTGTCGTCTGCAGATCGCGTCACCTATGACGTCATAGTGGATACAATTCAAACCTGGCTTGATGGTTACGAATGGAAAGAGTAAGAAAATAACTATTTTGTAGAAATTTTTTTTACAAATTATATCTTTAGAATGTATTCAGCATATTCTGATAGTTAACTAACGGCCAGAGTGTCTCTACTTCGAAATGATTTATAGAAACTGCATAGTTAGGATGCCCGTCGGTCGAGGGGAAGAGCGCCTGACTCTTGGTCCGAAGGTCGTGGGTTCGAGTCCTGTGATGAGCGGGGTTTGATCACGACTTCACAATCCCTAAATTTGGTGCGAGTACTGGTTGGTAGCCAGGAAGCAGTCATCGTGAGTAATTAGTACAAGTTGTAAGAACTTGTTTCACAATCCATGTAAAATAAATTAGTTTAAACTAAACTGCATAGTTCGAGACAGTGGATAATTCGATGAATGGATAGTTCGATGAATGGATAATTCGAGGTAATGGATAGTTCGAGGTAATGGATAGTTCGATGAATGGATAGTTCGAGGTAATGTATAGTTCGAGGTAATGGATAGTTCGAGGTAATGGATAGTTTGAGGTAATGGATAGTTCGATGAATGGATAGTTCGAGGTAATGGATAGTTCGAGGAAATGAATACCGACTTATGTTGTTTAAACTTGAAATTCAATTACATGTAAGTATCCTCGAGACTCGATCCATGAATCTGGGTTAACGTATTTTGACTATTGGAAGAGGCGCTACGATGGCACCCAGTCTATGCGAACCCGTCCAACGATGTTAAACAGCGTGTGAATGCTTGAGTCTTCTATAGTGTGTCATATAATGCAATACTTATCTATGTAATGTTTACTGTTTCAGTTACGGACCAATGAATCCAATTAATATATTAGAGGGGATCCATAGTTCATTGGGATCGAAAGCTGGCCAAGTCAAATTTGTAGGAGAGAATGATTTCCGTAGATTTGCTGTCCGAATTGGCCAATTCGGTGTGCAGGTAATAATCTCGCGTCAAAATGTGTAACGTTGGAGCTTTGTTGTCAGTAGCATCACCGCATAACGCACCCCTTGGAGCTTCGTTGTCAGTAGTATCACCACATAACGCACCAATTGGAGCTTTGTTGTCAGTAGCATCACCGCATAACGCACCAATTGGAGATTTGTTGTCAGTAGCGTCACCGCATAACGCACCCCAAACGGTCCCGAATTTATCTTAACAGACGTCACTTTCAGATCGAAACAATTACTCTTATTTATAAATACAATAAATCAGTTTATTAAGCACCATCAAGAAAAAAATGTAGGGCCTACGTACCATTTTGAGTGAGTCATTGAACGCTCCCCCAGAATGCTCCTTAACGACATCATGGTCAATATCCTATTAACAAAAAGGCTTAAAACATGATCATCACGTGAAAGGAGGCGTTTTACCGTCATGACGACAGCAAACTCCTCCTTGTAATTAGAAACATTAAATTAAAAGAAACATGTCTAGATGTACGTATAAGCCAATATGAGTGCCGCTGTACGATTTCCAAACTCTTCTTTAAGTGACGTCATTACCAGAAAACGTCACCGTGTACGGACAGTAGGCAATATTTGCCCCATATGGCAATATGAAAACGAAGTGACCATAATTATGGAATAAATACTGTTTCCTGCTTGCAAATAGTGTCATCACATGTTGCGTTTTTCTTGGAATGACGTCACTAACAGAGGTTGTAAATCTCATAGCAGCACTCATATGTAATAAATTATATCGACATGTACTAGTATGTAAGCAACGTATCGGATTAACATGGTTCGAATGATCAAGTTTGGATTTTAACATTATGTATAATGTATTTGTGGTTTATTTTTATTTTCAAGGTAACGCAGATCATTGAAAGGATAACACGAGCTGTAGAGATGAATACCACGAACCATGCAGCATCCATTGTACGTGGGCTTTTTTCTACTCAACACCTTCCTGTGATAAATTTTGCATTAAAAAATAAGTTAATAATTACGTTGATTCAAATATGCCACTTTGAATTTAATCCTACAAGTTGGTCCACAACTACGTGGTGCTCTGCTGCTCCCTGGTCCCATATTCACAAAGGATCAACTGACCTGGACCATCTTGATTCATAATCATATTAGCCATTTTCATGAAGCAATTGAACACTTTTTCCAGTACTTCTTATAAACATACGCAAAAACAGCTTTAAATCTTCTAAATTAACATCGTGATAACATACAAAACTTCACCATGATGTTGAGTCTTAATTTATTTTACTTTTCACTGAAACTGATTTAATTTTTCAAAAGCGGTCATAACTTATTAATTTCCATCTTTTTCTTAATAAGCATGGTATATTTGAATTTAATGTCTCGAACGTTTTGTATGATGTTCATATCTGTCACTGTATGTAAAACGATTTTGCTTTGAATAACAATTTTTACAAAGTTTGAAAGATCCTATATTTGATCTTGATCCTGAAACCTGATTCTTCGTGAACACGGGGCCTGGTGTCAATTATGTACACTATTCACTGAGATCGCAAACAAAAGATAAAAGGTGCGGTGACGCAGTGTCTATATATCATACTGAGTGATGTTTTTTTATTGGCCCGGGTATTTCTTCATGGTCACAATTGTGTCACATGTATTAACCAGGCTGACGGCAGGTTTGTAAATATTTCAAATACCTTAAATAATAAACCATGTCGAATCACCGTGATATTTTAGCGGTCAGAAAGTAAAGATGGCCCAGGGTATCCTATGATAATTCTCGTATCAAATGCTTTTCATCCACCGAAGATCGTCAGGAGTTTTCTCCCTTTATCTCTTCTATAGTATAGCTAAATAAGAGAGGGATAAAGGGAGAGAACTCGTGACAGTCTCCTCATGTTCCAATAACGGTGCATGAAAGGGAATTAAATGATAATGATATGTTAACAGGGACAATTACTGAATTGAATCCAGATTTTCATTTTTCGGCACAGCCGTACTTACATGTATTTGCTATTTGCATATCAGTGTTTTGTAAACCAATCAAATCTTACGTAAAAGATATTTCTTGTTTTGTTCTCTCCACTTTGAATGTAATTGTGCGGCGAATTCGTGCTTTGTCGCAATCCAGTGTTTGTGTAACACTTTGTAACATTTAAATTGGTCACTCTGTGTTTGTGTCTCGTTATATTTCCTCAATATCTTAATGTACAGTAGAATTAAACGATTGAATGCAGTCACATATAATTTCTTTTGTTTAATCTGCATGTAGTAACCTATTACACAACACTCATTTTGATTTTATTTTTCAAGAAAAGTAAGATATCTCATTACTAATTCAGGAAGGAATGCCAGAACAAATGAAGACAGATGTACTTGACAAGTATACAACTAACCAGACAGCTATACCTCTGTATGAACCTTTCAAATCCACGATTGACGGGATTGTTACCAACGCAACTGCGTACGTAGTTTTATTTGAATTGTATTATATATTAAACATATATATGTGTACTGTTTAAAAGAGCTATACTTTGGTAATTTAGTGATAGTGGTTTAAAAAAGTAAGTTTAGTTCTTTTCTTGATTTTATGCGGAATATATGACATTAAGGTAGTTGCAGTGGTATATCGCAACCCATATGGCATCAGTATAAGCCAGTGATGTCACAAACCGCTAGTCATATGGTATCAGTATATGTCAGTGATGTCACAACCGCTAGCCATATGGTATCAGTATATGCCAGTGATGTCACAAACCGCTAGTCATATGGTATCAGTATATGCCAGTGATGTCACAACCGCTAGCCATATGGTATCAGTATATGCCAGTGATGTCACAACCGCTAGCCATATGGTATCAGTATATGCCAGTGATGTCACAACCGCTAGCCATATGCTATCAGTATATGCCAGTGATGTCACAACCGCTAGCCATATGCTATCAGTATATGCCAGTGATGTCACAACCGCTAGCCATATGGTATCAGTATATGCCAGTGATGTCACAACCGCTAGCCATATGATATCAGTATATGCCAGTGATGTCACAACCGCTAGCCATATGGTATCAGTATATGCCAGTGATGTCACAACCGCTAGTCATATGATATCAGTATATGCCAGTGATGTCACAACCGCTAGCCATATGATATCAGTATATGCCAGTGATGTCACAACCGCTAGCCATATGGTATCAGTATATGCCAGTGATGTCACAACCGCTAGTCATATGATATCAGTATATGTCAGTGATGTCACAACCGCTAGCCATATGATATCAGTATATGCCAGTGATGTCACAAATGCTAGCCATATGGTATCATTATATGCCAGTGATGTCACAACCGCTAGCCATAAGGTATCAGTATATGCCAGTGATGTCACAACCGCTAGCCATATGGTATCAGTATATGCCAGTGATGTCACAACCGCTAGACATATGGTATCCGAGTATATGGTACTACTTAGGCCTGAACTTATGTTCAGTGTTGACAACAGGCCATGTTTACCAGTATAAGCAATACAGCAGGGCCCGCCCTGTTAGCCCAGTCAGCGGCTGCCAATCGTGAGGTCGTATGTTCGAACTGGGTAGAGTTATATGTTCTCCCAGACAATGTGACGTATGACGAGTCGTGTAAACGATTATGTCATCAACCTGTGATTCATGCGGAGCAATTGTTTATTATCTCCGTTAAGTTACACAGGAACACTTGTAAGGCAAGCTTACCGATGTAAGTAGCTACGTACTGTTGAAAACCGGTGCAAAACTCAAAGACACAAAATAAGACCACGTTATTAAAGTATCATGAAATCATAATGTTTATTAAGCTGATACATTTCTACACCTTTTAAGTCCATAATAAGCAGTATTAAAGAACGTTAATTTTCATACTTTAAATCTAGTCAACTTTAAAGATGAAACTGGCTCATCTGAACATAAAATGTTTGAATTGGCTTTACCCAGTGTTGTTGTGTTACAATGGCTAAAACATCTCTAATAAGAACCATTGCAATGTATAAGCGATGGAAAAAATAGTTTGTGTATCATAATATTACATACAGACACAACCTGTAAAATAGTAAGATTTTTATGACGTACAAACATCTTTCTTCAACACATATGGATTAATACATTTATACTTTGTTAATGCATGTTTATTGGTGTCTTAACTAAAGGAAATTTATTTTTCATGTTTGGTTAGGTAAACAAATGAACAAAAAATGAGCATAGTATTACTTTAACTGTTTTTTTGACACATTTTATCTGTATACAGTCAAACCTGTGTTAAAGACCACCTGCGAACAAAGACCACTATTGCAAAACCTGTCTGCAAAGACCACCAATTTGATCTCCCATCAGACCATGTTCAATGATATTTAATCTGTTAATAGAGACCACCTGTAAACAAAGACCACATTTTGCTGTTCCCATGGGTGGTCTTTACACACAGGTTTGACTGTAATATGAATTGTGCAACATTTACTTCGCAGCAAACAAGAAATCAGGGACCTTGCATTGGAGAACATAAATGCTCTGCTGACCAAGTTAGGAAGCATGAGAACGTTTTTGATAAGTGTGAGTAAATTTATAACAAATTAATTGACAAAGTTTGCTAAATTTCATTGACCGAGACAAGTTTCATACACTTAACAAAACTTATAAGTACTCCGATAACATCTTTAGGATATTGCAACTATATATGAATATATATCAAATAGAAATTTAAGACCTAGACTGTTCAATCTGTCTGTAATGTTCCTACTTATTTTCAGCGCAAAAATAGCCAATTAATTGAAATCAAGCCAATTTATACCATCATATAGAAATAAAAAGTCACATGTTAACTCAATCGGTCATTACCGAGTGAGATTGCCGTTTGACTGGGTAATGTTTGCCAGTCACAATCTTTCCATATCGTGTCCATGATGAGTTAATCCACCACAGAACAGGCCTCAACTGATATTAACAGAAGTGTCAAATATTTCCCTGAATTGTATTTGTAAATTCATTTTGTCAATAAGAAGTAGATGCCAAGAAGTTATCCAGGCATACGGCGGTCACAATCGGTAATGACTAGTTCAATTAATCTGTGACTTTTTATATCTGTGTGGTGTTATGTAATTGGCTTGATTTCAATCAATCGGGTGTATTTTGTGCTGAAAATTAGTAGAAACATTACAGACATATTGGACTTTCTATGTGTGGAATTTCACTTTGATGTATTCATATTTAATTACAATATCCTAAATATGTCATCGGAGTACTTATAACTTTGTATAAAGTGTATAATGCATGGAGTTTATGTAAGTCTTTAAGTGTCCGACATTAAGTTGTGAACTTACTTAACCCTTTAACATCCACATTGAGACTTCCACACACAATATAAGTAAAATGAGTACGCAATCGGTATTATAAAACAGTATAAGACTATTATTTACCGTTTTATTGCTTTTCCATTTATTGTACCGTTTCGATATTGCGGTGTCCTCACGTGTTCTGTAAACAAACGTTTTCTAGCTTGCAGCTGTAAAGATATCTGTTGTCAAAGCCCATTGAAACCGCATTCGTGTCCCACATTTTATCCTATTTTGTCAGTTTGTCAACTTCTTGGGAAATGTATCGTGAGCACGTGTCTTTGTTTTTGATCTGTAGGAACTCATACCCGCTCGTTTTTAAATATTGAAATACCGCATTTGTTATCTTCTGCAGACGTACCTACCACATACAAGGACATCTTTTGGAGTATGGGGTTTACCAAGAGGTGATGAATACTATGCCGCATGCTTAAAATGGCAACTATCAGTAGATTTAACGGCTGATGAAATTCACGATATAGGAATTCGAGAAGTAAACAGGGTGCATGGTGAATTACAGAAGGTAAAATGTGCAATAATGTTGAAATAGATATTATGTTTTTGAAAGTAAATTATACAAAGACTTATTTTGTTAAAAATCAAACTGAATATGTAATAAACGCAAACACGGCTGAGAGTACAACATGGGATGACACTGCACTGGGATGAAATATGAATAAAAGAAAGTCTAGCTTTTGTATTTACCAAATTTTGAAAAATAATTACAGATACAATTGTTCGGGTGTGGATGCGTGCGTGCGTGCGTGCGATAAATTAACCCAACGAAAAACTATAATTTATCTAATGATTAACCTTCTGAATTAGCTAAAATGTCTAGCCAAATGTTTAAATTAACGTGAAATTGGAATGTTTTCATACAGATTGTGAAGAGGGCTAACTTCGATGGAACAGTTAAGGAATACAACGACCATTTGCGCAACAGGCCTGATCTCTTCATAGAAGATGAGGTGAGCTAAAATCTAAATATGCATTTAAATCTCAACATGGTCTGCCAGGCCATTCCTTGCGCCTTTGTTCCTTAACGTACTAGTATGTACCTGTTTACCTCCTTAATGGATTGTTGTTTTCTTCCAGGATGTCTGTGTGGGGTATGAATACTAACAGACACCATAAGTGTGTCATTGTGGAAGAATTGCGCTCGTAACGCCAAAATAGGAGGTTAACCATACTCCAATATGCCACTGTGTTGATAGCAAGTACATGGCCATACAATGGCTAAATGAATTCATTCGTTACAGCAAACAAATCATGTCTCACGATATTTCAATTCTCATTTTATTGAACAATGATTTTAGTATCAATACTTATTTTGTTTCAGGATGTTGCAATGGATAAATTCAAAAGCATTTACCAAGATCGGATTGTACCAAAACTTGGCAGAATGTTCAAAGATATCCCGGATGTTCCACTGAAGTAAGAATTTGTGAACAATTCACTTAAGTACAATCTTCATTGACTTATATTGCCTGTTACTACAATTAGAGTTATATCAGTGTAGTGATGGATAAATTTCATAATCGATTATCGGATCAGTTTGAAAACTCATAATCGATAATCGAATCGAAAATAATCGAACTTTTTAGCTTATTAGTATTAGTATAATGCTGACAGTTTAATTCATTTATAAAAAAATATTTATCTCTCTTTTTAGCTACATTTAACATAAATGGGGTTTTACATTACTCTTATATCATAAGAACATTTTATCATTCAATAAATAGTTAACTACTATTGACTAGATCCTCTCTACATGTATTGACTAGATTTCAGATTTGAAATTATATCCGGGTTTATTACTTTAAAATTTAAATATTTATAATATCATCTTATTGAAATATCACTTAAGTCAAATTTCCGACTATAATCGATTATTGTTGTTCATAATCGATTGTCGCCGACGTCGGATGTCTAGCGACGATTTTTCGATTATTTTCGATAATCTCACCGTCACTATGTCATTGTATATATGAATTTAATACTATAGAAATATGACAGTATTAAATGTATAACTAAATTACAGGTCTCTCCTCAACAATGGTTTCTCACAAACTGAAATACATGCAGACTGACATGGGGTAGAACTGTGTTTACCTTATTTCGTAATAATCATAAGATGTATGAAGCTAGCTACTTATTCAACATTCAATTTTCGTCATTTCCTTATTCAATTACCAACACTCAGCCTTCAACTTTCGTCATTTCCTTATTCAATTACCAAAACTCAGCCTTCAACTTTCGTCATTTCCTTATTCAATTACCAACACTCAGCCTTCAACTTTCGTCATTTCCTTATTCAATTACCAAAACTCAGCCTTCAACTTTCGTCATTTCCTTATTCAATTACCAACACTCAGCCTTCAACTTTCGTCATTTCCTTATTCAATTACCAAAACTCAGCCTTCAACTTTCGTCATTTCCTTATTCAATTACCAACACTCAGCCTTCAACTTTCGTCATTTCCTTATTCAATTACCAACACTCAGCCTTCAACTTTCGTCATTTCCTTATTCAGTTACCAACACTCAGCCTTCAACTTTCGTCATTTCCTTATTCAATTACCAACACTCAGCCTTCAACTTTCGTCATTTCCTTATTCAGTTACCAAAACTCAGCCTTCAACTTTCGTCATTTCCTTATTCAGTTACCAAAACTCAGCCTTCAACTTTCGTCATTTCCTTATTCAATTACCAACACTCAGCCTTCAACTTTCGTCATTTCCTTATTCAATTACCAACACTCAGCCTTCAACTTTCGTCATTTCCTTATTCAGTTACCAAAACTCAGCCTTCAACTTTCGTCATTTCCTTATTCAATTACCAACACTCAGCCTTCAACTTTCGTCATTTCCTTATTCAATTACCAAAACTCAGCCTTCAACTTTCGTCATTTCCTTATTCAATTACCAAAACTCAGCCTTCAACTTTCGTCATTTCCTTATTCAGTTACCAAAACTCAGCCTTCAACTTTCGTCATTTCCTTATTCAATTACCAACACTCAGCCTTCAACTTTCGTCATTTCCTTATTCAATTACCAAAACTCAGCCTTCAACTTTCGTCATTTCCTTATTCAATTACCAAAACTCAGCCTTCAACTTTCGTCATTTCCTTATTCAATTACCAAAACTCAGCCTTCAACTTTCGTCATTTCCTTATTCAATTACCAAAACTCAGCCTTCAACTTTCGTCATTTCCTTATTCAGTTATCAACACTCAGCTTTCGTCCTTTCCTTTTTTTTCAATTTCCAAAACTCAACATTCAGCTTTCGTCCTTTCCTTTTTCAATTTCCAAAACTCAACATTCAGCTTTCGTCATTTCCTTTTTCAATTTCCAAAACTCAACACTCAGCTTTCGTCCTTTCCTTTTTCAATTTCCAAAACTCAACACTCAGCTTTCGTCCTTTCCTTTTTCAATTTCCAAAACTCAACACTCAGCTTTCGTCCTTTCCTTTTTCAATTTCCAAAACTCATCACTCAGCTTTCGTCCTTTCCTTTTTCAATTTCCAAAACTCAACACTCAGCTTTCGTCCTTTCCTTTTTCAATTTCCAAAACTCAACACTCAGCTTTCGTCATTTTCTTATTCAATTGTCAACACTCAGCTTTCGTCATTTCCTTTTTCAATTTCCAAAACTCAACACTCAGCTTTCGTCCTTTCCTTTTTCAATTTCCAAAACTCAACATTCAGCTTTCGTCATTTCCTTATTCAATTGTCAACACTCAGCTTTCGTCATTTCCTTTTTCAATTTCCAAAACTCAACACTCAGCTTTCGTCCTTTCCTTTTTCAATTTCCAAAACTCAACATTCAGCTTTCGTCATTTCCTTATTCAATTGTCAACACTCAGCTTTCGTCCTTTCCTTTTTCAATTTCCAAAACTCAACATTCAGCTTTCGTCATTTCCTTATTCAATTGTCAACACTCAGCTTTCGTCATTTCCTTTTTCAATTTCCAAAACTCAACACTCATCTTTCGTCCTTTCCTTTTTCAATTTCCAAAACTCAACATTCAGCTTTCGTCATTTCCTTATTCAATTTCCAACACTCAGCTTTCGTCATTTCCTTTTTCAATTTCCAAAACTCAACACTCAGCTTTCGTCATTTCCTTATTCAATTTCCAACACACAGCTTTCGTCATTTCCTTTTTCAATTTCCAAAACTCAACACTCAGCTTTCGTCATTTCCTTTTTCAATTTCCAAAACTCAACATTCAGCTTTCGTCATTTCCTTATTCAATTTCCAACACTCAACATTAAACTCTCGTAAATTCCTTATTCAATTTCCAAAACTCAACATTCAGCTTTCGTCATTTCCTTATTTAATTTCCAACACTCAACATTAAACTCTCGTAAATTCCTTATTCAATTTCCAACATTCAACATTCAGCTTTCGTCATTTCCTTATTCACCTTTCAACACTCAACATTCAACTTCCGTCATTTGTTTATTCCAAACTACCTTTCAATCACTTATAACAGTATCAAAGACACAGTTATGTACGGTATGTGAGAAAGAAAAAACATTTTTGTCAATAATGCATATTCTTTAACTTTGCAGGATTCAGAAAATGCCGTACAACGGACCAAACGGTATTTATAAGAACGGTGCTCCGGATGGATCGAGACCCGGCGTTTTT
Organism: Mactromeris polynyma; assembly: GCA_032209605.1. Taxonomy (NCBI): domain Eukaryota; kingdom Metazoa; phylum Mollusca; class Bivalvia; order Venerida; family Mactridae; genus Mactromeris; species Mactromeris polynyma. Next base: position 17,644,492 of record JASFXZ010000013.1, read on the forward strand.
TGGGCCAACGTCAACTCGCCAGTGTATGTCTTTGTGTTCAGAATTTAAAGAAAATGAGATTTGCGTGTACATTTTTCTATTTCTACTGGGTTCACGGCTGTGAAACTTGAGTTCAAAACTAATTCATTGTGTTCTTATTGTGACCGAATGTAACCTTGCGCCGTGTATTCTGTTTCGACAAATAAGGCCACTCCTTTTTTATTTTTTGGTTTACAAGAATTTTTGGGGAAAATGTCCACTGGGTGGTCGAAAAAAAAGAGGAAAAAAGTCACAAAACATACTCTAAAAGGGTGAAAATCAGAGAAATGACTTACAACATTGAAAATTTATATCATTTACTTGACATTTTTATTAATACACACAAAGTTTCATAGTTCTAATTAAACACATTGTTTAAATCTTACATACTGTGCATATAAAACATACGTTGAGAACATCAATGCAATTGACTAGAAAACATGTATATATACTACACTTTTTTTCAAAGATACATTTAATATCGCTCAGCCAGACATTTGTATTGCTTTAAGGCTATGCTAAAGCAAAAGTGAAAGTAGGACATTTGAAAATGACCAATATTACAGCGTACAGAGCAATGCGAAATATTGACAATCATGAGTTTCAATTAATTTACCACTTAAATAATTAGTTTCGTTAGTTCATGTGATTAAAAATATTTGACGATAATGGAGTGAAGTTTATAAGTTATTAAGCGTTGATAGACAGGATCTCACTGCTGAGTTTAAAACGTTTATTTTTCAATTGACAACGAGCAAACGTGTGGCTTCTCTGCGGCAAAATACGTTGAATCTCTTCTTTTGGTATATTTTCAGACCTACTTTCGATTTGCCAGCTTTATTGGTACATGAGACTGATCCCGGCCATCACCTCCAAGATGCATACGCCCTCACTGCTCCTAGTATACCAGTTTTCAGGAAAGCGGTTGATTTCTCCAAATATTTTGCTGTTCCCTTGCATTTCCCTTTCTATACAGCTTACTCAGAGGTAAATTTTATTTGATTTGTTCAAAATCTGGGAACTAGATTGTTTTCAAAAGTAAAACAGTAAAAATCACTTAAAGACCAACTCGAAAATAAGACCACCACGTGGTTTGATGTTTTTCATGGACCTATTTTCATTGTCTTCGATATTTTAACGCAATAATCAGGCTACCTCTCACTTCAAAGATAGACTGTTTTCGAACCAATGATGGCATAAGTATCGAGGTTTCACTATCTGCACCAACATTTGTAAACCGGACGTCTGCTTATGTCAGAACTAGTAAAGACATACAATGGACCGTCTGTTATTGGTACATCTGTATCAATCTGGAGATGGTACACATATTATTGGTACATCTATATCAATCTGGAGATGGTACATATATTATTGGTACATCTGTATCAATCTGGAGATAGTACATCTATTATTGGTACATCTGTATCAATCTGGAGATGGTACATCTATTATTGGTACATCTGTATCAATCTGGAGATGGTGCATCTATTATTGGTACATCTGTATCAATCTGGAGATGGTGCATCTATTATTGGTACATTTGTATCAATCTGGATATAGTACATCTATTATTGGTACATTTGTATCAATCTGGAGATGGTACTTATATTATTGGTACATCTGTATCAATCTGGAGATGGTACATCTAGTATTGGTACATTTGTATCAATCTGGAGATGGTACATATATTATTGGTACATCTGTATCAAACTGGAGATGGTACATATATTATTGGTACATCTGTATCAAACTGGAGATGGTACTTATATTATTGGTACATCGGTATCAAACTGGAGATGGTACATATATTATTGGTACATTTGTATCAAACTGGAGATGGTACATATATTATTGGTACATCTGTATCAAACTGGAGATGGTACATATATTATTGGTACATTTGTATCAAACTGGAGATGGTACATATATTATTGGTACATCGGTATCAAACTGGAGATGGTACATATATTATTGGTACATTTGTATCAAACTGGAGATGGTACATATATTATTGGTACATCGGTATCAAACTGGAGATGGTACATATATTATTGGTACATTTGTATCAAACTGGAGATAGTACATCTATTATTGGTACATCTGTATCAATCTGGAGATAGTACATCTATTATTGGTACATCTGTATCAAATAATAGACAGTACATCTATTATTGGTACATCTGTATCAATCTGGAGATAGTACATATAGTATTGGTACATCTGTATCAATCTGGAGATGGTACATCTATAATTGGTACATCTGTATAAATCTTGAGATAATGCATATATTATTGGTATCCTTTAGTCATACGAAAACGTGAATCTGCTTTTTACTAGTACTCCATAAATAATTTAATTTGTAGTAAATCTGATGACCGTAATGTTTGTCGTATTTTATTGTTATAATACGCTATCATTGCATCAATATACATCTGTGTCATTTCTTTCTTCTGACAGGGTTGGGGTTTGTATTCTGAAGATCTCGGTGAGGAGTTAGACATATACATAAACGACTTGGAAAGGTATAACATACATTGGATTTTTCAGGACGATAATAATAATAACAAAAATACTTTCGCCTTATTTCGTGCATTTGAAAAGTCGTTTTCCAAAATTAAGTGTGTGTTAAGTGCTGTTGATGGGTTGATGGGTTGATATGCTGTGAATGTGGAAACGAATGAGTGCGAGCGGGGTGGGGCGTCCGTAACTTGAAAGACGATCGGTTTGTATATATCCCAAGGGAGAGCACTCCAACGATCACCACTTTTTTAGTTGTCTCCCTTATTGAAAAATGTTCATTTACGCCACATGGTTTTGTTAGGTCTACATGACTAGTAAAAATTGCCCGGCCTTGTAAAAAATAATCTACAATACATAAAAGATCGAAATTGTTTTCTCTCTAGACTTACAAAAAATGCCATAATCCTTTATACTACTGTCAGAAATACCCATGTAGAAGATCGATTGTATTATGTTTAGATGTTAGCATACACTTTCTGACTTCAGGTTTGGCAAATTCGGACTTGAAATTTTCAGAGCAGCACGTCTTGTTGTAGACACTGGTATTCATGCTAAGAAGTGAGTATATTGTTTATAACCATTCTGTTTCCATGGAAACACGTGTAGAAAAGCCAGCTGTCATCTGTAAAATCTACCAATTGAATTAAGATTATGAAACAAATGATGACTAAAGATTGATTTCTGTTTATCAAAAAGATCTTGAATTTCACAATCGTCGTTTTTCTAAGAAAATAGCCTACATGTTTTTTGCGTCGGATTGTAATTTTTTTATCCATATCCTGAATTATTACGAGGACATATTATATACAATAATCCGTTCTTTATCAGATAGATTGAATTTTTCTGTGTCTTAAATTTCTATTAGATATATCCATATATAATTGCAATATCCTAAACATGTTATCGGAGTACTTAAAACTTTTGTTAACTGTAGTTTTGATATGATTGCTCTCTAACATGGAAGGTAACATAGGTATGTACATATGATTGCTCTCTAACATGGAAGGTAACATAGGTATGTACATATGATTGCTCTCTAACATGGAAGGTAACATAGGTATGTTCATGTGATTGCTCTCTAACATCGAAGGTAAAAGAGGTATGTACATATGATTGCTCTCTAACATGGAAGGTAACATAGGTATGTACATATGATTGCTCTCTAACATGGAAGGTAACATAGGTATGTACATATGATTGCTCTCTAACATCGAAGGTAAAAGAGGTATGTACATATGATTGCTCTCTAACATGGAAGGTAACATAGGTATGTACATATGATTGCTCTCTAACATGGAAGGTAACATAGGTATGTACATATGATTGCTCTCTAACATGGAAGGTAACATAGGTATGTACATATGATTGCTCTCTAACATGGAAGGTAACATAGGTATGTACATATGATTGCTCTCTAACATGGAAGGTAAAAGAGGTATGTGCATGTGATTGCTCTCTAACATGGAAGGTAACATAGGTATGTACATATGATTGCTCTCTAACATGGAAGGTAACATAGGTATGTACATATGATTGCTCTCTAACATGGAAGGTAACATAGGTATGTACATGTGATTGCTCTCTAACATGGAAGGTAACATAGGTATGTACATATGATTGCTCTCTAACATGGAAGGTAAAAGAGGTATGTGCATGTGATTGCTCTCTAACATGGAAGGTAAATGAGGTATGTACATATGATTGCTCTCTAACATGGAAGGTAAAAGAGGTATGTACATGTGATTGCTCTCTAACATGGAAGGTAAATGAGGTATGTACATATGATTGCTCTCTAACATGGAAGGTAAATGAGGTATGTACATATGATTGCTCTCTAACATGGAAGGTAAAAGAGGTATGTACATGTGATTGCTCTCTAACATGGAAGGTAAATGAGGTATGTACATATGATTGCTCTCTAACATGGAAGGTAAAAGAGGTATGTACATATGATTGCTCTCTAACATGGAAGGTAAATGAGGTATGTACATATGATTGCTCTCTAACATGGAAGGTAAAAGAGGTATGTTCATGTGATTGCTCTCTAACATGGAAGGTAAAAGAGGCAAGTTCATGTGATTGCTCTCTAACATGGAAGGTAAAAGAGGTATGTTCATGTGATTGCTCTCTAACATGGAAGGTAACATAGGTATGTACATGTGATTGCTCTCTAACATGGAAGGTAAAAGAGGTATGTGCATATGATTGCTCTCTAACATGGAAGGTAAAAGAGGTATGTTCATGTGATTGCTCTCTAACATGGAAGGTAACATAGGTATGTTCATGTGATTGCTCTCTAACATGGAAGGTAAAAGAGGTATGTACATGTGATTGCTCTCTAACATGGAAGGTAAAAGAGGTATGTTCATGTGATTGCTCTCTAACATGGAAGGTAACATAGGTATGTTCATGTGATTGCTCTCTAACATGGAAGGTAAAAGAGGTATGTTCATGTGATTGCTCTCTAACATGGAAGGTAAAAGAGGTATGTTCATGTGATTGCTCTCTAACATGGAAGGTAAAAGAGGTATGTACATGTGATTGCTCTCTAACATGGAAGGTAAAAGAGGTATGTTCATGTGATTGCTCTCTAACATGGAAGGTAAAAGAGGTATGTGCATATGATTGCTCTCTAACATGGAAGGTAAAAGAGGTATGTTCATGTGATTGCTCTCTAACATGGAAGGTAAAAGAGGTATGTACATGTGATTGCTCTCTAACATGGAAGGTAAAAGAGGTATGTGCATATGATTGCTCTCTAACATGGAAGGTAAAAGAGGTATGTGCATATGATTGCTCTCTAACATGGAAGGTAAAAGAGGTATGTGCATATGATTGCTCTCTAACATGGAAGGTAAAAGAGGTATGTGCATATGATTGCTCTCTAACATGAAAGGTAACATAGGTATGTACATATGATTGCTCTCTAACATGGAAGGTAAAAGAGGTATGTACATGTGATTGCTCTCTAACATGGAAGGTAAAAGAGGCAAGTTCATGTGATTGCTCTCTAACATGGAAGGTAAAAGAGGTATGTTCATGTGATTGCTCTCTAACATGGAAGGTAAAAGAGGTATGTTCATGTGATTGCTCTCTAACATGGAAGGTAAAAGAGGTATGTTCATGTGATTGCTCTCTAACATGGAAGGTAAAAGAGGTATGTGCATATGATTGCTCTCTAACATGGAAGGTAAAAGAGGTATGTTCATGTGATTGCTCTCTAACATGGAAGGTAAAAGAGGTATGTACATGTGATTGCTCTCTAACATGGAAGGTAAAAGAGGTATGTGCATATGATTGCTCTCTAACATGGAAGGTAAAAGAGGTATGTGCATATGATTGCTCTCTAACATGGAAGGTAAAAGAGGTATGTGCATATGATTGCTCTCTAACATGGAAGGTAAAAGAGGTATGTTCATGTGATTGCTCTCTAACATGGAAGGTAAAAGAGGTATGTACATGTGATTGCTCTCTAACATGGAAGGTAAAAGAGGTATGTGCATATGATTGCTCTCTAACATGGAAGGTAACATAGGTATGTTCATATGATTGCTCTCTAACATGGAAGGTAACATAGGTATGTACATGTGATTGCTCTCTAACATGGAAGGTAAAAGAGGTATGTACATGTGATTGCTCTCTAACATGGAAGGTAAAAGAGGTATGTACATGTGATTGCTCTCTAACATGGAAGGTAAAAGAGGTATGTGCATATGATTGCTCTCTAACATGGAAGGTAACATAGGTATGTTCATATGATTGCTCTCTAACATGGAAGGTAAAAGAGGTATGTACATGTGATTGCTCTCTAACATGGAAGGTAAAAGAGGTATGTACATGTGATTGCTCTCTAACATGGAAGGTAAAAGAGGTATGTGCATATGATTGCTCTCTAACATGGAAGGTAACATAGGTATGTTCATATGATTGCTCTCTAACATGGAAGGTAACATATGTATGTCCATGTGATTGCTCTCTAACATGGAAGGTAAAAGAGGTATGTACATGTGATTGCTCTCTAACATGGAAGGTAACATAGGTATGTTCATGTGATTGCTCTCTAACATGGAAGGTAAAAGAGGTATGTACATGTGATTGCTCTCTAACATGGAAGGTAACATAGGTATGTTCATGTGATTGCTCTCTAACATGGAAGGTAAAATATGTATGTTCATGTGATTGCTCTCTAACATGGAAGGTAACATAGGTATGTACATGTGATTGCTCTCTAACTCGGAAGGTAACATAGGTATGTACATGTGATTGCTCTCTAACATGGAATGTAAAAGGTGTATGTACATGTGATTGCTCTCTAACATGGAAGGTAAAAGAGGTATGTTCATGTGATTGCTCTCTAACATGGAAGGTAACATAGGTATGTTCATGTGATTGCTCTCTAACATGGAAGGTAAAAGAGGTAAGTGCATGTGATTGCTCTCTAACATGGAAGGTAAAAGAGGTAAGTGCATGTGATTGCTCTCTAACATGGAAGGTAAAAGAGGTAAGTTCATGTGATTGCTCTCTAACATGGAAGGTAAATGAGGTATGTGCATGTGATTGCTCTCTAACATGGAAGGTAAAAGAGGTATGTTCATGTGATTGCTCTCTAACATGGAAGGTAACATAGGTATGTGCATATGATTGCTCTCTAACATGGAATGTAAAAGAGGTATGTGCATATGATTGCTCTCTAACATGGAAGGTAAATGAGGTATGTGCATATGATTGCTCTCTAACATGGAAGGTAAAAGAGGTATGTGCATATGATTGCTCTCTAACATGGAAGGTAAATGAGGTATGTGCATATGATTGCTCTCTAACATGGAAGGTAAAAGAGGTATGTACATATGATTGCTCTCTAACATGGAAGGTAAAAGAGGTATGTGCATATGATTGCTCTCTAACATGGAAGGTAAAAGAGGTATGTACATATGATTGCTCTCTAACATGGAAGGTAAATGAGGTATGTGCATATGATTGCTCTCTAACATGGAAGGTAAAAGAGGTATGTACATATGATTGCTCTCTAACATGGAAGGTAAAAGAGGTATGTGCATATGATTGCTCTCTAACATGGAAGGTAAAAGAGGTATGTGCATATGATTGCTCTCTAACATGGAAGGTAAATGAGGTATGTGCATATGATTGCTCTCTAACATGGAAGGTAAAAGAGGTATGTTCATGTGATTGCTCTCTAACATGGAAGGTAAAAGAGGTATGTTCATGTGATTGCTCTCTAACATGGAAGGTAAAAGAGGTATGTACATATGATTGCTCTCTAACATGGAAGGTAAATGAGGTATGTGCATATGATTGCTCTCTAACATGGAATGTAAAAGAGGTATGTACATATGATTGCTCTCTAACATGGAAGGTAAATGAGGTATGTGCATGTGATTGCTCTCTAACATGGAAGGTAACATAGGTATGTTCATATGATTGCTCTCTAACATGGAAGGTAAAAGAGGTATGTACATGTGATTGCTCTCTAACATGGAAGGTAAAAGAGGTATGTGCATATGATTGCTCTCTAACATGGAAGGTAAAAGAGGTATGTGCATATGATTGCTCTCTAACATGGAAGGTAAATGAGGTATGTGCATATGATTGCTCTCTAACATGGAAGGTAAAAGAGGTATGTGCATATGATTGCTCTCTAACATGGAAGGTAAAAGAGGTATGTGCATATGATTGCTCTCTAACATGGAAGGTAAAAGAGGTATGTGCATATGATTGCTCTCTAACATGGAAGGTAAATGAGGTATGTGCATATGATTGCTCTCTAACATGGAAGGTAAAAGAGGTATGTGCATATGATTGCTCTCTAACATGGAAGGTAAATGAGGTATGTGCATATGATTGCTCTCTAACATGGAAGGTAAAAGAGGTATGTTCATGTGATTGCTCTCTAACATGGAAGGTAAAAGAGGTATGTTCATGTGATTGCTCTCTAACATGGAAGGTAAAAGAGGTATGTTCATGTGATTGCTCTCTAACATGGAAGGTAAAAGAGGCAAGTTCATGTGATTGCTCTCTAACATCGAAGGTAAAAGAGGTATGTTCATGTGATTGCTCTCTAACATGGAAGGTAAAAGAGGTATGTACATGTGATTGCTCTCTAACATCGAAGGTAAAAGAGGTATGTTCATGTGATTGCTCTCTAACATCGAAGGTAAAAGAGGCAAGTTCATGTGATTGCTCTCTAACATCGAAGGTAAAAGAGGTATGTTCATGTGATTGCTCTCTAACATGGAAGGTAAAAGAGGTATGTACATGTGATTGCTCTCTAACATCGAAGGTAAAAGAGGTATGTACATGTGATTGCTCTCTAACATGGAAGGTAAATGAGGTATGTACATGTGATTGCTCTCTAACATCGAAGGTAAAAGAGGTATGTTCATGTGATTGCTCTCTAACATGGAAGGTAAAAGAGGTATGTACATGTGATTGCTCTCTAACTCGGAAGGTAAAAGTAGTATGTTCATGTGATTGCTCTCTAACATGGAAGATTAAAATATGTATGTCCATGTGATTGCTCTCTAACATGGAAGGTAACATAGGTATGTTCATGTGATTGCTCTCTAACATGGAAGGTAACATAGGTATGTCCATGTGATTGCTCTCTAACATGGAAGGTAAATGAGGTATGTACATATGATTGCTCTCTAACATGGAAGGTAACATAGGTATGTCCATGTGATTGCTCTCTAACATGGAAGGTAACATAGGTATGTCCATGTGATTGCTCTCTAACATGGAAGGTAACATAGGTATGTTCATGTGATTGCTCTCTAACATGGAAGGTAAATGAGGTATGTGCATATGATTGCTCTCTAACATGGAAGGTAAAAGAGGTATGTTCATGTGATTGCTCTCTAACATGGAAGGTAAAAGAGGTATGTCCATGTGATTGCTCTCTAACATGGAAGGTAACATAGGTATGTGCATATGATTGCTCTCTAACATGGAAGGTAAAAGAGGTATGTGCATATGATTGCTCTCTAACATGGAAGGTAAATGAGGTATGTACATGTGATTGCTCTCTAACATCGAAGGTAAAAGAGGTATGTGCATATGATTGCTCTCTAACATGGAAGGTAAATGAGGTATGTACATGTGATTGCTCTCTAACATGGAAGGTAAAAGAGGTATGTGCATATGATTGCTCTCTAACATGGAAGGTAAATGAGGTATGTACATGTGATTGCTCTCTAACATGGAAGGTAACATAGGTATGTGCATATGATTGCTCTCTAACATGGAAGGTAAAAGAGGTATGTTCATGTGATTGCTCTCTAACATGGAAGGTAAAAGAGGTATGTTCATGTGATTGCTCTCTAACATGGAAGGTAAAAGAGGTATGTTCATGTGATTGCTCTCTAACATGGAAGGTAAAAGAGGTATGTTCATGTGATTGCTCTCTAACATGGAATGTAAAAGAGGTAAGTTCATGTGATTGCTCTCTAACATGGAAGGTAAAAGAGGTATGTTCATGTGATTGCTCTCTAACATGGAAGGTAAAAGAGGTATGTTCATGTGATTGCTCTCTAACATGGAAGGTAAAAGAGGTATGTTCATATGATTGCTCTCTAACATGGAAGGTAACATAGGTATGTACATGTGATTGCTCTCTAACATGGAAGGTAACATAGGTATGTGCATGTGATTGCTCTCTAACATGGAAGGTAACATAGGTATGTACATGTGATTGCTCTCTAACATGGAAGGTAACATAGGTATGTGCATGTGATTGCTCTCTAACATGGAAGGTAACATAGGTATGTTCATGTGATTGCTCTCTAACATGGAAGGTAACATAGGTATGTACATGTGATTGCTCTCTAACATGGAAGGTAACATAGGTATGTTCATGTGATTGCTCTCTAACATGGAAGGTAAAAGTAGTATGTACATGTGATTGCTCTCTAACACGGAAGGTAAAAGTAGTATGTACATGTGATTGCTCTCTAACATGGAAGGTAAAAGTAGTATGTGCATGTGATTGCTCTCTAACATGGAAGGTAACATAGGTATGTACATGTGATTGCTCTCTAACATGAAAGGTAACATAGGTATGTGCATGTGATTGCTCTCTAACATGGAAGGTAACATAGGTATGTTCATGTGATTGCTCTCTAACATGGAAGGTAAAAGTAGTATGTACATGTGATTGCTCTCTAACATGGAAGGTAACATAGGTATGTACATGTGATTGCTCTCTAACATGGAAGGTAAAAGTAGTATGTACATGTGATTGCTCTCTAACATGAAAGGTAAAAGTAGTATGTACATGTGATTGCTCTCTAACATGGAAGGTAAAAGTAGTATGTACATGTGATTGCTCTCTAACATGGAAGGTAACATAGGTATGTGCATATGATTGCTCTCTAACATGGAAGGTAACATAGGTATGTTCATGTGATTGCTCTCTAACATGGAAGGTAAAAGAGGTATGTACATGTGATTGCTCTCTAACATGGAAGGTAACATAGGTATGTTCATGTGATTGCTCTCTAACATGGAATGTAAAAGAGGTATGTACATGTGATTGCTCTCTAACTCGGAAGGTAAAAGTAGTATGTTCATGTGATTGCTCTCTAACATGGAAGATTAAAATATGTATGTCCATGTGATTGCTCTCTAACATGGAAGGTAAAAGAGGTATGTACATGTGATTGCTCTCTAACATGGAAGGTAAAAGAGGTATGTACATATGATTGCTCTCTAACATGGAAGGTAACATAGGTATGTTCATGTGATTGCTCTCTAACATGGAAGGTAAAAGAGGTATGTGCATATGATTGCTCTCTAACATGGAAGGTAAAAGAGGTATGTACATATGATTGCTCTCTAACATGGAAGGTAAAAGAGGTATGTACATGTGATTGCTCTCTAACATGGAAGGTAAAAGAGGTAAGTGCATGTGATTGCTCTCTAACATGGAAGGTAAAAGAGGTATGTTCATGTGATTGCTCTCTAACATGGAAGGTAAAAGAGGTATGTACATGTGATTGCTCTCTAACATGGAAGGTAAAAGAGGTATGTTCATGTGATTGCTCTCTAACATGGAAGGTAAAAGAGGTATGTACATGTGATTGCTCTCTAACATGGAAGGTAACATAGGTATGTTCATGTGATTGCTTTCTAACATGGAATGTTAAACTATGTATGTACATGTGATTGCTCTCTAACATGGAATGTTAAACTATGTATGTACATGTGATTGCTCTCTAACATGGAAGGTAACATAGGTATGTACATGTGATTGCTCTCTAACATGAAAGGTAACATAGGTATGTACATGTGATTGCTCTCTAACATGAAAGGTAACATAGGTATGTACATGAGATTGCTCTCTAACATGGAATGTTAAACTATGTATGTACATGTGATTGCTCTCTAACATGAAAGGTAACATAGGTATGTACATGAGATTGCTCTCTAACATGAAAGGTAACATAGGTATGTACATGTGATTGCTCTCTAACATGGAAGGTAACATAGGTATGTTCATGTGATTGCTCTCTAACATTGAATGTTAAACTATGTATGTCCATGTGATTGCTCTCTAACATGAAAGGTAACATAGGTATGTACATGTGATTGCTCTCTAACATGGAAGGTAACATAGGTATGTGCATGTGATTGCTCTCTAACATGGAAGGTTAAACTATGTGTGTCCATGTGATTGCTCTCTAACATGAAAGGTAACATAGGTATGTTCATGTGATTGCTCTCTAACATGGAATGTTAAACTATGTATGTACATGTGATTGCTCTCTAACATGAAAGGTAACATAGGTATGTACATGTGATTGCTCTCTAACATGGAATGTTAAACTATGTGTGTCCATGTGATTGCTCTCTAACATGAAAGGTAACATAGGTATGTACATGTGATTGCTCTCTAACATGGAAGGTAACATAGGTATGTACATGTGATTGCTCTCTAACATGAAAGGTAACATAGGTATGTACATGTGATTGCTCTCTAACATGGAAGGTAACATAGGTATGTACATGTGATTGCTCTCTAACATGAAAGGTAACATAGGTATGTACATGTGATTGCTCTCTAACATGGAAGGTAACATAGGTATGTACATGTGATTGCTCTCTAACATGGAAGGTAACATAGGTATGTACATATGATTGCTCTCTAACATGGAAGGTAACATAGGTATGTACATGTGATTGCTCTCTAACATGAAAGGTAACATAGGTATGTTCATGTGATTGCTCTCTAACATGGAATGTTAAACTATGTGTGTCCATGTGATTGCTCTCTAACATGGAATGTTAAACTATGTGTGTCCATGTGATTGCTCTCTAACATGAAAGGTAACATAGGTATGTTCATGTGATTGCTCTCTAACATGGAAGGTAAAAGAGGTATGTTCATGTGATTGCTCTCTAACATGAAAGGTAAAAGAGGTATGTACATGTGATTGCTCTCTAACACGGAATGTAAAAGGTGTATGTACATGTGATTGCTTTCTAACATGGAAGGTAAAAGAGGTATGTACATGTGATTGCTTTCTAACATGGAAGGTAAAAGAGGTATGTTCATGTGATTGCTCTCTAACATGGAAGGTAAAAGAGGTATGTTCATGTGATTGCTTTCTAACATGGAAGGTAAAAGAGGTATGTTCATGTGATTGCTTTCTAACATGGAAGGTAAAAGAGGTATGTTCATGTGATTGCTTTCTAACATGGAAGGTAAAAGAGGTATGTTCATGTGATTGCTCTCTAACATGGAAGGTAAAAGAGGTATGTACATGTGATTGCTTTCTAACATGGAAGGTAAAAGTAGTATGTACATGTGATTGCTTTCTTACATGGAAGGTAAAAGTAGTATGTACATGTGATTGCTCTCTAACATGGAAGGTAACATAGGTATGTTCATGTGATTGCTCTCTAACATGGAAGGTAAAAGAGGTATGTACATGTGATTGCTCTCTAACATGGAAGGTAACATAGGTATGTACATGTGATTGCTCTCTAACATGGAAGGTAAAAGAGGTATGTACATGTGATTGCTCTCTAACATGGAAGGTAAAAGAGGTATGTACATGTGATTGCTCTCTAACATCGAAGGTAAAAGAGGTAAGTTCATGTGATTGCTCTCTAACATGGAATGTAAAAGAGGTATGTTCATGTGATTGCTCTCTAACATGGAAGGTAAAAGAGGTATGTACATGTGATTGCTCTCTAACATGGAAGGTAAAAGAGGTATGTACATGTGATTGCTCTCTAACATGGAAGGTAAAAGAGGTATGTACATGTGATTGCTCTCTAACATGGAAGGTAAAAGAGGTATGTTCATGTGATTGCTCTCTAACATGGAAGGTAAAAGAGGTATGTACATGTGATTGCTCTCTAACATCGAAGGTAAAAGAGGTATGTACATGTGATTGCTCTCTAACATGGAAGGTAACATAGGTATGTACATGTGATTGCTCTCTAACATCGAAGGTAAAAGAGGTATGTGCATGTGATTGCTCTCTAACATCGAAGGTAAAAGAGGTATGTACATGTGATTGCTCTCTAACATCGAAGGTAACATAGGTATGTACATGTGATTGCTCTCTAACATCGAAGGTAAAAGAGGTATGTACATGTGATTGCTCTCTAACATCGAAGGTAAAAGAGGTATGTACATGTGATTGCTCTCTAACATCGAAGGTAACATAGGTATGTACATGTGATTGCTCTCTAACATCGAAGGTAAAAGAGGTATGTTCATGTGATTGCTCTCTAACATCGAAGGTAAAAGAGGTATGTACATGTGATTGCTCTCTAACATCGAAGGTAACATAGGTATGTACATGTGATTGCTCTCTAACATCGAAGGTAACATAGGTATGTACATGTGATTGCTCTCTAACATCGAAGGTAAAAGAGGTAAGTTCATGTGATTGCTCTCTAACATCGAAGGTAAAAGAGGTATGTACATGTGATTGCTCTCTAACATCGAAGGTAAAAGAGGTATGTACATGTGATTGCTCTCTAACATGGAAGGTAACATAGGTATGTACATGTGATTGCTCTCTAACATGGAAGGTAAAAGAGGTATGTTCATGTGATTGCTCTCTAACATCGAAGGTAAAAGAGGTATGTACATGTGATTGCTCTCTAACATCGAAGGTAAAAGAGGTATGTACATGTGATTGCTCTCTAACATCGAAGGTAACATAGGTATGTACATGTGATTGCTCTCTAACATCGAAGGTAAAAGAGGTATGTACATGTGATTGCTCTCTAACATCGAAGGTAACATAGGTATGTACATGTGATTGCTCTCTAACATCGAAGGTAAAAGAGGTATGTACATGTGATTGCTCTCTAACATCGAAGGTAAAAGAGGTATGTACATGTGATTGCTCTCTAACATCGAAGGTAACATAGGTATGTACATGTGATTGCTCTCTAACATCGAAGGTAAAAGAGGTATGTGCATGTGATTGCTCTCTAACATGGAAGGTAAAAGAGGTATGTACATGTGATTGCTCTCTAACATCGAAGGTAAAAGAGGTATGTACATGTGATTGCTCTCTAACATCGAAGGTAAAAGAGGTATGTTCATGTGATTGCTCTCTAACATGGAAGGTAAATGAGGTATGTACATGTGATTGCTCTCTAACATCGAAGGTAACATAGGTATGTTCATGTGATTGCTCTCTAACATCGAAGGTAAAAGAGGTATGTACATGTGATTGCTCTCTAACATCGAAGGTAAAAGAGGTATGTACATGTGATTGCTCTCTAACATGGAAGGTAACATAGGTATGTACATGTGATTGCTCTCTAACATCGAAGGTAAAAGAGGTATGTACATGTGATTGCTCTCTAACATCGAAGGTAAAAGAGGTATGTACATGTGATTGCTCTCTAACATGGAAGGTAACATAGGTATGTACATGTGATTGCTCTCTAACATGGAAGGTAACATAGGTATGTACATGTGATTGCTCTCTAACATCGAAGGTAAAAGAGGTATGTACATGTGATTGCTCTCTAACATCGAAGGTAAAAGAGGTATGTTCATGTGATTGCTCTCTAACATGGAAGGTAAATGAGGTATGTACATGTGATTGCTCTCTAACATCGAAGGTAACATAGGTATGTTCATGTGATTGCTCTCTTACATGGAAGGTAACATAGGTATGTTCATGTGATTGCTCTCTAACATCGAAGGTAACATAGGTATGTTCATGTGATTGCTCTCTAACATGGAAGGTAAAAGAGGTATGTACATGTGATTGCTCTCTAACATCGAAGGTAAAAGAGGTATGTACATGTGATTGCTCTCTAACATGGAAGGTAACATAGGTATGTTCATGTGATTGCTCTCTAACATGGAAGGTAACATAGGTATGTTCATGTGATTGCTCTCTAACATGAAAGGTAAAAGAGGTATGTACATGTGATTGCTCTCTAACATGGAAGGTAACATAGGTATGTCCATGTGATTGCTCTCTAACATGGAAGGTAACATAGGTATGTCCATGTGATTGCTCTCTAACATGGAAGGTAAAAGAGGTATGTACATGTGATTGCTCTCTAACATGGAAGGTAAAAGAGGTATGTACATGTGATTGCTCTCTAACATCGAAGGTAAAAGAGGTATGTACATGTGATTGCTCTCTAACATGGAAGGTAAAAGAGGTATGTCCATGTGATTGCTCTCTAACATGGAAGGTAAAAGAGGTATGTGCATATGATTGCTCTCTAACATCGAAGGTAAAAGAGGTATGTGCATATGATTGCTCTCTAACATCGAAGGTAAAAGTAGTATGTGCATATGATTGCTCTCTAACATCGAAGGTAAAAGAGGTATGTCCATGTGATTGCTCTCTAACATGGAAGGTAACATAGGTATGTTCATGTGATTGCTCTCTAACATCGAAGGTAAAAGAGGTATGTACATGTGATTGCTCTCTAACATCGAAGGTAAAAGAGGTATGTGCATATGATTGCTCTCTAACATGGAAGGTAAAAGAGGTATGTACATGTGATTGCTCTCTAACATGGAAGGTAACATAGGTATGTTCATGTGATTGCTCTCTAACATCGAAGGTAAAAGAGGTATGTACATGTGATTGCTCTCTAACATGGAAGGTAAAAGAGGTATGTTCATGTGATTGCTCTCTAACATGGAAGGTAAAAGAGGTATGTACATGTGATTGCTCTCTAACATGGAAGGTAAAAGAGGTATGTTCATGTGATTGCTCTCTAACATCGAAGGTAAAAGAGGTATGTACATGTGATTGCTCTCTAACATCGAAGGTAAAAGAGGTATGTACATGTGATTGCTCTCTAACATGGAAGGTAACATAGGTATGTTCATGTGATTGCTCTCTAACATGGAAGGTAAAAGATGTATGTACATGTGATTGCTCTCTAACATGGAAGGTAAAAGAGGTATGTACATGTGATTGCTCTCTAACATCGAAGGTAAAAGAGGTATGTACATGTGATTGCTCTCTAACATGGAAGGTAACATAGGTATGTTCATGTGATTGCTCTCTAACATGGAAGGTAACATAGGTATGTTCATGTGATTGCTCTCTAACATGGAAGGTAAAAGAGGTATGTACATGTGATTGCTCTCTAACATCGAAGGTAAAAGAGGTATGTACATGTGATTGCTCTCTAACATCGAAGGTAAAAGAGGTAAGTTCATGTGATTGCTCTCTAACATGGAAGGTAAAAGATGTATGTACATG
Organism: Mactromeris polynyma; assembly: GCA_032209605.1. Lineage (NCBI taxonomy): Eukaryota > Metazoa > Mollusca > Bivalvia > Venerida > Mactridae > Mactromeris > Mactromeris polynyma. Next base: position 17,661,759 of record JASFXZ010000013.1, read on the forward strand.
TGATTGCTCTCTAACATGGAAGGTAAAAGAGGTATGTACATGTGATTGCTCTCTAACATCGAAGGTAAAAGAGGTATGTACATGTGATTGCTCTCTAACATGGAAGGTAACATAGGTATGTTCATGTGATTGCTCTCTAACATGGAAGGTAACATAGGTATGTACATGTGATTGCTCTCTAACATGGAAGGTAAAAGTAGTATGTACATGTTATTGCTCTCTTACATAGCAGGTAAATGAGTTACGTATATTTTCAGATGGTCCATGCAGCAAGCAATAGACTACATGACTAACTATACAGCTTATAAGGAAGATTTTATAACAAGGGAAATTAAACGATATGCAACATGGCCAGCTCAAGCTACATCGTATACGATTGGTAAACTAAAGATTAGAGAACTGAGACAATATGCCAGCACAAAACTATGTAAGTGCTTGATGAATATTTGATGCAAAACTTAACTTGAGTTTCTATAAGTAAATGCTACAAGATTTTTGATAAAGCAAAATGAAACATAGTACAAACTAAAATTATCGTTACATCATGTTTTACCAAGCACTAAGTTATTGCCTTCTTTCAGTTTTGTTCTGTGTGATAGGTAACCATGGCAGTACTGCCTGAAATGTGAAACATTTGGTCCTTTAATTGTCTATTGCAGTATAACTTTCTTTTAGTGTTTTGAATGAATGTGCAGTTCTTTCACTTTATATAGTGTTAAGGTTATTTTCTGCCCAGTTTCGGCCTATTGTTGCCAGCTGTCTTGACTTGTCCTGTGATCTTTTCCATCCATTTATTTCCCTCCTCCTTCACTGTTTGTCCTCTATGATTCTCCGAGTTATTCCGTATGTTCTGCCAGGCCATTCCTGGCGCATCTGTTCCCTAACGTATGTACCCTTTAACCTCATCAAGTGCCTCATGTTTTATGGATTGTTGTTTTCCCGGAGGTCTGTTTGTGGAGGCACTGTAGCTACTTATTTTCTCTCTTCTTTAAAGTCATATGATGCTGTTGGTTTATTTTTACTAAAACAAACATGAAAATAATATTCCATAGTGATAATACATCAGCAAATTTGCATTATCAAAGAACAAACTAATACTTTATCCCTCCGTATTTGTTGAAAAAAAGTTTGTAATACCATGAAGCTAAACAAACTTCCATTTTTAACAAGTGGTTATTACAAGTGTTGTAGCCCCATTAGTAACGGTACCCTGACATGTAAAATATGTTACCAACGTTTCGCCTACGTGAGCTGATAAATTCGAACGTAACAATTATAACAGTGTATTCGAGTTTTACTTAGAAAATTCAATATCTGTCGAATTGCCGAATTAACCTTGTGCTGAAGACATATGTAAATATAACAGGAGCTAAACCTTTCTTTGCAAAAACAAAACGTGGTTTGAAGTTTTAAAAGAACAATTCATGTTCCGAATCCTGTTACTAAAATGTATGGTGGCATATTACTGCCACCAGTTAGCATGATAGCGTTCGCGAAATAGTTAGTGTTAACCACTTAATTATTACGATAATTATCTAGCTACCTAGTTAATATTCGTGATAATTTTTCGGTAAGATAGATATCATACAACTAGAAACAGGCTTGAAAGTGCCCAGAACTGCCACCTCTTACCTTTTTATGATGTATTACACTAGATTTAAGTGGTAACACGAATCTTATATAGTTGACCACTTATTATGTTACTTCAGTAGTAACTCAAATTCGCGAATTTCACTTAAGATTCGTGTTACCACTTATTTATTAGTTCTTATTTCCAAATTCAATTTAATCTTTCCCTATTTGATGATTTGTGAATGCTTATGTTTAGTCACGTCACCTATGACATGTATTTTACATATGTTCTATGTTTCGTGTATTTTAGGTGCGAAGTTTGACATCAAAGATTTCCATAATGTTATACTCAAGAATGGTGCCATGCCTTTGAGTGTGATGGAGAACTTAGTGGAGGAATGGGTGGACCAAGTACGAAAACAAAATAACTTAGAGGGCAACGATTGTTCCCATACATGGTCTAACGGTGTCGGAACAATTCACGGCACGTCCTGCATTTTAGCATTAACCGTCTATTTAGTGTCGTATATGTTTTAGAAATATCTTGTGAATAATGACAAAATGTGTGTTTGAAAATATACTTAAAGCCAGAAAAACGCAACTGAAAAGTGTCTGCTTCAAAAGATGACTTAAGAAGAAATAGTTCCATATGAATTCACTAGCATTATTTCATAAACTTATTCACTCATAAAATATTCATTATTGGTCCATAGTTTCAATACTTTTTGAACAAATGTTCAAACATTGGTAACAGTTGGTAGCTTTTAACACCATGTATATATATATAACTTTTATTCCTCCAATTTCTGAAGAGATACATACAACAAGTACAGTTATAAATACAAATCAGCCTAATGAACAGTTGCGTTTTAATGATATTAAGTATATAGTATATAATTCGTACATGTATCTTCAAATGAGTGATTGGTCAGTTTGGAGTTTTATTATGATTGGCATTGTTCGAGAAATTTGGTCCAAAAAGTCTAAACTAAGAAAATCAAAGCACTGGATCTTCAGTGACTAGTTTTCATTCTTTCTTTCTCATTTTAACTCAATAATCAGGCCGTCTTATTATGGAACGCCGGCACTGTCTTATGTAGTCATGAAGTATGTACATAATATAGTAAAGGATGCACATCACGTAATAAATGGTCTACAAGATATAAAGACGTATCTACATTATATTATAAAAACTGTCAGCATATAAGTACAAAAGCACACCATATAATGATATACTGACATAATGTAAATATGTTTCCACATCATCTAAAGAACTTTGCACATAATGTAACATAAAACGAACATAATGATAAAGTTTCATGGCTACATAAGACAGTGCCGGCGTTCCATATCTTATTATTCAAGTTTTATTGTGTATTAATTCCATTTTATCGTACTTTGATGTAACCCATGATTTTTAATCTAATGCAACAATATGTTTACAATCATAACTCGTTCACACATTTGTTTGCTAAAATCATTACATTATACAAGTTTTAACAGATAGGATAGATATGTAGTTGTGTTAACAAACACAAGTATTTTAACTGTTACAAACCTGGGCCCGTATTCACAAACGTTTAAAAACTGAATATCAGACTTAGACTTTATAAATTGCAAAAATTAAATTTACAATCATTTCGTTTTCATTATATTTAAACGGATAAATTTTTGCCTGAATATTTCTTGTTACTCACTACACTTCTGCCTTGGTTTATATCAAAATATATTGTGTAACAATAACACCGGAACAAAATGAAACTTACCATTTCAAAGTCTTAAGTCTGAGATTCAGTCTTAAAACGTTTGTTTATACGGGCCCTGATAAAATGGCATAATCTGTCTAAGAGAACCATGTACGTATTTAGTGTACAGGCAGTTGACCGTTTCATTATAACTAGAAAATGAAAAACATAAGATAATCTGTTGAGTCTTACACGCATCTCAGGGCAATAGTACACAAGTCGGAGGGTAATCTCAATGCTTACATTAAACAACAACAACAACACCTTTATTCAGCATTAAGCAATAAAACATGCTTCTAGCCTACATCAATGCAAAATAATATACAGATGTAGTGAGTAAGACATGATAATTAATTGAAACAAAGGGTAATTTTAAAGAGAAGCTTAAGAAAAGGGAAATAATAATCATACTATGTGTTGACATGTGTATTATTATAAATATTTGGAGAATGTTTAATCTAATTCATTTCTGAGTTTGTTTGAGTGGTATATGAATTTCATTAAATCATCAAATTTATTCAATGTTGGCCAAGTGTAATATTTAGATTTGATGAACTTTTTTCGCAAACGTGTGTATAAAGGACAAATTAATAAAAAATGATATTCGTTTTCTATCATTCTGAATTGATTCAGATCATTACAATATTTACAATATATAAACACTAAAGTAACATAAGAGAATAAGTCCCAGTAGCGCCGTTGACCGATTTTTTTCGTGTTCTTCAAATCATGACTTTATTGTAAAATTGTCACTTTATTTCACAATTGTATAATCAACAATAATACTCATTATAGTAGCAGTCAGATTCATCATTTCAGCATTATATACCAGTCCTGTTTTAGTTCTCATATTGCACATTAATTTTTATATCATATTTTATCACGTGACGGAACTATTCCCCAAGATTCCGATACACGTCATCATTCATGTGTTACATGTCATCATTCATTTGTTACACGTCATCATTCATGTGTTACACGTCATCATTCATGTGTTACACGTCAACATTCGTGTGATTAACGTCATCATTCATGTGTTACACGTCATCATTCATGTGTTACACGTCATCATTTATGTGATTAACGTCATCATTCATGTGTTACACGTCATCATTCATGTGTTCGACTTTTCACCAATTGTATAGGTTAACTTCTCATACCTGACCGGTAACTACAGGTAGCAAATCCATACACACTAGAAGTCTCAAGTTTTTATGATATCAAATATGTAAGAATTTAATTAACAATCCGTGCATTAGTATGTTTGCGACCTGGCACAAGTGCTTCATATAACTTCTCAAATTGAGTTTTCTCAAGTTGAACATTTAATTTCTTGTTGAGGATATACTTGACTTTGTGATTAGAAAAGGTTTTGAAAATGTTAGTATCAATTGAGATATTCTAGTACAGTAAAACCTCAATAATAAGACCACCCTTGGGATCATAGAAAACTGGTCTTAATATTGAGGTGCTCTTAATATTGAGATTGAATAAAGAGCAGAACAGTCAAAATGGACTTGAAAAGTGTGGTTTTAATTTTAAGGTGGTCTTGTTATTGAGGTGGTCTATAAGCGAGGTTTTACTGTAATAAGAAAAAGCGTTAAGTTTACGGTTGAAATCGTTTCCATATATAATAAATTAATCAAGACTGGTAGAACTGGACACTCGATATCGAGTTTCAGGTCATTTTGAAGGGGGGGGGGGACAATCTACTGAGATAAGCCAGTTAAAAGACATTGAAAGCTGGGTATGTTGCAAAATCCGGATGAGTTATGTTGGTACTGTGTCACAAGTCAAAATTTGAAAAGGTTACAACTTACATACTGATGAAAAAAAATCGATCCCGACAATTACGACGGTCGTAAAGTAAAATAATCTGACATCACTTTTATGTAATATCAAATTTTATTTTTACTGTATTTGGAACACTCGTATGATAGTTTTGTGTATGTACTGTATAACGTATGCAAAGAACTTACATTATATTCTGTATTTCATATTTACTTGTGAATAAAATTCTACATAGAACGATGTGGGTTCAGTCACATTTATATCGGTGTACATAACGGTGCTGTTGATTGAAGGTCAAATCTACGAAAATGGCAATTCTTGGGAGCTAATTAGTATGGTGGCATATTACTGCCACCAGTTAGCATGATAGCGTTCGCGAATAAATTCGTGTTAACCACTTAATTATTACGATAATTATCTAGCTATCTAGTTAATATTCGTGATAAATTTTCGGTAAGATAGATATCATACAACTAGAAACAGGATTGAAAGTGCCCAGAACTGCCACCTCTTACATTTTTATGATGTATTACACTAGATTTAAATGGAAACACGAATCTTATCTAGTTGTCCACTTATTATGTTACTTATACTCAAATTCGCGAATTTCACTTAAGATTCGTGTTACCACTTATTTATAAATGCGTTTTTGACTTCTACATGTAAGTGGTAAAACGAATCTTATCTAGTTGTCCACTTATTATGTTACTTAGTAACTCAAATTCGCGAATTTCACTTAAGATTCGTGTTACCACTTATTCATTTTTGGCTTCTACATGCAAGTGGTAACACGAATCTTAAGTGAAATTCGCGAATTTGAGTTATTAAGTAACATAATAAGTAGTCAACTAGATAAGATTCGTGTTGCCACTTAAATCTAGTGTAATACATCATAAAAATGTAAGAGGTGGCAGTTCTGGGCACTTTCAATCCTGTTTCTAGTTGTATGATATCTATCTTACCGAAAATTTATCACGAATATAAACTTGATAGCTAGATAATTATCGAAATAATTAAGTGGTTAACACGAATTTATTCGCGAACGCTATCATGCTAACTGGTGGCAGTAATATGCCACCATAAATTAGTCATAGATTGAACTTGCAACCTAATGTTATCAGACGATCAGTCTTACTTGCTTAACACGCTATACTGGTGTGTACTGGTGTGTACTGGTGTGTACTGATGTGTACTGATGTGTACTGATGTGTACTGGTGTGTACTGGTGTGTACTGGTGTGTACTGGTGTGTACTGATGTGTACTGATGTGTACTGGTGTGTACTGGTGTGTACTGATGTGTACTGATGTGTACTGATGTGTACTGGTGTGTACTGATGTGTACTGGTGTGTACTGGTGTGTACTGATGTGTACTGATGTGTACTGATGTGTACTGATGTGTACTGATGTGTACTGGTGTGTACTGGTGTGTACTGGTGTGTACTGATGTGTACTGATGTGTACTGGTGTGTACTGGTGTGTACTGGTGTGTACTGATGTGTACTGGTGTGTACTGATGTGTACTGATGTGTACTGGTGTGTACTGGTGTGTACTGATGTGTACTGATGTGTACTGGTGTGTACTGGTGTGTACTGATGTGTACTGATGTGTACTGGTGTGTACTGGTGTGTGCTGGTGTGTACTGGTGTGTACTGGTGTGTACTGGTGTGTACTGGTGTGTACTGGTGTGTACTGGTGTGTACTGGTGTGTACTGGTGTGTACTGGTGTGTACTGGTGTGTGCTGGTGTGTACTGGTGTGTACTGATGTGTACTGGTGTGTACTGGTGTGTACTGGTGTGTACTGATGTGTACTGGTGTGTACTGATGTGTACTGGTGTGTACTGGTGTGTACTGGTGTGTACTGATGTGTACTGGTGTGTGTCTTATTGTGAGGAGCGGAAGTCACTGGCTGACCGTGTGTTGAACAATAACATGACTATTTGAGCACCGCTGTACGATTTCCAACCTCTTCTTAAGTGACGTAAATTTCCAGAAAATGTCACATGTGACGTCATTATTTAATGTGGTACCCAAAATACTACATGTATATCAATTACTTTTTGATGAAAAAGGTCAGTGCGTGATGGATACGTCGCTTACTCACTGATGACTACAAGCAGAAGCGTGTTATTTGGCCCCGATGGATTTCCGTGTTTTTCCTGTGGTAAAGTCTGCTTTGAAGGGGCAAAGGTTCGATAACTTTCAGGAACTGTCTTATGCTGTTCACCGTATAGTATCTACTCTTGACACAGATTGGTATTCTGATATGTTCGATAAGTGGATCGAGGCAACGCTCCCCGCATGCCCGATACAGACAGGTTGTAAATGTATGTATTTTCATTGTTTTACGTGCAATCGTCATGAACGGTTCAGGTTGTGTGCAGTGATACCGAATAATTCGTCTGACTTGTCTTCATTAATGTATGCTAATACCATTGCTACCCTTTAATTTTGACGAGTAGATATAATAACAATAAAAAAGAAAACGACGATTTACAATTATGATTTAATAAATAATAACAATGGCATTGTTTGAAGACAGTTAACACATTTGAATATTACATACATGTGCATAATTACATATAAGAAATGCATATACACATGTATTTGAACACATACATAACATATAAATATATCCCGTTTATTCCGTTTGAATGCGAATAGTCTCGAATGAATAAATGCATCTGTATTAACTACCTAGTCTTTATAGCCCACTAAACGTATCATTTGAACAGTATAATTCGCAATGGTGTACTAAATGTAAAAATATCCAGATATAACAATTATTTCTCTTCGTGTCGTGTGGTACAAGATGCAACTGTATCGTGACTATCAGAAAACCCTTTCTGCTCTCAATATCATGATTGACGTATGGACCTATTCGCTTGTCGACCAGTAGTTAAACAGGAAAAGTGGGTGGGGTAGAAATATATAATACACATATATTTAGCACCTATCAGTTGATAGTTTGTATTTTGATTCTTCCAAATAACCGAAAGAATGGGAGTCCGTAATGAAGAACGACTCATATAGACGTATTTCCTTCTCTTTCCCGTTTTTGAGCATTCAGTCCCAAAGACTTTTCTTGGCAACAGTTGGCTTTGAAAACAAGGATATGAATCCTAAAGCGCCCTGTCCTATTTTGTCGTTACCCCACCCGGACGATGTGGACAACTTACGTCTGCATCCCGAACACGCGACGTCCATCATGACATGTCTGTGTCCCCACTTGCATTTGTCCACCATGCATCCGGCGTGATGAACTCCGGATGTGTTGACAGAATGTGACCTTGACTTTTCTCCAGTGCCCTTTGAACCCCAACCATTGCCCCATCCGGTTCCTTCATTCCAAGAATTTCCCCAAGTCATTGTGAATCCTCAAGTTTATTAGATGTTTATAATTATATTGGAGTTGAATTAAAATCCCACATCTAAAATAAAAATATATTTTTATGAAATTTGAAGAGCATGTAGACGTGTGTGTACAAATACATGGTCGGCAAATAAGCGATTACAATGCAGTGCATTAAGACAGTATACTATATAAAATTAAACCGTTGCATGTTTATTTAGATATAAAAAGGTTAAAAGTAATACTACTAGTATGCTCATTTTGTGTTCATTTGTTTACCTAAACAAGCATGAACAATATATTTCCCATAGTTAAAACATCAATAAACATGCATTAACAAAGAATGAACTCATAATGTATTAATCCATATTTGTTGCAGAAAGATGTTTGTACATCATAACATTTAAAAAAAACTTCCAGTTCTTTTAACAATCAGGCTATTTTACAGGTTTTGAATGTTACTTATAAATTATGATAAAAAAAGATTTTACATTGCAATGGTTCTTATTAGAAATGTTTTAGCAAATGTAACAACAATACTGGATGAAGCCAATTCAAACATGTTTTGTTCAGATGAGCCAGATACATCTTTAAGTCATCTAATTCCATCAGATACCAGTTTAATATTTATGAATAAGTAAGTTTTTAAAAAAAGACTTATCCGTAAAATGGTTAAATTGAATCCGTAACAGAACTAATTTATTGAAGCAAATAACAAAGGTCAACATCTAGTAGCGTAGAATAAACTCAATTTCATCGAAAATATAAAATGATACATTAATATGAACATCTAGTATTTGACACAAATTAGCACCAGTCCTACGTATATTCAGCAAATTATTAAAAGTAAATTTAAAGGAAAGTCAAACGCTAAGAATAAACGATCAAGCGAACTTACCACAGGAGACACTGTACAGACGAAAGTGTGGTTAAAAAAACATAAATTGTGTTCAAACATTTGGAATATGTTTTGAACCAGTTTATAGATATAGACTATCAATGAATAAGAAGTTCATGACAGTAAGATTAGTCGCTATTTAGTGAACTTAATTCCTAACTCCAGGTCAAAATATAATCGTTCGATTTATTTATTTTAGTTACATTGGCTCACAACCACAATTTTATTTTTTGTGTTTACTGCAACACAAGCTCAACTCGTCTAAGATTAGTACATTAGCAATAAATCTACAGTCAAACCTGTGTTACAGACCACCTGCGAACAAAGACCACTATTGCAAAACCTGTCTGCAAAGACCACCAATTTTTATCTCCCATCAGACCATGTTCAATGATATCTAATATGTTAATAGAGACCACCTGTAAACAAAGACCACATTTTGCTGTTCCCATGGGTGGTATTTACAGACAGGTTTGACTGTATTAGTATACTGTATCTCTTGTTGTTACGGTTTCAGCACTTCTACATGTTCTCGCATGAATAAATATATATTTTAACTAAGTAGATGTAATTGTCAAATTTACTACAAACATGATATCACTAAGTCGTGTGTGTTCTTCATTCAGTTATTATGGTGGCATATTTCTGCCACCAGTTAACTACATAATTAACTAGAAAATTATGTGGTTATTACGTTAAAGAAACTAGATAACTACTTATTTAACTAGAAAATTATGTGGTTAACTAGATAAGCATCGTGATAATTTTTTATACCAGATACATATATTAACACGAAAAAATGTTTGATAGTGCCCACTTCAATGGTGCACTAACCCCAGTTTCAGAAAACATGTTATATTTGATTTTCAAATCAAGTTGAGGGGCAAGTCGAATATTTCAAATAGTTTGTACCCAAAACTACATAGCCCTTTAAAAGACTTACATATTAAATTCTTAATAACTAAATACTACTTCGTTTTTTAGCAAAGGCTCATCAGAGCCGATTGCTAGAGTTATCGAAATCCGCAGACATTCAACCAAAGTATTTATATCTGAACAGCCAAATTCTCCTTACGAAAGTAGTCCTTGTCTAACAAAAACACTGCGGTAAGTATTTGCAATATCAGCTGGAAAACGGATTTGAACTTACATCGTGTACGCAATACAGAAAGAACCCCAAATTAATGTGCTGTTAAAATATTGCAATTACAGAATTTATAAAAATGTCTTTCTACGCCCAGCCACTCAACGGACGAATTCATGACATGAGTGCATGCCGGGAAATACAAAATTATCATTAATCGAACGGAGGTAGCTTTTCGATTGCGACTCAGAAAAAATACAGATAATCTTGCCCCAGTGATAAAATACATACCAAACTAGAATTACCATATTGAAATGATAATAAAATTAGTTAATGATACAAATATGACATATACGGCCTATATATTGTTGGTCCAAGTGCCGTTATTTAAAAAGAACTTTCGACAAAAAATCTTCAAGACGCTATCCGAGGTTCGTTTTGGTTACACTTTTCATTTACAAAATCCGAAACACTAGTATACCAGTTTATTATTTAAATAACCAGAAGGTCATAGACCCCTGTGATTCACGTGCATGGTAACAGTGACTATACGATATTCTATTAGTCAATAAATTCAAAAACAGTAACTTAAAGTATTGAACTACGATTGAATTATATTCATTGTCACAATTCGTTGACATATTGGAATTACTGTAGTGACATAATGGAGTAACAGTAATGAAATAATGACATTACTATACGGAAAATGATGGAGTAATTGTAATGACATAATGGAGTGACAGTTGTGACATAATGACATTACTGTATGGAATATGATGGAGTAATTGTAATGACATAATGGAGTGACAGTTGTGACATAATGACATTACTGTATGGAATATGATGGAGTAATTGTAATGATATAATGGAGTGACAGTAATGACATAATGACATTTCTGTACGGGGCATAACGGAGTGCTTGTAATGACATGATGGAGTGATTGTAATGACATAATGGCATTACTGTACGGAATATGATGGAGTGCTTGTAATGAAATAATGGAGTGCTTGTAATGAAATAATGGAGTGACAGTAATGACATAATGACATTTCTGTACGAGACAAATCATAGGGATTGTAATGACATAACGGAGTGATTGTAATGACATAATGGAGTGACAGTAGTGATTATAATGACATTACTGTACGGGATATAATAGAGTGACTCTAGCGATATAATAGAGTGACTCTAGCGATAGAATGGAGTGACTGTAGAGATATCATGAAGTGACTGTAGTGATATAATGAAGTGACTGTATTGATATAATGGAGTGACTGTAGTGATATAATGAAGTGACTGAAGTGATATGTTGGAGTGACTGTAGAGATATAATGGAGTGACTGTATTGATATAATGGAGTGACTGTAGTGATATAATGGAGTGACTGTAGTGATATAATGGAGTGATTGTAGTGATATAATGGAGTAAGTAAAGAGCCATAATGACATTACGTTATGGGATATAATGGAGTGAGTGTAGAGACATAATGACATTACGTTTCTTTCGGGATATAATGATGTGACTGTAGTGATATAATGGAGTGACTGTAGATATTTACTGGTGTTACTGTAGTGATATAATGGAGTGACTGTAGTGATATAATGGAGTGACTGTAGTGATATAATGGAATGACTGTAGTGATCTAATGAAGTGACTTTAGAGATATAATGGTGTGACTGTAGTGATATAATGGAGTGACTGTAGTGATATAATGGAGTGACTGTAGTGATATAATGGAATGACTGTAGTGATATAATGGAGTGACTGAAGTGATATGATGGAGTGACTGTAGTGATATAATGGAGTGACTGTAGTGATATGATGGAGTGACTGTAGTGATATAATGGAATGACTGTAGTGATATAATAGAGTGACAGTAGTGATATAATGGAGTGACTGTAGTGATATAATGGAGTGACTTTAGTGATATAATGGTATGACTGTAGTGATATAATGAAGTGACTTTAGTGATATAATGGAGCGACTGTAGTGATATAATAAAATGACTGTAGTGAGATAATGGAGTGACTGTAGTGATATAATGAAGTGACTGTATTGATATAATGGAGTGACTGTAGTGATATAATGAAGTGACTGAAGTGATATGTTGGAGTGACTGTAGAGATATAATGGAGTGACTGTATTGATATAATGGAGTGACTGTAGTGATATAATGAAGTGACTGAAGTGATATGTTGGAGTGACTGTAGAGATATAATGGAGTGACTGTATTGATATAATGGAGTGACTGTAGTGATATAATGGAGTGATTGTAGTGATATAATGGAGTGACTGTAGTGATATAATGGAGCAACTGTAGTGATATAATGGAGTAAGTAAAGAGCCATAATGACATTACGTTATGGGATATAATGGAGTGAGTGTAGAGACATAATGACATTACGTTTCTTTCGGGATATAATGATGTGACTGTAGTGATATAATGGAGTGACTGTAGATATTTACTGGTGTTACTGTAGTGATATAATGGAGTGACTGTAGTGATATAATGGAGTGACTGTAGTGATATAATGGAATGACTGTAGTGATCTAATGAAGTGACTTTAGAGATATAATGGTGTGACAGTAGTGATATAATGGAGTGACTGTAGTGATATAATGGAGTGACTGTAGTGATATAATGGAATGACTGTAGTGATATAATGGAGTGACTGAAGTGATATGATGGAGTGACTGTAGTGATATAATGGAGTGACTGTAGTGATATGATGGAGTGACTGTAGTGATATAATGGAATGACTGTAGTGATATAATGGAGTGACAGTAGTGATATAATGGAGTGACTGTAGTGATATAATGGAGTGACTGTAGTGATATAATGGAATGACTGTAGTGATATGATGGAGTGACTGTAGTGATATGATGGAGTGACTGTAGTGATATAATTGAATGACTGTAGTGATATAATGGAGTGACTGAAGTGATATAATGGAGTGATATAGTAGTGATTTAATGGAGTGACTGTAGTGATATAATGGAGTGACTGTATTGATATAATGAAGTGACTTTAGTGATATAATGGTATGACTGTAGTGATATAATGGAGTGACTGTAGTGATATAATGGTGTGAATGTAGTGATATAATGAAGTGAATGTAGTGATATAATGGAGTGACAGTAGTGATATAATGGAGTGACAGTAGTGATATAATGGAGTGACAGTAGTGATATAATGAAGTGAATGTAGTGATATAATGGAATGACTGTAGTGATATAATGGAGTGACTGTAGTGATATAATGGTGTGACTGTAGTGATATAATGGTGTGACTGTAGTGATATAATGGTGTGACTGTAGTGATATAATGGAGTGACTGTAGTGATATAATGGAGTGAATGTAGTGATATAATGGAGTGACTGTAGTGATATAATGGAATGACTGTAGTGATCTAATGAAGTGACTTTAGTGATATAAGGGTGTGACTCTAGTGATATAATGGTGTGACTGTAGTGTTATAATGGCGTGACTGTAGTGTTATTATGGTGTGACTGAAGTGTTATAATGGTGTGACTGTAGTGATATAATGGAGTGACTGTAGTGATATAATGGAGTGACTGTAGTGTTGTAATGGAGTGACTGTAGTGATATAATGGAGTGACTGTAGTGTTGTAATGGAGTGACTGTAGTGATATAATGGAGTGAGTGAATTGATATAATGGAGTGACAGTAGTGATATAATGGTGTGACTGTAGTGATATGATGGAGTGACAGTAGTGATATAATGGAGTGAGTGTAGTGATATAATGGAGTGACAGTAGTGATATAATGGTGTGACTGTAGTGATATAATGGAGTGAATGTAGTGATATAATGGAGTGAGTGTAGTGATATAATGGAGTGAGTGTAGTGATATAATGGAGTGACAGTAGTGATATAATGGTGTGACTGTAGTGATATAATGGAGTGACTGTAGTGATATAATGGAGTGACTGTAGTGTTGTAATGGAGTGACTGTAGTGATATAATGGAGTGAGTGAAGTGATATAATGGAGTGACTGTAGTGATATAATGATGTGACTGTAGTGATATAATGGAGTGACAGTAGTGATATAATGGAGTGACAGTAGTGATATAATGGAGTGAGTGAAGTGATATAATGGAGTGACAGTAGTGATATAATGGAGTGACAGTAGTGATTTAATCGAGTGAGTGAAGTGATATAATGGAGTGACAGTAGTGATATAATGGAGTGACAGTAGTGATATAATGGTGTGACTGTAGTGATATAATTGAGTGACAGTAGTGATATAATGGAGTGACAGTAGTGATATAATGGAGTGACAGTAGTGATATAATGATGTGACTGTAGTGATATAATGGAGTGACAGTAGTGATATAAGGAGTGACAGTAGTGATATAATGGTGTGACTGTAGTGATATAATGGAGTGACAGTAGTGATATAATGGAGTGACAGTAGTGATATAATGGAGTGACAGTAGTGATATAATGGTGTGACTGTAGTGATATAATGGAGTGAGTGAAGTGATATAATGGAGTGACAGTAGTGATATAATGGAGTGAGTGAAGTGATATAATGGTGTGACTATAGTGATATAATGGAGTGAGTGAAGTGATATAATGGAGTGAGTGAAGTGATATAATGGAGTGAGTGAAGTGATATAATGGTTTGACTGTAGTGATATAATGGAGTGAGTGAAGTGATATAATGGTGTGACTGTAGTGATATAATGGTGTGACTGTAGTGATATAATGGAGTGAGTGAAGTGATATAATGGAGTGAGTGAAGTGATATAATGGTGTGACTGTAGTGTTGTAATGAAGTGACTGTAGTGATATAATGGAGTGAGTGAAGTGATATAATGGAATGACTGTAGTGATATAATGGAGTGACTGAAGTGATATGATGGAGTGACTGAAGTGATATAATGGAGTGACTGAAGTGATATAATGGAGTGACTGTAGTGATATAATGGAGTGACTGTAGTGATATAATGGAGTGACTGTAGTGATATAATGGAATGACTGTAGTGATATAATGGAGTGACTGTAGTGATATAATGGAGTGACTGTAGTGATATAATGGAGTGACTGTAGTGATATAATGGAGTGACTGTAGTGATATAATGGAGTGACTGTAGTGAGATAATGGAGTGACTGTAGTGATATAATGAAGTGACTGTAGTGATATAATGGAGTGACTGAAGTGATATAATGGAGTGACTGTAGTGATATAATGGAGTGACTGTAGTAATATAATGGAGTGACTGTATTGATATAATGAAGTGACTTTAGTGATATAATGGTGTGACTGTAGTGATATAATGGAGTGACTGTAGTGATATAATGGAGTGACTGTAGTGATATAATGGAATGACTGTAATGATCTAATGAAGTGACTTTAGTGATATAATGGAGTGACTGTAGTGATATAAGGGTGTGACTCTAGTGATATAATGGTGTGACTGTAGTGTTATAATGGCGTGACTGTAGTGTTATTATGGTGTGACTGAAGTGTTATAATGGTGTGACTGTAGTGTTGTAATGGAGTGACTGTAGTGATATAATGGAGTGAGTGAAGTGATATAATGGAGTGACAGTAGTGATATAATGGAGTGAATGTAGTGATATAATGAAGTGACTGTAGAGATATAATGGAGTGACAGTAGTGATATAATGGAGTGACAGTAGTCATATAATGGAGTGACTGTAGTGATATAATGGAGTGACTGTAGTGATATAATGGAGTGACTGTAGTGATATAATGACATTACTGTATGGGATACTCTCCGGTGCATAATCAGTACAAATGAGTACAAATAGTTATTGGTTAAGGACAGCTTATATTATTACTAGTATTGTTATGCCAAGCAACCGTTGTATGGGATTACCTCTGTTTAGAGGTATTGATAAAATACAATTTATTTTTGGAAACTGTTTTGTATTTTTAATCCAGATAATCTCAAACATGAAATCATGAAAGAATATCTTGATCTTTTAACCCTTTCAGGTATAATTATAATGATATTATATAATGCTCTTTTAGATGTTTGTGTTAACACTATTTATTCATTCTCTCACTCCCGCGTCGCCTTTCATTCACAAGAGAAAGTTTTGTGTGGCTTACGCAAACGAAAATAAGTACTCGTTTAAAACCAGTTAAGTCATCTGACACTTAAAAAGCACCAGAAACAAAAGGATTGACTGGATGAATATTGTAGCGGGAATAACAAAAAGGGCTGTTTCACCTCAGACGTTGTTGGGTTATAAGTCACTAATTATTGCATAGGGTCTAACATTATACGACTAACAGTTCATGTCAGGATATATAGACGAAGGCAACTCACAAAATTTACAATTTAAAGTTTCAAACGGGATACTTGTATTTAGTGACAAAATTTACAAGATCAACTTCAAGATGAATAATGCATAGTCATACTGTCTTAATTAAATGAAGCCTTGGTACAACAGCATAAAAAATATTACATTTTTTCTGTCCAAGATTTCCAAGTATAATCCGTTTAAATTCCTTAGTGAGGTCAGATCCAAAACGCTCCTGAATTTCCCGAGTGAGGCCAGATCAAAAAAGTTCCTGAAATGCCCGTGTGAGGCCAGATCCAAAAAGTTCCTGAAATTCCCGAGTGAGGCCAGATCCAAAAATATTCCTGAAATTCCCGAGGGAGGCCAGCCGGGTTCAACATTCGAGAAAATACTTCGCCTCGGGTAATAGTATTTCCCTCATATTGACAATATGGACTGCCACACAGGAAGCCATCTGATATTAATATAATATAATAATACTATGACTGGTTTGCCAGGTGTCAGGTTAATGTTGTGTTACAATGTCCCGTGTCGACGACATGATGTCACAGTGTAACAGCTCCATATCTGCAAGAAGCAGACACAGCCTCACAATATGCTGTAAATGGCCTTCTGAAGCTGTCCAAAGGTCATAAACAACGCTGCACACTCACTCGACCATACAACATATTGAGTTATATATCCAAGGGGAGTCACTGTATCGAAGTTATTCACGGTTTATTTTTCACGATAATCTCCCTTGACTTTTGTTTCAAGCCACGTGACTGCAATACCGGTGTGAAGAGTTCAAGCCACGTGACTGCAATACCGGTGTGAAGAGTTCAAGCCACGTGACCACAATACCGGTGTGAAGAGTTCAAGCCACGTGACCGCAATACCGGTGTGAAGAGTTCAAGCCACGTGACCGCAATACCGGTGTGAAGAGTTCAAGCCACGTGACTACAATACCGGTGTGAAGAGTTCAAGCCACGTGACTGCAATACCGGTGTGAAGAGTTCAAGCCACGTGACTGCAATACCGGTGTGAAGAGTCCAAGGTACCTCTGATTTAAGTTACCTCCAGGCAATATGAACTCGATTTCATATTACCCAGTTTAGATTACCCCTTCGTTGGTTGAGCTAATGTGATCTTATTCATAACGTGAACGTTAATTGAATACAAACTATGGAACATACAAACTTGAAGGCTAGTCTCAAACTGCAAAAACAATCCACAGACAAATACTTACACTGTTGTTATGGTTGTTGCTGTTGCTGTTGCTGCTCTGGTTGCCGTTATTGCAGCTGATGTTGTTTTCTTGTTGTTGTTTTCATGCTTAACACTTTTAGTGATATGCATATCGATGGCACCGTTTAAAAATGCCGAACCTACAATTTCTTTGGTTTCGTTTTTTCTTCAATCAGGAATTTCTATTTCGATTTCGCGCCTTTACTGAAAATACCGGACTTACTATCCAATGGCAAAGGAGCAAAGCGATCATGTGACAAAATACCGAACACTCATTGGACTGGAAGACGATACCAAAAAAAGCCGAACAAACCTACAAACTTGTGTAGTTATGGCATTTTTTGTTATATTTGTGGCGGTTATTTTTGGCCGAAGCTCCTCGCCTTCTTTTACCTAATAAAAAAATACAAATAAACTTAGTATTAAAAGGAAAACTAAAGTAAGTTGTTTAGTATTAACAAGTTATGTCACTGTAAAATATATGATAATTAATAGTTCATTAATTATGTACAAAAAAAAACCTGACATGCATATAAATAACATAAAAAATCCCGAACATGCAAGTTAACTTAAATTATCAAAGATAGTTTAATTTCATCGAAATATAATAAAAGTAGTGTTAAGAATGTTTAGGATTTTGAATATTGATGTAATACGCCTTGTTACTAAAATTTATTTCTCTTTTTTATTCTCCTGAAAAAGTAAACAATTGAACGTTCGGCATTTTTAAACGGTGCCCTTAATATCATAGAAAATGTACACCGATAAAAATAAATACGAGAATGATGGAGGTAATCTGAAATTGTGACGGGGTAGCTTCGAATCTCGTTCTAGTCACCCCAGGGTTATTTAAGCTTAATTTCACCCTACCTCTAAGTAATCTGAACGAGAGTTTAAGTTATCGAAGGTAAGTTGAAACGGGGGTAGTCCGAAATCGCTACACCTACATATGAATTAATGAATAAACTACGGCGATGACATTATTTAACATAGAACCATTTATCAACAACATTAAACACATCTATACGTATAGATTAATATACCCAATAGCGGAAATAATGTGCAATTATTACGAGTATTCAGAGTATGAATTTTACAGACCCTAAACCTACGACTGTTTGCCGTTTACATGAGTCATACAACCTACATTTTTGTACGAGGATTCCTTGACAGCGAAACGCGCAATTCCTGCTCACTAACTGCCGCTGAAATACACCTACTTAAATTTAGATTGTTTACATTTTTCGACGAAAAATACTCAGTGCACGTACGGTATTACCTGGCCTTGGATTGCACCTGCCTGCCTGTAGATATTCGAAACCTTATCAAACTATAGACTTAACCTTGTACTAAGATGAACAATATATTTTGTAAACATTTTCTGGGTCTATAATTGTCCTTGAAATATCAGAGTATTTATTTTCCTCAATTCATACCAACTTAGATGCAGATTGTTATTAGAAACCACAATCCCCGTGTCCTCAGACTTTGAGTGCCTAGCAAGAATTCCCTGACTGAAAATGTTTACTGTGTCGAATAAATGCGTAGATACCGACTACGTTCTAAGAAGTATTTTTCTCAACCATTAACTTGATATTTGAGCGTGGTGTCAGTTTAATATAATATTGTGTATGTGCGTATTGAGATTCGAGCATAGATTACATATGTGGGTGCAAGAAACGAAACTTGCGAGAAGAGAAGCATTAAAGATGTAACTGCCTCATCTGAACATAACATGTTTGAATTGGCTGTATCCAGTATTGTTGTTACAATGGCTCAACCATCTCTAATAAGAGCCATTGCAATGTAAAACCGATTGAAAACAATCTTTGTTATCATATTACTAACAGTCAAAACTTGTGAAATAGCCTGAATGTTAAAAAAACTGGATTTTATTTTTTAAATTTTATCATGTACAAACATCTTTCTTCAACAAATATGGATTAATACATTATGATTTCATTCTTTGTTAATGCATGTGTTTTTATGTTAAACAATAGGAAAAATATTTTTATGTTTGGTTAGGTAAACAAATGAACAAAAAATGAGCATAGTATTTCTTTAAGCTTCACTGGTTTAATACTAAATACAGCATAATTTCAATAATAGGACCACCATCGGTGCTGAAAATGTCCGTCTTGATTCCGTGGTGGTCTGATGATTGAGGTAAACAAAAGGCGAAAAGATATATTCCAAGTAAATTCTCTCTTATGATGCGGTCTCAATTATAAGGTGGTCTTTAAGAGAGTGTTTACGGTATATTTATTACCTTGTTTACAAGACAAGCGAACAATGGTTGTGTATGACAAACATTACCACTGTTGCACATATTACGAAAGATGTTCAATTTATATTGGAACAAATTAAAAATACCACAAAACCTGTTTTTCTTACATTTTATTGCAACAAATGCTCAATGTAAGATCCATAGCAATAGTAGATCATTCTAGGCCAAGACGCAAATGTTTTATTGATGGTTTCCTGTTCAAAGTTTCTCCACTCATCTTTCAAAGCCCGATTGAGTCCAGTTAATGTGTTAATAGTTCTCTTCTGTGACCGCCGTTTCAATATTCCCCAGATTACAAAGTCCATCGGCGCTGCGTCGGGTGACTGTGACATCCATTCTGCAGGTGTAATAAACTTGACATTATTGCCTTTGAGGTACATAGTGGTGTGTTTTGCTGTATGGCTTGACGCAGAATCTTGATAAAACACCATGTCCATTGAACTGTCCCCAAGGGTTTCAGAACCTTCTGAACATAGTATTTGGAGTTCACGCTTCAGGCTTCCCAATGGTCATGTTGTTGTAATTCAGGCTCCCGCTGGTCCTCTTGATGTGATAAGGCTTCCGCTGGTCCTCTTAGTGGTATCAGGCTCCCGATGGTCCTGTTGTTGCTATTTAGGCTCAAGCTAGATTTGTTGTTGCTATTCAGATTTCCGATGGTATTGTTGTTGCTTTTTAGGCTCCCGATGGTACTGTTGTTGCTATTTAGGCTCCATCTAGACTTGTTGTTGCTATTCAGGTTCCCGATGGTCCTGTTGTTGCTTTTTAGGCTCCCGATGGTACTGTTGTTGCTTTTTAGTCTCCCGATGGTATTGTTGTTGCTTTTTAGGCTCCATCTAGACTTGTTGTTGCTATTCAGGCTCCCGATGGTCATGTTGTTGCTACTCAGGCTCCCGCTGGTCATGTTGTTGCTACTCAGGCTCCCGCTGGTCATGTTGTTGCTACTCAGGCTCCCGCTGGTTCTGTTGTTGCTACTCAGGCTCCCGCTGGTCATGTTGTTGCTAGTCAGGCTCCCGCTGGTCATGTTGTTGCTACTCAGGCTCCCGCTGGTCATGTTGTTGCTACTCAGGCTCCCGCTGGTCATGTTGTTGCTACTCAGGCTCCCGATGGTCATGTTGTTGCTACTCAGGCTCCCGCTGGTCATGTTGTTGCTACTCAGGCTCCCGCTGGTCATGTTGTTGCTACTCATGCTCCAGCTGGTCATGTTGTTGCTACTCAGGCTCCCGCTGGTCATGTTGTTGCTACTCAGGCTCCCGCTGGTCATGTTGTTGCTACTCAGGCTCCCGCTGGTCATGTTGTTGCTACTCAGGCTCCCGCTGGTCATGTTGTTGCTACTCAGGCTCCCGCTGGTCATGTTGTTGCTACTCCGGCTCCCGCTGGTCATGCTGTTGCTACCCAGGCTCCCGCTGGTCATGTTGTTGCTACTCAGGCTCCCGATTGTTCTGTTGTTGCTACTCAGGCTCCCGCTGGTCATGTTGTTGCTATTCAGGCTCCCGATGGTACTGTTGTTGCTACTCAGGCTCCCGCTGGTCATGTTGTTGCTACTCAGGCTCCCGCTGGTCATGTTGTTGCTACTCAGGCTCCCGCTGGTCATGTTGTTGCTACTCAGGCTCCCGCTGGTCATGCTGTTGCTACTCAGGCTCCCACTGGTCATGTTGTTGCTACTCAGGCTCCCGCTGGTCATGTTGTTGCTACTCAGGCTCCCGCTGGTCATGTTGTAGCTACTCAGACTCCCGCTGGTTCTGTTGTTGCTACTCAGGCTCCCGCTGGTCATGTTGTTGCTACTCAGGCTCCCGCTGGTCATGTTGTTGCTACTCAGGCTCCCGCTGGTCATGTTGTTGCTACTCAGGCTCCCGCTGGTCATGTTGTAGCTACTCAGGCTCCCGCTGGTTCTGTTGTTGCTACTCAGGCTCCCGCTGGTCATGTTGTAGCTACTCAGGCTCCCGCTGGTCATGTTGTTGCTACTCAGGCTCCCGCTGGTCATGTTGTTGCTACTCAGGCTCCCGCTGGTCATGTTGTAGCTACTCAGGCTCCCGCTGGTTCTGTTGTTGCTACTCAGGCTCCCGCTGGTCATGTTGTTGCTACTCAGGCTCCCGCTGGTCATGTTGTTGCTACTCAGGCTCCCGCTGGTTCTGTTGTTGCTACTCAGGCTCCCGCTGGTTCTGTTGTTGCTAATTAGGCTCCCGCTGGTCGTGTTGTTGCTACTTTGGCTCCCACTGGTTCTGTTGTTGCTACTCAGGCTCCCGATGGTTCTGTTGTTGCTACTCAGACTCTCCTGGTTATGTTGTTGCTACTCAGGCTCCCGCTGGTTCTGTTGTTGCTACTCAGGCTTCCGCTGGTTCTGTTGTTGCTACTTTGGCTCCCATTGGTTCTGTTGTTGCTACTCAGGCTCCCGCTGGTTCTGTTGTTGCTACTCAGGCTCCCGCTGGTTCTGTTGTTGCTACTCAGGCTTCCGCTGGTTCTGTTGTTGCTACTTTGGCTCCCATTGGTTCTGTTGTTGCTACTCAGGCTCCCGCTGGTTCTGTTGTTGCTACTCAGGCTCCCGCTGGTTCTGTTGTTGCTACTTTGGCTCCCACTGGTTCTGTTGTTGCTACTCAGGCTCCCGCTGGTTCTGTTGTTGCTACTCAGGCTCCCGCTGGTTCTGTTGTTGCTACTCAGGCTCCCGCTGGTTCTGTTGTTGCTACTCAGGCTCCCGCTGGTTCTGTTGTTGCTACTTTGGCTCCCACTGGTTCTGTTGTTGCTACTCAGGCTCCCGCTGGTTCTGTTGCTGCTACTCAGGCTCCCGCTGGTTCTGTTGTTGCTACTCAGGCTCCCGCTGGTTCTGTTGTTGCTACTCAGGCTCCCGCTGGTTCTGTTGTTGCTACTCAGGCTCCCGATGGTACTGTTGTTGCTTCTCTGGTACTGATGATACTGTTGTTGTTTCCCAAAATTCAGCTAGTCCTATTGTTGCTACTCAGGCTCTCGCTGGTTATGTTGTTGAAGTGAAGATATAATGACTTACTGTAGTATCACTTAAATTCGCCGGTGTCAAATTTCGCGCAAACGGCAAGTAAGGCATTTTCGCGCGGGCCTAAATTCGCGCATTTTAATTTTTTAAAGAAAAATATCAGATACAAATGACGGTATTGCAGCGCGTGTCATTATTTCGTTCATACTTTGCATATTTACTCGTAATCTGGGGGTTATCTCTTTAATAGAGTCGCCAATCAAGAAATTTTATTGCTAATTGTCATATCTGAATACAATAGAAACGTGTGAAACTTGAATAAACAACATGACTAGCGAGGTTCGCGTCGTATTTCGATCGGTATTACCAAGCGCTTTATTCCATGGTTTAGAGCGTCGTACGCCATACTATATAACCTCAAAAACGTGATTTTCGGACTGGTATCCCGAATTTACACTTTCAGTTATCAGTTTGACAAGTAATTTCAGCGAACCAGTTGGGAATGAACTTAAAAATACCCCATAACAAAAATTCAGATGTCATTTAGAGCGGTCCCAAACAATATGACAGGTCCAATTGTGAATTGGCGTTAATTGACACGACTGCACGATGAAAAGTGTAGAAACATCACAAGATCGATAAACAATATAATGGTGTTGGAGATCTTTCATAAATGGCGCCCTGGCAATTACTCTAAAACAACAATGACGAGTGCGAATAATTCCTTCACACCTAATTTAATTGTCTGTAACTTCAAATCATTCTTGTCTTTTCCACGAAGACATTCCAAAATTATATTAAATATTTGGATCGACTCCTTATTTCTTTATCCGCTATCAGGTTTCTTATTGCGTCTTGCATTCAGATTGAATATCGAGGGCTCAACTCATAACAGTCGTAACTCCTATATAAATACATAGGAGTTACGACAGTGTTGCGTTGAGCCCTCGATATGTCTATTAAGCTCAATGTGATAATACTAGGAGTGTAATTGACCTTGGAATGTTGTTATTGTTCCTGACCTACTTGTGCGCAGTATAAAAAACGGCTGCAAAACTTCCCGATTGTTTTGTAATTCAAATAAGGAAGATTTTCGGTTTTTTTTTTTTCCACTTGTTAGTTCACCATACATATACATAATGGCCATGAGCTGTGCTTAAATATAGTTCATGTTTGCAAACATTACTCATTTCCAAGACGTTGGCCTGGTTTGAGATACAAGTATACAAACAGGTTAACAAACGAATTATAAAATACTAAGAAAAATGCTGTAATTTGATTTAGAGCATAAATACATTGATGTATCGAAAACGAATTCACTGAAGATAATTTTAGTAACACATTTTTGTTTAAATATGTTTTAATGAGATATGAAACATTTAATTAGTTAAAGTTATGTCATTGCATAAAAAGTCGTACGGTAGAGCTCACTTAGATAAAACTGGTATGACTTCAGGAGACGTCACGTGCGGGATTTTGTGGTATATATTCATTGATGCGAGATATTGTAGTACATTTATTCGTGGCGGATCCAGGATTTGGTCTTGGGGTGTCTTAGGGGGGGGGGGGGTTGGGGGGGGGGGGTAACATGTTGGTTTCGATATAACCTTATTAAACGGCAATGACGGTGTTTTATTTTTTGTTTTTTACAAATTACCAATTCAGAAGGACTTTATTTATTACAGCGCATAAGCAGCGGTAGGGCAATCTCTGTATATTTCCGTATTTATACTCGGACATACATGTAAGGTTGGAGAATTTTAGGGGGCGCCAGGTGCGCTCCACCCCTGGATTCGCTAGTGCTTTATTTTAATGTGTTTGATGGCGCATCGACATATTAGGTTATTCAGTTGCTGCCACGAACTGTGATACCATGCCGTGGACACATTAACCTGACAACTAACCAACCATTCCTAGCCCTTCCATTATACTGCCGGGCATAGGCAAGGGAGCACATTTTTCCTTTTTAAAGACGTGTCTAGGCCCGGGATAAAACACGTGCCTTTCCGCACCTGAGTAAAACGTTCTACCACCGACCCGCCCGATTAATGTTCATACGATACTTTAACTATTCATTTTCTTAGTAACTTGCACTTACTTTTTACGATATTTTTTTTATTCCATGAAATAAAATCATAGACCGTCTATTTTAGTATTGAAAAGAGAGTTTCAACCGTTTAACCTTTTAGTGTTAAATCAGGTAAAATAAGCCACTAAAACGTTAAAGTAAATTGGCGCGATTTCCTTTATTACAAGCTATTTTACTCCAGATTAATTACGCTCGAATACGAGTTTTAACTTGAGATATCAATATCAAAAATATTCAGTATAAAAGGACGATTACCTATTTGATATGATTATGTTGAATGATTTTGATTGATTTTCAAAAGTTAGGATCTATGACTAAACTTGCTTTGTACGTGAAGACATTGTTTAGCATTTATCGACCGCATAAACAAGTTGAATCACAATCCGCAAACTATTCATTTCGCAAGCTTTTGTTCAATATTGCATTGTGATTATAATTTAATATTGATAACAAAACTATCCAGACAGAGTTTAAATTTGTGTTTTTAACTGATCACTCAAGCTGTAAAAATTCCCGCGATTACTAATCATTTCAGGGCCTAAGTAGCCGCGGCCGTGGTCCAGTGGTTAGTGCGCTGGACTTGTAACCATGAAAATTTGACAAAAATGTCGATTTTCCTCCTCATGTGGAGAAGTTGCCGGCTCCTTGTGGAAGGGTAAGTTAGTACTGGTTAGATTTCAGTCCAGGAAAAACTGGTTAGGTGAACCGGCCGCTGTATATAACTGAAATATCGTTGAGAAACGGCGTTAAACCCGATGAAACAAAACATCAGGGTCTAAGTGTCATCACCACAGTGTTATATCTCTCTTGCCCCCACATATACAACTTGACATGTCAATTAACACAGTCCCGTAGATATTACTTTCACGACGCGTAAAATGTGATTCAATGCGATAACAACCATCATTGAAATTTAATGCACTTCCATTCAGCTTTTATATTGAAAATACATGTACATATTTTATCGAATATTCGATCGCCGAATCAGTATTCGAATATTCGAACTTTCAAACGAATATTCGAATATCCGAATAACAATCGATAATATATGACGGTTGCTAAGCCTTTGTAGGTTGACAAAAGAATTAGAAATAAAATGCCATCCCTCCCTGAAATACTGTTTGTTTCGGAGACTCGGTGCTCCAGGGGATAAGCGCCTGATCCTAAAGTAGCGACTTCAGTTTCCTAGGAAGCAATCATCCAGAGTATTTAATGCTAGCGGTAATATTGTCTCACAATCGATGTCAATAAATAACCTGCCTTGCGCTCAGTTACGGCTAAGGGAAGACGCCCACAGTTCGCGTCGCTAACAAGTGTATTGACCGTCTCGTTTGTATTCTGGTTCCCTGCCTCAAAGACAGTAAAGGCAGGGAACCAACCCTTTGTTCATTTTGCAATTTGGTTCCCCGTGTGCAGTCAATGTGAAACGGTGGGTCGGGGATACAAAACAAAACGTGAGCGACTGTTAGCCGTAACTGAACACAGTGTTCGGGTCACAAATTCGCGTGCTACTTCGGAGCTGCGCGAGCGAGTGGGCGCACAGTGGGCGGATTGTCGGTCCGTTATGCTAACCACTACACCACAGCGACTTGACGTCATTTTCGTGTAAATTTAACTTATATAAGGCTGATCAAGGTTAACAACACTTTGGACGAAGTACTGGGCGAATAGTTACATCCGCCACACAGCACTTAACACCAGCTGTAGTGATATTGAAATAAAGTCATGTTTTGAGGAACACGATCAATCGGTCAATGGCCCTACCGGTAGACTATATTAAGCAGCAACTAGAACTATACATCTCCACTTGATTGCTTTATAGGCTTGACGTGTAATGCAGTGTTTAGACAGGAGATGGATTGTTCGTGTGCCTGATTTGAACTTATTCATTCAGACTCATCGCCTTTTGATATTATGTATAAGGTTAATGATGAAAACAGGTTAACGCAAACATTTGAAAGGCAAATTTAATAAGTATCACGTTTCATATTACTTGAATCAATCGCAATACACATAATTTAGATTTTTATCTTGTAACATCATCAGGAGCGTAGACGTCTCACACTCTATTTGAAGTGTTTAATGTTATACAAAATTGCTATACGAAGCCAATTAATGTCCCCATGACTCTGTAGACGTTGCAAGATCATAACTATCAAAGTGTTAAACTGATTACTTGTGAGGCTTATTATAAGAAATGAATATTTAACACCGGATTGTGTTTCAAAGAGAAAAGTTCAAGCATGTTTTTTTGAAGTACTTTTGACGTATATGTTATTTAATGGTTTTACAAAGTTCACCCCGTGCCGTTGTTGGTGTCTCCAAACCACAAGGACGACCTCGCTAATCACTTAGCTTTATAATGAATCTGCTTTGACCTAATTTGACGCAATATCGAATAATATCATCAAAACTATTTAATTAATTCAGATTCATTTGAAACCCACCCCGCCGCACTCATAAAACTATTATTATGATATCCCATTCACTGCGAAGGAACACAATACAGTGTATATGCAAATCAAACACAATTAATTCTACGTTTTTGTAAGCCTAATAACGTTATTCGAGCCACATCGAACGGTAAACAAGTAGCTGACACGGGTTATATTACATTTTATGTTTACGACAAAAGGCATTTTTGTCATGTCAAATATTTTAACATCGAATAATGTTTCGTCTTATTCTGCGTTATTAAGTGATAAACAAACGTATTTTTGCGTTTTAGACACCGACTAATGTCCTATTATCGAGTTACAATAATTGATTTAACATTTGAGTCACACACATGTTTGCAAACTGTGTTTAGAGTGGTGGAGGTGTAACAATGTGTGTAAAGATAACCTAGATGGGATGTAAATGCCTCAATCCACACATGTTGTTCATGGTAAATCGACGTTCACACTCAATCCACACATGTTGTTCATGGTAAATCGATGTTCACACTCGAACCTGTAAATGTTGTTCATGGTAATTTGACGTACACACTCGAACCTGTAAATGTTGTTCATGGTAATTCGACGTACACACTCGAACCTGTAAATGTTGTTCATGTTAAAAATGTAGTTATTTGCAAATCGAGGAACCTGCATAGTTTGTTGGCGGTAAATCGCCATACAAATATATGTATGTATATGTTGTTCTTGGCAATCGAGGAACAAGTTTAAACCGTTTTATATGTTCATGACAAAACGATGTACAAACACTCAAACCTGAATATGTTGATGAAGGTAAATCGAGATAAACTTAAACCTGTAAATGTTGTTTATGGTGAATCGAGGTACAAACTTCTTCCCGTAAATGTTGTTTATGGTGAATCGAGGTACACACTTCTTCTTCCCCTTAATGTTGTTTATGGTGAATCGAGGTACAAACTACTTCATCATGTATATGTTGTTTATGGTGAATCGAGGTACAAACTACTTCATCATGTATATGTTGTTTATGGTGAATCGAGGTACAAACTACTTCATCATGCATTATGTTGTTTATGGTGAATCGAGGTATAAACTACTTCATCATGTATATGTTGTTTATGGTGAATCGAGATACAAACTACTTCATCATGTATTATGTTGTTTATGGTGAATCGATGTACAAACTACTTCATCATGCATTATGTTGTTTATGGTGAATCGATGTACAAACTTCTTCCCGTAAATGTTGTTTATGGTGAATCGAGGTACAACTACTTCATCATGTATTATGTTGTTTATGGTGAATCGATGTACAAACTACTTCATCATGCATTATGTTGTTTATGGTGAATCGATGTACAAACTACTTCATCATGCATTATGTTGTTTATGGTGAATCGAGGTACAAACTACTTTATCCCGTCTATGTTGTTTATGGTGAATCGAGATACAAACTACTTCATCATGTATTATGTTGTTTATGGTGAATCGATGTACAAACTACTTCATCATGTATTATGTTGTTTATGGTGAATCGATGTACAAACTACTTCATCATGCATTATGTTGTTTATGGTGAATCGATGTACAAACTACTTCTTCCCGTCAATGTTGTTTATGGTGAATCGAGGTACAAACTACTTCATCATGTATATGTTGTTTATGGTGAATCGAGGTACAAACTACTTCATCATGTATTATGTTGTTTATGGTGAATCGAGGTACAAACTACTTCATCATGTATTATGTTGTTTATGGTGAATCGATGTACAAACTACTTCATCATGTATTATGTTGTTTATGGTGAATCGATGTACAAATTACTTCATTATGCATTATGTTGTTTATGGTGAATCGAGGTACAAACTACTTTATCCCGTCTATGTTGTTTATGGTGAATCGAGATACAAACTACTTCATCATGTATTATGTTGTTTATGGTGAATCGATGTACAAACTACTTCATCATGCATTATGTTGTTTATGGTGAATCGATGTACAAACTACTTCTTCCCGTCAATGTTGTTTATGGTGAATCGAGGTACAAACTACTTCATCATGTATTATGTTGTTAATGGTGAATCGAGGTACAAACTACTTCATCATGAACATGTTGTTTATGGTGAATCGAGGTACAAACTACTTCATCATGTATTATGTTGTTTATGGTGAATCGAGGTACAAACTACTTCATCATGCATTATGTTGTTTATGGTGAATCGATGTACAAACTACTTCATCACGTATTATGTTGTTTATGGTGAATCTAGGTACAAACTGCTTCAACCTGTATATGTTGTTCGCGGTAAATCGGAATAAACACTTCAACCTGTATATGTTGTTCGCGTTAAATCGGAATAAACACTTCAACCTGTATATGTTGTTTGTGGTAAATCGGAATAAACACTTCAACATGTATATGTTATTCGCGGTAAATCGGAATAAACACTTCAACCTGTATATGTGGTAAATCTAAGTACAAGCCTGAGTCTGTATATGTTGTTTGTGGTAAATCTAAGTACAAGCCTGAGTCTGTATATGTTGTTTGTGGTAAATCTAAGTACAAGCCTGAGTCTGTATATGTTGTTTGTGGTAAATCTAAGTACATATCTGAGTCTGTATATGTTGTTTGTGGTAAATCGGAATAAACACTTCAACCTGTATATGTGGTAAATCTAAGTACATGTCTGAGTCTGTATATATTGTTTGTGGTAAGTCTACGTACAAGCCTGAGTCTGTATATGTTGTTTGTGGTAAATTGAGGTACTTACCGCAGAGTCTGTATATATTGTTTGTGGTAAGTCTACGTACAAGCCTGAGTCTGTATATGTTGTTTGTGGTAAATTGAAGTACATGCCGGAGTCTGTATATGTTTTTTTGTAAATCGAAGTACACTCCGAAGTCTGTATATGTTGTTTGTGGTAAATCGAAATACATGCCGGAGTCTGTATATGTTGTTTTTGTAAATCGAAGTACATGCCGAAGTCTGTATATGTTGTTTGTGGTAAATCGAAATACATGCCGAAGTCTGTATATGTTGTTTGTGGTAAATCGAAATACATGCCGGAGTCTGTATATGTAGTTCGTGGTAAATCGAGGTACATGTCTGAGTCTGTATATGTAGTTTGTGGTAAATCGAAGTACATGCCGGAGTCTGTATATGTTGTTTGTGGTAAATCGAAGTACATGTCTGAGTCTGTATATGTTGTTTGTGGTAAATCGAAGTACAAGCCTGGACCTGTATATGTTGTTTTTGGTAAATCGAAGTACATGTCTGAGTCTGTATATATTGTTTGTGGTAAATCGAAGTACATGTCTGAGTCTGTATATATTGTTTGTGGTAAATCGAAGTACATGTCGGAGTCTGTATATGTTGTTTGTGGTAAATCGAAGTACATGTCTGAGTCTGTATATATGTTGTTTGTGGTAAATCGAAATACAAGCCTGGATATGTATATGTTGTTTGTGGTAAATCGAAGTACAAGCCTGGACCTGTATATGTTGTTTTTGGTAAATCGAAGTACATGTCTGAGTCTGTATATATTGTTTGTGGTAAATCGAAGTACATGTCTGAGTCTGTATATATTGTTTGTGGTAAATCGAAGTACATGTCGGAGTCTGTATATGTTGTTTGTGGTAAATCGAAGTACATGTCTGAGTCTGTATATATGTTGTTTGTGGTAAATCGAAATACAAGCCTGGATATGTATATGTTGTTTGTGGTAAAATCGAAGAACAAGCCAGGATCTGTATATGTTGTTTGTGGTAAAATCGAAATACAACCCTGGATATGTAGATGTTGTTTGTGGTAAAATCGAAGTACAAGCCAGGATCTTTACATGTTGTTTGTGGTTAAATCGAAGTTCAAGCTTGGATCTGTATATGTTGTTTGTGGTAAAATCGAAGTACAAGCCAGGATCTGTACATGTTGTTTGTGGTAAAATCGAAGTTCAAGTCTGGATATGTATATGTTGTTTGTGGTAAATCTAAGTACAAGCCTGGATCTGTACATGTTGTTTGTGGTAAATCTAAGTACAAGTCTGGATATGTATATGTTGTTTGTGGTAAATCTAAGTACAAGCCTGGATATGTATATGTTGTTTGTGGTAAATCTAAGTACAAGTCTGGATATGTACATGTTGTTTGTGGTAAATCTAAGTACAAGCCTGGATATGTATATGTTGTTTGTGGTAAAATCGAAGTACAAGCCAGGATCTGTACATGTTGTTTGTGGTAAAATCGAAGTTCAAGTCTGGATATGTATATGTTGTTTGTGGTAAATCTAAGTACAAGCCTGGATCTGTACATGTTGTTTGTGGTAAATCTAAGTACAAGTCTGGATATGTATATGTTGTTTGTGGTAAATCTAAGTACAAGCCTGAGTCTGTATATGATGTTTGTGGTAAATCTAAGTACAAGCCTGGATATGTATATGTTGTTTGTGGTAAATCTAAGTACAAGCCTGGATATGTATATGTTGTTTGTGGTAAATCTAAGTACAAGCCTGAGTCTGTATATGTTGTTTGTGGTAAATCTAAGTACAAGCCTGAGTCTGTATATGTTGTTTGTGGTAAATCTAAGTACAAGCCTGAGTCTGTATATGTTGTTTGTGGTAAATCTAAGTACAAGCCTGAGTCTGTATATTTTGTTTGTGGTAAATCGAAGTACAAGCCTGAGTCTGTATATGTTGTTTGTGGTAAATCTAAGTACAAGCCTGAGTCTGTATATGTTGTTTGTGGTAAATCTAAGTACAAGCCTGAGTCTGTATATTTTGTTTGTGGTAAATCTAAGTACAAGCCTGAGTCTGTATATGTTGTTTGTGGTAAATCGAAGTACAAGCCTGAGTCTGTATATGTTGTTTGTGGTAAATCTAAGTACAAGCCTGGATATGTATATGTTGTTTGTGGTAAATCTAAGTTCAAGTCTGGATATGTATATGTTGTTTGTGGTAAATCTAAGTACAAGCCTGGATATGTATATGTTGTTTGTGGTAAATCTAAGTACAAGCCTGGATATGTATATGTTGTTTGTGGTAAATCTAAGTACAAGCCTGAGTCTGTATATGATGTTTGTGGTAAATCTAAGTACAAGCCTGGATATGTATATGTTGTTTGTGGTAAATCTAAGTACAAGCCTGGATATGTATATGTTGTTTGTGGTAAATCTAAGTACAAGCCTGGACCTGTATATGTTGTTTGTGGTAAATCTAAGTACAAGCCTGGATATGTATATGTTGTTTGTGGTAAATCTAAGTTCAAGCCTGGATATGTATATGTTGTTTGTGGTAAATCTAAGTACAAGCCTGGATATGTATATGTTGTTTGTGGTAAATCTAAGTACAAGCCTGGATATGTATATGTTGTTTGTGGTAAATCTAAGTACAAGCCTGGACCTGTATATGTTGTTTGTGGTAAATCTAAGTACAAGCCTGGATATGTATATGTTGTTTGTGGTAAATCTAAGTTCAAGTCTGGATATGTATATGTTGTTTGTGGTAAATCTAAGTACAAGCCTGGATATGTATATGTTGTTTGTGGTAAATCTAAGTACAAGCCTGGATCTGTATATGTTGTTTGTGGTAAATCTAAGTACAAGCCTGGATCTGTACATGTTGTTTGTGGTAAATCGAAGTACAAGCATGAGTCTGTATATGTTGTTTGTGGTAAATCTAAGTACAAGCCTGGATCTATATATGTTGTTTGTGGTAAATCTAAGTACAAGCCTGGATCTGTATATGTTGTTTGTGGTAAATCGAAGTACAAGCCTGGATCTGTACATGTTGTTTGTGGTAAATCGAAGTACAAGCATGAGTCTGTATATGTTGTTTGTGGTAAAATCAAAGTACCAGCCATGATCTGTACATGTTGTTTGTGATAAATCGAAGTACATGCATGAGTCTGTATATGTTGTTTGTGGTAAATCGAACTACAAGCCTAGATCTTTATATATGAGCGCTGATGTTGTTTGTGGTAAATCTAGGTACAAGCCTGGATCTTTATATATGAGCGCTGCTGTTGGATTAAAACCTCTTCTATAAGTGACGTCATTTCAAGAAAACGCTACATGTGACGTCACTATTTGCAAGCAGGAAACAATATTTACTCCATGGATATGGTCACTTCGGTTTCATATTGCCATATGGGGCAAATTTTGCTTACTGTCAGTACATTGTGACGTTACATTTGACGTTTTCTGGAAATGACGTCAGGTTGAAAATCGTACAGCGGCGCTCAAATGTTGTTTATTGAAATATAGGTACACCCTTCTAAAAGCATTAACATAGCAGTATCAGAATAAATCCAATCAAAACAAGGCTACAACTTTATAGTTTTATTTTAAAGTCTAAAACAAAGTTACAATTGTATATAAGAAACGTTTGCACATGTATAGTAACATATTGTTGACAATGAAAATTTTCGCAAAACATGTTAGTGCGTATGTGTGAAGTTCGTTTTGCAATGGCGTTTATTCTGACATAGCATTTGTGCATCTTATCACGATGTTAACACGCACAATACATAGTACCATGTTCACTAGGTATTAAAAAGGCAAACTATTTTCAAAACTTAATAAACTGAAACAAATATATTTGAAATTTTATAAGCAATATTTAATCTTACAATCTTTGTGGAAGTTTTAATTTGAAATTAATCTGAATTTTAAACTTTACCAATTTCAAAGGTTTAAAACAAACAATTTTGCAGACAAAGCTTTGAAGCACAGGGCTTAAGCACAGAGCTTAAGGTGTGAAACACCTACATTGCTCGTATGTAAACAGTATTTGCGTCAATCATGTAAATAAAGTACATTATCTACAATAATATTCATTTTTTCATTATACACAAACATGTTTTTCGGGTAGTAAATAATATAATAGTATGCGTTTATACGTTGGATATAATCCCATTGCATATATAAATGTACATACACAAAATGTATTCCTAATCAAAATAGTTTAAACTGTAAACAGTGCAGTCGATTAAGTCTAGTTTAGCCTGCAGTTCAAAGGGTCCAATCTTGTCATGCCAATAACACAAAACGGATTACTCAATTATATACAATTTTGAAACGACTCAAACCTATGATGCAACTGGTGCAGTCCTGCTCTGCGTTCAGTTACGGCTAACAGTGGCGAACGTTTTGTTTTGTATCCCTGGCTCACCGTATCACATTGCCTGCTCGTGGGGAACCAAATTTCAAAACGTTACGAAACGATAGCCTCAAATACCTTTACTGAACGCAGAGCTGTATTACTATGGTGCGACTAATTTCGTTCATTCGAGCCTAAGATTAGACAGATTTGTTCGAGTCTAACCTATGGTGACACTAATTTAGTCCACTCTAGCATTGAATGCAGTCGATTTAGTCCAATTAAGCATATCGTGGGACTTAATCGATCAAGTTACATTTGTCGTGCAAACAAATTACATCAAGTGTGAACTACTACACTACAATTAATTAGCGAAACATATTGCACAATCCCGTTTAATACAAGTGTTTTGTGACACATTAATTATACGTACACATCATAGCACCTCGGTATGCATTTCACTTCCAACTTGTTGTATCTAAATTTTCTTTGATAACTATAATGTAATAGTTACTTAAAATGCATTAGGTATCTTTACATATAATTAAGATACAAATATACACGTTAGTCATGAAGTTGAAACTTGGAGTAACCAGTTGTTTGATTTCGAGATCTGTAATTATTTACGAATCTAAACATTTTAGATCTTGGAATTTTGAGGCAGTTTTGAGGTCAGTGATGATTTCTCAAAAACATATTGTAGCCCAAACAAGTAATGTAGTGGCGAGAAATTTACAATACAAATATATATTGCATATTTAACAACACTTGATCCCCGTGACAATTCTAGTGCATGTGTTGCAAAGTGTCTGGATTCAGTCCCACAAACTTTTCTTTGCAACATAACCGGCACCAAACAAAGTCAGCATTTTTACTGCAGGATTGCCACCAGAGGGCGTGGTACCCCAGGGCGTGGATGCCCTCTCGTGTCTACATCCTGAACATTTCTCGTCATAGTATCCCTTCATAGGTCCGCCACTTCCCCACCCACCGGATCCAGCTATACAGGATGGATTATGAGTGCCAGCGGGGTCTTTATTGTTTCCGCTGTTTCCCCATGAACTGTTACCCCAGCGGCTCGAACCTCCACCAGAACCTCCATCAGAACTGTTGCTGGACCAACCACTATTTCCCCAAGAACTTCCCCAGCTCATTGTCGTCTATGTTTCTGAAATTGGAGACAAGATGATATTATATTTACCAGTCACAACAAACCAGGAGTTCCTATGTAAGGATATATCACTCACAAAAAAACAGGAGTTCCTATGTAAGGATATATCACTCACAACAAACCAGGAGTTCCTAGGTAAGGATATATCACTCACAACAATCCAGGAGTTCCTATGTAAGGATATATCACTCACAACAAACCAGGAGTTCCTAGGTAAGGATATATCACTCACAACAAACCAGGAGTTCCTAGGTAAGGATATATCACTCACAACAAACCAGGAGTTCCTATGTAAGGATATATCACTCACAACAAACCAGGAGTTCCTAGGTAAGGATTTATCACTCACAACAAACCAGGAGTTCCTAGGTAAGGATATATCACTCACAACAAACCAGGAGTTCCTAGGTAAGGATTTATCACTCACAACAAACCAAGAGTTCCTAGGTAAGGATATATCACTCACAACAAACCAGGAGTTCCTAGGTAAGGATATATCACTCACAACAAACCAGGAGTTCCTAGGTAAGGATATATCACTCACAACAAACCAGGAGTTCCTAGGTAAGGATATATCACTCACAACAAACCAGGAGTTCCTAGGTAAGGATATATCACTCACAACAAACCAGGAGTTCCTAGGTAAGGATTTATCACTCACAACAAACCAGGAGTTGCATTTTAAGGGGACATCACTCACAACAAACCAGGAGTTGCATTTTAAGAGGACATCACTCACAACAAACAACAATTTCTTCCCGCGACAGAGACAGACCCAGTTGGCTGTTTAGATGCGGATGCGTTCGTGCTGAAGACGTCACTTAATGATTGCTTGACCGCTGTCTGTTGTTTATCAGTGCTGATGGTAAATTTTATATTATACAATTATAATGAATACTTTGTTGCGATATGAGAAATGTTATTTACTCCTGATGATTCGGACAGTTCATAATTAGGCCAGTCAAATACGTCAGTGTAGTTACCCCCTCGGTCTAACCAATTCAAGTTGCCTTATGCTACTGATTAGACCACCGGACCAAGGGTATAAGTCTTGAGATCTGTGTCCATGCTCAAAACTAGTTTTCATTCTTAACTCCACCGAATACATAATTATAGTTGTGTACATACATTAGTCACGGTACAAATTCAGATTGCTTAATTTATATACAGAAAATTGTATCATAAATTGTATGCTTTAACAACAATTATCTCGATAAAATCAAATTTGAGCTCGGCCAGGGGCGTAGCCAAACCTTGTAAAATGTGTACGTAAGAGAGCTAAGGGGCGTGTATTGGCATGCTTCCCCCCCCCCCCGAAATAAAAAAAGTTTTATAGAACGATTGTGGTGCAAGAAATAGGGTCTGTTTTAAAATGTTAAATAGTCTGAAAAATTTATCCCGAAGTGCAAACAAATACTTACATTATTGCGAACATTTAGCTACGAACCTGACCGCAATCAATTTAGAATTAACTATCTTTATTAGTGTGAGTGTTTTCTTTTCATTGTTCACATATACTGGTCGCAAGTGCTAACCTACCAGAACTATTTTGTTTCTAAAAAGCTACTGGATAATCTACTGTTGACTTTGTTTGCCGTAGGCTATACAATTTATTTTTCCAATTAATTGAACTAACGACAAAGTCGATGTAAATCGTGTTCATTCTATCAGATTCCTTCGCCATGATATAGCGCAGATTTAAAAAATTGCGGGTTAGCTCTTTTAAGTCGTTTATTTTCAATAATCAATTTCCGTCAAATGGTAATATTACTGGGGCTGGACTGTAGTTTTAAACTTCACATGAATCAACTGCTTATAAACTTCTTTTTATCCTACAGAACCACTTAACATACAGGAAAGCAATAGCCTACTGAGACTCGGAATGTTACGATATTTATCCATAATCGGCACGAAGCATTAGAAACAAGCATTCGGAAATCCTCGGCCAACTACGTCAAGTGCCTCGGATGTATGGTTAGGCACTACTTTCGGAAATACCATTCGAATATCATGAAAACAAGATGGCGGCGTGAACGCTGGAGTGCTGATGAATCTAATATTTAAGCTATATAAAGACTGAAATATGTGAGTTTTTAACTAGAAATGACAACGATAATCCATCTCTTACGTGAATTTATCGAAGTTATTGAAATTATAAATCCGTTTTACGAGAACTTTTTCTTGACCGCACAAAATGTTGAGTTTTTCAACATAGTGCTCCGCCTTACATACACTAGAGGGTGTTATCCGAGTAACGAAGTGGTACGTAAATGCCCGAGAGCTGTCGAGAATGTATAAACAAGATGTAAACAATAAGCATGCTATGTCTGCTGTGTTCTCTGTTAGATATATCTATATGTTTCATATTCAGGTATGTGTGCTGATATGAAAACTTGATTGTTGCATAAACTTATCCAAACCCAGACTGTAAACATTCTGATGCTGTTATCTACGTTACTATCGCTCCTGTGCGGAACTATCATGACGGTTAAATGAATAGATAGAATATATTAATCGAAGGTTCAGTTCAAGACTATACTAAATATAATATAAAAACATAGGAGTTAGGATAGTCTTGCGCTGAACCCTCGAATTGTATAAATTATAGTTTTAATGTTTTATATTAATATGCATCTTACCGTATAAGACTACGAGTTGTACAAACAAGGGCACAGGATTACTAGGGGAACGTGAATGTACTCGCGCACCTTAGTTGATAAGTGAATTAACGAGACTCGTATAATGTCAGTATGTCTAGTTCGACGATATGTAGTACAGACTATAACTATGTATTTTGTATATTTAGTTCGAGTCAAGGAGATCGACCACAATGACTGTTCTACTTAACGCTGACTGGAGTGAATGACATACATTTACATCAGTAGTATACACGTACTGCAACAAAGCGGAAAACAGTTTAGCTTGAACTCAGCATCATCATTTTTTATTGTCATCAGTTAATTATTATAAATGAATTCTGGGCTCCAACAATGTCAGTTTATCGAGTTAACACACAGTCAGGTTAGAGACACCGTATGTATGCTTAATAATACATGTATATTACTAATATCGCCGTCCAGTGGTTAGTCCGCTGGACTTGAAATCCGGCGATCCGGGTTCGATTCCCGGTCGCGGCAGGTCATACCCTTCCATGAAAATTTGAAACAAACTAATATCGCCTACCAAATTTGATATTCTCTTTTTGAAGATGTTGGGGTTGTTGGTGATATAGAAGTCAAGGTAAGCATTAACATTTGAGACTTAGGTTTTATTGTATGTACACTGTACAGTGTTGTTGCTAAGGTTATCTATAGGTTTTACTTATAATTCTGTCAAATATGGTCTTGTATTTATATTATGGATATGCTTGTACGCATTGTTTCATGCAAGGACGAGATTGAAATCAATAAGTAACTACAATATCATATAAAACAATAAAAGTAATTGTGCGGAGTGGTTAACCTTTCGATAAAGGGTACGCTCCCTTACCGAAATCCACTGAATTTCGGTGAATTTACCGGAATCCATTTTTTATCTGGAGTGACTAGCAATCGTTACGATTGCATTTTTTATGTTGCACAACAAATCTTAACCTTAAAATTGCGCCGACCATCTTTTTTCGAGATATTTCTTGTTTTGCAATGTATATTACTGAGTACTTCAAAGTGTCTTGTGACAGAAATAATTAAAAAGGATTAAAATTGATTTCTCACTTAAACCGTGAATAAAAATTTAGTCAATATGGGAAAAATGAAGTTTAATATTTTGGGAATAAGTTTAACAATTTAACAAAATATCAGCGCAGCCTGCCGCAAAGAACGAACCGTTTATAAATCAATAAATCGCATGCATAGTGTAACAATTTATGCAGCAGATTGTTTCATTTTCCCATATTATTCAGAAAAAAGAAAATCATTAAAAGTGAAATTTACATACTGTGCGATTCGGTCTACTGTTTAAAATTTCTTTCATTGTTTAAAACGAACGCACGGAAAATGTGAAATGACATAACAAAAAATACGCTGCAACCTAGACGTTCTGAAAACGAAAATGGTTCATTTACCAGACAAGTACAAGAATAGTCCGGAATATTATATTTAAAAAACTTGACCAAGGATGAAATCTTTCACCCGAACGTCCATATATAACTGATTTTCCATTAATCGGACTTATTGCAAAATTTATTTTAAAATTAAGCGTAGTTGAACAATTTGCACATAGTTTTGTATTTTACTCAGACACAGCTAGACACGTAGATATTTCAAATAGTATCATTTACCGAATTACAAGAAAAAATATAAAGTATATATTTTTTCTTGTTTTATTTTCAGATTTAAATTTTAGAGCATTTGTAGGAAAACATGATTCCCATCTCAGAATATAATACCGAAACTTAAGACAATTCAATGATAATGTAAAGGCAACTGTTTAGCTGAAATAAAAATGAAGAGAGAAGACATGGAGAAAATGTCGCATTCAAAGTGCACCGTTCCCGCAGTAATCAATGATACGTTTCTACCTAATATTTGTAAAGTACTGCTATGCAATTTTGTACTACAAGTAAAAATGCATTTTTTTTAATTCAGAAACAATAAGTTACTTTAACAAAGTACTTACATAGATGCGAGTTTTCTTCACAATGTTCCGACAACGACGCTTTAATATCCGTCTGTTGAACTTGTTGAAAATAACCGCAAATTATTTTTATTATGAAGGCATACGTACAATACTGAGAAAGCCCTGATCTAACAATGAATTATTCACTTTCATGCTGGTTTATATGCGAAAGTTTTGCGTCTACTGGAATCCCAATAATAATACAATATTCGACGCAAAATATTCACTTTCTTTAGACGTGTGGCTATAAATAGAAACGCGGGAAGTCCCTTTCAATAACAGCAGCTGTAAACAGCAAATACATCTAATGTCGTAATATATATATTTATCTTCTTCTAATAACCCAAACCGAAACTTGACCTCATTCAATTTAAGCTCAAAAAGTTGAAAGAATTAACGATATTTATGGTTCACGTGCATACATTTTCAAATCTCATAAAACGAGATCTTACAATACACGAGTATACGAGACAGTTAATGATTAATGCAGAGTATAAACACGCCGTAATTTTAATGTACGAGTAAAATGATCGGTGTGACTGATTTGCATAAAGCTATTGACTCTGTAAGATTGAATAACAAGGGATGTTCTTTAATTCAGGGGTTGGGACGACATGACCGGGCGTATCTATTTGTTGACGATGCAAAAATACAAAAGGTGTACTAAATATTTTTTTCCTTCAGACAAACTGCTAAGTATTAAATAATAAATAAAACCTGTTTTCTCTCCTGCGTGAATGATGTTATCTCTATATCTATGAGTATCTGAATCCACAAATATTCAAATTATCCCTATATTAGCTAATGTGAAAAATTCGCATTAACACCATTAGTTATTCTGGTGACCTTTAGAATAAAAACTTGCGATCATTAGTTTCGTTTATCGAAAGCTGTGCAAGTAATATTCACCCAAGTTATTAGGCCAGATTTTAGAATCATTGACTCAAACAGCAAAGTAATTCACCTACACAAGAGTCTACTATCGATCTGATAATGTATAAGGTAGTGTATTGTATCATACCGCTTTGGAAGATGTCAACGATGTTAGGTATTCTTTGTAAACAATGGCATATCGATATCGATGACATTTTTCAAAGATATTTTAGTAACTCTCATATTTTAATGGCGTAATTCGTGTTTAAACGAGTTAAATATATACTTGACACCATTAAATATATAATTGACACCATTAAATATATACTTGACACCATTAAATATATACTTGACACCATTAAATATATACTTGACACCATTAAATATATACTTGACACCATTAAATATATACTTGACACCATTAAATATATACTTGACACCATTAAATATATACTTGACACCATACATGATGTTAAAAGCTACCAACTGATACCATTTTTTTTTAAATCAAAAAGTATTGAAACTATGGACCAATGATTTATATTTCATGATTGAAAAAAAGTTTAGGAAATTATGTTAGTGAATTAATACAGAATTATTTCATTTTTTTGTCATGTTTTGAAGCAGACAATTTTCGGTTGCATTTTGAATGGCTTTAAGTATAGTTTCAATAATGAGTTTATAAAAAAAATATTGCCTCATAACTAAACCATAATTCATTTTTAAGCAGATTTACTAAGTGCGCAGTTTGATAATACCGGAACACGTTTTATGTGTAACTACTTTCATAACTTTATGTTTTCACTTCACATTGACTGATTCGCAACACGTGATTCTAATCTATTGCAAAATTCACATACATACATGTGTAATCATTACCGTGTATCTTATAATCTTTGGAAACCACCTGGGTACTGTTTTACTAACATTCTTACGTTTTGCGTAAGTTTTTGCGTAAATCATCAATTTACGCAAACCTTACGCAAAACTTAAGTCTGTTTTACTAAACCTGCGTAAGTTTTTTTCCACTTACGTGAAATGTGTTCGTAACTCTTCAATCAGAGGTATAAATTTTGATGAAATATCGCTCAAAGTAGACAGTAGCAATAGCTCAATTGGTAGCACTTCCGTCTAGTAACGTCGACCAATAGATAGGTTGTGAGTTCGAGACACATTGCCGTCTCCTATTTTTATGGACAATATGAGTTGTTATCGTCTAATTGTTTTGTCGTTAAATCAAACATGTTTAATAATGGCTATAGCGTCGTCGCTAAAATGTTCATTTGAACCCCTTACGTTCAAGTAGCCATATCAACTTTGTTCTATATACTGTGTAGCGATAAATTTACATGTAAATCTACTGCGCGATGGTATCGTGCACTTAGTGAATAACTTAGTGAATACACATGTTACACAATGTATTTAATTAATCATATTCGAGCGAACATTAATTTGTATAAGACGTGTAAGTACAACTGTAGATGACCAACGAAATATATAATATTGTAATGAAAAGAAAACAACTACCTCCCGATGGTCTCGAACTCAGACCCAAAACTAAAAATTGCATTGTAAGGCGCGGACCCGCTACACTATGAGCTATCACGACTGTTCAGTTATTAAACATAGATATTGAAGGCCATCTTATATAAGGCATGTATTTTTGTCCTAAATCATAATATTTTTCACATGTCTAAACTATTCTGTTTTTAAAGTATAATTATAATCTATTCGCAGTTTTTCGCTTTTTCCTAGACAAAATGCGGTTGAGTTTTGAAAAAAAAATAGTTTAAAGGGTGTTTAAATCGAATCGTGATTGATAAAAGTAATGGCTTGTGGAAGACACCATTTTCTGATATACGATAAGAGACTTGAGCTGTCACGATGTTATTTCTTGATATGAATGTAGTACATGTATACGTTTCGCGCTTTCGCTAGAAAATAAAAAGCTCAATGGACCCGGATATTCGAATGTTGTTTTTTGTACATAACCATAACAAATAAACCTTATTCAAGCATACTTCTTATTAGATTTTCGAAACACGCTTAAGTGCACATCGATAACGA
The DNA here is from genome assembly GCA_032209605.1 of Mactromeris polynyma. Taxonomy (NCBI): domain Eukaryota; kingdom Metazoa; phylum Mollusca; class Bivalvia; order Venerida; family Mactridae; genus Mactromeris; species Mactromeris polynyma. Next base: position 17,705,286 of record JASFXZ010000013.1, read on the forward strand.
ATCATTTGCCTATTGTCTAATTACGTTAATTGATGAAAAACTGGACGTAACGTTACACAAACTGACGCCAACATCTGACGCGACGTCTCTGAATACATTTAATCAATCAATCGGGCACGTTTCTCATTGTTACGTGTTAGTCCACAAGGACAGATTCTTCTGATAATGCGTTGACATGATACATATACTGTATATTTAATACTATATACACTTGTTTTGGCAATAAACAAAATTGGATTTGTCTAGCGTCTTTCAGTCCAAATACGGGAACAGTAAAATAGTGCATAAAATAAATTTGCATAAAATAATTACAAATACGCCCATATTTTGTATTTCCATTTCCAATTAAAATTACAAAATTAAAAACGCAAGATAGGGCCTATACTGTGGTGCACGCTAATAGTTATACCGAGTAAAACATATTTTCATATATACTTTTCCACATTGCCAACGTATCGCAGATTTATATAATGATTTATATTAGCATTAAAATATTTGTTTGATTTTCATCTGTGTAATATATCCACCATTATTGAAAGTTTATTAGCAATGCAACAAATATGTAATATTTATCTTCACGCGGTTATCTCAGGATTTTTGTAGCAGGACCTCCTCATGTTTTATTTAAGAAGTTTTTACGCTATGGATCGGGTCTGTGGGACAAACTGTTATGAGAACATATAGTACGTACTGGACATGGCGTCCCATACTATCCCTTCCCAGGCCCGGTCCCATGGGGGCAAAGGGAGGCTGGCCCCCAAGTCGGCTATGAAGTGACCAGATTATGTCTCAATGTTGCTATTCTTTAAGCACTTTAAGTACAAACTAACATCAATTTATTATCAATATCCCTTCTTTTACTACCAGTTTTTGAACGGTATCGTTCGTATTAGTCAAGTATATATATGAGTTTGACATTCATCGTTCTGGAGCAATGATTAAAGAACATTATCGTTTTTATAGGCATTGGTATTCAATGACTGGTTCAATAATATAGTACTTTTTATATGTAACTCTTCAGTAAACGGAGGAAGTAAAGTTGTACATAATATATATACGATGGATGTACAAATAGTTTAATTTTATGTCGGACTGATGTTCGATGCTCATTATTTTCTGACGCACCTCAACATGTCATGCTGCGCATGCGCTGCTGGATACCGATCACGCGTACACCGCGATATATAGTGTATTCGAAATAATAGGAAAAAAATGGCATGTTTTAACAAATATCGTTAAAAAGGACAGCATAATAGAACACCCACATTAAATCTAAAGAGTGTGTTCGAAAGTGCACATTTTGAACTCTAATATATCTCTGCACACAGTAACTACCTCTATTGGAAAGTATTTAAATTCAGAGATACTGCTTTAGCCCCTTCTATGTTCAATGTAAAAAGGGGGGTCTATAATTCAATAGAAAGATGATGGGACCGCAGTGATACGAAAGTTGGGTATGTATCAAGGCTGTTATTATAATGAAATCAATATCACAATAAATAGGGTTGTTTGTTATTTGATTTACCTATTTTAATAATAATAAAGGTGGTCAAACCATGTAAACATCGCATGACGTCACTCTCAACTTATCGTGGTATACTTTATTATCACCATTTCCAACCTTGTCCAGATTAGTTCACATTTTACCTTCAAATGGTTGATTCACTGTTGTGACAAACATAAATTCGCCTGACATCCTAATAAATGTAACGTATATTTTCAGACTCATCGTCTGTTTTCATATTCTCAGGAATTACTCATCGAGTTGTATTTAATGCATCGTGGGATTGAGTTGTGACGTAATAATACAAGGGAGCTTTGTAGTGCCACATATAGACCCTGCCGCATATAGTTCGCATTCAACTAAATGCGTCACGCATAAAGTTTGCAAGGCGAACAATATGCGGCGAAAAGGCATGGTGTTTTCTCAAATCGTTGGTGATCGCACGACCACGCGCACCACCGATCGTACGATGACTTACCACCAGTCTTAAAAGCAATCACAGTATGCGATCGCATATGGAGATCGTAGTACACAGTTTCCGATTGGTCGTGCCTCGGCAAAATTGTCACCAATCGCACGATCATGAAAACGTACGATCCGGTGTGACTGAGGCATTTTGATACCAGAAACTATGTTAATTAAAAGATAACAAGTTACATTGATTTGTCTGAAAATCGATGGACAACGTAAAAATGTGAAGAAAACACGTTACACTTAAATATGAGAATATTAAAAGTCTCACAGATGTTTTGAATCAACTGCGTATTTACGACCCGACCTTAAGCTATCAATGAGAAGCATCATTGTTATGGTTAACTATCTGTGCATTTAAGGACATAATGTGTGTAAAACTGCCATGATTGTTGCATATTTGTAGCTTTATCAATACAGAGATAAATCAAAATTAACCAACTACAGTACATATGTTATTAATCACACCTCATGCATAGTATGGGATAAAAATAATCACAGACAAGCGTTTATGTTTAACCAGAAAATTTATTCGTATAAAAGTCTACTTTAACCACCAAAGTAAAACTGTTTTATTTCATAAGTAAGCGTCCATTTCATGCATAGGATAATTGCGTTCCTTATACACCAAGGTAAAAAATAGTTATCGGAACAGCTTCATTATCATGTAGACGCCATTGCCAGAAGACCTTCTCCTTCCGGTGTGACCAACTGAAGACGCCATAGCTCTATGGCGGAGACAACCGGAACAGTTACTCCCATACTTGATGCTGCTTCCAAAGCTCGACTTTCCAACATAGCAGGCTGAACAATGAGTTCCTCGTGACTCACGTTGTCGACTGGAAAACCCAAATCCTGCTGGCTTTTCTCCATTCATGCTTGCCTCTGAAAATATTAAACAAAAGCTCAACTACCCGGGCATATTGACACCAGAACATCGCCGTGCGAAATATAGGATAAACAGTGAGTAACAGGGGGAAAGCAGACTGCAGTACTGTTTTGAATAGTCTTGCCTTTTTTATGCCATGCTTAAAAACAGCGATACATTTCGGCTTATGCAATATAGGGGATTGGCGTGGTGTAATTTTCATTTTAATCATTTCAATAAAAACATTTAAAAGGAAGTACATTATTTAAAGCAACACACTACCCTTTTAGAGCACTATTGCTTATATTAGTCATTGCGTCTATTCCAAAATCAAATGGTTAATAATCGTGTTATTCGAACTAACAGTAAACGTCATATTTACGATGTAAAATTATTTTCCCATCTGTCAGTCGGTCTGTTTGTCCGTCCGTTCATTAGTCTGTTCGTGCTACTGTATTATGTTAAGTATTTGTTTGTATGAATGCATTTTAATATAATTATTTTTCATAGTAAACATAATAACATGAAACATTTTTAAAGTCGGTTTAGTTGTTACTTTATTACTTATTTGTATTGCTCATGCAAGTTTTGACAAATGTGAAATTGTTTTTCAACAATATTTATTGATTTTTGTAGTACTTCTTGTTGATAAATTTATTGATTTTAATGCTAGCAATACAGTCATTGTTTTCATATGTTTATTATGAAAGAATCCGACGTTACGATGTGATGCCGATGCTACGATGTGATGCCGATGCGACGACGTGATGCATAACGTTACGATGTGATGCCGAGGCGACGACGTGATGCATGACGTTACGATGTGATGCCGAGGCGACGATGTGATGCATGACGTTACGATGTGATGCCGAGGCGTCGAAACATGACGCTACGATGTGATGCCGACGCTACGATGTGATGCCGAGGCGACGACGTGATGCATGACGTTACGATGTGATGCCGAGGCGTCGATACATGACGCTACGATGTGATGCCGACGCTACGATGTGATGCCGAGGCGACGACGTGATGCATGACGTTACGATGTGATGCCGAGGCGTCGTTGCATGATGCTACGATGAGATGCCGAGGCTATGATGTGATGCCGACGCTATAGCGTGATGCCGATGCTACGATGTGATGCCGACGCGATGATGTGATGCCGACGCTATAGCGTGATGCCGATGCTACGATGTGATGCCGAGGCGACGACGTGATGCATGACGTTACGATGTGATGCCGAGGCGTCGATACATGACGCTACGATGTGATGCCGACGCTACGATGTGATGCCGAGGCGACGACGTGATGCATGACGTTACGATGTGATGCCGAGGCGTCGATGCATGATGCTACGATGAGATGCCGAGGCTATGATGTGATGCCGACGCTATAGCGTGATGCCGATGCTACGATGTGATGCCGACGCGATGATGTGATGCCGACGCTAAAGCGTGATGCCGATGCTACGATGTGATGCCGACGCGATGATGTGATGCCGACGCTATAGCGTGATGCCGATGCTACGATGTGATGCCGACGCGATGATGTGATGCCGACGCTATAGCGTGATGCCGAGGCTATAGCGTGATGCATGATGCTACGATGAGATGCCGAGGCTATAGCGTGATGCCGATGCTACGATGAGATGCCGAGGCTATAGCGTGATGCCGATGCTACGATGAGATGCCGAGGCTATGATGAGATGCCGAGGCTAAAGCGTGATGCCGCCGTTACGATTTGATGCCGACGCGATGATGTGATGCCCAGGCTACGACCTTATGCCGACACTATGACGTGATGCCGACACTATGACGTGATGCCGACACTATGACGTGTGGCCAACGCTATGACGTGATGCCGACACTATGACGTGAAGCCGACACTATGACGTGATGCCGACACTATGACGTGATGCCGACACTATGACGTGATGCCGACACTATAACGTGAAGCCGACGCTACGACGTGATGCCGACACTTCGACGTGATGCCGACACTATGACGTGTGGCCAACGCTATGGCGTGATGCCGACACTATGACGTGATGCCGACACTATGACGTGTGGCCAACGCTATGGCGTGATGCCGACACTATGACGTGATGCCGACACTTCGACGTGATGCCGACACTATGACGTGTGGCCAACGCTATGGCGTGATGCCGACACTATGACGTGATGCCGACACTATGACGTGTGGCCAACGCTATGGCGTGAAGCCGACACTATGACGTGATGCCGACACTTCGACGTGATGCCGACACTATGACGTGTGGCCAACGCTATGGCGTGATGCCGACACTATGACGTGATGCCGACACTATGACGTGTGGCCAACGCTATGGCGTGAAGCCGACACTATGACGTGATGCCGACACTATGACGTGTGGCCAACGCTATGGCGTGATGCCGACACTATGACGTGATGCCGACACTATGACGTGTGGCCAACGCTATGGCGTGAAGCCGACACTATGACGTGATGCCGACACTATGACGTGTGGCCAACGCTATGGCGTGAAGCCGACACTATGGCGTGATGCCGACACTATGACGTGAAGCCGACACTTCGACGTGATGCCGAGGGTACGACATAATTCCGACGCTATGGCGTGATGCCGACACTATGGCGTGAAGCCGACACTATGACGTGATGCCGACACTATGACGTGTGGCCAACGCTATGGCGTGAAGCCGACGCTATGGCGTGATGCCGACACTATGACGTGAAGCCGACACTTCGACGTGATGCCGAGGGTACGACATAATTCCGACGCTATGGCGTGATGCCGACACTATGACGTGAAGCCGACACTATGACGTGATGCCGAGGGTACGACATAATTCCGACGCTATGGCGTGATGCCGACGCTATGACGTGAAGCCGACGCTATGGCGTGATGCCGACACTATGACGTGATGCCGACACTTCGACGTGATGCCGAGGGTACGACATAATTCCGACGCTATGGCGTGATGCCGACGCTACGACGTGATGCCGACACTTCGACGTGATGCCGAGGGTACGACATTATTCCGACGCTATGGCGTGAAGCCGACACTATGACGTGATGCCGACACTTCGACGTGATGCCGAGGGTACGACATTATTCCGACGCTATGGCGTGATGCCGACGCTACGACGTGATACCGATTAATTAACGACGTGATACCGATTAATTAACGACGTGATGCCGACGCTACGACGTGATACCGATTAATTAACGACGTGATACCGATTAATTAACGACGTGATACCGATTAATTAACGACGTGATGCCGACGATACGACGTGATACCGATTAATTAACGACGTGATGCCGACGCTACAATGTGATGTCGACGCTACGATGCCAAAAGACGTTGCTCGCTTCCCGAGGCACTACGACATGATGCGCCAGGCGAGACATAGCGTCGATATAGTGGCTCAAATGCAATTCCGTCTCTTGATAAATCAAACCCTTTCTATTATGCATAAGTTGTAGATGTGTATCAATATACAAAACATGTAATTTATAAAGGTTATCACTCGAAACGATCACATTTGCCTAATAACCGAATAATTTGTGTTATTTCAGAATTTGAATAGGGTTGCGATGCCGTTCAGAATAACTTAGGAAAGGTCATGCGGAAAACTTCGGTCAAACTTCCTCTGTACTGGGAGTATCAAAGAATTAAATTTGTAATTATTTATACAAGCCACGACTACGTGTATTTATAATAATTGGGCGTTTCAAGTAAAACGTATTATTGATGAATGTGGGTTATCATTTATATGGCTAAACCAATATGAAATATCAATTAATTATAACCAATTAAAACAAAAAATATTAGATATGTATTATCAAGGTTGGTACTCATCAATTAATAACTCAGGACGCTTAAATACATACTGTTTATTTAAACATTCATTTTCGTTGGAACTATATTTTATGTTTTATGCAATAAATGATATTGTATTGTATTGTATTTGACAAGACTTACATAATAAGGAACCACGTGGCATCGACGTGTCACTTTCTATACCTTCTGAATTTCTTGTCATAGATAAAAATTGTTTCATATATTACAATATAGAAGTTAACTTAGTTTATCATAGTTGCCTCAAATTATTTATTAAGCATAATGGAAATTTCATCAATTTACCTTTTATGTCAGACATGAAACCTTTCAACATATTTCATTTTTGTCTTATGCGATTGTAATAGGAGAGATATGTTCGTAGGGCCATCGTCAGTGTCGTATAATGATTAAGAAAATGACTAAAGTGTTAACATTATACACATCAGCTGCTATTGTACATGCTTATAACTAAACCAAACTATAAAATAGTCTTAACTGGATTAAACTAAGTATTGAATCAAGAATGAATAAAAGTAAAAAGGTCGCGTTTTTTCTGAATAGACACCTCTTGCGTATACAGGCCAACCTCTATAGAATGTCTTTCTATTGAGCCACTGTCTCACATTAATAAAAAAAACAATTTTCCGTAATAAACATTTACTACCAATTTCACCTGTTCTATGCCAAAACCTCTCTACAAGAGACAATATTTGCTGCTGCCAAAGCATTGGAAGTTAATGTACTTAAATCAAATGAGTAAATAGTATTTTTGAAAAAAAATCCTTTCTCAGATTTTCAAAATGTGCGAAATTGCAATAAAATGTGTGTGACACAATACATTAGAAACGAATACTGGTGAAATTTAAGATTTTAACTGTGTTTTTCTGGATTGTTCTTGATTTAAATCGCGTCTTTCGCGTGTGACATGAATTGCATAAATTAGCGTATGACTTCAAAACATGAAACTCGAAATGACTCATTCCACAACATATCGATTATCTATACTACCGCATCCGGAACGAATACACGACGTTCATCTTGGCCTACGTGGAATGCGTTTAATAACCAAACGATTGATGTAGAAAATTTGAAAATTGTCATCTAAGTACTTTACCGTTATCTTAATGGTAATAATTGCATTCTAGTTGTGTTATTGCGATGTGTCAAATTTTATGATAGATTATTGTTTGAAAAATGTTTATAACAATATATCAACTTACTTTTTATATGAAATCCAAAAAGGAACCACAATTATTGCGTCTCAAAATCTCAAGGATTTTTTTAAAAATGGCCAACAAATAATTAGTTCGTATAGTATATTAAAATTATACACAAACAAATGATCTGGACACAAACCTCAACTAATTATTATCATATTTCAGTATTATTTTCAAGTTGCATTGAATTCATGGCTATATTAATTGTTCTTTAATCAAGTACATGGTATCTGAATGGTTGCGTGTATATCACGAACACTTAACTATTAACAGTCTTTTTGTGTCGAAGTTAAACCATAAAGTCTTGAATTGTTCAATGAACAGACATAATATTACGTTTTGTATCACGCACGTGAGGATAAATTGCTCTGCTCTGCTCTGCTCTGCTCTGCTCTGCTCTGCTCTGCTCTGCTCTGCTCTGCTCTGCTCTGCTCTGCTCTGCTCTGCTCTGCTCTGCTCTGCTCTGCTCTGCTCTGCTCTGCTCTGCTCTGCTCTGCTCTGCTCTGCTCTGCTCTGCTCTGCTCTGCTCTGCTCTGCTCTGCTCTGCTCTGCTCTGCTCTGCTCTGCTCTGCTCTGCTCTGCTCTGCTCTGCTCTGCTCTGCTCTGCTCTGCTCTGCTCTGCTCTGCTCTGCTCTGCTCTGCTCTGCTCTGCTCTGCTCTGCTCTGCTCTGCTCTGCTCTGCTCTGCTCTGCTCTGCTCTGCTCTGCTCTGCTCTGCTCTGCTCTGCTCTGCTCTGCTCTGCTCTGCTCTGCTCTGCTCTGCTCTGCTCTGCTCTGCTCTGCTCTGCTCTGCTCTGCTCTGCTCTGCTCTGCTCTGCTCTGCTCTGCTCTGCTCTGCTCTGCTCTGCTCTGCTCTGCTCTGCTCTGCTCTGCTCTGCTCTGCTCTGCTCTGCTCTGCTCTGCTCTGCTCTGCTCTGCTCTGCTCTGCTCTGCTCTGCTCTGCTCTGCTCTGCTCTGCTCTGCTCTGCTCTGCTCTGCTCTGCTCTGCTCTGCTCTGCTCTGCTCTGCTCTGCTCTGCTCTGCTCTGCTCTGCTCTGCTCTGCTCTGCTCTGCTCTGCTCTGCTCTGCTCTGCTCTGCTCTGCTCTGCTCTGCTCTGCTCTGCTCTGCTCTGCTCTGCTCTGCTCTGCTCTGCTCTGCTCTGCTCTGCTCTGCTCTGCTCTGCTCTGCTCTGCTCTGCTCTGCTCTGCTCTGCTCTGCTCTGCTCTGCTCTGCTCTGCTCTGCTCTGCTCTGCTCTGCTCTGCTCTGCTCTGCTCTGCTCTGCTCTGCTCTGCTCTGCTCTGCTCTGCTCTGCTCTGCTCTGCTCTGCTCTGCTCTGCTCTGCTCTGCTCTGCTCTGCTCTGCTCTGCTCTGCTCTGCTCTGCTCTGCTCTGCTCTGCTCTGCTCTGCTCTGCTCTGCTCTGCTCTGCTCAGTACCGTATTGTTCCCCAGACAATTATCTATATCTATAGTAATTCATTTTATGCGCGCGTAATGACAAAATATTTTCAAGGTTCAATTAATATATATAATAATATATTACATTACATTTCTTCGTTAAATTTATCATCATTTGTAATTAATATGACAGTCGATTATTTATAATTAGCGATAATATGGCCATTTTATCATCTTTTGTGAAATTTATGTTATATCGTTATCGTCTTCAATCATAATATATATTTCTAAAAAACCCTATTTTATATACGAAGATACAAAATCCCAATATGACAAAATCGTTAGTTTTGTTCGTATTCGGAATACCTCTTCATTTATGCTTACATAACCTAACTCTTACACAAATTTACAAAATGTATCACGAATAGTATTACTTGGATATCGTTTTAGAATGTCCCGTTTATACCTTAAGAAAACAGTACATTAATAAATATTCCTGGAAAAATCCAAATGTTTTCAAATTTGCAGAACTCTTAAACAGCGAAAGTAATTGTACAATAAGAAGATTATCATTGTTTGTTTACGAAAGTTTTGAAATGCGATCGCAAATGTATTTCTTATAATAATCCCAATTCTCCCCATTTATCAACTATCTTCTGTTATTTATTTATTGAACTACCAATCTACTTAGTAATTACTTTTTAAAAAAGTAAATACACGCGCATGTTATGACATGTATGTACGTAATTATGTTTGTAAACTTTACTCATAGAATTTAGAACAAGATGTATTGTAAATCACCCATTGACATGTTGTATTTATTGTATTGTATTTATTCATCTAGAATGATGGGCTAATTGCCCTTTTTTCTGAATAAACTTATCTATCTATCTATAACGTGAACTCTATCAAATAAGCCCGCTGAAAACGTTATAAAATACAATGCAATTTAATTTCCCGCTCTTTCGGACGTGAGAGAAATGTTCTCACTATAAGTGATTCAATAAATGCCGACGTTGTACAGTGTATTAAAATACTATCTTGGAAGCTGATAGTGTTCCTTTTTGTGGGTTTATGTTGTTGTTGTTGTTGTAGGTAGTGCTACTCTTACTGTAATGTGCTCTAAATCGCTTCTTCGAATTGACCAATATATTACGTGAAATACTCATTATTAGTTTAAGAACTAATTTGTAAACCCTTGAGGTATTCTTTACATTCGCTGTCATTGTTCTAATAGAATCGAGATTCCCCTTTAGTTTCGTTGGGATTTAAACAAACAAGTATGTTGTATCGTATATAAATACAGCATTCTCGTCGAAACCGCAAGCACTCCTATATACGCTCATTAAGGCAATGTAGTCCATGTCACGGATCCCCAAGTGTTTTCATGGAAAATTATTACTTATCCATGTAATTATATTACGCGCTTCTATTTATAGAAAATCTTCGTTTATTACGAAGTTTTGAAATCGTCTACAAATTGGATTAACATTCGTGACCCAACTGTTTGTACATTAAACATAATACACTAGCCTATCCAGATAATTGCAAATGTCATAAAGTAAAGACGTATGGATACTAGTGTATTCCACCGTACTACTGTTTTGTATTTTCCGATGTTGTATTTATAATCAAGATATATCATGCTCATTTTGTGTTCATTTGTTTACCTAAACAATTAAGAAATACATACTCTATCTAGTTAAAACTTTGATAAATATGCATTATCACAGAATACATTTGTATTATCATAAAATTAAAACTAGTTTTGTTAGTTAGTATTATGATTAAACAAGATTGTTTCAAATTGGTTAAACATGGCAATTGTTCTTACTAATGATGTTTTAGACTATGTAACACAAATACTGGATGAAGCCCATAAAAACATTTTTGGTTCAGATGAGCCAGATACATCTTTAAAGAAAATAGCAAAAAATACAATCCTCCTCTCATCCGTACTTTAAGAGCGTGTATTTGAAGCAATGTTCATTAACTATCCTTTATTAGCTACTTATTACTTAACATGAAATCTACAAAAACGACACTAATGTAGACAAGCAATATCTTTAACAAGAAATATCTTTAAAAAGATGAACGGCGTAGATAGAATCGCCCTACTTTTCGGAACGTGAAAGTGAATTCTCTTTTCGAGACACCCCGTTTGGTGCCTCTCCGCTTAAAATATGAACCAATCATATCGTCTTACTTGTTGCATATTAAAGTTTAAACAACACGCTTCATATACAATACTTGATTTGACTAAAATGTAGGTCAAAATCAATATTATACAGCTACGCCGAAAACAGATGAGCGGCGCAATCTGAAATAAGGGGTTTGGTATTACTGTTTATGAGGTCGCCCGTCGCCGCGCACATTTTATAATGCACTTTATGGTATTTTGGTCGACCCGGTATGTCCCCCGCACACCATAAATAGACGTTTTGAAACCGAAGGGGGAAATTTACCTGCCAGTAGAGCAGTATAGATCAAACAGACAATTTTTGAAGCTAAAGACGGTAACTGCACAGTGCCAATGAGACCTATCGTACAGTTACCATTTTCCTGGCACATAACCAGTACTTTCCTGGAATCTACCCAGTACTTTCCTGGTTACATGCCAGTACTATGTTAGGTGGGAAACAATGAAAAGTATTTCTGTTTTATCCGGCGAGACGAGGGATCGAACCCACGACCTTCAGATTCGTAGTCAGTAGCGTTAACCACTGAGCCACAGGGCTACAGTAAGACATGGGCCGTCTCAAGAATTTATACAATGGTCATTTTACGACCTTTAACCGTGACTTGTTCGGCGCAGCTTTTGCTACACTCCGGTACATTTTACAACTTGCAGATTTCGAACAAATCTGAAATAAATTGTGCAAGTGGGATTTATGTACACAAACTCGCTGATGACGTCATCCACAACTATTAAACAGAAATTAACATGATGGTGTCGATAAACTAGTACCGACATTCTGATATACCCGACATTGCTCTACGTGCACTCGGAAAATTACATCGTGTTTAAAACTACGAGTTCTTATTTTATTATTGTCAGTAATACAGGAAAATCAGTTAAATTTACCATTATAACGCACAAGTAACCCACAACCAATGCATCGGGGCTTAAACTCCCTGGCGATTATCTTGATGAACTGTCATGGCTGTTAGCATGAACTATTTGGAAACTGGCTTAGCCGTTAGCCATGTAAATTCTGAGCTGCCCTTAGCGTTAGCTTAAACATTGTACCTCGTCAATTTTAAAACTCTGTATCTCCATCAAAATAAGATATTGCCCAGCATCACTTGGTAACTACAACAAAATGATTCAAGTTTATTCCCAGTTATTCAAAATTGTTTGATTTCATGAATTAAGCCGAGAATTCAAATGTCGACTTTTTGATAAGAAAACGTCGAACCTTTCGCAAACACGGCGTACATATAACCTGTTTTTCTCGGTAAATGTGACACTCACTCGCATACAAATGGTATGTAGAAATTGCTTGTTCTTTGCTCAAACGATACCTATAAGTGGTTACTCTTAAAATCAACAAAAACAGCAAATATTTAATGTTCGTCGATATCGCATCTTGCACATAGCGCAGCCATCAATCAAAAGAGCAGCCATCAATACAGCTGGTTGTACGGTGTGTTCAATGGCTGCATTATTGTAAGGCTCCAAACTCCACGCAGCGGTTATCTTCCCTTGCAGTACAGCAATAATCACTGCCTTCAAAAAAGTCACGTGATGCTAGTTGGTTGGACAAAATGGCGGATATTCCGAAGAAGAAAAATTCAGTCACTTGTTTATTTTGTGGAAAAAAAGATCACCCCTTGTAATTACTTTGTTAATTAGAACCATATGTTTTGTATTTTTTTATCTTTTGTATTTCTCGAAAACATGTTTTGTATTTTTTTATCTTTTGTATTTCTCGAAAACATGTTTTGTATTTTTTTATCTTTTGTATTTCTCGAAAACATGTTTTGTATTTTTTTATCTTTTGTATTTCTCGAAAACATGTTTTGTATTTTGTTATCTTTTGTATTTCTCGAAAACAAATGTTTTTCAATGGAAGTGTATCTATATCTCAAATGTAAAACATTCAGGCAATATATTTCGAATACACACAGTTTAATATTTTATTTTGCTTTATTTTGAATCGGAAGACAGGATGTTCTTATGAATTAAGGCTTTTACTCAAGCATGCTTTATTATTCACTATGACTTCATAGTCATGGTAATCCCAATAGTAAAAACAAATAACCTATAAGTACATTATTCCACGAATTGGTTTGAAGATTGGTGCAAGAAATGCTTTCCAATCACGCCATTGCCACGTTGGGTATCTGACTGCTACATTTGTGGCAGGCAACCTTCCAATGAGTCACAATCAGTACTGTGGTAAAGTTTCTTCATTGACGCAAAAAACTATCTACAGGACACCTTGCATGTACAATAAATATTTTTTTATATTAATGCTATTTCTAATGTATAATACAGATGTTGCAATTGTTTAGACAAATCACCTGTATATAAAATAAATTGAAAAGCATTAAAATTGATATTCATTTTATGTTTTATGAAAAAAAAGAGAAAAAATTCCGTGAATAATGCACACGGATTACTCAAAGTATACAATTCGCTTCAATATCGTATCTTCAACGTAAAAGACCGAAGCTCGATTTTTTGCAAAACTTTTTGTTGATGACTCATCATAATTATTACCAGTTATTAATGTATATATATTTGCTTTTCTCAGTATTTGAAATGATATTATACAATCCTTAAAATGTCAGTACCAGGCATTAGTATAGTCAACGACGTAAACGGTAGAAAAATAAAAAATAAAACTAGAATATAAAGTCCTACATGAATGATTATTATTATGTTTTTTATAAATGCTAGGTTCATATTTCAGAACAGAGTAGATTTTTGAACGTCGTAAAAAGGCGTGAATCAACCATGACTTAGTGTTGGTATATACATGCGTAAAATATATAATATACAATTTTGTTGTATTTGCGTTTATTTATCGTCGCCACCGGTTTCCCATATGGGCGACGCCTCCAGAAGAATGTTAGTCATATTAGATTTTTGGAGGATAGTGCATGATACAGAAGATGCCCCAGTTCCAGAAGCAATGTAAAGCATCATACACGGGACCTCGGTTTTTAAAGTCTCGTCCGAAAGACTGTTAGTACGGTCAGTGATGGAGCGGGGAATCGAACCAGCGATCCCTGGATTACAAGTCCAGCGTTTTACCACTGGACCACGGATCCGCTACCAACACTAAGTCATGGCCTGTATATATATATACAGGCCAGTAGCTTGAGGCAAAACTCGGTATGATTTAACTGATGCAATGAATGCGTTTGTCTGCATCTGTTTTACAAGTATTATATGTATTTAAAAATGTTTTTTAAGTTCAATGTTATAAATTATTTTGCATTTAGCATTATTTCCGGTATGATTCTTTTGACCGAGCTGACCTTGACTAAATTACACCACGCTTTCACTGAACGACAAAACGTGCATGCAATGGTGACTATGACATGTTTTGTCTAAACATATTTATTCTTGATGTTGTAATGCAATGTTGTTCTATATACCCTAAATGATTGTGCTACTTTTGTTTATACATGTATGTATTATATGTATATGTGTGTGTGTGTGTGTAGGGGTATATGCATATTATGTATATACTTGTATATCTATATATGTATGTGTGAGTATGTATTTGTATGTATGAGTAAATATATATGCTCATGAATTGTATGGCTCAACAATATGTTGTATTGCATTATAATAATTCTATGTCATACTATTTTGGCTTAAATATGTTGTTCTATAATTGTTATATGTAATATAAGCCTTAATGTTGCTGTATATCGCATACACTGTCTCTCCCGAGAACGCATGTAAAAGAGAACACATGTAAAATTTCTGTAATCTTTTATGTCTATTTAGAAAACCAATAAACAAAAACATGATTTATATCTCGAAAAAATGAAATTTCTAAAATTCACAAACCTAAATTACATGCTTTCTCGCCATTTGTCACGATGCTTATTACTGTAAAACGCTTATTGCTGCTTTGTAAACAATACTTTTCAGTGTTCAATGCGCAAATAAATATATCTATCTATATATACAGGCCAGTAGCTTGAGGCAAAACTGATTTAACCGATGCAATGAATGCGTTTATTTGCATCTGTTTTACAAGTATTATACGTATTTAAAATTTCAATGTTATAAATTATTTTGCATTTAGCATTATTTCCGGTATGATTCTTTTGACCGAGCTGACCTTGACTAAATTTAAGAATGAATCGATATCTAACATTTACGGTCCTCCATTTTCATATGTTTGGAAAATCATATTTTGGGATATTTTATGAGGTTTAGAATCTCACAGAAAGTCAAACATAAGAGTTTGATTTGTTTTAATTATCTTTTCTTTTGGATTATTTAAAAATGTGCGTGGGTACACTAACTCCGGGAATGCAAATGTTTTTTATAGAACAGAACAGAACATTTTATTTGTTTTGACTTGTACATGGTACATATACAATTCATCACATGAGAACATTAAACGAACGGAAGAGAAAAGAAAACAGAGGGATTACAACAAGTTTTAGAGGACAAACAAATCATATGACGTAATTAAGGAGAAAAGAGAAAATATAAAAATATGGCAAATATTGTTTGAAGGTGACAATCGAATTATGGTAATGTTAAAGATCTTTGTTTTAAAGCATCTTTTATAAACTTAGCTACGTTACATAAAGTTACTTTGTTTTTACATTTGAGCAACTCAAGAAATTTGAACATTGACGGCTTTTTACAATAGTAGTTATAGGAATATATTTTCGACGTTAATCGTTCAAAGTGTATAATGCACTTAAATGGCGTTTGCAGTATGATGTATTGCTAGGCTAAAATGCTCTTGATTTTTTTTTCAGATATGCATCTGTACATCATTTACTCGTGTTTCTCATATGTACGGATTTCCATACTTTTGTCAACATTCCTTAGTATGTATCTGTTTATCTTAAATTCTTAACTGTATTCTGACTCAAGATGATTTGTTTACTATCGTATTGTTGTACATATTGTTCTGCTCTCTATGCATGGAGGAAATAAAAGTATCTATCTATCTCACTGTATTGTTATCATAACAATTGTCAATGTTTGTGTGTGCAGTATCTGTAAAAAAATTAAATATCATAAGAGGTGATGTTTGTTTATTGTTGCACATATTAAATTACGGGGAATCACATATTGTGTTGGAGTAAGGTCGTAATGGCGAGATATATGCTCCATGCCAATTCGCTGAAGTAAGATCGTAACGGTGCGATCTTTATTTCATTTCAGGTTCAAGATGGACACAGAAGTTAAGTTTCTGTCTGTCCGTCTTATTTTTGCAACGCGATTAGCAATCGTTCATTCAGAAAAACGAAACTTTCGAATGATGACACATCCGACACTTGTCCGATCGCTGACGGAAAGTTCGGTTATCTCCGTAAATCTCCGTATTGAATGCCGAACGGGCAAATGCAATTGGTAGTGACTTTATTAAACTCAATATTACCCCGCCTAAATATCAATTAAAGTTTTATTGAAAAATTTCTAAAGACCGAGAATTAATTCCGCCTGTATATTTTCAGTATTTTTAAGCACATTCTTCTGGTTACAAGTTAGATGAGACGAGTTCGCATTTGTTTTCGCCGATATACATTAAATATAGTGTAATTGTATGTGGTTGAATATAAATGCAAAATCCCCAGTCAAAATATAAAAATAATTCAAAAAAAGTTTTAATAATTCGAAAGGTAACACATGACAGTTAGTTATCCTACCTGTATATTTAAGATCATTTGAAAAATAAAAAAGTTACAGCCAAAAATGTCAAAAGCTCCATCTATATTCTTAGTGTCGACTGAAGCCATTTTGAGCGATTTCGCGCTTTTCGGAAAAGCGAAATTGATTTAACTCCAAAGTTAAATTCTAGACAGGCTAAACTTGTCATAGAGGTTTTAAGTTTTTCGGTAGAACAACTAGTTCTATGGCCATGTTCGACTGTCGCATCGCTTAATACGAAAAGTGCGGAAGTGGCGCAAGAATAACAGGTAAGACAACCGATTAAAAATAGTTCCACACCTGGGCGTATCTTGCATAGCATACTCAATACTAGTAGCAATATTTACTGCGCAACAATGGACATTATGGTTCGTACCTTCTGTGAATCTAGAATTGTTGTATACAAAACCAGTGTTCAATACCGAACAACATAAGTGCTTCCAGCTCTTTGATTAAAATGCGCGTTACAATACATGTGAAACGTCACATATTGCCATACACTTTCTGTGCCCTTTACACGTTTTACTTCATACTATAGGAAACGATATAATCCAGCTTATTGTTAACAAAGTGTATTTATTGAATTATTTTATAATTGTGATAAAATCAGAGCATGTGCATACATAAAAAGAAAGGTCTAGGCCATCCTAAAACTGTTTGTCTGTGATATCCCTGTTGACAACATTAGGGAGGATATGAAGGTCCCTTTTTTGCATGTATTTCTACTTTCTTAGAAACAAAACATCCTGCACGGGAAAGTAGAAATATTAGTGTCGCCAATTTCGGAGAGTCAGCCGGGTCACTACAAACGCTTTATGGATGACCTTTTCACAGCCTCATTATAAGGCTCATTTAAGTTTCTAGTACAAAAACATAAAGAAACATGCTCCATATATGTAAAACTGAAAATAATCTATAAGAAATTGCATTTAACATAAATTTCCAGAAAGATGATTGGTTAGTTGTCCAAGTTGAGATGATGCTCAAAAGATAATGAATGTAAAAGATCAGTTCAGCAGATGTTCCGAATTTCTCGTGATGTAACTTAACCCCACAAACTTTTTTTCGCAACTTTCTTTGGTTTGCTTCCTACGAACAAAGACACAACTTGTACAATGGCGTTTGTCGAACTCTTGCCGCCGCCGGACCAGGATGACATGGACCGTTCGTCCCGACACCCGGGGCAGTTTGTGTTGTAATGGGCATCGAATGGACTGCCTGGGAATCTGGTAGCGGCCATACACATGTTGAGGTGTTGTCCATGGGGATCTTCATTAGAATGACTGAAAGTCGAATAAAATTCGTGAAGTTTCTTTTCAGAAAATTTTAATGGGTCGAACTTATTGTGGTCCGACAGGTTTGTGTCAAGTAATTTCTACATCTGTATATACGGAATCAACATGTGGTTTTAATGGCAAGTTTGCCCTACCAAGCATAGCTTCGACTTTTCCCGTGATCTGTCTATAGGGACTTTAAGTTTTAAAAGTGACACTATATGTCCTGTTCATTATCAATAGTGATGACGCGATTATCGAAAATAATCGAGTAATGAAAAACCCCATTGATGTTAAATGTAGTTAAAAGATATAAATAAAGTTGTGTAAATGAAATTAACTGACAGTATTATACTTACACTAAAAAACTAAATAGTTCGATTATTTCCGATTCGATTGTGAGTTTTCAAACCGATTCGATAATCGATTATGAATTATTTCCGATTATCCATCATTATTATCTAATAATAACGTATTTAATACGCAACAACGAAATACCATAAACATATCAATTCGATGTAACAAATCTCGCGTTTTAGCATTATTTCATCTCAACAAACTATTATTTTTTTCGAACTAATTCTTACTTTCTGTTCCAACTACTGTTTCCCCATTTCTTCTTCTCGCCCCATCCGTCACCCCAACCCATTGTAGATGTGTATGGTGGGGATGCCTAGGCTAACAAACCATTGAATATGCATTAATAATGAAGTAAAACAAAATGTAATAATTATATATACAAAGTCGATTTGTGCATATTATCTCACATCGGCCCGAGTCCAACGATTTCACACAGCGTATATGACATACTTAAATAATATGAGCACTGTTATAGAATTTACAACCTCTTCTCTTAGTGACGTCATTTCCAGAAAACGCAACATGTGATGTCACAATGTGTAAGCAGGAAACAATAGTTACTTCATATTGATAACTTCGTTTTCATATTGCCATAAGGGGCAAATATTGCTTACTGTCAGTACATGGTGACGTCACATGTGACGTTTTCTAGAAATGACGCCCGTTATAGAAAAGGTTTGAAATCATACAGCGGCGCTCATATTTTAAAAAATATATAAATTATCAAACTATTTTTATGCACATTGACACACAATGTCGCAAAAACCCACGACTCATATCTTTAATACTGTATTTTTTCCGTTATGATATTTTAGAACAATATGTGTTGTAATTATATCATATGTGAATAAGTATGTGTATTGTATATTGAAGAGACATTCTATTAGCCTAAATTTAAAGTAAATGACTTTAATTTCTCACTTTATATTGTACATGAATATGATAAATGAGATATATTTGTATTTAGGAAATAAGGCATTATGCCCATGATTATACATACATTAACATACATACACATATACATACATACATTAACATACATACACATATACATACATACATTAACATACATACACATATACATACATACATTAGCATACATACACATATACATACATACATTAACATACACACACATATACATACATACATTACCATACATACACATATACATACATACATTAACATACGTTCACATATACATACATACATTAACATACACATATACATACATATTCACATACATACATACGTTACACAATTTCAATTCCGGTAGTGCAGTAAAAGACAAAATATGTATATGTATGTTGGTCACAATATATTGAGACTTAAATGAAGAATTAAAATAAACTATCAAATTGTTTACAGCAAATATTTCGCATTTTAAACGACACCTCTTTACATAATTATTAACAAATCTGTTATCATAGATTTACTCGTATTAATTGATTTTATTAATTTAATGCTTAATTATTTTAGATAAATACGTTAAAAAATATTTACCTATTTATTAAAATCACTACAGTCGTATTTCAAGGCCGCATCAATACTGTTAACAAACTTTTGTCTATATTGTATATATGTACTTCTAAACAATAGAGCCAAGCCAGCCATTGTCTGTGACTACCATGTATGACAGTTGTGCCATATCGAACACTTTGTATATTTGTTAACAATCTTATCATATGGAAATCTAAATGCGCTTGCAAGTATCACTTTCATTGAAATAGGTGTATCTTATATATGAAATGCTAATCAGTCGGAGAAATTGGTTTATTTAAAGCCTAATGAAATAATCTTAGTGACTAACAGAGGAATGGTCTGTTTGTTGTTTCGGAATTTCACTAAATTTGCACACATGGCTAAAGACGAAAGCACCTCTCTTACTTCGGCCTTAATAAACTGATAATGTGTTTTACGTGCTATGTAATGAGGGATGTTCAATAAAGTGACTTTGGTTCTTGAAGTGCGTATATCTATATTCAAAACTGTAGTTATCATCAACACTAGCACCACCACCACCGCCTGTCATCATCATCCACAACATTATCATCACCGTCATGACGTTACACTTTCACCGCTGATTTTGCTACCGTAAAACGTCGCTGACGGAACACAAAGTTTTAACGTGAAATTATGCTAATACCTGCAGGAATAAACATGAATCTTGAAACGTCGATTCTCTTTTCAATTGGCATGGGGTGAAATACTTGTGATCACGGTTGAAAACATTATCAAAGTATATTTGACTCATATTACTGTGTTCACTTGTTCTTATCTTCGATTTGTGCCGTTTTTTCTTCCTATATTCAAGTGGCATTCTTTATTCATGCAAACATGAATGTGTCATAATCAAAACGCCAGCGTACAGCAAATTACATAGCAAACGTATTTTCGTAATACCCATTAAACTGGCACAAATCAAGAATTGTCCACGCCTATACGAGTACAATTGAAAATCATCCCTACAGCCAAATTGTTTAACTCATAAAAAGTAGGGATGTTAACGAATAGCAATATTGGTAATCGAATATTCGGTCAACCTTCCGAACGAAACTTTCTTATTTAATAAAATACTTTTGAAATTCGAAGTTTAACTTCATGCTTATCAATTATGTCTTTTAAACTGCTTACTCAAGTACAAGTCTCCTCGATCACCAGAGTGTTATATCTCTCTTGTCCCCAAATATACAGCATGACATGTCAATTAACACCTATAGATATTATTTTCAATGCGATAATGCCCATCACTGAAATTTAACACAATTGCATTCAGCCTTTATATCGAAAATATATATTTTATAGAATATTCGAATACCGAATCAGTAT
Organism: Mactromeris polynyma; assembly: GCA_032209605.1. Classification (NCBI taxonomy): domain Eukaryota; kingdom Metazoa; phylum Mollusca; class Bivalvia; order Venerida; family Mactridae; genus Mactromeris; species Mactromeris polynyma. The sequence goes on from JASFXZ010000013.1 coordinate 17,726,890, forward strand.
TCGAATATTCGGACGTACGAACGAATATTCGAATGTCCGAATATTCGGTGACATCCCTAAATTAAAAAGTTGTTTGTGCGACGCTGGCTTCGAAATATTTTTTTTCTAAAATTCTATCTTAGAAAGAATGCCTATTATTCTGGTCAAGAGAGCTTACCCGTCATTCGAGACTATATTACCTTAACCCAAGGAATGGCAACGGAACATTGAACTTTGGCGATTTTGAATCCTTTTGTTTCGATATTTCCATCATTATCATCACAAATACATAGTTCCCACATCTACAATATTTACCTCCCTTGTTCTTAACGGTCGGCCATTTTGAAAGGCAAAACTGATAAGCCCTTATAGGAGTACTTTTCAAATATGTGATAATTGAGAAAATACCAAGAGAATGTGCATATGACAACCACTTTTTCTTCAACTTAAGACAAATGCCAAAATAAGGATAATGAATAAGTTATTTTTTATATATCGGATTAGTTTATCATCGTTTTCATTATATTCCCTTTAAACTTTAAGGAAATTTGCCTATCAAAATGACCGACAATTCAGAACAATGGAGGTAAATATTGTAGATGTGAGAACTATGTATACTGATGCATACAGCAAAATATGTATAGTATAGAAGCATATAGACCGACATATTTGACCATAAATTATACAACGGTAATATAACCAGTAACTGAAATTTCCTTTCCAAATTTATTCGGAATACCTCAGTCATCATTCAGTATTCTATTATGCTCACTCATGAAATGAGTCAACACTTTCTCAATAAAATTACATCAAATTGAAAGTATGTACGGTGCCGGTTGGTTGCCTGTAAAACATTGCAGCTCGTAACATATCGCTCCGCCCATACATTTATCTTGATCCTTCTATGCAGAAGTGGCTGGTAAACATTCAAAATGTACTTCATTGTCGCCGCACTGAAGTGCGGCGTACTGTCTGGAATGGGATATTTGTTTGTACGTGGAGGTGGAGGGGCACGTGACTTAATTTTTTTCCAAGATTATTCGATTCAAGATAATTTTACCCACTGACAATAAAGTTTTACAGAAAAAGTATTTGTAATATTTAGGTTTTTTTTGTTTGTTTTTTTAAATCTTTTAATTTATTCCCTCATGTGGTGCACGATTTCAAATGGTCAAGGTCTATTTTGACTGATTAAATATTTGAAACCAGTCTACGGAAAGTTTATTTTTAGATTCCCTCATGTGGTGCACGATTTCAAATGGTCAAGGTCTATTTTGTATTTTCCAGAAATGAGAAGATTGCTTTGCTTGTACAGTTAAGATGATTTTCAGAAAACATTCATATTAACAAGGTTGAAATATATGTAGAGGTCAGTTATTTTTAGATTTTCGAGAAATGAGATGACATATACGTTTGATTTGCCTTACACAGCTGATTTCTCAAAACGAATCTATGACTGATACATTTAGAGTGTCATGATAGTCTGAGATAATTATTTAGAAACTTAATGAGAATTTATGTAAAAGATTCAAAGAATGTAATTTTAAATATTATTATTTTTGTGAACAAAGACCTTGCTATATAAGAGAAGTTGGAACTGGGTCTGTAAACAGATTAATATTTTTTGTTTACGTGTTTGATAGATCTACTACTAAAATGGAGTGTAATGCTTTAGTTACATGTTTTTTGTACAAAAGAATGTAAATAACAAAACATCATTCTACATTTCCTTTGCTCTTGTTCAATTCTTTTAGCGGCGACCTTTGATGCTTTGCATCAATGATTTTCTTGTTACAATTCTGACACATTAAACACGACGCAGATGATATGTGATGCTATTTTATTTTAAATACCCGTACAAAGCTTATTTATAGCAACAACTCATTTCTGGCCTACCAAGGGATAAATTATGTTCACGTGACTAGTTCACAAAAGTGCACTTAAGTATTTTTTTCATTTTAAATACCCGTACAAAGATTATTTATAGCAACAATTCATTAGTCTGAATACGAAAGTGGTTCTCAGTATGACTCCATGCAAGCTTTATACGCGGAAATGTTATGCTTCATACGTTTTCTGTATACACTCCCTTCCAAAAGCTCCTTCACACGTTAACAAGTTCACATTGCAATTGATGTATTTTCATATCTGTTTTACATTCAATAAATCGAAAATGCTTTTTAACACAGCGGTAATTTTCAGATCAATCAGTTACACACGTACATTGGTTTCGGATGCAGGCCGATTGATGCTGCTACAACTTACAATGTATACACTACACGAAAAACGCGAATATACTGAACTGTCATTAAATGATTAAGTTCAACTCATGAAGGTGGTTAAATACAGATTACTTAAATGATCAATTTATTCTGCAATGATATTGAAATAAATTGAATTTTATTAATGTATTTTTACTAGAAATTGACTAAAAATGTTTTAGTCAATTTTCACATTCAGATCTAACAGTTTTATTCATTTTTATCATTTTAAAATCAATACAGTACTAAACAAAATATAGATCCAACTGTCCCCGTTTGAAAAAATGTTCGGAATCATGTTCAGTTCTCAAAACCCCTTTAGTACGGAAACCCCTTCAAACCGGACATTTTGTCTGGTCTTGAGCTCGTCCGGTTTAAAGGGGTTTAAAGGGATTCCAGTGTAACTATATAGAAGACAACGAAGGAATGACAAAGTTCAAACTTTTGATACAATACAATCATTACAAGTTGATGGTATTTAAGCAAAGTTACTGTGGTTTCTGAGTATTGCTTCAACACTCATTGGCTGTACAAATTTATAACAAAATAATAAAATAGGCATTTTGTATAGTTTATTGTAATGATAACGCCAAATCATTTGGAAAGGCAGACACATCGGTTGCATTTATCCGATTTCAAATACGACAAGGTAACGTAGAAATAATTAAAAGTAAACAATGTCCATATTCAATGAAATAAATGTGTCAAATTTCAGCAGATGTAGGAAAAAATGAGTCTGCTCGGTTACACCTGCTACAAAAAGAGTCAGTTCATTTGATGAGAATTTGAATATATTAAATTTAGCACAACATATTGCACGAGTTATGAGATACACTAGATAAATGATTGAATACAGTAAAACTGCCCTAGTCGTGACCATCGCCACCAGCATGCTGGAAAGTAATTGAGCATACGGATATTTTGAAATCAGCATCAGAGAAAAGGAAGGTAATTGAATCACACAATATTGCTATCTACGGAGCCCCTAAAATGACACTCCATATTCTTTTTTTATTTCGTATAAACGTAATGTTATTTCGTAAATACGAATTATTATTTCGTAAATACGAAATATTATTTCGTTTAAACGTAATAATATTTCGTATAAACGAAATAATATTACGTTTAAACGAAATAATAATTCGTATTTACGAAATAATGATTCGTTTTTATTCTTATTTCGTAAATACGAAATATTATTTCGTTTAAACGTAATAATATTTCGTATAAACGAAATAATATTACGTTTAAACGAAATAATAATTCGTATTTACGAAATAAGAATAAAAGTGTCGCTCGAAAAAAAGAATATGGAATGTCACTTAAGGGGCTCCGTAGCTATCCACGTTTGTTTAGACACTTAACATTGTCATCAACTATATACTTGATCACAACAATGTGTTATCTAAGACCTCAGTTTAACAAAATATCTACGTGTCAATAGCTGTTTTAACTGACATTTTTACAGCCAAGTAAGCCTTCAGTATTTCTTTATTCCAGGCATTCTTAGACATGAGAAAATACGTGTACACAATTGCACATGGCATCTTCCCCTCTGGCAGGGATGTATATATCTGCTCACTCCCACAAGCTCTTCTTACTATGTTTTGATCCTGTGAATAATGACACAAACGCCAGGGCACCACCACCATTGTTGCTGTTTCCCCAGGACGTTTGGGATCGGTCTCGCCTACATCCGGGACAGTGGTCTGTGTAATGTTTGTTGAATAGTCCTCGGTTCCCAAACCCAGTACCACCTGCCGTACATGTGCTCACATGTTGACCCATTGGACCTCTGTTGTTTGCTCTGCAAGGATTAACAAATTTTATTTGAGCGCTGCTATGGGATTTATAACCTCTTCTGTAAGTGACGTCATTTCAAGAAAAAGCAACATCTGATGTCACAATTTGCAAGCAGGAAACAATATTTACTCCACACGGTCACTTCGTTTTCATATTGCCATATGGGGCAACTATTGCTTACTGTCAGTACATGGTGACGTCACATGTGACGTTGTCTGAAAATGACGTCACATTTAGAAGAGATTGGAAATCGTACAGCGGCGCTCATTTTTACAATGAAATTAATGTACGGTACACCCTTCCCGGAGCAACACCCTTTTGGAAAAAATTCGGCTGTTGTTGAGAGGTTTTTGCTCTAGAAAGGTTTTGGTAGCAATTGCTTGGGGACAGATTGTTGTTAAAAAAGGGGCCGCTCTTGGAGAGTAGCACTGTATTAGCGAAAATGTATGACTGGTGTGTTTTGCAAACAAAATCCCCATCTTATCAAAGTTTTAAGAATACATCGATTGCGACTCTTGATTGATGACAATGTTTTTTCATAGACGTTCCGGATTTACTGAGAAAACACTGTTTTAATTACACAATGTATTTTGGTAATTAATTTTCAGTTTCTAGATACTTTATTTAAGGTAATTCGTGAAACAGCCATTATTTTACATTTTAACTGGGTTAAAACGAAAAATGGGTGATGTAATTTGTATTTATAAACTCTAAATGCATCGTTATCGAATAGCGTCTCTAGATTTTTTAGAAGTTGTCGAACATTTATTTACATGTTCCCTAAGAAATCTCAACAGTATCGTGAACAGAAAAAACAATGGTACATGCACTAACTTTGAACTAGACTATCAACAGAAACCTAACAAAGTAATGTTCAAAGTTTCAGAACCATTTGTTATAAGTTGGGGAAAGATATTTTACATTAAAACGACAAGTTTGACACACTATCCTCTCACGTGAAAAGTTAATATACCGCTAGTGGTTAAAAATCTGTACGAGTGTCCATCCTATGGTTTCTACATTCAACATCAGACATCTCGAATTGTATATAATTATACTATTTCGCTATTGCATACTCACTGGTTAGAAGATAATCCATTTCTGCCCCAGGCCGTACCGAATCCTGCTCCCCAAACCATGCTGTGAAATACTTGACTCTCTTTGAGGCAGAATATCCTGACACTTCCGGGTACCTTACAGATAAAATAGCAATATTATGGTTATTCTTCATTTAAAACAGGGCACTGTTTTCAGAGCTACGCCCTTTGAGAGACATACACGTTGTCTGTTGTTGTGATAGTAGTGCTATTGAGAGGTGAACTGCCAATTCCTAATTAGCCCTATAGGAAAACAGATTATGTTGTTTAAGAGTGTGTCGCTCAACAGGCGCACTAGCGGATCCAGGGGGCGCACCCGGCGCGCGCGCCGCCTACAATTCCCCAACCTTACATTTATGTCTGAGTATAAATACGAAAATACACGGAGATAGGTCCACCGCTGCTTGTGCGTTGTATTTTACAAAGTCCTTCTGAATTGGTTTCATGTTCAATAACTTAAAAAACAAATAATAAACACAGTAATTGCCGTTTTATAAGACTTGAGCAAAACCAAAAAATGACCAAAACGTTACCCCCCCCCACCCCCAAGATCCCTAAGACCAAATCCTGGAACCGCCCCTGAGAGTGGTGACATGAAGAAGTGCAGTCGATGTCTTTGTAATATCTGTTAAATGAATGAATATCATAACGGAAGTATGTTGAATTGTTATAGAACGCTAGACAAAAGATGCGGAAAATATTCAGAACTTCATTTGAATCAATTGTTAAACCATTATTGACCATGAATCATTGATAAAGTAGGTTATGCTTAGACCATGGTCACTGAGTCATAAAGTCATATATTTTAAAATCAAGATAATGTATTCAAATGCTTACTTACATCAACATCTGATTTAGTTCATGATTTTAGTTAGTTTAATATGCGTTAACCTAGTTGAGTATGTGTTAACTAAGTTGAGTATTACGTCAACGTAGTTAAGTATTTCTTAAGTTAGCTAAGTATGCGTTTACGTAGTTAAGTATTTATTAAGTAAGCTAACTATGCGTTTACGTGGTTAAGTATTTCTTAAGTAAGCTAAGTATGCGTTTACGTAGTTAAGTAATTCTTAAGTCAGCTAAGTATGCGTTTACTTAGTTAAGTATTTCTTAAGTAAGCTAACTATGCGTTTACGTGGTTAAGTATTTCTTAAGTAAGCTAAGTATGCGTTTACGTAGTTAAGTAATTCTTAAGTAAGCTAAGTATGCGTTTACGTAGTTAGTTATCTCTTAAGTTAGTTCAGTATGCATGTTTTAGTTTAGTATATCTTGAGTTAGCTCAAGGTGCAATTTAGTTTAGAAGGCGTTTATTTAGTTGTTGTTTTTTAAATACGCAGTCTTCTTATACACAATACCTTTAAGTTAATTCCACAATATATAATTTCAGCAACGTTTTTCGTTGATTCCTTGATTACTGAGCACAACGTTTACAGATAATGAAAGACACATTATTGCAAGCAGCATTTTATAGCCACTATGATCTCAGACCTTCCCAATTGCTAGAAAACTTACCGAAGTAAAAATAGATAATAATTTCCAGCAGAGGTCCAAAAATTCCCAACGATCTGCGTAATAACATTTTTGTCTACAGGACACGAAACAAAAGATTAATCATATCACTGAAAATAATTCATACGTTATATTGCATGTACTCGTTATTTGGACAAACTTGTATAATTTCATCTGGGTACAAGTAATACATCAAAAATCCTATTCAAAATCACCCAAATAGTATAATCAACGCGTTATAAACACGCCATAATGCTGATCAGTCATTTACGTCAATATGGCATCGAATTACATAAAACCTATAAAAAACTGTACAATAACCACGGCTGTTAGCCAAAAGCAATCAAATTATTCACAATATCTTTTATATGAATGCAAGAAAAACAAAATGATACTCAGATATACCCGGGCTTGCTCGTTAATTTATCAACAAATGCTCTTGATCGTTGGAAATATTCAACTACATTTTTTGCTTACCGTGCAGTACTTCAATCCCCTCACTACTGTAATGCACATGACGCACTTGGCACAAACTGTGTGCAGTTTATTTACACTTCGATATATTTAAAATATAGTCCTATTGATAATTATTAAGTTGTTTGTTATATCAAACAGAAGCCTTCGGTTTGTAAAGACAACTGTCTTTAATTTTCTTGAAACTTCCATACGTGTCTGCGTAATGATCGCAGAGAGCAATGATACTTCACTCCCTGGGGTCGGACTGCATACCCCCTCTTGGTTAATTTCGCTCCCTTCATGTATACCTGAATAGGACTAGTATGGCTGCCGTTCCTTAACTCGTGGGTAAGTCTTAAGTCGTTGGTAAGTAATTATGTGTATGCGTGTGCATGTGTGCGTGTAGCTGTGCGTGCGTGCGTGCGTGTGTGTGCGCGTGTGTTGATTGGTGTGTGTATGCGAGTGTGAATATATGTGTATTTATGCTCACTTCCTTTATCATTCTTGCAATTTCAAACGTCTGTAATTATAATCATATATCTCTAGAGAATGGGGGCAATACAGAAATTTATCACTTAACATACGGCGCAGGAGTGATTATAGCCTATGCATTATATTTCGTATATACATGTATATGCAAATTATTTTGTTATTATTTTACTTAATTGAAAATTAACGTCTTGTTAATTTGAATATGATATGTGATATAATAATTTGAACTCTTATCTAGTGGCTGAAAATTAAAAAAGAAAATTGTCGGAACTACTTTTGATGCGTCAGCTTTGGTTTACCGAAGACCGTATGATACACACTTCATACTTTGTTTGCATATAAGGGGGTTAAGATAATGTTTTGGCGAAAATAGGCCGTTTCTGCTGTTATGTCATAAATAGAATCTTACATTCGTGTTCAATTTGTATTGATTTTATTAAACTCGTCATCTAAAACCGATAAAAACTCGACAAAGCCTCGTTTTTATCTTTTTTGAAGACGTTTAATAAATTCAATAAATAATGACCACTCAAATAAGATCCTCTGTATATAAATTAGTATAATATGCTTTGTCACCCAATTATATTCAATAGGCAATACATAGCATGAAATGGAGAGATAAAATATTCTTCAGGCTATCGATTTCATTCTCTGAAGTACTAACAATGAAAATAAAATATTATTAAAATATTGCATTGTCATAGGAATATATCAGTAATATGACTAATGTTATTCATAGAAACTGTAAACAATTTGGGGAATATTCGTATTTAAGCGATGACCGCATTTTATATTAATTGACTTGGAAAACCGGTTCAAACTTTTAGTACATTTCACAATGAATGGAAACGTCTCATCGACCACAGTGGAAGATTTCCCTACGCGTCATACTTGTACAATTGATACAACATGTGTAGTTATATTGCCCGGGGCCTTCAGGATACGTCAATAACATTTCGACAAACGTGTGTCGAATCAGACAAAAATATCTAAAACATTATACAGTAAAACCTCACTTAATGACCACCTCAATAATAAAACAGAGAGAATACCATCTTCAAGCACTGCTGTTGTTCCACATTCAGGAAGCAAGGTTCAATCCATTGTAGAGCATGAGCAGACATCTGTGTTGGCAGATGTAACTCCAGTAATGAACACAAGTACCCATACGTGTAATACGTTTGATGCAAGCCGAAGTATGTCATCCAAGATCTCAAAACAAAACTCGAATCCTTTTGCAGTGTTATGTGGTGCCAATATATCTGGGGGTACTTTTAACATTAACATTGTTTCAGGGAAAAGGAAGTTATCAGATATTGAGAGCTCAAAGGAATCACAATAGACATTCTGTTTGTATAAGTATGTTGATACATGGACAAAGAAAAACAGAAACATTGGTTTATTTTTGTTATGTATTTAAGAGTTGTTCTTTGTTTTATGTTAATATTTTTTAAAATAAATTTAGTGTTTAAACTTTGAATCCTTTATTTATAAGTACATGAAGTAAAACCTCACTTAATGACCACCTCAATAATAAGACCACCTCAATGGTATGGCCACACTTTTCAAGACCGCTTTGACTGTTCCGCTCTTTCTTCGACCTCGATTTTTAAGACCACCTCAATATTAAGATCAGTTTTCAAGGGTCCCAAGGTTGGTCTTATTATTGAGGTTTTACTATACAATAATATGTACATGAATATACACTTAGTATGGTGGCATATTTCTGCCACCAGTCAACTACTTAATTAACTAGATAACGTTAAAGAAACTAGATAAACAGTTGTGGGCACTATCAGACAATTGTTCGTGTAAAATTATTTACCCGGTATGAACATTTATCACGATACTTATCTAGTTAACCACAAACTTATCTAGTTAATTAAGTAGTTAACTGGTGGCAGAAATATGCCACCATAACTTAGATATACGTAATTGTCTATGTTGCCTTGTTTAATCACTCAAATCGAAATCCAATATGTTTAAACTTTGACTATCAGAGCGTTTGAAGAGCTGGACAAAAATAGATACAACTCAGTATACGGTGATTTCCCCATATACGTGTTTTTTTATCATATTTCGTGGAAGAACACAGGTAATTTTCCTAGTTCTATTTTATATCGTGTTTCGGTTAAGACCACTGCTGTCCATTCTCTCGTAAACCATTATATTCTTAACTGGTGCCAATTCATGCGATGTGTTGGCAATAAAGTAAAACGAAGTAATTTTGTAAATCAATATTTGTATATTTGTAAATTTGAACTGAGTAACAACTTCCGCTTTATACAAAGGTTTTATGACTTCGAATGATTGTGTTTGACCCTACACTGTAAGTATGAGTAGTGATCAAATAATACGAGGTCACATGATGTCATGTAATACACAGATAGAAGTAATTTAAAGCTATTTATAGTTCGATTTTTTTCATTTAATATGTGAAACGAAACTGCCATAAGACTCTGGAACTCATCAAAGTGTTTTTCCTTTTCGTCAAAAAAATCCTAGCCTCTGTGAGGGGACGTCTCGTGAAAGACTCCAAACGCATTTTCTAGCTAGCATAGACACTGAGGGGTATTATATGGTTTCAGTAGTATATTTATTGACAATGATATGCGATTGTCTGAATATGTTACCTGCTTTGTTTTAATAAACTGGATATATACAAGCATGAGTTGTATATGAGGTGTAAATGAGTTGTAAAGCTGCTGTTCTTCACGCGTTTCAATCATACCCAACTTTCATAGCGCCTCGCTTAGCCACCGTCGATAACGTGGGTATGGGAAAAATACATGGGAATTGTGGGAGATCGTTAATATCTCAACAACGGATTGAGATATCAAAATTGTGCAAACGGTTTTGAAAATTAAACATTTCTGCAATACATATTCCGTTTTTCAGAAATATTGTAAAATAACATTTTGGTCCTTTTTAACTTTGAAGACACGAACCATGGCTATATAAACAAAAAAGGGGAAAAACGGACTGGTCGGGTTTAAAACCCAATATCTCAGTAAATAAAAGGAAATCTAAATTTGTGCAAGCGGCTTTACAATCTTCATTCCTTAACCTTTACAAATATGTAAATTTGATAAAAAATAAATTATTTCATTTTGGTCCTTTTTAACTTTGAACCTGATGATTTCCATTTTTTTTTTCGATTTCATATTGTAACTGCATGTGTATATCGATCCCACATGTGGCCACTTAAGATATTATCTCAATCTAACTGGCGTGCTATATTGTTCGTTGGACCATGGTTTATGGTGTATAGTTAAACTGGATGCGCTAAATTATTTCTAGAAGACTATTTCGCATTTTCTTTAGCAGCAACTTAATTTCAATTGCGATAAACATTTTGTTTCAATTCAGAGCAAATATATAGATACTGGCCCAATAAAATGAACATAACATATATTATAATACAGACAAATAGTTCTAAAATATTTGTGGTGTATATTTGATCTTCCACACATATCATGAACTAATATAATTCATTAATTATCATCATTCAGTCGGATTCATTAGTTTGAATCATTCGTTTTATAAATAAACTAGTAAATGTATAGACTACACTCCATGACGTATATATGTTCATTTCAAATATTCGTTTGTGTATAACCTACAATTAGTGTATTTACATTACTGCTGTCGGTATAAGTGCATTAATATGACAAAAATAAAACGTCAACCGGATGTGAATTGTATTGGTAGCATATTTCGGCCACCAGTTAACTAACTTAATTAACTATATAATTATGTGGTTAACTAGATAAGTATTGAGATAAATGTTCATACAAGATAGATATATTATCACAAAATATTGTCTGATAGTGCCCACAACTTCCACCACTAGTTTCTTAAACGTGATAACCACATAATTATCTATTTAATTAAGTAGTTAATTGGTGGCAGATATATGCCACCATAGAATTAGACTTAAGATACCTCGATACAAACTAAGTATCGATAGTACTTTCAATACAGTTTCTAATAAAATATAAATGGTTTTGAAATGTTCAGTGAAGTGTGAATCCTGAAGTACAGTGACATAGTAACCGTGGTAATTGGGTAATGGGATTTTCCCCATGTCAGAGTAAAATAATTATAAAGTCAACATCATATGTGTTGACATGAGTGTATATTTTCATCAATGATTTATTGAATTTATATGAAACTTTCGGAAATACCCATTTTGTTTTTCTAAAAATATAAGATAGAAATTGACTCTGAAGTAAAAATAGAAATGTTTTATCATGAGTGTAAAAAGACGTAAACATAGAAATGCTTTATCACGAGTGTAAAAAACAATGTACACATGACCTAGTAGAAACAGTTTCTATCGCATCTGCTGAAGGGATAAAGGTAGATAACTCTTGACACTCTCCTATGGGGTTTTCTCACATCTGTAAATTAACAGTTCCGCTATCGTAAAAGTAATACAAAAATATGAAAAATAAGTTTCTTACTAAATCAATCTTGCAATGTCAAAAGAACAGATATAGTGACCATGTAAATAAGGATATCGGTCGGACCGACGGTTGCTCCCGAAGTATGAACAAGACTCTAATTGGAAATCTCACTTTGTTGACGGTTAAAATCTTAAAGTAAAATGCAGCACTTGAAACGTCCTGGAACTCCCAAGAAAAAAAGGTATACAAAATGTACAATGAAATTGATATATAGTGAACAAATTTAATTACATGTGCGGCTTGGATAATCCTGCTAACTGAAAAAAATGAAAGGAATCTTGCTACTGATATAGCCCCGCATACATGTCTCTGTACTCCGACTTTTACACGCGTCGTTAATAACAGACGACAGTATAGAGATGTGACGTCCGTGGCTGCACTGGTATGCAACCATGTCAATGCGTGATGCAGTTCTAAACGACGACACGTCATCGATTCGCAACGAAAAATGTAATCGCTTCTCTCCGCTAATGAGGACATACAGATCATTTCGCTGTATGGTAAGTCTAAAATAATTAGATTCCAGAGACGATCGTGATTTTTCTTGGCTGCGTAATTTAACTTTTGACAGTATGTAATCCAAGCTTATGTAGTCAATGTTATGTTTTCGGAAATTATACGGATAAACCAAATTATTGGCACAATTGTACAACTGAGGTTTAAGAAATATTATTAAATATCATTTATTTTAGTAAATATACTGTAAACGGCAATGGAATAATGCACAACAAGACTTTTAATGATTTTTTTACTCACGTTATATAAAATCATGTGCACTTGATTTATTTTCGATGTAAAATAAAGCTTTGATTTGGTGTTGAATGATGTTATCGGTGCCTCAACAAATGTCACCATTACTAAACGAAATCAAATATTATGTCATCGTTTCTAAACAAAGGTGTTACAGATACTAAACGACGACCATGGAAGTTTCCTACGTTGATGGAGAATCTGTTTTCGTTAATACGCTGGAACTAAGTAATATTGTGGTCGTGGGATAAACAGAGATGCAAGCCAGACCTGAGCAATACACCTTACGCATTGGAATAATTAGCTTACCAGTCTATTTATTGAGAAACACATTGTTAGGATCACATTCTATATCCCTACCAAACACAGTAAAATAGCGTGATTTAAACTTCAATTTGCCATCACATATTAAAAACTGCAGACATGACACTTTTTCATCTTTATGATATCGTATACAATGCCTTACTGCCGTCTCAGCACTGTCATTCCATAAGTCGCAAAAGCTGCATTAAAACCGGTCATCCTGAAACAGAAGTAAAAGAATAGCGAAGCAGATCGATGCAAGTGTATAAAACAAAGTGGCTTAAGAATCCCCAATTAAAAATTAAAAAGTACCTTTCTATAAAAACTCATATATTTTATATGCGTACAGAAATCACATTGTTTTGTGTGTAGACCACTTATGTGAAATAAGCTATACTTATAAATGTATAACAATCGATACGTTCTCCGGTCAATCAATTTCCACTTATATTCTTTTACGTGTTTGAAGTTTTTTAAACGCTTGACTACAAGAATTGAAATCGGGGTCAGTTGGCTACGGTCACTGAGAAGTAATTCGCCTCCAATCACTTTTAAAGTGGGAACACTGTCAGTCGCTTGCAGCGGAACCGAGAAATGCACTAGTTGTGAGAAATACAATTGTATTTGATCCCAGGTATATCCTATATAGACTGACAACGTCTGTATATGACATTTAAATTATCAAAACCATCTCGCACGATTTGTTCAGTAAGGGTGCAAGCAAACGTTAGTAGTCCGGCGGTTAACAATTTCATGGCGTTTAATGCCGAAATGATGCATGCAAGTGCAACATATACAAATGCATCCATGGTGGTCATTGTGCACACTGGACTGGGCTGGAACAATTTCGATAACTGTGGTAAAAGGAGTATTCATGTCAGTGCGAGGTAACTCTGACTTCTTACTCTAGTTTAGGGAATATAATTCTGATCGTAGAGTGTAGACAGAAGATTTGCAGCAAATATGATAAAATAAGCAATTCGTTCTTAAAATTTATATAAAAAGAAACATATTAAATTCAGGAATATGTGTACGCTCTTACCATTTTACTTACAGAGATTCGTTATTGATCGCTTGTTAACCTGAAACGAAATTAAAAACGCTTAGAAACTATTCCATTTGCATTAATGCTTTCGTTTAGAGATCATTACATAAAATCTGATTTCGTTGAGACATCATGACACACTCTGCGAGAAACCATGACATTCGAAGAAAACTTAATCGTAAAATATACAGTTACCAGGCGTTATTTTTGTGTGAAATTAGTTGTTTTGGCATTATATGGACAATGTTATACTGAGAAAATCAAAGTTGTGATTAAAATGTATGTTTTTAAGCCATTGAACTGCAATGATAAAATACACTCCAAAGTAAACGATTCTAAACGATAATATGACAAAATACCAATTTCACTCGTACAAGTGTAGCCGAAATAAATACTGAAGGACATAGACATGCACCGTGGTTCATACCCTGGCTGAAAAACGAAGAAGAAACATTTGCTCTGTTTTAAAAACAACATAAGATACATACTTACCGAGATGTGTCCTCATAACAGGAGAGAAACGATGACATTTTTCGTTGCGAATCGATGACGCGTCGTCGTTTAGAACTGCATCACGATTGACATGGTTGCATACCAGTGGGCTGGACTACTACTGATATAACAAGCCTTTATTCACAATTAATGCAAGTGCGCATGTCAATGCAATGAGTATCTTTACAACAAAGACTGTAGGTTGATACAATCCATATCATGTGATGATCAGAGAAGTAGGGTATTGACAGATGGACCAGCCAGGTGCGTAGCTGAGCCCAAATTGACTTTACGCACTCTGCTAGGGGGGTCCGGAAATTTTTTGTAATTGGAACGGTCTATGGTGTCTTTTCGAGTATATTTTACAACATAGAATGTGGTCCTATTTGACCGTGCAAAAGATATACATGTAAATGTATTAATGAAAGACAAAAAATCAAGAATTTCCGGTAGTCTGCACCTCACCCCCATTAACTCCCAGTGTACATTTTTATTGCGTTTTTCGCATTTATTTCATTTTTACTTTTTCGACCTGTCTAAAATTATTTTACGCACGTGCGTACGTGCGTAAGCCTAGCTACGCGCCTGCCAGCGGCTGAGTGTCCTTTTTGTTGAATAGTTTGTATCATAAGTTAAAAAACCAACAAAGCCAATTGTTTGAGGTATGACATGAGGTGATATTGAAAGGTGCCATCAAATAAGCAAATATATTTGAAATCTAATATATACACGTATATATATTATAAACAGTACGTAGACTAAAAATAAAAAGAATATAATATTGATTATCTTGCATGGCTGAAAATATTTAATCAATATGTTGCATAACCGATGGCCATAACTCTATGAAAAACAAAAATTCTCCTCTTGGTAGTGAAGCTTCCCATAAAGTTTTGTTGAATTTCTGTCAGAAGTTCCTGAGAAGTAGTCCGGACAAGAATTGTACCATATATACTATATGTTGCATAATCAAAGGGCCATAACTCCGCGAAAAATAGTCCGACCAAAACCGTGTGATAATATGCGCATCTCCTCTTGGTAGCTTCCGTTTAAGTTCTGTTGATTTTCTGTCAGTAGTTTCTGAGAAGTAGTCCGGACAAGAAAAATGCCGAGATGTAACGATTGCTGGTCACTCCAGATCCAACATGGATTTCGGTAAATTTCACCGAATTTCAGTGGATTTCGTTAAGGTATCGTATCTTTTATCGGAAGGTTAACCAATCAGCGTCAATGTTACAAATGTTGTTCGGTTGAAGAGAAATTGCTTTGGTGGTTAACGTAAGATCTGATTGGTTTACAAAACACTGATATGCAAATAGCAAAACCACGTTAGTACGGCTGCGCCGAAAAAACCCAGACAGAATCTTGCCTTCTAAACAGTGATGCTGTAAACACAATTCTCCACCAAAAGAAAGAAGGAATCGATATTGTTTAACAAGCACAGCGGTTGTATAAAAAGGGACAATGTTCACTGTCCAAATTCGTATTTCATATTGAACGTGTGGTGTAATTCTATACACTAAACAAGGTTTTTCGAATTCAATTACCTTATTTGTCCGGTGCGTTTCTCAAAAAGACGATACATATCCGCGGTTTATACTTATAACTAATCGCCATAGGTTGATGGAGTTGTGTGTATGTGTAACAACCTCTTGTCACAGAACATTGTCATGAATTATTTCCCTTTATCCCATCTAGAATTCGCTTCCATTACCTCTTTATTAGAGAACGATATATGTTCTATAGAAGGTGCAAATGGAGAGAGATCTCTAGATGGGATAAAGGGAAATAACTCGTGATGTCCAATCTCCTTTGCTAGTTTGCTCCGAACATTGGAACACATACTAGTTTTTAACATAAATATTTCAAATTCAGTAGATTTAATCTATGAATTCTTAAACATGTATTGTACCGGTAATTTTTACCAATACATAGTTCCCACATCTACAATATTTACCTCCCTTGTTCTTAACTGTCGGCCATTTTGATAGGCAAAACTGATAAGCCCTTATAGTAGTAATTTCCAAATATGTGATAATTGTGACAATTACCTTTTTCTTCCACTTACTGAGCCAAATGCCCGCATAAGTATAATGAATAAGTTATTTTTTATATCTGATTAGTTAATCATTGTTTACATTATATTTCCAATAAACTTTAAGGAAATTTACCTATCAAAATGGCCGACAATTCAGAACAAGGGAGGTAAATATTGTAGATGTGAGAACTATGTATACAGACAAACATGAAATGCCAATTGTTGTAAATAACAAAAATATTTATATTCTGACTTCTTAACATCTTAAACAATGGAATCATATGTAGAGTTCTAGTAGTAAATATTATGAAATTCGGAAAGTGACATGTATCATTTAGAGCTTCGTCTCACAAGTTACTAATATAAAAGGATGGCCGGTTATTTGGTTTACTTAACCATACTCGGTCGCCGTTGCACATCAGAATTTTTTCTTTTGCATCACGATTAGAAGCTACAGTTTATTAAAGCCGTTATGTAAGTGTATGACATAGTCCTTAAAGATGAAACTTCACCGATTTTGTCAGTTGGCTGTTTGTGTACAGACACGTCAAAATTAAAGATGTGGTCGTGTATGGCACACGAGTGTGTAGAAATGTTGGGAACGATGGTAGTTAGGATAAGGTTATCGAACGTATAGCAAGGAACGAGTGGTGATTAAGTGGCTAAGGAGGGCATCTCTCCACTGGAGGGGGCATGGAAGGCATCCTCGGGAAAATGGGCGTATGACACGTTTACGGTAGACGGACATTAGCCACAAGGAAATAAGCCCCTAAGTTCGAATTTGCATAGGTGAACAAAAGCCCCTTCATGATAGTGCACATGCGGATAATAGCCCCTTCATTATAGTGCACATATCCTCATTTCTAACTAAATTGAAGTGGTTATGCTATATAAATATTTTGTTATCAGGTATTAAAAAATAAAAAATAAAATACAAAATGATTTCCATTCTAGTCTCTAAATGCTTATTTTACTTCGCCACCAAAAACCGATATGGTGAGCGTGCAGAATCATAAATTGTCCGGGTTACTGACCAGTACAAGCATGTTCTTCGAATTAAATGTGTTTGCCTCTGACAGGTCTCGAACCATGACCTCCTGTTCTGATGGCCGATGCTCTACCACTTCAGTTATTGTCGTTGTCATTTTTTATGCCGGGAATTCTCCATCTGCACATTTAATGTATTTCAGGGGGCATACCCAAACCTGTTCGTAGTTTAAGTATATAGGCAGTTAACAGTTAATACGGTACATTAGTGTGCTCCCTGATCATGTTCATTTTGGACATCAAAGAGTCAAATTCTGCCAAAATCCGCATGAAAGTATGGTGGCATATTACTGCCACCAGTTAGCATGATAGCGTTCGCGAATAAATTCGTGTTAACCACTTAATTATTACGATAATTATCTAGCTATCTAGTTAATATTCATGATAAATTTTCGGTATGATAAATATAATAAAACTAGAAACAGGCTTGAAAGTGCCCATAACTGCCACCTCTTACATTTTTATGATGTATTACACTCGATTTAAGTGGTAACACGAATCTTATCTAGTTGACTACTTATTATGTTACTTAGTAACTCAAATTCGCGAATTTCACTTAAGATTCGTGTTACCAGTTATTTATAAATGCGTTTTTGACTTCTACATGTAAATGGCAACACGAATCTTATCTAGTTGACCACTTATTATGTTACTTAATAACTCAAATTCGCGAATTTCACTTAAGATTCGTGTTACCACTTAGTAATGTTTGGCTTCTAGATGTAAGTGGTAACACGAATCTTAAGTGAAATTCGCGAATTTGAGTTATTAAGTAACATAATAAGTAGTCAACTAGATAAGATTCGTGTTACCACTTACATGTAGAAGCCAAAAATGAATAAGTGGTAACACGAATCTTAAGTGAAATTCGCGAATTTGAGTTATTAAGTAACATAATAAGTAGTCAACTAGATAAGATTCGTGTTACCACTTACATGTAGAAGCCAAAAATGAATAAGTGGTAACACGAATCTTAAGTGAAATTCGCGAATTTGAGTTATTAAGTAACATAATAAGTAGTCAACTAGATAAGATTCGTGTTATCACTTACATGTAGAAGCCAAAAATGAATAAGTGGTAACACGAATCTTAAGTGAAATTCGCGAATTTGAGTTATTAAGTAACATAATAAGTGGTCAACTAGATAAGATTCGTGTTACCACTTACATGTAGAAGTCAAAAACGCCTTTATAAATAAGTGGTAACACGAATCTTAAGCGAAATTCGCGAATTTGAGTTATTAAGTAACATAATAAGTAGTCAACTAGATAAGATTCGTGTTACCACTTAAATCGAGTGTAATACATCATAAAAATGTAAGAGGTGGCAGTTATGGGCACTTTCAAGCCTGTTTCTAGTTGTACGATATTTATCTTACCGAAAATTTATCACGAATATTAACTAGATAGCTAGATAATTATCGTAATAATTAAGTGGTTAACACGAATTTATTCGCGAACGCTATCATGCTAACGGGTGGCAGTAATATGCCACCATATGAAAGTTTTAATATCTATACTATTTCATTAAGTTTATGATGGATTCCTTCTAATTCAATTGTGACAAGGGTTTTTACTTAAGGCTGACTGGGGTAGGCACAGGAGGTTGTGTCACTGGACATTCGTAAAAATTGTTGGTACTTGCATAATTTGGTCGTTGTGTTTATATGTCCGTGATATAAAAGGCCCATGCCGAAATGCACCAGAAACCACCAGGGGTTGACGAACATTTACTGACATTATCATTCACAAAGGGTATTGAGCTTACAGAAGTATAATATTTTATTATTTTTTACGTAACACAATCGTTATTTGTGTATTTATCCTCATAAGCCCCTTTTGTAGAGGCACGGTCTTCTGATAATTAGTCACAGTCACGATGTGTGTTTTACACGCACACCGCTTTTCAGTACTCGAAATAATTCGAACCGTCATGTCGAGATCTGTGCAATTGTCACTCTGAAATTTACTAATATATTAACAATGAGACTGAGTTATTGCTTGCGGTGCCAGATTTCCAAACTTGTAAGTATAAGTTTTTATTTTTGACCGCTGTCAATATCGCTTAACGTAAATGTGCCGTTTAAATAGCATTGATTTATTCGTACTCAATAACTTTCGTTCTTCTTCTTCTTCATGATCTTTATGTTACGCTTTGCGACGCAGACGTACTAACATGGCCTTGCTATTTGTTTTGACAGCGTTGTGTAAACCAATCAAATCTTACGTTAATCGTTTAACCAAATGCTCTTCAATGCCTTTTATGTCCATTTTTGAAAAAAGACGCTATAAAATTGGGAAAACTTGAATCGCTTCCACTCCAATTTTGGGAATTTTCGTAGTAGTAATTATATTTCTTTATGATTCTTAGGAATTATTCAAATGTATAAGACATCAGAGAAATGAATATGGATTTGGATCGAATGCTCAGAAGATTGAAAACTCAAAGAAAACTGTGGTTGTTGAGTACAGGTATTGAATCACACAGGGATTTGACCAAAACTGAATCTGTATGCATTTATACCATTTATGTACCTAGTAGTATAACCAAAGGGGGGGGGAGACATACTGATTTGGTTCAGTATTGAAAATTTAATGGCCAATGACGTTAATTTGGGGTGAACAATTTTGTGTTATAAAATTACATGGTATCATTGGTTTTGGCTTGGATGTCTGTTTTAGGTCAAAATAGGCCATATTACATCATCTCCTCAACATACCCCCCCCCTTTAAGTATGCCAGTATTTTTTTTAAATCCGTGTGTGATGGTATATGGTGATTCTTCCCTATTCAATAACTTCCAAACATTTTGTGTCCAGTTTACTAGTAAGCTGTGATTTCAGGGGTTGAAACACGTCTTTCTTTTTGCAGAAAACGGATTTGTAAAAGTTGTACAATTTCTTTCTGTATGTACCAAAAAGTAAATTTGTCATGAGAGTTTAGGGGATACATGTATTCTCAGATTTTTAGCTCACATGAGCACAAAGTTAACAATACTCATACTTCTTAGTTGCAATACAGTTTCAGCATATTATTTCAAACCATAATGTATATTTAAACTATAATTTTCATTCAGAAATTAATCTGTAAGTTACTTAAAAATGTCTGAACATAATCATCATATACTGATTTGTCTTTAAATTGTTGCTTTAAAAGTTTGTCTATAAGTCTATAAATTCATTGTGTACATATATTTTTGTAAAGTAAAGATTATTTGAGTGCGGCTGTACGATTTCCAACCTCTTCCATAAGTGATGTCATTTCCAGAAAAAGTAACATGTGATGTAACCGTGTACTGACGGTAAGTAATATGTGCCCCATATGGCAATATGAAAATAGAGTGACCATTTGGAGTAAATATTGTTTCCTGCTTGCAACTAGTGACATTTTCTTAAAATGACATCACTTAAAGAAGAGTTTGGAAATCACACAGCAGCACTCATTTAGCATTTCATTTTGGTCAAATTTTCAGTTCTCCTAATATTGCTAAACCATTTCATGTTGGTCATCTGAGGTCGACAATTTTGGGAAACTTTATTAGTAATCTGTATGAGAGACATGGCTGGAATGTTGTCAGACTAAATTATCTGGGTGACTGGGGAACCCAGTTTGGTATGTATCACTTTATTATATTAAACTGTAATACTAGTGAAGATTAGTCAAAATATTAATGCAGAAGTAAACACATTATGTGGACCTCTTGCTTTCCCTTATACATGTGTTTCTTTCCTCTTACATTGTACATGCAAAGAATATAACCGAAAAATGTGACTGTTTCTTGTAACTTGATCAGCCGTAATATTTGTAATATTTTACCCCCTCGGCTGCAATATTTTCCAGTTTTATGCCCCCGCCATATTTATATGGGGGGCATTAAGAGTTACACCTACAGGCACGTGTGTGTTCAGATTCTTGTCCAGGCTATATCTTCATTGTGGATGGAGAGATTTCAACTCCTAGGTTCAAGGTCACTGTTACTAAAAATCGAATTTCTTGTCCAGGCTCTGACTTCATTATTAAAATTAAAATGTTTGTGATTAAGGCTTCCGGTCAAGTTTGATTTCGTTTTCAATCCACAAATTTTTGGAGGAATTTTCGCCCTTTTTCGACTTTAATGCCCATAGCGGGTGCATCCCTGTCATATGGACAGATCTAGTTATTGTATATTTTCCATATTTTCTAGAATTCTGAGTCAGATGAGTAACTTTTTTCTTATTATGTTCATGTCATGTTATTTGACGAATCCAAACGCCTTGTTGTATATTTTTGTATAATGGAAACTTCAAAAAAGATTTTGTCAAAAACTACTGACCCAATTTTGATGAAACTTCGTACAAATATTGCTTAGGTGATCCTCTACCAAGATTGTACAAATTATTGGTATTCATCAGAGGGCGGAGCTATTTCAATTTCAACGAAAATTTGTACCCAGTGACACTAGACTGTTGTACCAAATGTTTCAGGCGCTCAGGTGCTCAGGTGAGCGATTCAGTGCCATCACGGCCCTCTTGTTTATTTTGATAGCAGCATTTCAAAAATCAATATATTCTGATATAATCGAATACAATGTTTTAGGATTGCTGCTAGTTGGTTTTGAAAGATACGGACAGGAGGAGGAATTAGAGAAGTCTCCTCTACACCATCTGTTCGAGGTACATGTATGATATTACAGATGTTAAGTGATTCTTCTCTTTGAACACTACTGGTTCTTCTTTTAACACGGGGACAGTTACTTCCATGTGGCAACACATTGTAGGCAGCCATAGCTCTGAAATGTGGCTGAAAAAGTGAAGTGCTTTGTGTATGTGCTTGTGCACATAGTATGGTGTTGTACTTCTTAATCAAATCTAGGTTGCTAGGCTTATGCTTTAACCAACATTTTGCTTTAATAATTCATGTTTTATGTATATATTATTAGTGTTTGAAAAAAGATGGTTCTGTCATACTACAGTGTTGATATGTATGCAAAACTATGCGTAAGCTGAACCACAAGTATATAAATGATTACCTAACAATTTCATATAATAATGAATATGGCCAGCATTCAATCACAAAAATAACTTTCTGACATTCAAACACAATACTAGTAATGCTCAAACACAATACTAGTGACACTCAAACACAATACTGGTAACACTCAAACACAATACTGGTAACACTCAAACACAATACTGGTAACACTCAAACACAATACTAGTAACACTCAAACGCAATACTAGTAACACTCAAATGCAATACTAGTAACACTCAAACACAATACTGGTAACACTCAAACACAATACTAGTAACACTCAAACACAATACTAGTAACACTCAAACACAATACTAGTAACACTCAAACGCAATACTGGTAACACTCAAACACAATACTGGTAACACTCAAACACAATACTATGATCACTCAAACACAATACTAGTAACACTCAAACACAATACTAGTAACACTCAAACACAATACTAGTAACACTCAAACACAATACTAGTAACACTCAAACACAATACTAGTAACACTCAAACACAATACTAGTAACACTCAAACACAATACTGGTAACACTCAAACACAATACTAGTAACACTCAAACACAATACTAGTAACACTCAAACACAATACTAGTAACACTCAAACACAATACTAGTAACACTCAAACACAATACTAGTAACACTCAAACACAATACTAGGATCAATCAAACACAATACTAGTAACACTCAAACACAATACTGGTAACACTCAAACACAATACTAGTAACACTCAAACACAATACTAGGATCAATCAAACACAATACTAGTAACACTCAAACACAATACTGGTAACACTCAAACACAATACTAGTAACACTCAAATGCAATACTGGTAACACTCAAACACAATACTAGTAACACTTAAACACAATACTATAAACACTCAAACACAATGCTGGTAACACTCCAACCCAATACTTGTAACACTCAAACACAATACTAGTAACACTTGACACAATACTAGTAACACTCAAACACAATGCTGGTAACACTCCAACCCAATACTTGTAACTCTCCAACCCAATACTTGTAATACTCAAACACAGTACTGGTAACACTCAAACAATACTAATAACACTCAAACACAATACTAGCATCACTCAAGCACAATACTAGTATCACTCAAGCACAATACTAGTATCACTCAAACACAATACTAGTAACACTCAAACACAATACTGGTAACACTCAAACACAATACTAGTATCACTCAAACACAATACTAATAACACTCAAACACAATACTAGCATCACTCAAGCACAATACTAGTATCACTCAAGCACAATACTAGTATCACTCAAACACAATACTAGTAACACTCAAACACAATACTGGTAACACTCAAACACAATACTAGTATCACTCAAACACAATACTAGTATCACTCAAGCACAATACTAGTATCACTCAAACACAATACTAGTAACACTCAAACACAATACTAGTAACACTCAATGTGAGTGTTTTTGGAGTGACAGAGAAATTAGGGCGTGTTTATCAGAAAGACTGGATAACAGATTAATTTGTCTAAATTAAAGACAAGACAGCTGACCTTGACATTATGTAAGTAACCAGTCTGAGGGTCGAAATTGACAAGAAAGCCTCTGCATGATTCAGAGCCAGTACATGCAGAAATTGACAGGAAAGCCTCTGCATGATTCAGAGCCAGTACATGCAGAAATTGACTTCTATTTACAGATGGTTTTTGCCTTTTGTCGACATTTTTGTTGTTTGTTCATTTACAATTGTAAATAAAGGCTCTATATGAATTTAGAGTGTGTTCAAGGTAAATGAATGACCCCTAAGCATACATCATACATGTAGTGTTATGTTGTTGAAGGGTCTAATTGTCACGATAACATGTACATGTAATCTTCTTTAAATAAAGATTCTGTAATTGTTCTCGTGACTATTATTATGTTCTATTACAGATTTATGTGAAAATTAACAATGATGTCGCCAAGGAGAAGAAATCCGGAGAGTCAGAAACATATCGTGCGGGCTTGGAGACATTCAGCCAACTAGAATCAGGTAATGATTAAATTTAGGGAACAGTGAGCATATGTAGGGGCTGTTCAAAATAAATAATATTTATCTTAGACATACCGTCGACTCTCGTTATGTCAAGATTTTCTGGACCGTACAAAATAGTTTGTATCATATGTTGCATGTAGCACCAAAAACAGTGCTTGTTTACGTTGATATACTGTGATTGTTGCAAGTGGCTCATCATTGATGAAAGGCTAAGCTATGTACATAGCCACCAGACTGTTTTTGATACACAGACAAACTTCATATTGTTTTTAAGCCTGTTGAGGAGTAATTGTGCTGCTTATCGCAAGGATTGAATACCTGTACAGGTGCAATATTGCAGAAACATCTTAAGTGAAATCTTATCCATATCCTTAAAATTACATTTTCCTTAACTGGTTTATTTAACATACAGGCTATTATATGGTCAAATCAAGAGTGATAAATGAATAGTGTTAATATGTTGTTGCCATTACTATTAAAAAGAGCCGAACAGTTTTAATGTGGTTTTGGAATTACATCCATTTGAAGTTTTGAACTGAAGTGCAAATATTTAAGATTCACTTAAGATGCTTTCGTAACACTGGCCCTGCAGATGTGCTTTTTGCATAATTATGAAGAACAGTATCATAATGTTTTCTATGGTTTAAAGGTGATGCGGAACTGCTTACTCTTTGGCAGAGATTTAAAGACATAAGCTTACAGGAATATACCAAATTATACGAGGTAAGAGTTGCAATTCATGTTGAACTTCATTGGCATTTAATTGAAATACAATTTGTTTACATAATTATTTAAAAAATGTGTGTACATGTACTAAGTAAACATGGCATTATTTACCAATGTGATAATGTAATTATTTTTGTTTTCGAATTGTTTCATGTCCTGCGTGTGGTCAACGTCTTACATCCAAGTACGCTGCATGTCAAAATGTCATCTTAGAAAAAAAGGTTTCGTTGCATCAATTCATTCTTGTACATGGTTTTATATTTACAGAAGTTGGGAGTCGCATTTACAGAGTATCATTCTGAGTCGATGTACAATGCAAAAGCTGTAAGCTTAGCCAACAAGATGAGAGATCTAGGTCTACTTCAATATGACGAGTATGATGCTAAATTTAGTTGTTCACCAATTTATTTAAGCGTGATCCTGATGAAAACAAAATAAATAATTTTCAAAATAATATTACGCTTTTATGAAATGATATTTCGTTTTTTACAAAAAAGTAATTTGTTTTTAAGAAATGCATTTCATTTTAACGAAATAAAAAAAAAGTGTCGCTCGAAAAAAATAATTGGAATGTCACTTTAGGGGCTCTGTATTAAGGCCTATAGGTTTGGTATTTGGTGTGTAGCATTGTCTAGTGATCCTCTTACAAGATTGTATAAATTATTAAGTTCCGTCAAAAATCATGGTCACCAGGGGGCATTGCCTTGTTGCCTATATGTATATAGTGGAAATTCTCCTCCATAACTGCTGAATGGACTTTTAATGAACCTATACCAATTTATTGGCACTTTATTCTAATTTAGTCAGAAGGGCAGTGTACTCAGTTGAGCGATATCATGGCCCTCTTGTTTGATTTTCCTTGAAATTCCATAGAGAAACCATTTTGAGCCTTACTTAAAACTTAATTTTTTAATTATTTTGCATTTTGTGTTTTTTTTTCAAGAGAAGGAAAAGGATTTGTAAAAATTAAAAATGAGAAAGGAAGTGAAGAGAATGTTACCATATTGAAGAGCGATGGATCTACATTATATATTACAAGGTATAAAACACCTCTATTTGGTATATTACAAGATTAAAAAAAACCTTTGCTCATTGTATTGTATCAGTAAGTCGTTCCAAAACCTTATAATTAGGCCACACCAAATTGGAATTTTGTTAAGCGTCAACCTAAGTTTGCGAAACCTAGCTACCTATTCAATAAAAACAAACAAACTCATAACGAAAAAACAAATATCCTCAGATAATAAGCGATGCATAATTTTAGATATTT
Source organism: Mactromeris polynyma (assembly GCA_032209605.1). Classification (NCBI taxonomy): domain Eukaryota; kingdom Metazoa; phylum Mollusca; class Bivalvia; order Venerida; family Mactridae; genus Mactromeris; species Mactromeris polynyma. The sequence goes on from JASFXZ010000013.1 coordinate 17,753,682, forward strand.
TAATGAAAGAAACATCATAAAAACAAAACAATATGGTTTGTTTCAAAATTAGATATATTCATGATTCTGTTTGATTGCGGTATTGATAAAATGTTAAAGAATGATCACATCGGATCTCAACTAAAATTGCCGTTGTCGAATCATGAACATCGAAAATATTTGAATTTTTAGTTTAGAAAAAATGTTTTTTTTGGCACGAAGAGCGCAAAACCTAGGCGCACGCGGACCCTTAACAAAATTCCAATTTGGCATGGCCTTATGTACTGTATAATTATTATGACATAATTATATATGATTAAGTCAAATAGATAGTCGTCAGAAATAAATCTTTTTTAAATGGGCATCTATTTGTTCTCTATTTTTGTATGCTGAATTCTTGCAATCTCAACCTCAGCTAAAATAATGTGTGGGAACCAATGCTGGAAACCGTTAATTTGTATAATTATTGATTTTAGATGAATAATTATGTTTGTTTAGGTAGTACAGTGCAAACTGTCGATACCGACGCCTGTTGGTAACGACAAACTGCTGTATCCAACATTTCTAGTCGGTCCCAGTAAATCTGCTATATAATCTATATAACCTAAACCTGCTGATAACAGAAACTGTAAGTCCCGACATCCGACACTTATTGGCAGTTCTGCTAGCATACAATACATTTAATTCACAAGTTTTTATCCGACACTTCAAATTGCCGCATTTCACAACTTTACTGAATAAAGTTTTACCTCTGCGAGGTATCACATCGAATAGTATTTGTTTGGTATTCAATCAACATTCTTTTCAACTTCCTCTTGCCAAAACTGCTGAAAACCTGTTTATCCAACAGCAGACAACCTGCTATATCCGACATTTTTACGCGGAACCACCTGATGTCGGATACTACAGTTTACACCGTACATTTATTATAAACATGCTATTTGTGTTCAGTAGTCAGAACTTAGTATTATGAGTGGTTTATTTCAGAGATATTGCTGCGATTATGGATAGATACGAGAGATATAAGTTTGACAAAATACATTATGTGGTAAGTAAGTGACAGTATGAAGTAAATGTCAGTTGGTTTACCAGGACGAAATCTATGTCAGGTGTTTGAGGTGGTTCTTCAAATCAGTAAATGATACTTTTTTGTACCTTCAAACAAATTAAGTTTAAACATATTTATTTACATCAATTGTGAAACCAGTTTAAACAATTTATATTGATCACCGTCGATGACTGCTTCCTAGTTTACTAACCACTACTGGCACCTAATTTGAGGGATTGTGGAATTTACTGTTCAACCTTAACTCATGACCTTTGGATAAGGAGTCGGGCGTGTTCTATACATCTGTACTGAAGTTTTCGGATCTGTGAAGGTTATATTGTTGATTTTTTTCAGGTAGAGAATGCTCAGCATTTACATTTTAGTTATTTGACTGGTGTTATGCAACAAATGCCTGAATGGAAAGATAGGTAATAGTACTGTTTTGGTAGGAAAAAAACTAAATCCTTATTGTGCAATATTTTACGCTTTTTTATTCCTAGCTGCTAGTATATTATTAAACCAGTTAAAAACATTATTTGTGCTAAATTAACTGATTTTAACTAATTTAATCTGTTATTGTTCATGTATAATTAATACCAGTTTAGCTTTTTGTGCCATCTGAAAATTAGAACGATTTTATTGTAGGGTGCCCGACTGCACTGCGATACATGAATGTCCTCTATGCCTGCCACTGTGCATTTGTATAAACTTTTGAAGTAAATTGATGTTTCTCATAAGTATTTGAGGTTTGGTGAACATACTTTTACTCCATGGAACTCTGGCATTTATGATCAGTTGTGCATGGGCAAAAAATTATTTAATATTAAAATTTCAGATTAAATGAAGACATTCACATAAAATTTGGTAGAATTGATGGAATTAGTACAAGGAAAGGAAAAGTTGTGTTTCTGAAAGATTTCCTACAAGAAGCCAAAGACAGAATAAAAAAGTCCATGGTGTCCAAACGAAGTAAGTGTTGTTCTCATATTCAAAGTCAATATGCATTCATATTTGTGGCAGTCTCTGAGATTTTTGGCCCAAATGACATATCTGGGAGAAATTGAGTTACCATATTAATATTTCTGAATGCAAGGATAATTGTAGGTCACTACAAAACGAAACTTATTGCAAAACAACATTTTTTAAGGAAATTACAGCACTTTTAATATGGTCATCAATTCTAGATCTGCAAAACAGTTTTGAGTTTCACAAATTTAATACAGCAATTATGTTTTCAGATTCAACAATATTCTACAAATAAATGTACTGGTAGATTATTTTTTCCTGAAGAAATGGGCCGTCTCACCTTAAGAAAAGGGCCGTCTCAATGTTTAGCGATAACTATTTTGTTTCTGCTCGCTGCTGAATCATAAATCTTTTACTGAAATGTTTCAACTAGCTGTTGCAATTAACGTGAAAACACGTCATAATGTGAAAACCTGACATCATCTTTATTGCATTTTCTCTGAAATGAGGCTCAGTGCATTTTGGCAAAAAATCTCAGAGACTGCCACATTTGTGATAATCTCATATATTCAGTGGTTCCTCTCTTGAGCACCATTTTACGGAGACAAGCATAGTGTTTGTGGTAGAGAAGGAGTTGTTGTTTGCAGGCAGGGGATCTCTAACAGACTGTTGCATAATATGTATGCTTCGGTTCTCCGATCTGTACATATATTTACACAGCATATATCATTTGATATTTATATCGTACAAATGTATTCACTAATTGATAATTCCTGCTTAGTAAATAAATCAACCTAAATCGCTGTGAAAATTGGTTGTTACATACATCTATGTATATTACAATGTATTTCGTATGAATACGGAGTGGTCCGGATTTAACTGGCTTTTAACCATACTGCATTCCATGATCTCGTTGCCAACAACTTGTCGTTCATTTATTTGCATGTCTGACTTTTAATTATGCGTTTACTACTCTTTGTTTTGAAAAATTAAATCAGAATTAGCACTGACCAAGGTTATTGAACCGACCGTCAATGACTGACATAATCATGAACAAATAGTTATCAGAATTAGAGCCAACTACGGCGTTAATCATGTCATAATTGAGGTATGAGTAACAACATATTGTGTGATTCTCTGTCATGACATGCCGTTCACACATCACTTGCTCGTGTTTTACAACACTTCATGGCCAGATTCATTAAATCAGTCCTTAAACATCGACCAAGACCGGTCAAGGGAGGTAATTTTTAGTGCCCTTTGAGAGTTGTCGTTCCTAGGAGGAAATTTTATGTTAAAATTTTAAATGTCACTCAAAGGAGGGAGTCGCTCAAGAGAGGTGTCATTTCAGGTGGGAATACTGCACAATAAAACCTACAATAAGACAGCCTCAATAAAAGACCACAATATTAAGTACATATTTCACAGTTTTGCTATTTATTCAACCTCAATATTAGGGCCACCTCAATAACAAGACCTGTTTTCAAGGGTCCTAAGGGTGGTCTTATTGTTGAGGTTTTACTGTTTTTATACTAAATAAAAAGGAATATACTGGTAATTGAATTGTCTTTGTCTGCAAAATGGAATAAAAAAATGTACCATAATTTCCATTTTTTACTGAAAATTCAAAACATTAACTTCACACAAATTATTGCAGAATTAGTGTATGTTTATAATGGAGAGGGTAACACTGTAATAATAATCTGGATGCTCTACTTTTACAGCCACTAAAGTGGATGGTTTGGATTTGGAGAATGTGGCAGAAGAACTTGGACGAAGTTCCATCATTGCACAAGATCTTGGTCAACATAGACTGAAAAATTACAGATTCACTTGGGATAGAGTTATGTATAGTACAAAGCTTCAGTATTGTCATGCTAGACTTTGTAGGTGTGTGAATTTCTTATGAACCTTTCTATAATTATTATATGCTTTTAAAGTACTTGAATGGCATTGGTATTGTATGAGAGTGGTTGTGAGTTTTGATGGCATTTCTGTACAGTGATTTATTAAGTATATCCGTAAATTGTAATTCTGAAAGTGATTGTGTTCCGTTTCATGGGAGCACAATACATCATGGTTATATGTATACATGGGAGCACTATACTTCATGGTTATATGTATACATGGGAGCACTATACTTCATGGTTATATGTATACATGGGAGCACAATACATCATGGTTATATGTATGCAGGGGAGCACAATACATCATGGTTATATGTATGCATGGGAGCACAATACATTATGGTTATATGTATGCATGGGAGCACAATACATCATGGTTATATGTATACACGGGAGCACAATACATCATGGTTATATGTATGCATGGGAGCACAATACATCATGGTTATATGTATACATGGGAGCACAATACATCATGATTATATGTATGCATGGGAGCACAATACATCATGGTTATATGTATACATGGGAGCACAATACATCATGGTTATATGTATACATGGGAGCACAATACATCATGGTTATATGTATGCAGGGGAGCACAATACATCATGGTTATATGTATACATGGGTGCACAATACATCATGATTATATGTATGCATGGGAGCACAATACATCATGGTTATATGTATACATGGGAGCACAATACATCATGGTTATATGTATACATGGGTGCACAATACATCATGGTTATATGTATACATGGGAGCACAATGCATCATGGTTATATGTATACACTGGAGCACTATACTTCATGGTCATATGTATTCATGGGAGCACAATACTTCATGGTTATATGTATACATGGGAGCACAATACATCATGGTTATATGTATACATGGAAGCACAATACATCATGGTTATATGTATACATGGGAGCACAATACATCATGGTTATATGTATACATGGAAGCACAATACATCATGGTTATATGTATACATGGGAGCACAATACATCATGGTTATATGTATACACTGGAGCACTATACTTCATGGTCATATGTATTCATGGGAGCACAATACATCATGGTTATATGTATACATGGAAGCACAATACTTCATGGTCATATGTATACATGGAAGCACAATACTTCATGGTCATATGTATACATGGAAGCACAATACTTCATGGTCATATGTATACATGGAAGCACAATACTTCATGGTCATATGTATACATGGGAGCACAATACATCATGGTAATATGTATACATGGGAGCACAATACATCAACAGACGGAATGTGAACTGACAAAGGACCAATGTTTTGACAACCATTCAAAGAAATAAACATGGACAGAATAGTCATCTTTTTACAAGTGCAAACTGTAAACGATTGTCACAGTTGGTGGACACGCTTTTTCTGTTGTTTTCTTGTATTTTGTTGGTTGGACGCTGTTGATGAAACATGCATAAGTGTATTGTCTATGTGATGATATAAGCCGGTATAAATATGTTTCAGTATTGAAAAAAACAGTGATGTGCCATTAAATGAAGAATTTCAAGAACAATACTTATCTTCTAATAAGAATGCTCTTCATTTATGTTCTCATTTATCAGAGTAAGTATGATTTATTGCGTTATTCCTTTGGCTTCTGTCATATTTCAGGAAATATTGAATTGAAATTTGTTTTAATTTTTCTTTAAGTTTTAATTTTAATTAAGTTAATTTTCAAAGGGTAGAGGTCAAAGACTAAATGAGGGAAAATTTATTTTTTATCAGTACTTATTTCCTACTGAAAATTCAGGGAAAGCTTTCTCTTTGTGGTCAATATTTTGGTTTTCAACTCTGAAATTCAAATGTTCCATCTTTATACTGTCAACTTTTTGCAAACAGTGCACTGCAAAATACGTGTATAATTTATAGCAATATTTTTCAGATATGAAACCATTGTACAAGACACCATGGAGACTCTAGAACCTTATTTGATAGTGAAATATTTAGATGAATTATGGTATGTACTTAAGTACCACATAGCATGTTTTGTGCAGTTCTCCCGATAGGGAGCACTAGTGGTCGGGGGTACAGTACCTGGATGTAAGTTTTGAGTTGTTGAGCACTGGTGGTCGAGGGGTACAGTGCGTGGACGATAGTTTGAGTTGTAGAGTACTGGTGGTCGAGGGGTAGTGCGTGGACGTAAGTTTGAGTTGTAGAGTACTGGTGGTCGAGGGGTACAGTGTCTGGATGTAAGTTTGAGTTGTTGAGCACTGGTGGTCGAGGGGTACAGTGCGTGAATGTTAGTTCGAGTTGTAGAGTACTGGTGGTCGAGGGGTACAGTGCCTGGATGTAACTTTGAGTTCTGGTTTGTAACTCAGAAAGCAGTCATTGAGAGCAATCGGGACAAGATGTTAGGACTTGTTTCACTATCAATAGAAAATGTTTTAGTTTAAATAGGGGTGTCAAAATTCTGGATTAATCTGGAAATCCAGATTCAGCGCCTCAGAGATCGATATAAAGTTTTATTTGGGGGGGGGGGAATAGGATCGAATCTGCTACTGAAGAAATGGAATTGAGTATGAATGTATTTTTAAAAACACAACAATAACATCCAAGTTGTTCCGCAGACAAGTCCATTGATGAGTTCTTTGGTTCTTTTTTACCCCTCGTTTAATTTTCAGGGTTGAGAATTTGGTTCTATTGACACCCCTGAATTTAAACCAAGTGTGGTTCTTTCTGCTGTTAAGTTACCTATTGCTGGTATTTCAGCACATAAGTTAACTATGATATTATATTTCCTTCCTATGAAGAATTTTCATAGAACAGCAAGATTCAGTATGAATACACCAATTTGATTTACGAAAACTGGAAGGATACAAGTGATGATGAATTTAACGACCCTTGAATTTGCTAGTACTGGTTTGTAACCCAGGAAGCAGTCAGTGTGAGTGACGAGTTGTTAGAACTCATTATACTATCAATGTAAAATAAATTAGTGTAAACCCAAGTGCCCCTTCAGTTCTCAGCCACATTAGCTCAGTTGGTAGAGTGCAGGAGGTCGTGGGTTCGATCCCTGGCCGCGTCATACCAAAGACATGAAAAATGGTACTGGTAGCTCCCTTGCTAGGTACTCCGTGTATAAAGGGTATTATCTGGAGATAAATAAGCCCAGGTAAGTATCTGTTAGTGGACACCTTGTTGGTCGCACACGAGCTTTGTAGCTCATGTTACTTGTTGATCATATGCAACGTTAAATATGGCTTATCTTTACTGATATATTTTACAATCATCCAGTTTCTCTTGTACATTTTTTCTGTGACTTTTGTAGATGATTTTATTACAATTATTATTCCAATTCAGTGATTTAATTAATGCCGCATACAGAACTTGTCGTGTGAAAGAAACAGATAAGGATGTCGCACAGGTGAGTTGTATTAACTGTTTACTTTTCAAATGTGGTAGTCTACTCTTTGTATACATAGTTCCCACATCTACAATATTTACCTCCCTTGTTCTCAACTGTCTGCCATTTTGATAGGCAAAACTGATAAGCCCTTATAGGAGTAATTTCCAAATACAGTCAAACCTGTCTGTAAAGACCACCCATGGGAACAGCAAAATGTGGTCTTTGTTTACAGGTGGTCTCTATTAACAGATTAAATATCATTGAAAATGGTTTGATGGGAGATAAAATTGGTGGTCTTTGCAGACAGGTTTTGCAATAGTGGTCTTTGTTCGCAGATGGTCTTTAACACAGGTTTGACTGTACATGTATGTGTTAATTGAGAAAATACCAAGAGAATTTGCATGAGACAACCACTTTTTCTTCAACTTACTGAGCCAAGTGCCTACATGGGTGTAATGAATATGTTATTTTTCATATATCAGATTAGTTTATCAACGTTTACATTATATTCACCATAAACATTAAGGAAATTTGCCTATCAAAATGGCTGACAATTCAGAACAAGGGAGGTAAATATTGTAGATTTAAGAACTATGTTAAGGCATTAAGCAATATTAGAAGTAGGCTCGCACATACACTGCCATCCAAAAGTTTCTTCACACTTGAATATTTTGAATTTCGTTACTTTTTCATACAGAATTTCAAATAAAACATGTAGGACAATCAAGTAAAATTATTCATCCCACTTCTGTGATGGATAGTTAAAATTAACAATTTGCACATCACGGCAGCAGCATCAATTGGCCTGCATCCGAAACCAATATGTGCGTAACTGATTGATCTGACACAGAAAATAAGATGATTTGTTTCAGTACAAATTTATAAATACTTCCAACATAAATTTTTTTCGATTTATTGCATGTGAAACAAATAGGAAAATACATTAATTGCAATGGGAAATTGTCAAAATGTGAAGAAACTTTATGAGAGCAGTGTATAGCTTAGCCTTTCAAACAATATTTACTGCATTTAACGAGGACTGTAATACATTGTATGCTGTATAGTCAAGTATGATTTTCATTGAAATTTTTGTTGGTGGCCGTCTCTGTATGTCAGTGTATGTTCATAAGTATTTATTTGGGGATAAATTTCTTTAACTTTTATTCCCAATGAATATATTCATCTTATGTGTAAAAATAACATGAAACTATATTGACTTGTCGATACATTTCAGGCCTATTTACAGATGTTTAATGGAAGCAAGATCATACTGTCTAGTGGAATGACATTATTAGGATTAACACCTCTTGATAAAATGTGAACTACAAAGATGTGATTTATATAAATGTGAAATTGTTGAAAGTATGAAAGGCGTTATACTTGTATATGAACTACTTTCCAGTGCAGCCTCTTCAGAGACACTCAAACAACAACCTATCAACACCAGGGCCCGTATTCGCAAACGTTTTAAGACAGAATCTCAGACTTAGACTTTAAAATTACCCCCAAAAAATAAACAGAACCATTTCGTTTTCATTATATTTAAACTGATTATTTTTTGCCTAAATATTTCTTGTTACTCACTCTACGCTCTGCCATGTTTTATCAAAATATATTTTGTAACCATAATGTAGGAACAAAATGAAAATTTACCATTTTAAAGTCTGAGATTCAGTCTTAAAACGTTTTTGAATATAGGCCCAGGTTTTTCCTGTAGTAGAAATTTATTACCAATATAACCTCTCTATAACATCTACCTCAACAACACGGAAAATGTGTGTCTTCTAAAGGACGTTGCTCAGGAGATGTTTCACTGTAATACAAGCAATGCTAATTTGATGTTAACACTGGAATAAAATGTGAGTATGTGTATTGGGCTTATTCATGATCAAACTCACTCTTGTGTTCCGTTCTCCACTTCTGTACAATAAATACAGGACGAGATAAACTTGTTACTTTATTTTTCTTGAAGCTCAAATTTTGTAGAGATCTGGTCGAGTTTGAGGTAAATGTATACACTATACAAAATGTAGTGCTTTGATTCATCTCTGGAGTGATGTGAGAATAGTTGCTTTAAACATACCATTTTGAAATTAATAAACAACAACCCCCTCTACAACCAGCAAATATTGAGTGTTGTTTTATTGTAACAGCATGAGTTGTGTATATCATTTATTACAATAAAACATAACTTTGATTGTGCAAATTAAAACAAAATACATATAACTGATTGAAGATTAAGACTCTTTCGGGGTATAATTTCGAAAATGTGGCAAATATCAGTTGTAAGCATACAATCCATTAAATAAGTCATACACCAACACTGATCATAATTGCTGTAAACCAACAAACTTAACCAAATTAATGATAATGGCTGGTTAAAAATCTACTGAACTAACTTCATGTAAAAAGGTCATTCACAAGTCAAACGGGGTCAACCACAAGGAGGCGCAGTGGTCGAGGGGTAGAGCGCCTGACTCCTGATCCGAAGGTCGTGAGTTCGAGCCCTGCGATGAGCGGAGTTTGATCACGAACTTCACAATCCCTAAATTTGGTGCGAGTACTGGTTGGTAGCCTGGAAGCAGTCATTGAGAATGATTAGTATAAGTTGTAAGAACTTGTTTCACAATCGATGTAAAATAAATAAGTTTGAACTGAACAAAATCGAACTGAACCACTTAACCCACTAGTAAATATCAAGCAAATTTTGAGGATTCTTAAATACAAGATAAGGAAGTAGGCCAACCAGCAGTGAAGGATGAAAATCCACAAACAAGAGACTAAAAGGGTCTGTTGTTCTACTGGCTATATTAAGCATATGGATGTCAGAAAATCTAAAGGAAGGTTCATGCAAGGATGCAACAGAGCAAGTTTGAAGCAAATCTATTCATTAGAAGAAATCGTTTAAAGGTATTTCTATTATTAGCTCTGGCGACCATATTGTGCGGTCAAGCGAAACCATTTGAACAAAATATGAGTAAGGGTCAGGCCAGGAGGCTACTGAACAAGTTTCATTGAATTTGGCCTTCCAGTTTCAGAGATATCGTTTGAATGAAAAGTTAACAGGCCGACACACGCACGCACACATGACGGACAATTCGCCATGAAAACCCCTGGGGCCTTTGGCCAGTAGAGCTAAAAATGAATGTTTATTCCAAAGTAGAAAATGTCAACATGATGAATTATTCACTCAATGTTGTACACATACTACGTTAACAGTGTTTTGCTTTTATTGTGGCATTTAAACGCCATACAACATAGTTGTAGTTTATTAAAAAAACAATAACTCTTGTCTAAACCCATGAGAAAACTGATGGTGAAGTAAATATTGGAGTGTAAAACCGCACAATCAAGATATACCACACTACATATACAATTGTCTTATCACATGTATGTGGTTTAGATTACCAAAAATGTTAGATATAATCTGAGATTCAACTAGGTTATCTGTTGACTTCTGATTAATGAAATAACATTGAAGTATTACAGAAATACACGAGAGTTCATATAAAAAAACATGTCATCATGTGGTCTGCGGTCATACCACTTTGACAGACATGAAGGATATTACACGTATACTCATTCCATGACTGGTATAGTAAGGCTGCTACACAGCTCCTATTGTGCCAACATCTCAAATACTATTTGTTTGAGTTCAAGTATTTTACCATTACATTTTCGAACTTAAGTGAACGTCAATTATTGTCATCTCTTGTTTATGAGTATAAAGTTCAGCAGGGCGAATCATGCATTCATATCAATTACATATCTAATCATATGTATGATGATACATTATCCAATTAAAGTCGTTTTTATATTGGGCCGACTCAATAATGACACAAACTCCCTGTTGAGGCTACTAGCAGTCGGTATGCAAGGTCATATGGGCCGCAGTAGGTATGCAAGGTCATAAGGGCCGCAGTAGGTATGCAAGGTCATAAGGGCCGCAGTAGGTATGCAAGGTCATAAGGGCCGCAGTAGGTATTCAAGGTCATAAGGGCCGCAGTAGGTATGCAAGGTCATAAGGGCCGCAGTAGGTATGCAAGGTCCTAAGGGCCGCAGTAGGTATGCAAGGTCCTAAGGGCCGCAGTAGGTATGCAAGGTCATAAGGGCCGCAGTAGGTATGCAATGTCATAAGGGCCGCAGTAGGTATGCAAGGTCATAAGGGCCGCAGTAGGTATGCAAGGTCATAAGGGCCGCAGTAGGTATGTAAGGTCATAAGGGCCGCAGTAGGTATGCAAGGTCATAAGGGCCACAGAAGGTATGCAAGGTCATAAGGGCCGCAGTAGGTATGCAAGGTCATAAGGGCCGCAGTAGGTATGCAAGGTCATAAGGGCCGCAGTAGGTATGCAAGGTCCTAAGGGCCGCAGTAGGTATGCAAGGTCCTAAGGGCCGCAGTAGGTATGCAAGGTCCTAAGGGCCGCAGTAGGTATGCAATGTCATAAGGGCCGCAGTAGGTTTGCAAGGTCATAAGGGCCGCAGTAGGTATGCAAGGTCATATTGGCCGCAGTAGGTATGCAAGGTCATAAGGGCCGCAGTAGGTATGCAAGGTCATAAGGGCCGCAGTAGGTATGCAAGGTCACAAGGGCCGCAGTAGGTATGCAAGGTCACAAGGGCCGCAGTAGGTATGCAAGGTCATAAGGGCGGCAGTAGATATGCAAGGTCATAAGGGCCGCAGTCGGTATGCAAGGTCATAAGGGCGGCAGTCGGTATGCAAGGTCATAAGGGCGGCAGTCGGTATGCAAGGTCATAAGGGCCGAAGTTTCTTAGCATTCCATACTGTGGAGGAACATTTGTTTTGTAGAACAGAAAATGCTGTGCTGTACAACATCAAAATATCATCAAAATACAATTTCATTTTGTAGAGAATTACAGAGATTTATTCTTGGAAAATAGGGGAAATGCCCAGACCTCAAAGTAAAGCGAGGTTCTGCCCTTGAAATGTCTTGGTATAAAATTGCTTCTCGAATCAATTTGTCACTACTATGTCGTAGTGTCAAGTAAATTCATCCTCTGTGCTTTCCACTTTTTCTTCCACAGAATTGTAATGTTCCCCTAGACCATACGCATGTCTGTAATATCTGAAATACAGAATAAAAACCATTCAATCTTTACTATGACCATACATCATTCAATATGCAACATGATTATTTCATCCGTGACATTTGGACTAAAAACTGCACAAGAGGGCAAAAATGGCCCTACATTGCTCACCTGATTACACAGAAAGTCTAGGGAGTAGTTTCTCTGAATTAACTCAGTGACCTGTTTTTGACCCAACATGACTGGCATCAAAAAAGATTTGCTTACGTGAAGACAAACATTTTGGTGACATTTCATGACGCTATGTTAAAATTACAGTAGACATTGTCAAGAGACCACCAAAGAGATTCCCCTATCAGCACACGGTGGTAGAAGTAAGCCAGATGTGGTAATACATCTAGTAGTAACATATACATGGGAGGGGTACACATATTCAGGGTTTATTTTGGGAAGATGACCCATACCCTTCAAACTGGGAATTCGGTGGGTTAAACTTTTAAATTGGGGAAAGGTCTAGAAATTACAGCAAAATTTTAGCAATAAAGAAAAGGACGTAGTGATTAATTAATAAACTATTCCTATTTAAACAAACTGTCTGTCAATGAGACCTTAGCTTTGTAAATTTTTGGCTAAATTGAACCAAAACTTTTTCCTAAGATTTATTGGAATCTTTTACGTTCATATATATATACTTTTTGGCATTTGGAATATAGCCAAATAACAGCTATAAAAACATCTGAATCCCCTGTGCGTGGATGTAATACAGGCATTATGGATTGATCCACTCAAAAATACAGCCAACTAGATAATGGTGCATATAAGTTACCTTTTTAAGGACTGAGAAATGACAAAAAAGAACATACGTCAGTATTAATGGTTCCCCGCTGTATTGCTTTCCCGTAACCAATGATGGGCCCTCGGCTTGAACAACTTCTAGTGGTACTTGTAACACATTCGTCAAAGCTTGTATCTTGGAATAACAGATAATATTAAGATAAACTATGGACATAACAATTGTTTGAAATATATACATATTCTTGACAAGCACGAAAACAGATATATTACAGTAATATTTTGGATTTTACCATTTTTATACAATATACTTGGATACTAAACGTTTTTGTGAATTAATAGCTAAAATAGAACCACAGGGTTTAGTGACATAATTAAGCCAATGGTTTCATAAACAAATATAGAAGAAACTTGCACAAAGTAGAAACTTCCTCTGATGATAAATAAAATAATTTAAATGCTAACCTCCAACTGCCCTCCCCACGCTGGAGTGGTTTCTAGACTATGACAATACTCTTCAAACTTTTCTGTAAAATCAAAGTGTATCTTTATGAGAATAGGTTGAACAAGAGCTGTTTATAAAGACTTATACCCCATTGGTAACTTGTAGGCTGCAATTTGTTGTAGGGTTAAACCTACTGGCTATGACACTTGTAATATAATGGCTCTTACGGCGATAGCCTTGCTATGTGTTTTGACAAGTTTATCAATATACACATGTACAATTTTACAGTACCAAAAGTTCAAATAACTTCATTATTTTTCAGCATTTTTACAAAATTATAGCAGTATTAGTTGAAGGACTGTATAACGATAAAACAGTATACATTTCATCTTGCTATATTATGTAGTTTCTAAATTATCTTAAAATCAAATATGGCTATTCTCCAGGGCATATATTGCCTCAAAATGGTTCATTAGACCATACGCAATTATAATATGACATACAACGGCTGTAACACCAAGCATTCTCCAGTCATTGATCATAATCCAAATTTTCTACTGGCTGACATTAAGAGAGAATAACGTTCATGAGCAAAAATGCATGAAAAATATTAGCCTTACGAAATAGTATCCATAATGGAATAATAAGTAGTGATGGCCGATTATCGCAAATAATCGAAAATCGTCTTTGGACATCCGACGTCGGCAACAATCAATTATGAGCTACAATAATCAATTATAATCGGAAATTTTGACTTAGGTGTTATTTCAATAAGATGATATGATATACGAGGGTTGTTCTGGAAGTTTGCGGAAGTGTGTTATATTTTTTTAAAGGGACCGAATAATGAAAAACAAAAATGACAGTGATAAGTATCTTTTTTCGAGTGCTTAATTGCCAGAATTTCATTAAAATACAATAAACAATAAAATTGTACATGTATGTCAAACATACTGACTGTTATCACTTTGCCGCACGGTAAGAAACGTTAACGTCAAACGTCATCAAAATGAAGACACCGATTAGTTTTCTCCACGCGTTGCAACGCACTTGCGGTGTCGATATATCCACTTTGTGAATGTTTGTTTATACCATTCACTGTCGAAGGTATTAGCAACAATCCGTCCTGCAGTAATCCGTAACTCATTCGATGTCTCAAACCGCTGCCCCCTCAGTTGGGCTTTTAGCTCAGGAAATACGCGGAAGTCCATAGGGGCGAGATCTGGACTGTAGGGGGGATGCTCCAGCAGCTCGAATCCAAGAAGCGCTATGTCTAGCATAGTGATATGTGCTCTATGTGCTGGGGCATTATCCTGGTGTAATATAACATTGTCAAGCTCCAGATGTGGTCGCTTCCGGCGTAGTGCCTGTACCAGATCGCGTCGCAAAACCTGAAAATACCGAATTCATTTCAATGTGGATATGGATTCATTTACGATTAAAACAGTAAAATAATACGTAGTCATATTATAAAAACAAGATGATTTTAACTGTTTTAATTATTTACGATAGAACTTTACTAAACTTACTTACCTCAGAGTAATATTCTGCATTGACAGTGCAGCCGTCTCTGACCCGATGTTGAAGCAACATTCCATGCCGATCCATGAAGAAGATGAACATCTCTTTTCCACAACTTCTCTGGCGTCTTGCCTTTTGCGGTGGTGGGGTGCTAGGTGTTTTCCAGACGGAAGATTGGCGTTTAGTCTCAGGATCGAAATAGTGTAACCAAGTCTCATCCGTTGTCACTATTCTGTCTAAGAATGTTTCTCCCTCCGATTCGTAACGCTGCAGAAATGAACGCGAGCATTCCACTCTAAGGCACCTGTCTTGCTCTTTAAGGATACGTGGGATCCATCGCGCTGACACCTTGGACATTCCTAAATCTTTGGTTAGTATTTCGTGAACTACAGAGTTTGTCACTCCTAATTCCTCTGCTATGGCCCTGACAGTCAAACGGCTATCGCAATTCACAAGGTGGCGCACTCTATCTTTGTTTTTAACCGCTACCCTGGATGGCCGACCCGGTCTCTCGTCATCTTTGACGGATGTCCTTCCGTTGCTAAATCGATCATGCCATTTGTATACAAATGTTTTCCCACATTTTGGTAGAGTGTCTGACTCTAGAATCAAGCATAGTGTCTCTGCAGGCGATTTCTTCAAACCGACGCAAAACTTTACGACGCTGCGTAATTCCATGTCACCAGTCGACATCATGCTTCCTTGCGACCAACGTTATGGTAACCGGATGTTTATGAGTAACGGCTAAAGATAACATCTTCAAATTTTCATGAAATGACGTCATGACGTGACAGTAACGTCACAAACTTTAGCGCCAATTTAGCACCTCAAATTATGACGCTACAACGTAATATAGTTTTACCCGATTTCAAAAGTTTGAGGTAATTATGACCTGCGTCAAAGTAACATATAGGTGTTGTCATGGATACCAGAAAACTAGATTTAGCGTTTGACGAAATATGCAAAATTTGTTCACTTAATATAAATTGCATCAGACTTTATTGGTACCAATGTACATACAATTTGAACGACATTTGAGTTTTTTATGATACAATTCCGCGAACTTCCCGGACAACCCTCGTATATTCAGATTTTACAGTTATATAGAGTTGTTTTCGATGTATTCAGTCAAATACAAATATGCAAAGTAAACATACAAAAACAATATTTATTGAATGATAAAATGATCTTATGATATAAGAGTCATGTCAAACCCCATTGATGTTAAATGTAGTAAAAATAGATAAATAAAGTTGTATAAATGAAATTAACTGTCAGCATTATACTTACACTAAAAAAATAAATATTGATCGATTATTTCCGATTTGATTATCGATTATGAGTTTTCAAACAGATCTGATAATCGATTATGAAGTTTGTCCGATTATCCATTACTAATAATTAGGATAATAAAAGGGCTATTTTAGGTCTGAGGTTAGGTTCAGATGCCCTTGAATCAATACATAATTCTCACATCTACCATATTTACCTCCCTTGTTCTGAAACGTCGGTCATTTCTTTAAAATTTATGGGGAATATAATGTCAATGATGATAAACTAATCAGATATATAAAAAATAACTTATACATTATGCTCATGTGGGCATTTGACTCAGTAAATTGAAGAAAAAGTGGTTGTCACATGCAAATACTCTTGGTATTTTCTCAATTATCACATATTTGGAAATTACTCCTATAGGTGCTTATCAGATATGCCTATCAAAATGGCCGCCAGTTAAGAACAAGGGAGGTAAATATTGTAGATGTGGGAACTATGTATACTTCAGTACATGTATAGTTCACAGGATTGAAATTTTTAGGTAGATAAATCCCTGCACTTTGTCATAATACAACTTCCTTATGTTTTAGTAGGATAATGTCAATTCAGCTCCTGTGGCAAGAGTAAGTCATGTTGATTTTCACCTTGTACCTAAATTTGAATAAGCAAGTGTACCTGGAGTATAGCAATCCCCATTATCTTCTGTTAAAAATGGCATAAAATCATCAGCATGTTCTCTCATATACACAGCAACTTCTTTCCTCAAACTTGGTGTACTACCCTGAAATTATGAACACCAAGTAAACAAACCTGTTACTTAGATAGTGGTAGATGTCTTAGCTACACAAATGTTTAAGTCTTAGAGTCTTATCTAATACAAGAGGGTCATGTGGCCCTATATCGCTCACCTGAGTACACTGCCCTTCTGACTTAATTAGACTAATGTGCCAATAAATTGGTAAAGGTTCTATAAAAATCTGTTCATCAGTTTAGGAGGAGAACTCGTTAATAGTTGCCACTATATACATATAGGCAACAAGGCAAAGACCCCTGGCGGCCATGGTTTTTGATAGAACTCAATTATTTATACAATCTTTGATGAGGACCATAGACAAAATACCTAACATTTTTTTCCATTTAACAAGGCCCCGCCTCCTGGCGACCTTGCTAGTTGATGGAACTTAATAATTTATGCAATCTTATAAGGGGACCACAAGACAATGCTACACATCAAATACCAAACCTCTAAGCCTTAAAATCTATTTTTAGCTCCTGTGACCTACTTATGCAACAGACCAGAACCATTTATACAACTTTGAAAGAGAACCGCCTAAGGATTATTCCTGTGAAGTTTGGTCAAAATCCATTCAGTGGTTTAGGAGGAGTTTAGAGTTTCCACTATATATATGTAGGTAACAAGGCACACCCCCTGGCAACCATTTATTTGACAGAACTGAATAATTTAAGCAAATCTTGTAAGGGGACCACTAGACAATGCTATACACCAAATATCAAAGATGTAGGCCTTATTACTTTGGACAAGAAGATTTTCAAAGTTTACACTATTAAGATCAATTTTAAGCTCCTGTGACCTACTTATGCAGCAGAGGCCAACCCAAGGATCATTCCTGTGAAGTTCAGTGGTATAAGAGGAGATGTTGTCGAAAGAATATGCTGAAAGATGAAAGACGATCCTAAAATGCTCATGTGAGCTAAAAATGTACCAAAGCAGTGTATAATTTTTTAACTGTATGCACAGGAACTAATTTTGCTCTTTTGTTTTCTGCTTATTATGCTATCAACTAACTAATTGCCAAATCAATATAAATTGAAGGTAGATCAATGAACATCCAAATTTAGACACATATTATTGACAGGGTAGAATTCAGTAAACTTCTTCACATGATTTCACCCAGGGATTTCCCTGACGCAGAAATCTTCAGTCCCTGACTCCCTTTTCTTTCTAGGAACTCCAATTTTCCACTTGCTACGCATCCCTGGGACCCCTAAAATAGACCTTTGTCAAGTATAAACTGCATATCTGGGCCACTGCAAATTTACTTAGGACCCCCAATTTGTCAAACACGAGGGGCCAAGGACCCCTAGCTGAAAAATCCTAGGAAAAAACCTGTTTACCTCAACCTTCCTTAGTTCAAGCTGGTGACAAATGGCAGCATACAAACTGAAAACACAATACATGCAGAAATATTTGAAACATTCCCAGCTTCAGTGTAAATTTTGTAGTAAATGTAGTTATACAGAAAACACATTCAACAACATGCTCCTCTATCTAACTGTTGGTCCATCACAGACTTCAGTTACATGTATCACTAACATGGGTGTTCAACATGTTTTTCCACAACTAGAAACTTCCCCACTTAAAAGTGTATCCAACAATAAGGCCAATTTTTTCTATCTGAGAGATTTCTTTTTGTTAACCGAGTAATGTATCCATGAACATATAAACCACAGGGGAACGGTTTATATGTCCGTGATGTATCTAACCAAAATAAGAAATAAAAATGACGGGTCACATTGCTCGATTTTATGATATTGAAGATTAAAATGTAAATATTTCCATACATATATATATGGTTTATATGTCCGTGCTATTTCATATAAATATAATTATAGCAAAATCGATACAATTTTACTATATTTTTTCTAGCGGAGAGATTTTCTTACAACTTGGTATACTATATGAGAGTCATTGTCTGAATGAAAATATGAAATAAAAATACTAGGTAATCTTGCTTGAATTTATGATCATAAATATTGATTTATTGTGTTTCAAATGTAACATATATGGAAATTGAAAGTTGAAAAATTTACCCATTATACACTTGGTAACCCATTATCGTTTTACATTTCCATAAAATGTGTTAGTTTTAAATATTTATTGAAGATCATTTTATGATTTCAAGTGTATCATTTTAAATATCAATCACTTTTCTTTTTTTAAATAATGAAGTATATGGAAAAAGAAAGTAGAAAAAAACTGCAAAAATATAATGAAATCCTTTAATTAAACATAATAATATCATTAGTTGTACATGTATTGGTCTTATTGACTCTAAGAAGTTCAGTAAAAATCTTTGCATCCTAAAAGAAAATAGCAAACCACTCCAGGATATGTCCTTAAATAACAAAAATAAAAAAATCTGAATCTACAAGTGGAATACAATTGAAGTAAAAAAGGAATAAGCTTACCAATTTCCATCTGCAGGTATCTACAAAAAACAAAATCAAAGTCACATAAATTCTTCAACTGAAAGCAAAAGCACGAACAATGAAACTCTGTACCCATCATACTGCGATGTTTTCAAGATGGCGGACGTGAAATGTTGAAACGTTAAGTGTCATTTGTTTTATTTTATACAAAATTTATAGTAGAGGACGTCCTTAATAAAAAGATCTGGCTAAAAACAAATGACACTTACCTTTTCAACATTTCATGTCCACCATCTTGAAAACACCTCTGTTTGGGGCATACAGAGTTTCCATACAGTGAATCGGCATTAATTCACAGTAAGGCTTTTGTTTAATGACCATGATCAAAATAAAATTGAATAGTATCTTGCAGTTGAAATTCTGTATCCCTGTAAGTATGTATCCCTCTGTTAGTCTGCCTCCCTATCATGTATTCAAGTGACACTCCTACCAGACATTGGCCATTCATGCCTGGCTGACATATCCCACTGTTGTTACAACTAAGCATGCCATTACCTCACAATCTTATCAATGAAACAGGCTGTCAAGTGAACTTCTTTCAAAAAGTAGGAACAAAAATTACCAAAAAGTATGAAAAATAATGAATTTGTACTAAAAAAGTAGGAGTTTTTACATACCTTTGAGCAGAACTTAGCATTACTCACATACATAAATTGCTAACTAGAATACATCTTGACGAGACTGCACAAACAGGTCTTTGGACTCTTATACATCTTTCACCTTGGCATGATAATAAAGAAAGCAGCCACATGCCCACAGTCTGCACCCCCCAGTCTGTACAATCTCATCAAGTTGATTCCAGTCTTCTATGCACTCCCAATTGAAAAGATCCAACAAATATACTACATGTACCATTTTCTAACTATTACATATAAGGTCTCTGTGAAGTACACAACTTGAACCCAAAAAGTAGGAAATTTCAGAAATTTTGGACCAAACAGTAGGAAGAAATAAAAAAATAAGGAAAATAAGGACTGCTGGACAGCCTGATGAAATTTCCACCTATAATCATACCTCATGTATCTGGAGACCCCTTTTGCCTAAGTTAGACGATATTTCCACAGCCTCAAGATGACGTGATGATGTAAGATTCTCTATCTCCTGGCTCCTTATTCTATCTTCTCTTTCCAAATCTTGTGCAGCTTTCTTTTCCTAAGGAAATGATTAAAAACTAGGAATGTCAACAAGTGACCATTTTGGTATTCTAATATTTGGTCAACCTTCCGAACGAATATTCAAATATTCGACCTTCTTATTTGATAATTAATACATTTGAAATTTCGAAGTTTAAATTTATGCTAATCAAATTGGTGCTTTAAACAGATCACTCAAGTTGTAAAAATCCCCAATATTTCAGGGCCTGTGTGTCATCACCAGAGTGTTATAATCTCTCTTGCCCCCTAATATACAACATGACATAACAATTAACACCTGTATATATTATTGTCAAACGTAAAATGTCATTTAATACGTTAATGCCCATCATTGAAATTAAATACACATGCATTAAGCTTTTATATTGAAAATATACATTTTATCGAATATTCGAATCCCGAATCAGTATTCGAATATTCGAACGTTCAAACAAATATCCGAATATTTGTTGACATCCCTATTAAAAACTGATTGCAACGAGACAACAACATGCTTGGCAAGATTCTAATTTATAAATAATGCCAAATTGATTTGAAACAACTGAATTTTATAGAAAGGAATGCTGCAATTGTTTCGGAACAGTGGGCAACAAATCCTCACCATTAAAAAAACAATAACGAAAACCAGAACAAGAAAAAAAAAATTTCTTACTATGTATACTAGGTATACTTTCATTCTCATAAGTCTGTTAATTGGCTTTGAGCACTTTCCAGAAATTGATCACCTTTGAACTAATTGCATTTATAATGCAGGGGTGATATTGATCCCAAAAAAAAATAGCAAATGACTTTTTTTTTTTTTTTTTTTTTGGGTCACAGAAATCCGGAATTCCGAAAGAATATCACCCCTGATAATGTAAAATTGCTTGTTTCATCACAACAGGTACATGTATACAGTGCCAACATAATCAAGTATTGCAGAAATTTATCTGAAGTTCCACAGGAACAGTTCATAATTACCCTTCGTTTCTGAGCCTTCGATGGTTTCATTTGTTTTGGTGTGATCTCTGCAGTTTCTTCCTGCACATCATTTGTAGATAATTTGTCCAACGACTCTGGTAGTTGATCAATGCCAATCACATCTGTATCAGCCTGTATGAACAATTTACTGACCAGTGTATATCCCCGACTTTGTATAACACCAACAACATGTATTTAAACTAAATTTACTTCACAATTACCTTTCATTAAATTTTGAAAGAAAAATTTTTATTTGAAAATTTTGCACACCTTTAGTACATTAGAAAAATATGCTCAAACATTATGAAAAAAATAACCAAGATGTACAGATATTATATAACTTCAGATGCTGTTAATCCAACATGAGAATACCAATATCAAATATAAGAGATGTTTGTAAAACATTATATGCCCCCCTGTGACCTTGACCTTTGACCCTGTGACCCCAAAATCAATAGGATTCCTCTGCTACCCAAGATGAATGTGTGCACCAAGTTTGAGGACGATAGGTCAAGGGACTTTTGAGTTATTGATCGTAAACAAAAAGGTTACGGACTAACGGACATACCGACCGACCGACATGTGTAAACCAATATGCCCTCTCTTCTTAGAAGGGGGGCATAATAACAGGATAGAGCTATGGCAGACAATGTTATTAAAGATTATTTTTATCTGGAATACAGATTATTAAATAAACATACCTCTTCAGGCATGTTTTCATTTTTAAGTTCAGCCAATTCGTTTTCATGTTTTGCATTAAGATCTGCCTCAAGTAAGGCAATTTTCTCAGTGATTTCTTTCTTCTTCTTTTTATCTCCTTTAGTGAAGCTATGTTTCAACTTCTGAACTTCAGCTGGAAATACAGAAATTTTAATAAACTGACAACACATTATTTATCAATAATAATTATATAATATTATAGTGGATATCGGATGTCAAATGTACACCAGTTCAGGGCTCTAGAATTTTTGTTCAAAGACACTTAAATTATCCGACTTATGGAAATGTGAAATTTGACTTGTCCGACATAGGAAGCTAGTTGTCCGAGAAAATTTGTCAATTTAGTAACAAATAAACATACACATTGATAGTTCCACAATCTTAAAGTAATAATCACATGTAAGTGTTTAATGGATTCAAAGGTTTGACTTAATTTACAACTGAACAATTGCTGATGTTGGTTAGCTTTAAAACAGACTTGTCCAGAGGTGCGTTTTTTAGAGGTAGGGGAAGTAAGTGAGAATGTTAGCCAATGTAGAAAAGGTAGCCGTCTAAAAAACACTTGAACTCTTTAGCAAAGCTAGCACTGTCAGATCACGCTACCTAGCAAAGCTAGCAGCGTCCGATCACGCTACCTATCTAAAGATAGGTGCTACTTTTCCTACGTAGCGCCTAGGTAGTATTCTATTTTTCCCACCTCTAAAAAATGCACCTCTGGACTAACTTCAACTCAACTGTTGATAGCCTGATTCAGCATTAGACTAGTATAATTACTACAAATAATATCTGTCTATCTATTGAATAAAGTCAAGTCCTCTTTCGAGTGTAATAGAGATGTTAGAAATATTAATTGATTACCTTTTAAATGGTATATGACCATATATGTTATAATTAGACAAAATGAACATGGATAAAGCCATAATTAATTATTTTACCCTGTAATAAATGGGAAATTCTTAAAAGCAGTGGCTAGGGTAGTCCTACACATATTAACTCCCAGTATTTGTATTCTACACGTTTTACCTTCATTTTTGATGATATTTTACATTTTACGTTTTCTGTAAAAAAATTTATGCGGAGTCATATGGGATATCGCCATTTTCCTGTAGCACTTTTTATATAGGGGCCGAATGAAATTTGGTCGCGACGATTTTATGCATATAAAATCAAATATTTCACCTTGATAAAACTCACACAATCAATAAATAACCGTTGCAAAAAAAACATTGAAAAAACACTTGCCTTGATAATTAATGCAAATTTATCGAGTTAAAATCGGATGTGAAGTCAAGTAAACATCTCTATGTTAAATGGCGGGCGGTGACATACAGCGTGTTGTTTACATCGTGATATTTGCCATTTTGCGTTTTTCATTGGTGTTATGCATATAACTAAATCAGATTTTGGCGTATCTATCCGAAAAACAGTTGATAAAACAATATAATCCAAGTGTTTAAATTTGAGCCGAGACTGACTGCTACACGTTTTTGATGAGATGCTTTTAGACTCCATGCTTGACAATGCAGGTAAAATATAAAAAAAACAAATATTGAAAAATGAAGGTAAAATGAAGGATCTAGCATGGTTGTTTGGACTATGGCTAGGGGTGCTGTGCCGTACCTCTAGAACTGGAGTCTAGGGGTAAACAAATGTGCGACGAAAACTAGCAGAGTAATTGGACATTTTCTGTTTCCACCGATTTTCGGTGCCATCAGTTATACGGCGCTCTACTGACTGAGTTAATCGGGCCGCCGTCTAACTCTAAGTTCTAACCTCACACCACTACACTCATCACAAGGATTTGAGGCTCAACCACAGTGGGCAGTCAAACACCGCTGGCAACATTTAAAAAAATCAAGCATTTTTTACTGGAACATACTTCATATACGGTCCCTGATTTTTTATCAAGGCCCATAAGGGGGAAGTGCGCCCGAGTCCGAGGCCCCGATGTGTGTCTCAAACTTATGACCCCCTTATCACTAGTGAGACCCCTAGTACGGCGCTCTACCGGCTGGGCTAACTAACCGTGCACCAGTCGAACCCCACACCACAACATTACCCTGAAGCTCTTTTCTTTCTTTCCTATGACGCTGAAGAATTATTTCTTCAAAATCACGTTTTTCTTCGTCAGCCATTTTTTACAAAAAGTCTATATCGCAATGGTTAGAGAGGATAATATCTCAATGGGTCAGGCCGAAACGCCTACTTGTTAAGCCCCTCCCCTAAATACTATATCACTGTACAGATTACGCTATGAAGCCTACTTTTTAATCCCCTCCCATTATTTCCAGATAATCATCCTCGGTACCCAGGCTATTCATAACTATATGTATAATGTATGTTATGAATAGCCTTATGAATAGCCTTGGTACCGAGGATGAAAATAACTGTGATATCATTGATCGTGTCTTTCATTCATATTTTATTCGTCTCTGTTATTAAGGCACTTAGATTTAATCTAGTCTGTCTGTTATTCATTTATTGTTTTCGAAATTTTACTTGTTTCTATAAATGTATGTATACATTGATCAGTGCGTCCTGCTAAAGTGCTTTAGAACTGCACTCTAAACAATCTTTTGTTTATGTTTTATACCCCCGCTGTCAGCTAAGTTAAAAAGAAATTAAAATGTATAAAGTTTTAGTTTTATAATGGTGTGTATTATGTACCAATGGTTTGATAAGGCTGGCTACATATTTACAATAAATCATCCAAGTAATTTTAGAAAACTTTCATTTTTTAGATGAATATAATATCAGGGACCGTATATGAGTTATAGTATGTTCCAGAATATATATATATATCACATAGACTGGTCAAAAGAACTAACATGTGTTGCCATCTTATATTTGGAAAATCTTCACTACATTAAAAATAAGTGATCGGAAATGATAAACATGATTTTGACGGGTTATGTCGACTTTTTTATACTTTAACTCATTTGAATTACTGCAATCATAATCGACAAAACATTGCGATGTAGTACTTGGGGGTTAGCACTTTTGACTAGTATTTTATACGCATTTAGCTGATTTTTATTTGTGTGTAAATTCAATACTTCAATGCATTATGTATCACTTTATTGTTATGAATGTATGTTAATCAGCCAAAGTTTGTAAGTGTTGCTTCCCTTCTCATATATATATACAGTGGAATCCTGTTGGCTGGAACTCGGTTGCGTCGAACACCCTTGTTGACTCGAACTCATTATGAAGTCCCAATTGAATTTCCTATATAATCTATATTGTTCTACTACTCTTGAATTCTCGAACTAATTATTCGGTCCCTTGATCATATAATGCACTATTATTCGCATTTATCGGTCGAACAATATGCATTTTCTCACCTCATAATCGGATATGTACACCTGGCACGTGCCACCCTTAAGAGGCAAATAAATCATGTTTTATATGTATATAATGTAATGGACTGTGCATCCGAAATTTGTACCGTCCAAAACATGATAGTTTTATAAATGTCAAGTTACCTTGATTTAATTCTCATCGAAGTTGCTTCCACTTTGTCTTATATCAGAATAAGTATTTACATGTATAAATTGTTAATCTATTGCATGTATCTATTCATTAACCATGGTGATGAACAATAGTTACAGTCGTCTGATGTTCATCGGCGCGTCAAGATAATCAGTTAATATTTGTTCGCGGCCATTCACGGCATATTAATTCCATCCTATGTAAAAAGTAATAGTCAAGTATTATTGTCGTAACTGTTGTAATCTGTTTCATGTGATTTGTTCTTTAATCGTTACATTAGTGATGATTATTGCAAATTATGATAGGTGTATGTAAATGCAGCAAAAACTATTTGTTCGGTCATATCGCGTAATGCTTGGGTTTTGTTGGCATTGTGTCTGATGCACACATGGTACGAATTTTTTTCTAAATTCTTAGTTATACCTTAAAATGTTACACATAACCGCATTACGCACTTAATGCTGGCATTTCTAAACTCGTTCTGATTGGATGCCAGCATCCCAGCAAAAATGCCAGCATAAGGAACCTATAAAAAAGCAGACGATACAGTATAACGCCAGCATTCAGTGACACAGCCATGGCTTACGTCAGTAGTAAGTTCAAACCCTCATCAGGTAGAATAAGTCTCCAATTTAGTCGATACATTCAATATTAAACTACACTATGAGTACCTGCTTAGAACGACGCAACTGATTATAAATATGTTTTCGCGACTTTCCGCAACTAGATCTTCTGAACTATCAAATACGAACTGAACCCGTAGATGGGTCAGCTGTTGCTTATTTATACCCATTTTCGGTTGTCACTTATTACCGGTTGTATGCTGTGTCTGTTGTCAATTATATATTATTGTTATTGCATATTATGAAACATAGAACTGAATAGTAGAACTCTAGCCAGTAAGATCACAAACAGGCAAGTCATATAAGACCTGTTAATTAAACCTCTCATCGCTACAATCTAGTTGTTTGTTGTATTTTATACTGATCTGATTAGTTAGTATTCGGACTAGAGGTGGCTTACAGTAATCAACACTGAAGTACTGTTTACTTTTTCTCCATCCATCATTCTGACTGTCTAAACCAATTCTTTGTATTCAATCGTGTGTGCTTAACTCCTATATTATTTAATGTACTGACATAACCAAGTGTTCTTGATAGATAATTGTGATTGGTAAAATATATGTCAAAGTGATGTCTGTGATCTGCAGTGAGCCCCTTGCTGTCTGCACTTTCAGTGCTTTGATTATCTAACTTGATTTATTCATTAGTTTTTGAAATTGGTTTGATTGAGCCAACTTCCTCTTTGTGAGAATATTAAAATAATACAGACTCCATCAAAGATAGGTACATTTATTTTGAGTTCTTTGATGTATATTGACATGGGTAATGTGTTTATAATTATGTTGTGTATCCATTGTGATTATTGTTGATGATTAAAAAATAAAGCAACAAATGGTATACTTGTTTTGTATTTGAATATCGACCAATGGCTGGTTTGCTCAGATGATAATGCAAATGGCTGCTTTCTGGTGGGGGGGGGGGGGGCACAAGGCAATTTTTTCCATACCGAGTCACATAAATATATAAAGTCATCATCAACCAGATTCTAACTGATGAGAGACAGTTGTAAGATTCTCACTTTCTTGCACAAGGATCCGATTGGTTATCCAGGAACACAAAGTAGGTCAACTGACTAATGTATATATATTTATTAATCACTAACGTATGAATATATTACATGGACCACCACATTCAAAATATGTGTATTGAAATGCTCGTGTTCGTCTGTAAGCTTGACATAGAAAAGGCCTTGGTTGTGTTTTGATATAAGAGCATTTCTTTACCTTAACCGACATGGATCGGTCCTGAAAGTTCATACTCTTGTTTGCGGTCCATCTAACGACAATATACTTGTAAACTGATATATTGTTGAACTGGAAATGTGGTCATATATAGGACAAGGTTGCCACCACTCTACTGTCGGAGACTGACGACCGTTGAGCGGTATGTATGCAGTAAAGGGAGGCTGTTTTGTTAATTATAATGGATGTCAAATCACAACAAAACAAGAGATGTTTGTAAAACATTATGCCCCCTTTGACCCCATGACCTCATAATCAATAGGATTCCTCTACTACCCAAGGTGAATGTGTGGACAAAGTTTGAGGATGATAGGTCAAGGGGTTCTTGAGTTATTGATCAGAGATGAAAAGGTTACGGACCGACGGACAGACATACTGACCGACATGTGCAAACCAATATGCCCTCTCTTCTACCAAGGGGGCATAATAAAGACTCCAAATAGTGTTAGTTAAATACTACTGTCAGACCCCGTTTATTCGACAGCCGTCTACCCGAATACTTGGTATCACCCAAAATAAAATATCAGGTCCTGATGATCATGTAATGGGTTATTCAAAGCCATCTAGTATTTTAAATAAAATTTCGGACCCGATGAATTCGAATGAACGAAGTTCGACTGTATTGCTATTAAAATAATACTATGCATCTTTTTCATTGACCATCAGTATTGAGTCAGTCATAGTCCGACTACTGTGATTGTATTCGAAAGAATTGGGAAATAACATCTGATTGTGAATTTGTAAGGGTTCTGATTGATTGAGGTTCCTCAGTTAACAGAAGTACATTTTTGTTTGCGATACAAACACATATCGCTAATGATAAACATGATAAACAACAAAATATCAATCTTTGTTTATTTTATATTTATTTTATTTTAATGATTTGCAGTAACAAAAATACATACAAAAAGTTTGTAAAGAAACTTTTGTAACACCCTGTATATAATGTTCATTTAAGATTCTTAATAGTGATCAGAAACCATTTTTTTGAAATTTGTAAAACTTTTGTGAGTTTATCAAACACATATCACCGGTAGTTAAATATAAATTGTTTATCACCTCAGGCAGACAACAGGCTCCGTGTTCACAAGGAATTAATTTTCAGGTTCAGTATCAGATGTAGTTTCTTTCAAACTTTGAAATATTGCTATGCAAAGCTATATGTTTGAACATTATGTGACATATATGAACGTTTTGCACAATTCTTAAGACTTCATTTTGAGGTTGCATATTTATTTCACAAAATGTAGCAATCAACGAGTTAAGGCTGATTCTTGAAAATTGATCCTATTTAATCTGGACCAGTTTTGGTCTTAACTATATATAATTAATTTATCAACAAAAATGTAAAGTTCTAAATGTGTTCACCACTTTAATATGACACATTTCAGGTAATATTGCATTTGTGTATGGAAAGTCCTTTATAAAGTATTTTGTTGCTTTACAAAAATCATTTATAACAAAAATCATTTATGACAAATATATATCAAGATCAACTTGATCAAGATCAGTTGATCCTTTGTGAACACAGGGCCAGGTCTGTAAAGCTTAACAACACTTGACTAGTATCACAGACAGATATAAACAAACATTTTTAGAAAAATAAATACACAATTCTGAAATAGGCTAAATATATCACATTGAACAGACTGTTCATACATCATTCAAACTTTACTAAATCAAGAAAACAATTGTCATTTAACAATGAACAAGTACCATACTTTATGACTAGTGACGTCAGTGGTGGAGCGGGGATCGAACCTGCGATCCCTGGATTACTAGTCCAAGGTGTTACCACAGCACCACAGATCCACTAAAATTGATCAGTTTAAAACATAAAAATGGTTAACATCAAGTTAAAATTTGAATTAAAATTTGAAATATAATATTATTAAAAAAAAATCCCCATGTAAGTCTATACAAAATATGTGTGGGTCAATATTCATGTCATATCATTTACCTAGGGGCAGGGTTTGAACAATCTTTATTGGGGACCACTAGACAATGCAATAGCTGTTCATAAAGGAGATTCCTTCTTTTTTGTTATTGTTCATTTCATTGGTCAAGAAATGCTAATGAATATCCATGCACTACAAAGTTTCGCTAGCCAATTTGCCCAGGGTATCATATATGTTAGGATTGAATAGCCTGTGTACCAATGATGCCTTTTCATGTAATGACTAATATTCCTATGAAGTTTTTTACTGTAGGTCAAATACTTTTTGAAATATGAACAACCCCCCCTATCTGTAGCGACACTAAAAAAAAGAATAAAATATAAATGAAATACACGACTAACAATATCACAGATATGTGTAATGGGAGATCAAAAACTTTGTTCATCGAAATGGATCTTTAAATTTGTTCCAATTATGTAAACCATGCCAGTGTTTCAAAAATATTGCAGTGAGATAACAGTTGATAGTTTCAAAAATTGCTGAAATCTGGAATTCTCTAAAAAAAATACCAGGAACACAAAGTTCAATTTCAGATCTACTGAAGTTCAGTCTTTGTTTTCAAAGCACTTTGAGCATGATTCTAACAATTCTTTTATTTGATTCGAGGGAAATACCCATAGTTATAGCACTATGGAATGAATTTTTTTTCCACAATAATACCTTTATACAAAGATACAAATTTGTAGGTCTGGAAAAAATTCTTTGGTTTATAAGCTGTCATAAATATTTAATATTTTTGGCAAATTTCGATAGTCGCATCGCTTAAAACGAAAGTGACGCAAGGATATGAGGTAAGTGAATTGGTTAAAAATAGTTCAACATCTGCGCGTAACTTGCATAACATACTCAATACTGACAAGTCATCTTTACTAAGCAATTAAATTTAATGGTTCAACAATGGAATAAATGATTCGTACTATCTGTGAATCTGGAAGTGTTGAATACAAAACCAGTTTTCAATATCAAACAACTTCAGTGCTTCCAGCGCTTTGATTATATACGCTCGTACATTGCGATTCTGATGAAAAACTGTCATTCATACATTTACATAAATTATTGATAGAATCACAATTACATAAATTATTGATAGAATCACTAAGATATTGAATATGTGAACACATTCACTGAATTATTGAATTTTTTTTATAACATTACCATACGTAACTTAACACTCAGAAATGTCAGTTGGTACGCTACATTGGATGGGTGGGCAAGTTGGTATGGTTAATACATGTATGTCTTTATAACGCAGTCAGATTCTAACAAGATCGCGTGTCTTGGAATTTTTTGGCATTCAGTCTGGACGTTTTTGAATAAGTACAAGATGTTCAATGTTTTTGATTAAGCCTGAGCTCTATTTCTGATGTTTTTGAGTAAGTCAGAGCTCTATTTCCATTTTTTTTTATTAAGTTCGAGCTCATTTTCCATTGTTTTTTATTAAGTCAGCTCTACTTCTGATGTTTTTGAGTGAATTGAGCTCCATTTCCGATGTATTTGAGTAAGTTGAGCTCTATTTCCGATGTTTTTGAGTAAGTTGAGCTCCATTTTCAATGTTTTTTGAAAAAGTTCAAACACTTGTTCAGATGTTTTCAAGTAAGTTCCAAATTGTTTTTAATTCATTTTCACCTTCCCGTTCCGATAACTTTGAACAATTTCGTAATCATATTTTTCCTCGTTCATTCATCAGATCATTCTGAAATAGATAATAAACATTTACATGTGAACTAGAAGATTACCCACAGAAAGGTGACCTCTAAGCCGTAGATTTCAAAGATAAAACTTACAATCCCATTCCCCATACATTGCTTTGTCTATTCTTTTAGTCAATAGATAGTTCCCAAGTTTACAATATTTATCTCCCTTGTTCTGATTGGTCAGCCATATTGATAGGCAATTTCCTTAAAGTTTATAGGGAGTATAATGAATAAACAATGATAAAATAGTCAGATATAACTTTATTGAGTATGCTCATGTGGGCAGTTGGCTCAGAAGGTTGAAGAAAAAGTGGTTGTCACATGCAAATTCTCTTGGTATTTTCTCAATTATCACATATTTGGGACTTATCAGATGAACAAGGGAGGTAAATATTGTAGATGTGGGAACTATCTAGTATGGTATTATACATAATGCAATCCACATAATATTGGGAAGGAATGCATAATTGATGCATGCATAAAAATGTTAACTGTTCACAAGACAGATGCAGAGCTCTAGAAATCCACTATCCCGACATCCCGGACTAGTCTAATGCTGAATCAGGCTACTAACAGTTGAGTTGTTAAGTTTATCTCTCAAAACATCTGAAATAGAAATCTCAGCTCAATACGAGATTTTGCTCAAATCATAGCCTGAGTTTGAGACAATCTCATTTTATATAGATCTTTTAAAAAAATCTGAGAAAAAAACTCATCTTATAATTTTTTTTGTAATATTGATTTTGAGTCTGGTCTAAGATGAGAAAAATCTCAACAATTTGAGACAATCTTTGAGTTGAGCTTTAGCTCAGATCGAGATGGTTCGGGAGATCGGGTCCAGGGCCCATATTCACAAACGCTTTAAGACTGAAACTCGGATTTAGACTTTAAAATGTTAAAAGTTATTTTTGCTCCAACGTTTTTATTACAATAGAGATCTTAATTAAAGTTGGCAAAAATGTAGAATGGGTAACACCAATTATTCTGACAAAATTTCATCCATTCAGATTGAACGACAACTTCAGAGTTTGAAATTACAAAACAATGAGGAAAATCTATTCACTATCAAGTTAATACATTTTAATATATACATACGTATCCACAAATGAACCTTTAAATATTCATGTACGTGTCAACAATCGCTATTTATATGAACTTCCTGTGGGAGAAAAGCCTCCCTTATGAAAACAGAAAGTTTGCAGCAAATTTGCTGCAACTTTGCAGCAAATTAGCCGCAAACTTTTTTAGTCACAGTAAGGTTTGCAAGAAGTTCGCAGGACTTCGCGGCTAGCGGTGAAGTTACTGTGACTTTGCTGCAAATTCGCAGAAAGTTCGCGGCTAGCCGCAACTTTGCAAGAAGTTTGCGGCAAACTTGAATAAAATAATTTGTGTTGCAAGAAGTTCACAAGAATCTTTAATGCCAAAAATCATGTTGCAAGAAGTTTGCGGGAAACATTGGCATTTCAACTATTTTTTTATGTGTGCAAATACAGTAGTGTTTAATATTACATCTTTGTAACAATTATAGCATGAAAACTAGTTTTTATTATTGTGGAAAAAATATATATGTTATCATCGGTCCAATGTTGGCCAGAGTTAAATCAAAACAAATGTCAGCCCAATATCTGCTCTTCCATTATTTGTTTGACATTTTTTCTTTTGTTAGTTTGACACTTTGTAGCAATGTTATTTTAATGCCAAACTAATCCATTTGCCAAGTCTAATTGCAATGTAATGGAAAAATATTGATACACGTTTTTTAACATCTAAGCACGTATATATTTTTAACTTATCCGCACTGTAAACGTGCTTAAATTGTATCCGTGAGATAAACGCGCCAATTAAGCGTCATGCAAGCGTCTGCCAGGAACGAGGGCGCCAAGGGAAAGTAAAGTCGCTTTTAGCAAGAATTTGAAGGTAATATTTTAATATATGTTTCCTTATCACGATTTATGCTAGTTTACATTTTTTTCCTTCCAATTCATGTATTTTTTGGTTGTATATATGACTTGGTGTGAATTTCTTTGTAAAATGGGTGGGTGGGGAGTGGTGATCGAATATTTAGAATTGCTAAATTGCATTAACATGCTTAAAGGCATAGTTTAATCTTCCTATAAGGTTTCTTCTACAAAATAACCCATCCATAATAAATCCAAATTCATTATTACTGACGTTGTTTCACTGTGCTGACCCGTATACGGATGGCACTAAATATCGGTGCACACTGTCACTGAACCGGTGGAAACCGAAAATGTCCGATTACTATGCCAGTTTGGTCGCACATTTTTTACATCATATAGTATTAAGCATTTTTTAGTTTGTCCAGTCGAAAATGAGTTGTATTTGAAAACAAGATAAAAGTTCAGTAGACCTTTACCTCTTTTTCTGTGGTATGTGTAAGTTTTTTAAGCACCTTTGCTTATATTGCAATTTTGAATCATACAGTTTCACACGGTCACAAAGTAACTTGATCATGATTTTACATACTTCTTTCATGTGGTTAAATCCTTAACAACATCTATGTATGTCAACCTTTCATTGCTTACTTGTTGCAGCTCAGAGGAGGATATTATGGGAGCAGCGAACATACATCGGGTCTGATGCGGATGTGGGTTTTTCCAACATTATTGAAAAAAAAACCTTTCATGGGCAACAAGAAGTTTGTAAGTATGACAGCCTAATGGGATACATACATTGATTGTCAAACACTGGTTTTGTCTGAGATTCTGTTAATAAATTAATGTTCTTAATATAAAATATCACTTGTATAACTTATACTAACTGAGTATCATTGTGAAATAATATTCTGTACAGAAAAAGGAAAGTTTTAATACTGCTATCATTACTAGTTACCCGAGTCCCATGATTACTTACATACAAGTTGGTTTCTTAGCATAATCGATCTGTATACATATTTATATTTAAAGAAAATTCTTAAAAAGGTTTAAAATTCCTTTAGTGATTTATATTGGATTTAAGTCATAGATATATTGGAGAGAAATAATTTTTTGAGACAAGTCTTATATAGTCTTGAAAAGTTGATCTTTGAGACCTGTGGGTTGCGGTTGCTACTGTCAAGGCCCACTATGAACCTTCACTATTTTTCAGACTGAGAAAGAGTTCTTCCTTATGAGGCCTTCGCTGTCCAGTGCCTTTATCTCAGGCAACTGGGCCAGTTCCCTGGACAAACTTTGTGAACTATTGGAGTTCTCACTCTCACCCTGTCTCCCAACCTGTCACACCCCACTCTGACCATCTCCCTACCTGTCACACCCACTCTCAACTGTCTCACACCACTCTCACTGTCTCCCTACCTGTAACACCCCTGTCTCACTACCTGTAAGTTGTAACTACCCACTCTAACCCTGTCTCCCTACCTGTCACACCCCACCCTCAGCCTGTCTCCCTACCTGTCACACCCCACTCTAACCCTGTCTCCCAACCTGTCACATCCCAACCTCATCCTGTCTCCCTACCTTACACAACTCACTGTCTCCCTACCCGTCACACCCCACTCTCACTTCTCACTGTAACACCCCACTCTAACCCTGTCTCCCAACCTGTCACATACCACTCTCACCCTGTCTCCCTACCTGTCCCAATCTACTCTCACAGTCTCCCTACCTGTCGCACCCCACTCTGACCATCTCCCTACCTGTCACACCCACTCTCAACTGTCACACCCCACTCTCACTGTCTCCCTACCTGTCACACCCCACTCTCGGTCTCCCTACCTGTCACACCCCACTCTGACTGTCTCCAACCTGTCACACCCCACTGTGACTGTCTCCTACCTGTCACACCCCACTCTGACTGTCTCCTACCTGTCACACCCCACTCTGACTGTCTCCTACCTGTCACACCCCACTCTGACTGTCTCCTACCTGTCTTTCCCCACTCTCATCCTCTCCCAATCTGTCACAACCCACTATTACCGTCTTCAAACATGTCACATGCCACTCTCACTGTCTACCAACCTGTCACACCCCACCCTCAGCCTCTCCCAACCTGTCACACCCCACTCTCACACTGTCACTCACTCATTAACCCAATTCCTGTATTTACCATAGACATTTAAAAGGCATTTTGCTCACTTAGTCTTTAAATAAAAGATGTTAAAGGTTTTCTTGTAATTGTTACAGCGGTCAGCCTATGCAGTGGAAGTACTTAAGATGGACAAAAGCTGAATTGTGAAGGCGTTCACACCCTCCTGAGAACACAGAAAAAAATGGAACAGCTGATCTACCATTCCAAGACACAATGTCGAAACTTTAGTAGTCATACAATAATGGACTTATTCAGAACTGATCCAGAGGTGGAGAAAGTTATTATGGACCTGAGACCAAGTCAGACAATGATCTTTCAAGTAAAGGGTGACATGATTTACATGTAATAGTGCAGATCATGAGACTGAGCCTGGGGTGCAGCAGGCAATCAAAATGGTCGTGTTAGTGTCCTCTGAGACCATCTCCATTATCCTGAACAACCAGTAGATTATTGCCATTATTCTGTATGATACAGGATCATTGATTTATAGACAGACTGAAGAAGATATTTGTTGTTGGTTTAATCTTAGTGTTTTGAATTTATTGTAAAATATAAGTTTTGTGTAATTGCTGTTTTATTCTTTTAATGAGTACAGGCGTTTATGCAGTATTGTCAAATTAAATTATTAAGATAAACCAAGATGGACATAGGTAAAAAAGTAGTATTTTATTAATAAATTGCAAAGACAGATGAATTAATAACAAGACTAGTGTTGAAATTAAAATTATCAAGTACAGTCAATCCACATGTCTTATGCGGCCATATGCAGTAAACGTCATCTTTGAAAAATTCCCGACATTTTTCACTATATCTTTGTTTTGCTAAGCGACTTGTTTAACGTAACTGGTCGTCACTCAAAGTTTTTTCCTTTCTTTAAACGACCGCTAATTCATAATAGACAGATTATATAAGATTTCATAAGATCTGGTGAATATTTGTTTATTACAAATGAAAGAATAAAACTGTTTGTTTTGTACATTGTATTTTTAACATGTTGAAGCACATTTTAAGTACAAATGTATGTTTAGTAGCAGACTAGAAAATATTGAAACCTGATATCTTATCTGGATCCAAGCTTTGTATTAAAAGTCTGTTTCATTAAGAGACCACTTTTTGTCTGACCCTTTGGTGGTCTCTTAATACAAGATTGACTGTAACTAATATAACGTCTTTTAAATGTTTAAAGAAATAATTATTCACATATTACTAAAAATGCAAGTATATTATTTTTCAATGCATATTATGTGTTCTCTTTGTGCACATTGTTTTTTTAGCTCACGAGAGCTAAAGTCGTGCTATTGTGATCGCCCTGTGTCCGTCATGTGTTATGAACAATATATTTCAAACAACTTCTCCTAAACCTCTGGATGGATTTTAACTAAATTTCCTTAGAATCCACCTTAACAACCATGACTCTTCTTAGCAACCATGTACATGTGCTTCCATAGTAACTAATGAGTTTTATAACTCTCAGGTGAGTGTGATCTAGTGCCACCTTGTTGTTTGATTATTATAAATCATGTTTCTACTTCATTGACTTGTATGAAAATAATTTGTGATAAAACCATTTTAAACTTGATAATGACAACTAATTCATATCTTGTTGCCTCTCTTACCCGCTAGTTATATTCCAGTTGTTAGATATTTTTCTGTGTGAGTTCAAAATCTAGGTTAATCTTGACAGTTATATTGATCATATTAATAAATGTTTCTGTTAATTTGAATAAATTGTTATTGTGTTACATTGTTTAGTAAATGTCTGTATATTGTGGAAGTTTGCGGTAACTTCGCAGGAAGTTTGCGGTAACTTTGCAGGAAGATCGCGGTAACTTTGCAGAAAGTTCGCAGTAGGCGGAGTCCTGTTATAGTTGCTGTGAACTTCCTGCAACAAAATTGTTTGCAGCAAATTTGCAGCAAACTTTTACCATGCAAATGAGGTTTGCTGCAAATTTGCTGCAAACTTCATTTGCATAATTTTGGTTGCGGCAAATTTGCAGCAAACCTCATTTGCATGATAAAAGTTTGCAACAAAACAGTTTGCGGCAAATTTGCTGCAACTTTGCGGCAAATTCGCAAGAAAGTTTGCAGGAGGCTTGTTTTTTTCATAAGGGGGGTCATCTGGGGTCAAAAGCTAAATCACTAGGTCCAATTATAGTAAAACCTTGTTAACACTCTAGAGGTCACATATTTGACTTGATTTATATGAGACTTAGTCAGAATGTTTGCCTCAATATATTCGAGGTAAAGTTCGATACTTGGTCATCTAGGTCACTACGTCCAAATACAGTAAAACCTTGCTTGCACTCAAGATGTCACATTTTTTACTTGATTCAAGTGAGACGTGGTTAGAATGTTTGTCTCAATATAATCTAGACCAACTTCGAAACTGGGTCATCTTGGGTCAAAATCTAGGTCACTAGGCTCAATTATAGTAAAACCTTGTAAACACTCCAGATGTCACATTTTTTACTAGATTTATATGAGACCTGGTCAGAATGTTTTCAGGAACATGATATGCCTTATACCCATTAGTGACAAAAACATGCATCATATGTGCACGCAACGATCGAAGATTTGCAATATCATTGTTTTATTTTCAAATAAAAAGTGACCATCTGTTCAGATGAGTTATCACATATCCGTGTATGTTTCTACGATACAATAACAGCCCTTATGAAAACAGAAAGTTTGCAGCAATTTTACGCAACATGCATTGGTTGAAAACTTAATGCATTGGTAATCAGGACAACCAGTATCACAGTAAACTATATATAGACTAAATAACTTGTAAGTATGACATTTTAAGATCCAATGACTAGCTTGTCAATCTGTTATACTTGGTGAAAGCATAATTTTATAAAAATCTTGATGACTTCTATACTATATTGATGCCTATTGACAGATGAAGTAGATACTGATGATTTGAGTCTGGATGACGCCAACAGTATTGTGCTGAATGCAATGAAAAGGCCTGCCAAAGAACAAGATCAGGCTCTGATTCTTAAAGGTATCTATTGAAATTTTGATTTCGAAATTGAGTCTGAATAGCTAAATATAACCCTTGTAATTATGAACTACCAGGGGCGTAGCTAGCCCTCTATTCATGTGGATTCATAATTGTGCTAGGGGGGTCCAGGGGCATGTCCCCCGAAACTTTTTGAAAACAATGGTGCAATCTGGTGCATTTTGTCAGAATCATGAGGATTCAGCCGCGTACTCGTGTATAGGCAGCTACGCCCCTGTATACTAAGTTGCTATCATCGACTGATTAAATATTAATTATGGCAAACTCTTGATGGGTCAGGATTGGCTCAGTATTCCCCTAAACAACTGGTCCAAAGAACTTCTTTCATGTGGTTAAATGTCAACCTTTCATTGCTTACTTGTTGCAGCTCAGAGAAGGATATTATGGGAGCAGCAAACATACATCGGGTCCGATGCGGATGTGGGTATTTCCAACATTATTGAAAAATACCCTTTCATGGGCAACAAGAAGTTTGTAAGTATGACAGGCTAATGGGATACATACATTGATTGTCAAACACTGGTTTTGTCTGAGATTATGTTAATAAATTAATGTTCTTTAAATATAAAATATTACTTGCATAACTTATAATAACTGAGTATCATTGTTAAATAATATTCTGTACAGAAAAAAGAAATTTTTAATATTGCTATCATTACTACATGTAGTAACCTGAGTCCCAAGATTACAAACATACAAGTTGGTTTCCTAGCATGATCTATATTATCAGCCATACTTAAATTTAAAAACAGTTCTTAAAATGGTTTAATTTTCCTATAATGATTTATATTGGATTTAAGACATAGATATATTGAAGTCATGACATAGTCTTGAAAAGTTGATCTTTGAGACCTGTGGGTTGCGGTTGCTACTGTCAAGGCCCACTATGAGCCTTCACTGTCCAGTTCTCACTCTAACCCTATCTCCCAACCTGTCAACCCCACTCTGACCATCTCCCTAACTGTCACACCCACTCTCAACTGTCACACCCCACTCTCACTGTCTCCCTACCTGTAACATCCCACTCTCACTGTCTCACTACCTGTAACTACCCACTCTAACCCTGTCTCCCTACCCGTCACACCCCACCCTCAGCCTGTCTCCCTACCTGTCACATCTACTCTAATCATGTCTCCCAACCTGTCACACCCCGACCTCAGTCTGTCTCCCTACCTGTCACATTCCACTCCAGGGCTCTAGTTAGCTTTTTGGGACTGGGGGCCAGGGTCCATGCAAGGGGGGAATTTTGCATGATTTTTAAAGATTTTTCCTCGGAGGGGGAATTTTCGTAATATCAAAATGATATAAAAAATTCAACAAATATCAACAGTTTTATCAACTTTACTGAAACAAATCTAATTTCTGCTTATCAACAAGTTAAAACGTTTTTTTTCGGAAATAGAAACAACGCTTGTGCTAAAAACTGTCCGGACAGGAGAGCCGTTTACAGTACGCGGTATTGCAGAGTTACCGTTCCTTGCACTCACAATGTACTCGCTGATTGTCTGATTTTTTAGGGGGATTTTTTTTTGGAATAGGGGAAAAACATACTATTTTAAGGGGGGAATGGGGCCGATATTCAGCCCCAAATTGTGCCAAACGAGAGCCCTGCACTCTCCCTGTCTCCCTACCTGTCACACCCCACTCTCACTGTCTCACTTACTGTAACACCCCACTCTGATCCTGTCTCCCACTGTCACATCACACTCTCACCCTGTCTCCCTACCTGTCACATTCTACTCTCAGTCTCCTTTCCTGTCACACCCTACTCTCACTGTCTCCCAATCTGTCACACCCCACTCTCACTGTCTCCCTACCTGTCACACCCCACTCTCGGTCTCCCTACCTGTCACACCCCACTATCACTGTCTCCCTACCTGTCACACCCCACTCTCGGTCTCCCTACCTGTCACTCCCCACTGTCATCCTCTCCCAACCTGTCACAACCCACTCTCACCATCTCCAAACACGTCACACACCACTCTCACTGTCTCCCAACCTGTCACACCCCACCCTCAGCCTCTCCCAACCTGTCACACCCCACTCTCACACTGTCACTCACTCATTAACCCAATTCCTGTATTTACCATA
Source organism: Mactromeris polynyma (assembly GCA_032209605.1). NCBI lineage: Eukaryota > Metazoa > Mollusca > Bivalvia > Venerida > Mactridae > Mactromeris > Mactromeris polynyma. The sequence goes on from JASFXZ010000013.1 coordinate 17,794,301, forward strand.
GACATTTAAAAGGTATTTTGATCACTTAGGCTTTAAATAAAAGATGTTAAAGGTTTTCTTGTAATTGTTACAGCGGTCAGCCTATGCAGTGGAAGTACTTAAGATGGACAAAAGCTCAATTGTGAAGGCATTTAACACTAAAGTTCACACCCTCCTGAGAGCACAGAAAAGAAATGGAACAGCTGATCTACCATTCCAAGACACAATGTCGAAACTTTAGTAGTCATACAATAATGGACTTATTCAGAACTTATCCAGAGGTGGAGAAAGTTATGATGGGCCTCCAGGGACCAAATCAGACAATGATCTTTCAAGTCATGGTGACATGATTTACATGTAATAGGGCAGATCATAAGATGGAGCCAGGGAGTTGGTGCAGCAGGCAATCAAAATGGTCGTGTTAGTGCCCTCTGAGACGATCTCCATTATTCTGAACAACCAGTAGATTATTGCCATTATTCTGTATGATACAGGATCATTGATTTATAGACAGACTGAAGAAGATATTTGTTGTTGGTTTAATCTTAGTGTTTTGAATTTATTGTAAAATATAAGTTTTGTGTAATTGATGTTTTATTCTTTTAATGAGTACAGGCGTTTATGCAGTATTGTCAAATTAAGTTATTAAGATAAACCAAGATGAACATAGGTAAAAAAGTAGTATTTTGTTAATAAATTGCAAAGAGAGATGAATTATTCTTTAATAACAAGACTAGTGTTGAAATTAAAATTATCAAGTACAGTCAATCTTGCTTATGCGACCACGTGTTTTATGCGGCCATATGCAGTAAACGTCCACTTTGAAAAAATCCCGACAATTTTCGCTATATCTTTAATTTTGCTAAGCGACTTTTGTTTAACGCAACCGACCATCCCTCAAATTTTTTTCATTCATTTTTTTCCTTTCTTTGAACGACCGCTAATTCATAAGTGACCGCAGATTAATTTATAAAGATTAAGTGTGTGTATGTATGTTTTATAGAAGACATATTTCATAAGATCTGATGAATAATTTTTTTTAACATAAATAAAAGAATAAAACTGTTTGTTTTGTACATTGTATTTTTAACATGTTGAAGCATATTTTAAGTACAAATGTGTGTATAGTAGCAGACTAGAAAATACTGAAACCTGATATCTTATCTGGATCCAAGCTTTGGTGGTCTCTTAATACAAGATTGACTGTATTTAATATAACGTCTTTTAAATATTTAAAGAAATCATTATTCACATATTACTAAAAATGAAAATATATTTTTCAATTGATATTATGTGTTCTTTTTGTGCACATTGTGTTTTTAGCTCGCCAGAGCTTAAAAGTCGCGCTATTGTGATCGCTCTGTGTCCGTCATGTGTTGTGAACAATATGTTTCAAACAACTTCTCCTAAACCGCTTGATGGATTTTGACTAAACTTCACAGAAAAGTTTCTTTGGTGGTCCCCTTAGAATCCACCTTAACAACCATGACTCTTTTTAGCAACCATGTACATGTGCTTCCATAGTAACTAATGCGTTTTATAACTGTTATGCATATGATAGTCATTACACTCAGGTGAGCATATAGTGCCATCTTGTTGTTTGATTATTATAAATCATGTTTCTACTCTATTGACTTGTATGAAATGAATTTCTCAACGGTTGAATGCAATGAATTAGTTGAGAAATACTTTCCCCTGATTGGTCAGTCTCTACTTGTTTTGTTGGTCATGTGACCAGTGGTCAGTTAGGTGACCACGTTAGAATAATTGGCATTCAGCGATGGGCATTACGTGTGTGCAGTAGGACAGACATTAATTTTTTCCAAGTTAGGCTATATTTACGAATGGACGACCGTGATACTGAGAGAAGACCAGGCACTTCTGGAGAAGGTCAATTACAGGGAACTGGGCGGATAGAATATGCTATACAACAGGTTTTGGACAAATTGCAGACTCAGCAAAATGAAATTGTGCATTTAAGGGCGGAAGTGGAAGACAGTAATATTTCAGTGAAGTCGGAAGTTAACAAACTGAAAGAGAAAGAACTTTATTGGAAACGTGAAGGAAATAAGGTGCAGTACAATTTTAATGCAGATATTGAACAGACTTGTACACAAGTTGCATGGGCAATTTCCAACAACAAATTTTATTACCTTATGCTGAAGAACTTATCAAAGAGTGTTGCAATAAACTGAAAAAGAGAAATAAACTGATTCGTATAGCGGACACCTCGGAAGGAGGTTGGGAGACTGTGAAGTTATATGAAACAAACCCAATCGCCAGTGACAGCGATGATGAGTCTCGAATTAACAAAGCGGAAAATCGAGCTATCCGGAAAAGGAAACAGTTGACATCAAAGAAGGAAGCAAAGGCTAAACGTTCTCCTGTTACACCTGGCGGGCCTCTTGCTATTAGTCATCAGAACACTCCATTACAATCATGGGGAGGTGCAACATTACAGACAGGAAACAACATGCCATTTCCAGGAACTTCAGCCAATTTTCGTGGCTTCAACGCAGGAAGGAGAGGGTGCTGCTTCTCTTGTGGAAGTTTCCAGCATTTCAGAAGGGATTGTCCGGCCAATAGACCCAGTCAGCAGGGCGAGTTCATTAACAAAGGACACTAATTTGAAAGATGAGTATAGTTCTATTTATAGTAACGGTGTTGATAGCAAATTTACCAATGATTATTACGAATACGAGTCTGGACAAAAACAAATCTTGGTGAAAGGAAGATTAAAGAACAATTTCCAGTTTTGGAAGAACATTGGCTCTAGCGAATATATTTTAGATATTATTGTAAGTGGATACAAGTTACCGTTATATTCATGTCCGCCTAAAATGTTGTTAGATAACAATTTGTCAGCAAAGAAAGAATCAAGGTTTGTTTCTGAGGCGATAAATGATCTTTTAGACAGAGGTTTGATTGAAGTTTGTAGTAATTCGCCTCATGTTGTCAATCCATTAACTGTTTCTATTCAGAACAGTGGAAAGAAAAGATTGATTTTAGATCTTAGATCGGTAAATCAGCATTTATGGAAGCAGTCTGTTAAATATGAAGATTTGAAAGTTGCTTTAGAATTTCTAAAACCTAACTATTTCATGTTCAAATTTGATATACATAGTGCTTATCATTTTATTTCAATTTATCCACCACATACAGATTTTTTAGGGTTCTCATGGGTGAATGAGGGTGGAGATAAAACCTTTTACAAATTCTTGGTTTTACCATTTGGTATTTCCACAGCACCTTATTGCTTTGTAAAATTGACACGCCCGCTTATTGCAAAGTGGCGTAATGAGGGAAAAAGGGTTTTATTATTTTTAGATGATGGATTTGGATGTAATGATACATATGAAACATGTAAAAATGATGCTGTTTCAGTCAAGAATGATTTAATTTTGTCTGGTTTTGTACCGAACGCAGAAAAATCACAGTGGAATCCTGTTCAAAATCTTGAATTTTTGGGAGCAAATTTAAATGCTAGGGATTTTTGTATATCCATACCTTATAAGAGAATAGAAAGGGCATTTAGCACTCTTTTAAATATTGAGGAAGACCTAAGGAAACACAGGAGAGTTTTGGTTAAGAAAGTAGCCAGTTTTGTAGGACAGATGATTTCTATGTATATTGTACTGGGAAGTTTGTGTCAGTTTATGACTAGATATTTAAGCATTGACATTTGCTTAGCAAATACTTGGCATTCGTATATCAAGCTGTCATTTGAAAGCATGGAACAATTATCTTTTTGGAAATCAAACTTGTCTGAAATTAATCATAGATTTTTAGGTAAAAGTCCAGTTTGTTCCAAGATTGTATATAGTGATGCTAGTAATGTAGCATATTCTGGTTATGAGGTGAACACTGACAATGGGATTGCCCATGGAATGTGGGACTACATAGAAGCCAAAAAATCCTCAACGTGGAGGGAATTGGTGGCAGTATACAGAGTTTTGAAATCATTGAAAGATACATTAGCTTCTAATAAGGTGAAATGGTTTACAGATAATCAAGGTGTGAGTAGTATTATTGGAAAAGGGTCCATGAAAAATGATTTGCAAGATATAGCATTTAAGATTCACTCTTTTTGTGTTAAAAATTCTATCATTTTAAACATAGAATGGATTCCAAGGGAAAATAATGAAAAGGCAGATTATTTGTCCAAGATAGTAGAAAGTGATGATTGGGGATTGTCTCCCTTTATAGTTAATTCCATCATTGGAAGATGGGGTACATTGGATATAGACTGGTTTGCATCACATCACAATGCAAAATTACCTATTTTTTATAGCAGATTTTGGAATCCATTTTGCACAGGGGTAGACGCATTCAGTATAAATTGGAAAGGTAAATTCGGGTTATTTGTACCACCAGTAAATTTGATTTCTAGGGTTTTTTGTAAAATGTCACATGATAAAGCAAGTGGAATTTTAGTTGTACCGTTGTGGAAATCAGCAACTTTCTGGCCTCTTATTTGGACAGGTTGTAATTTTGTTAGTAGCATTGTTGACTGGATGTATTTGCCAAGTCAGAAAGAATATTATGTTGCAGGTATAAATAATTCAGGAATTTTTGGTCAGGAAGATTTGCATTTTAAAATGCTGGCTTTGAAAGTTGTATTTTAGATGTTTCAGTAGTGGCATTTATATTAGAACAATGGTAGATTTACTGATAGTAAGTGAAAGATAAAACTGTTATATATACAGTCGAGATATGGCGAGGCTGCCGTTATAATTGCTGACGAATGTTGCATGGTGCTCGTCTTGGCTGACAAGCCATTAGAATATGTGAGATTTGTGAGATGTTCGTCTTGGCTGACAAGCCATTAGAATATGGGAGATTTGTGAGATATATAGAAATTGTTTACAACTGTGCTATATATATCATAAAAGTATTGATAGCGCATGGCTGCAACTTAAACTGTTGACAAGAATACATGGCGGTTGTATTGGTTAACAAGTAAATAGAAGATACAAGATTAGAGATTTGTTTAGAAATATTGTTGTTTATTTCATTGATTGTTATATCAATTAGATATATAATTTTCTCCTTCTTTTTATACATATATTTTTTCAGTGCTTCTCAGATGAGATTGATGAATTACCTCAAGTGTTGTCCGAGAAGGTGCCCTTGATCCCGGAACTACTGGCTTCTGCCCGAGCGACTTCCACGACAAAATCTTACTTAAACGCATTTCAGAGATGGAGACTTTGGGCATCAAGTAATTCCGTAGGAGAAGAGGACATCTTGCCGGCAAAAGCTTTTGTGTTTTCATTATATTTGTGTTCTATTGTGCAAAGTGCTAATTCACCAAGTCCAGTTTTAAAAGCATTTTATAGTGCTAAATATATACATGAATTATATGGTTTAAAGTCACCAACAGATTCAACTATGGTTAAAAATGTACTGGAAGCAGCGAAGAGGAAATTGTCTAATTCTATTGTGAGAAAAGAACCAGTAACAATTAAGATGCTGCATGATATGTATAAACGTTTATTTCAGTTTGGTAATCTTAAGAATCAGAGAACTATTATAGCATGTCTTATTGCATATGCAGGATTTTTAAGAAGTGCAGAGTTATTGAATATTAAAAAATCTGACATTGTGATTGACAGTTCACATCTAAGTATTTTTATAGAATCTAGCAAAACTGATCAATATAGAGATGGGGCTTGGGTTGTAATAGCCAGGACAGGCACAGAATTATGTCCAGTTGTTAATTTAGAAAAATATTTATCATGGATTAAGATTCATGGAGATGTTGATCATTTTATTTTTTGCAGAGTTGTATTTAAGGACAACTCGTATTATTTAAGAAATTTTGATTCACATATATCGTATACAACACTGAGAGAATTATTTATAGAAGCTTTTTCGCCTCATGTTGAGGATATTAAGAAATATGGTTTTCACTCTCTGCGTTCTGGTGGGGCAACTTCTGCAGCCAATAATGGAGTTAAAGATAGAATGTTCAAAAGACATGGTAGATGGAGAAGTGAGAATGCCAAAGATGGTTACATTAAGGACTCTATTAATGAAAGGCTTCTTGTATCAAAATCCTTGGGTCTTTAATATAATTTGGTATGACAGATAATTAGATGTTAAATGATCTGGTTTGTTAAATGATCTGGTTTAAGTGTACAAATCAGAGATTATCCCGTTCTTTATATTCAGCAGTGTCCAAACGCTTGCTCGCAATTTATTAAATAATAAATGGATTAAGTAATATGGTTTTTGGTATTTACTTGTAGAGATGGGTAGGTCAGGGGAAATGAATTTCTCAACGGTTGAATGCAATGAATTAGTTGAGAAATACTTTCCCCTGATTGGTCAGTCTCTACTTGTTTTGTTGGTCATGTGACCAGTGGTCAGTTAGGTGACCACGTTAGAATAATTGGCATTCAGCGATGGGCATTACGTGTGTGCAGTAGGACAGACATTAATTTTTTAATTTTATTTTTTAATTGGTACAATTTTGCCAGATAATGCAGAATGGTTATAATTATTATTTTAATACTTGTCATTGAGTACACAGTATTATATTTCAATTCAGGAGGAAAATGTTTCTTCGGATAATGTTGAATGGAATGTTTGTCAGGGTGTTTAAGGAGGATATGTATGATATGTATGATATGTATGATATGTATGATATGTATGATATGATATGTAACAATTGTGCACGCAGCAGTGTCCAAACGCTTGCTCGCAATTTATTAAATAATAAATGGATTAAGTAATATGGTTTTTGGTATTTACTTGTAGAGATGGGTAGGTCAGGGGAAAATAATTTGTGATCAAACCATTTTGAACTTGATAATGACAACTAATTCATATCTTGTTGCCTCTTATCACCTGCTAGTTATATTCCAGTTGTTAAATATTTTGCTGTGTGAGTTCAAAATCTAGGTAACTCTTGACAGTTATATTGATCATAATAAATGCTTCTGTTAATTTGAATATATTGTTATTGTGTTACATTGTTTAGTAAATATCTGTATATTGTGGAAGTTTGCAGTCACTTCCACAGAAAGGAATTGTATCTTACAATTCACTTATATCAAGCGTAACTGTAATTCGTAAATAAAGGAAAACAATTTCTCTCAAAATGTCATCGATAAATATATTTAGTGGATCATCCCCAATACTCCCTGACCTCGAACCCCTGGATTTTGCTTACGTTGCGGCTCTGAAGTCTCATTTGCGAAGGAGAAAGTTTGAAAATTGCAATGAGATCAAGTATACAATTTAGAAGTTTAACAGAAGTCTAAATAAGGACTGGTTTAAATCTGTGTTTGCGAGTTGGGTGCAGTGCCATAAAAATGCGTACAATATGGCAGCGAATATTTCGAGAAAGTGTAAATGTCAGACACATCAAATCACAAAACAATGTTATGACAATAATATGCGTGTCGCATGTATGTATGTCCTGTTATACATTTTAATGTCATTTCAACAATTTGTGAGGCAGTTCAATATTATTTTGTATATGTATTGAGAAGATGCTGATAATACACCAATGAACATTTTGAGAACTTTTGTTGATGTTTTGTTGTTTTACAGCCATTGTCTACAATTTAATGGGACAGCCCTCGTATATGTATATTTTCTATTTCAGTGCTCTTTTTTATCTAAGGATTTCATAAAAATACAGGTTTATTACCTTAAATTGTCATAAAGGACACATACCACTCCTGGGTTTCAAACATACCACCTCCAGATTGCTACCGGAGTTTTTTGTTTTCATCCCGTTTTACACAGTTTTTCAGTCATATAAGTAAAGTGTTTATTTATTATAGTGTCACCCCTATTTAAAGGGCCAGCCATTTCTGACTTATGACCTATTTTCTGAACACATTTACTTCCCAATTCCTATCCTTTAAGGCCAGGCACCAGGCAGGTAGGCACACAGTTACCATTATTTAACATGCTGGCGGCTCACCTACTGGCCATATCAGAACGGACCCCTACCGGGATTCAACCCTTCGACCTTCCGTTCCCGAAGTGGATGCCTTAACCACTCGGCCACGGTCATATATCAACCAGTACTAACTTGTTCTTCTGCAGGCAACTGACAAATTCTCCACATGCGGAGGACAAGACCGTAGTCAATATCATGGAAGAACATAACCTGTCCAACCCGAAAATCCAACCCGAATTGATACTTGATCAATATTTATTATAGCATTAATAATTTTAACTGGAAGGTTAGACAGTGTCTGCAATTATCAATTCCAATGAAAATAATTTGAGTTTTTATTAAAATGACTAAAATAAAGGATTAGTAAATGATGAACAGGGATTCCGTCAATAAAGTACCATTTTAAAGACATATGCTCTGTTTTAAACTGAACAGAAAGATAAATAAACTTACATTTTGTACCTGATCAGCCTTGACATTATTGATCGGCTGTTTCATCTTCTTCCTCTTCTTAATACGATATATTATCACAGCTACCACTGCTGGTACTACTACCAAGGCTAAAATGACTAGAATGACTAGAATGACAATGATCAAGGTTGTTATCACAGCATCATTCCCAGTTACAGGGGTAGTGACTGGCCCATCATCTGAAAGTAATCATAATTGACAGATTATCATACATGTTATTCTTACTTTCCACTCTCTCTCTCCTATCTAACAACAACACTTCCCCTTTCCAGTCTCACCAATTTCAGCACATCCCCTTTCCCTCTCTCCAAACCTCCACACATCCCCTTTCCCTCTCCCCCAACCTCCACACTTCCAATGACCAGTAGAGTCCCGTCTTATTTCATATCATCTAACAGTAGATCATTCAAACTGAGATAGGTCAAGAACATGATTTGCGGTCCCTAGCTATCAATTCATTCATTTTTCACCAAAAATATACAGAACAAAACACTTTTGATTGATCAGTTGATATTCTTTTTACATTTTATGTACTTACGTGACAAACAAATCACTTAATATATCTATTAAATATTAAATGAACACCAAAAGGGAAATGTTAATTGTACATCAATTGAATTGCAAAGCAAATAAAATTGTAAAACAACAATTTATCGTGTTTTTTTTATAAATATCTTAAATAATTCTGTGATGTATATAAAGAACAAGAAATGGGCAATGCCCACAAACCAGGTTTTAGTAGTAGTTATTTGTAACCAAGACTCAATTTGTATAATGAATACATGATGATCATCAATGCTGCAAAGGTGCCATAGGCGATACATGTATATACACACTCACACTTAGATATATTATAAATATATGCAACAACTATACATTATAATTTATGCAATCTTTTAAGAGGACCACTAGACAATGCTACACACCAAATATCAAAGCTCTAGACCTTATGGTTTGGGACAAGAAGATTTTCAAAGTTTATGATTTATGCAACTTTGAAAGAGGCCTACACAGGGATCATTCCTGTGAAGTTTGGACAAAATCCATTCAGTAGTATAGGAGGAGATATTGTTTAAAGAAAAGGTTGATGCACAATGCACGACGACAGATGAGCACTTTAAAGGCATATTACAATAGGCAGACAAATTGGCGAAAATGGTCGTTGTTCAGGGCACACCTGGACTTTTGGGAAGTGAAAACTCTGGTCGCGGACAGCAGGTTGCCGCTTATTCAGGGGTCATTTTAGAGTAATTTTCGTCGGGGAAATAGAAATGGTCGTTGTTGACAGGAGGTCGCTACACGCAGGTGGTCGTTTGCACAGGTTTGACTGTATTGTCAAAATTTTCAACTGAGATTTGACATAAATGTTTTATTATTCATAGAATGCGTTCCAAGTAAGACAGCCGTCGTGCAACTTTTCTATTGAAAAAAGTCCTTAATCTGAACTACAGTAAACCCTCACTTTCAGACCACTTCAATATTAAGCCCACCTCTTTAATAATATTGTAACTATTTTCATGGACCAATTTTCAAGTTTCCTTCCATATTTTAATGCAATTATCAGACCACCTCATTATAATAAGACCAGGTCCCAATTCCCCAAAGCCTTTCAAATAAAAATCTCAACTAAATATTGAGATTTTGCTCAAATCAGAGCCTGAGTTTGAAACAGGTCTCATTTTGCATCTCTTAAACATTTTATGAGACAAAACTCATCTAATTTTCGTGTTTAAATACCAATTTTGAATCCAGTCTCAGATGAGGAATTTTTTAACGATTTGAGACAATCTATGAGCTGAGATTTAGCTCAGATTGAAAAACTTCGGGTGATCGGGGACTGTTTCCTTCTATAATCAAGGTTTCAGTGTACTTACTTTTCGACGGCCGTTGTCCATGAGGGTTCTCAAACTTTTCACACGCATCCAGACAATTGGACCTATCTTGTCGATAGGTCCCAGGCAGACATGGCAACTTGTACAGGACAACAGTATTCCTACCACCAATAAGTATATTCCATTTGTAACCTGAAAAAATTGAGTTTTGCTTGCAAAAACAACAAATAACTATATGAATTATTGATATAATTATTTGACAATCCTGGATATGCATATTCTTTTACAATGAGATACTGTTAAAATCATCATTTTCAGTAATTGCATCACTCAGAGTGTGTATTCCTGGCGATATGAATAAAATACTGAGCACACACAGCAGTCGGAGCTTTTTACATATAAAACATTCATTTGCACACATTGAATAACAAAAGCGCATACCATCGCAAAATACGCCTGTTAAAAAATATTTTGTCACAAGAGTTTAAAATAAAGCAACTCATCTCCTATGACTCCATCTTTAGTGACATAGGTTTGAACCTGACTTGATCCATTTGCATCAAATCAAATACATTTGGGAAAAATATTCCAACGACCAATTAAAGGGCAATGACTCTGGAGTGACAAGTGCCATATGGCAGATTATCGAACCAAGATATTATGCCGATAGACATTATCACTAAGTCTGGTGAAGATTGGACAAAGAAAACTACAGCTATTGATTGGAAAAGAGCAATTTTAGGTAATTTCTCAAATTAAAGGGCAATAACTGTACAGTGACAAGTGCATATGGCTGGTTAGCGAAATTGTCCAAGATATTATGCTGATAGACATTATGACCAAGTCTGGTGAAGATTGGACAAAGAATTCTTAAGTAAATGATCAGAAAATACCAATTTTTGGTAAGTTCTCTAATTAAAGGGCAATAACTCTAGGGTGACAAGTGCGATATAGCTGGTTATCGAACTTGTCCAAGATATTATGCCGATACACATTATCACCAAGTCTGGCGAAGATTGGACAATGAATACTTAAGATATTGATCGGACAAGACAGATTTTAGGTAATTTCTCTAATTAAAGGGCAATAACTCTAGAGTTACAAGTGCGATATAGCTGGTTATCGAACTTGTCCAAGATATAATGCCGATACACATTATCACCAAGTCTGGTGAAGATTGGACATTGAGTACTTAATTATTGATCGGACAAGACATATTTTAGGTAATTTCTCTAACTAAAGGGCAATAACTCTAGGGTGACAAGTGCGATATAGCTGGTTATCGAACTTGTCCAAGATATTATGCCGATACACATTATCACCAAGTCTGGCGAAGATTGGACAATGAATACTTAAGATATTGATCGGACAAGACAAATTTTAGGTAATTTCTCTAATCAAAGGGCAATAACTCTGGAGTGACAAGTGCGATATAGCTGGTTATCGAACAACTTGTCCAAGATATTATGCCGATACACATTATCACCAAGTCTGGTGAAGATTGGACAAAGAATACTTAAGTAATTGATCGGACAACATGCTGGACGCTGCCCGTCCGCTGCAGGTGAAACTACAATACGTCCCGTTCTTTCTTCGAACGGGTGTATAAAAAACAGTTCTCAGTTAAATGTTCACATGCCTCCCAGTCTCACAAGGGCTGAATGAAACCTGTAGAGAATGGGCTGGCTGACTACTTCTGGTGACAGTCCGTTCCAGAGAACCATGGCTTTTACTATTATGCTAGCAATTAATTAATACTCTAAATGAGTGTTTTCTATCATCAAATTCACTGACTACAAGGTGCATGGTATGTACATGTAGTAGGACCAGCATATCTTAAATGCTGATGTGAGTTTTAAGGCCAGCCATATCCCCCATAAATGGTTCTATATCAAAATGGACAGTCTGTTGCATTCAACTAGCTGAGAAAAGTGTCCAAAATCACAGCTTTATCTTACATGCAATGATTAGTACAAATAATAAGAGTATAATTATTATACTCTTATTATTTGTACTAAATTGCTCTCACTAGGGGGCGACTTGAGCGAAGTGGTCGCCTAAAATGGTGAGACTTCGCCCATTCGCTATATCAAAGCGAAATTGACTTCGCCGACAATTTTGGCGAAGTTACAGAAGCTGTCAATCATCGAGTGGTAGGCGGAGCGTTCCCGCAGTCAAAACAATACAATTAGCCAGAAAAGTTCGTCTTCAAAACGTAAAATAAACCCACATGATTCGGAATATAAACAAACTTTACATTGAGGGATTTGATCAGTGCGATGTTCATCGCCAGCATAAATAAGTTGAATAACCATAGGACTCGCTCAGAAAGATCTGTAAGAGGGGCACTCGACGCTGTTTCAAACATGAAATTTACCGTTTTCGATCCCTTAGAATCTGTCTTTCTTATTTTGACGCAGTAATATTACTACTTGCGACATTTTTGTGATGGTGTTCAATCAAGATAAACGTTTATAAAACGAAAGTCGGCGATCATCACGGTCGACCTTCTTTAGTAGCCATGAAAGTAACATAGCCATCGTAGCTACGAAAGTTTAATGAGGTGGGCGGAGTTTGGTGTAGGCACGAAGACGCTAAATCAGTATCCATAAACTCAAGTGACCTGCGTTTTATACATAATGCCCAGCATGACTACATATACATGCAGAATACTACAAATATCGATTATAATTTGAATTGTGCAAAAAAACAATCAAATAACCGGGGAAATAAAAAACTTAAATTACGCAATGAAAGTATCATAGCCGTCGTAGATACGAAAGTTTAATGAGGTAGGCGGAGTTTGGTGAAGGCACTAAGACGCTAAATCAGTATAATATGGTAGTAGCCACGAAAGTCACATGTCTGTAATATGGTAGTAGCCACGAAAGTCACATGTCTATAATATGGTAGTAGCCACGAAAGTATCTTGTCTATAATATGGTAGTAGCCACGAAAGTCCCATGTCTATAATATGACAGTAGCCACGAAATTAACATGTACATGTGTATAATATGGTAGTAGCCACGAAAGTCACATGTCTATAATATGGCAGTAGCCACGAAAGTATATTGTCTATAATATGGTAGTAGCCACGAAAGTCACATGTCTATAATATGTCTATAATATGGTAGTAGCCACGAAAGTCACATGTCTATAAGATGGTAGTAGCCACGAAAGTCACATGTCTATAATATGGTAGTAGCCACGAAAGTCACATGTCTATAATATGTCTATAATATGGTAGTAGCCACGAAAGTCACATGTCTATAATATGTCTATAATATGGTAGTAGCCACGAAAGTCACATGTCTATAATATGTCAATAATATGGTAGTAGCCACGAAAGTCACATGTCTATAATATGGTAGTAGCCACGAAAGTCACATGTCTATAATATGTCTATAATATGGTAGTAGCCACGAAAGTCACATGTCTATAATATGTCTATAATATGGTAGTAGCCACGAAAGTCACATGTCTATAATATGGTAGTAGCAACGAAAGTCACATGTCTATAATATGGTAGTGGCCACGAAAGTCACATGTCTATAATATGGTAGTAGCCACGAAAGTCACATGTCTATAATATGGTAGTAGCCACGAAAGTCACATGTCTATAATATGGTAGTAGCCACGAAAGTCACATGTCAATAATATGTCTATAATATGGTAGTAGCCACGAAAGTCACATGCCTATAATATGGTAGTAGCCACGAAAGTATATTGTCTATAATATGGTAGTAGCCACGAAAGTCACATGTATATAATATGGTAGTAGCCACGAAAGTCACATGCCTATAATATGACAGTAGCCACGAAGGTCACATGCCTATAATATGGTAGTAGCCACGAAAGTCACATGTCTATAATATGGTAGTAGCCACGAAAGTCATATGTCTATAATATGGTAGTAGCCACGAAAGTCATATGCCTATAATATGGTAGTAGCCACGAAAGTCACATGCCTATAATATGGTAGTAGCCACGAAAGTATCTTGCCTATAATATGGTAGTAGCCACGAAAGTCACATGTCTATAATATGTCTATAATATGGTAGTAGCCACGAAAGTCACATGTCTATAATATGTCTATAATATGGTAGTAGCCACGAAAGTCACATGTCTATAATATGGTAGTAGCCACGAAAGTCACATGTCTATAATATGTCTATAATATGGTAGTAGCCACGAAAGTCACATGTCTATAATATGGTAGTGGCCACGAAAGTCACATGTCTATAATATGGTAGTAGCCACGAAAGTCACATGTCTATAATATGGTAGTAGCCACGAAAGTCACATGTCTATAATATGTCTATAATATGGTAGTAGCCACGAAAGTCACATGCCTATAATATGGCAGTAGCCACGAAAGTATATTGTCTATAATATGGTAGTAGCCACGAAAGTCACATGTCTATAATATGGTAGTAGCCACGAAAGTCACATGTCTATAATATGGTAGTAGCCACGAAAGTCACATGTATATAATATGGTAGTAGCCACGAAAGTATCTTGTCTATAATATGGTAGTAGCCACGAAAATCCCATGTCTATAATATGACAGTAGCCACGAAATTAACATGTACGATGCCTATAATATGGTAGTAGCCACGAAAGTCACATGTCTATAATATGGCAGTAGCCACGAAAGTATATTGTCTATAATATGGTAGTAGCCACGAAAGTCACATGTCTATAATATGTCTATAATATGGTAGTAGCCACGAAAGTCACATGTCTATAATATGGTAGTAGCCACGAAAGTCACATGTCTATAATATGGTAGTAGCCACGAAAGTCACATGTCTATAATATGTCTATAATATGGTAGTAGCCACGAAAGTCACATGCCTATAATATGGTAGTAGCCACGAAAGTATATTGTCTATAATATGGTAGTAGCCACGAAAGTCACATGTCTATAATATGGTAGTAGCCACGAAAGTCACATGTCTATAATATGGTAGTAGCCACGAAAGTCACATGTATATAATATGGTAGTAGCCACGAAAGTATCTTGTCTATAATATGGTAGTAGCCACGAAAGTCCCATGTCTATAATATGACAGTAGCCACGAAATTAACATGTACGATGCCTATAATATGGTAGTAGCCACGAAAGTCACATGTCTATAATATGGCAGTAGCCACGAAAGTATATTGTCTATAATATGGTAGTAGCCACGAAAGTCACATGTCTATAATATGTCTATAATATGGTAGTAGCCACGAAAGTCACATGTCTATAATATGGTAGTAGCCACGAAAGTCACATGTCTATAATATGGTAGTTGCCACGAAAGTCACATGTCTATAATATGTCTATAATATGGTAGTAGCCACGAAAGTCACATGTCTATAATATGTCTATAATATGGTAGTAGCCACGAAAGTCACATGTCTATAATATGGTAGTAGCCACGAAAGTCACATGTCTATAATATGTCTATAATATGGTAGTAGCCACGAAAGTCACATGTCTATAATATGTCTATAATATGGTAGTAGCCACGAAAGTCACATGTCTATAATATGTCTATAATATGGTAGTAGCCACGAAAGTCACATGTCTATAATATGGTAGTAGCAACGAAAGTCGCATGTCTATAATATGGTAGTAGCCACGAAATTAACATGTACATGTGTATAATATGGTAGTAGCCACGAAAGTCACATGTCTATAATATGGCAGTAGCCACGAAAGTCACATGTCTATAATATGGTAGTAGCAACGAAAGTCACATGTCTATAATATGGTAGTGGCCACGAAAGTCACATGTCTATAATATGGTAGTAGCCACGAAAGTATCTTGTCTATAATATGGTAGTAGCCACGAAAGTCCCATGTCTATAATATGACAGTAGCCACGAAATTAACATGTACATGTGTATAATATGGTAGTAGCCACGAAAGTCACATGTCTATAATATGGCAGTAGCCACGAAAGTATATTGTCTATAATATGGTAGTAGCCACGAAAGTCACATGTCTATAATATGTCTATAATATGGTAGTAGCCACGAAAGTCACATGCCTATAATATGGTAGTAGCCACGAAAGTATATTGTCTATAATATGGTAGTAGCCACGAAAGTCACATGTCTATAATATGGTAGTAGCCACGAAAGTCACATGTCTATAATATGGTAGTAGCCACGAAAGTCACATGTATATAATATGGTAGTAGCCACGAAAGTATCTTGTCTATAATATGGTAGTAGCCACGAAAGTCCCATGTCTATAATATGACAGTAGCCACGAAATTAACATGTACGATGCCTATAATATGGTAGTAGCCACGAAAGTCACATGTCTATAATATGGCAGTAGCCACGAAAGTATATTGTCTATAATATGGTAGTAGCAACGAAAGTCACATGTCTATAATATGTCTATTATATGGTAGTAGCCACGAAAGTCACATGTCTATAATATGGTAGTAGCCACGAAAGTCACATGTCTATAATATGGTAGTAGCCACGAAAGTCACATGTCTATAATATGTCTATAATATGGTAGTAGCCACGAAAGTCACATGTCTATAATATGTCTATAATATGGTAGTAGCCACGAAAGTCACATGTCTATAATATGGTAGTAGCCACGAAAGTCACATGTCTATAATATGTCTATAATATGGTAGTAGCCACGAAAGTCACATGTCTATAATATGTCTATAATATGGTAGTAGCCACGAAAGTCACATGTCTATAATATGGTAGTAGCAACGAAAGTCACATGTCTATAATATGGTAGTAGCCACGAAAGTCACATGTCTATAATATGGTAGTAGCCACGAAAGTACGATGCCTATGATATGGTAGTAGCCACGAAAGTCACATGTCTATAATATGGTAGTAGCCACGAAAGTCACATGTCTATAATATGGTAGTAGCCACGAAAGTCACATGTCTATAATATGGTAGTAGCCACGAAAGTCACATGTCTATAATATGGTAGTAGCCACGAAAGTCACATACAACCAAGCAAGAGTATAAATTGATCGTCGAAATTGATTTGGAACATACAAATCATACTGTTGGTGACGTGAGTACTTGACACATAGGAATGCATGTATGTTTTTACATCTTTATGATATAGAGCGGTGCACGCTTATAACTAATTTCTGGGACCAAGAGATTTACTTCGTTATATCCAAACATTGTTATGTCCATCCAACGAAATTTCGTTATAATTGTATGGATATAACAAATTTCATTATAGCATCCATTAGTGTTGACTTGTTGCTTGTTTACACCTGAACTAGATGTGTGTGTGTAGTGATATAGAACCCGCATTAAACTAAATGTTTATTAATTGATTAAATAAATAATAAAATTGTTGTTGTTGCATTAACATGTTAAGTATATTGAAACAGTGATACTAAACAGACAAAACAATTTATGTTCACTTGTCCAATTCACATTAACAAACAATGAGTTAGTGGATTAATGTGTTGTGTCTGGCGCGATAAATTAACGCATTCGTTCACACCTGTTTTCACACCCAAAACAATCGAAATTGTTTATGCAGTCCTACAGTTAATACCAGCTTTCTGGATCTCCCCAGTTTTCAAAGCCTCTCTTCACAGCTTAGTGTTTATTATGCTTGTAATTGATATCACTTATTTCTATCAGCAGGGTCCATTAATCTCTCTGCGCTGGTCAGTCTTGTGGTCAGAACATAGGGATCAAGTTACAAGTTTACAAGTTTATTTTACTAAGCTCAGTTCATGTATACATGGAAGCATGAGTATGAAAATATTACAGTAGTAATATATACAACATGGCATATTATATAATATCAGTGAGATTACAAGAGCAACAGAGAAAATAGTCAATATAAATAGACACAACTTTATGATGTTACAGAGTTGTGTATATGTTACTATAGTTTATAAAATCAGAAGACACACATTTTCATAAGACAGGATAAATGTTATATATGCAATAAACAGTGACAAAATAGATCAGATTACACCTCCCATATGATAGAGAAAAGAATGTTCTGCTCATTTTAAAGACATGATAACTATTTAAGTTTACAAAATTCATTGAAATAAAAATACATGTACTACCAAAATCATACTTTTAAAGGAAGAAACAAAACACTGAAGTACATTAAGAAAATATTTAATTAGTATCGTTTCATCTGCACACATATTTCAAATAGGAATTAGCCTCATACATTGGATTATAATTTAATGCTAATTTAACTATTCATTAAAATAATACAAGCTGTCTTCTAATGTAACTATCCAAGTATAAATATTTATACAACTGTACACATGTATATATGAACGAACGAACGAATATACGAACAAACGAAAAAAAGAAGATTTTGTAACAGCAATATAAATATATTTTACTGATTTTCATAGGAAGCTTAAGTTGTCCGAGAATATCGGTCAATTTAGTAACAAATAAACATACAGACTGATAGCTCCACAATTTAAAATTATTAATCACATGTATGTGTTTGTGTGATTCTAAGGTTTGACTTACAACTGAACAATTGCTGATGTTGGTTAGCTTTAGAAACAGACCTGTCCATGACAAACTTCAACTCAACCGTTAGTAGCCCGATTCAGCATCCGGGGCGTCGGGCTAGTGGATTTCAAGAACACTGATACGCTACACACACTGAATGCTAGCTTTCCATCTATTTCTTTTCTATTTTGTCTTTTCCTTTTAACCAGCTGAATAAATTGCTGCTTTTTATATAAGTTCGTGTTGTTTTCTGTTCAGTCTTATGTATTCCTTAACAAATTGTGTTAATAATACCCACTGTCCCCCATCATCATCCCTTTTAGCATAGCCAATATTGAATATTGCCATTGTCTCTTCATTTTAACATTCCACTATATGATGTCCTGATACCCAATTCATATTTATTCTTCAAGTAAGCAATAAACTACCAAGAGAAAAATATTTTCACACATCCCTAGTCTATAAACTATGGAAAGTGTGCATGTATCTTAAGCAACAACTAAACATGCACCATATGACCCAAATCTCAAGTCCAGCACAGGTTAATGCCATATTATAGACATGTGACTTTCGTGGCTACTACCATATTATAGGCATGTGACTTTCGTGGCTACTACCATATTATAGGCATCGTACTTTCGTGGCTACTACCATATTTAGGCATCGTACTTTCGTGGCTACTACCATATTATAGGCATCGTACTTTCGTGGCTACTACCATATTATAGGCATGTGACTTTCGTGGCTACTACCATATTATAGGCATCGTACTTTCGTGGCTACTACCATATTTAGGCATCGTACTTTCGTGGCTACTACCATATTATAGGCATCGTACTTTCGTGGCTACTACCATATTATAGGCATCGTACTTTCGTGGCTACTACCATATTATAGGCATCGTACTTTCGTGGCTACTACCATATTATAGGCATCGTACTTTCGTGGCTACTACCATATTATAGGCATCGTACTTTCGTGGCTACTACCATATTATAGGCATCGTACTTTCGTGGCTACTACCATATTATAGGCATCGTACTTTCGAGGCTACTACCATATTATAGACATGTGACTTTCGTGGCTACTACCATATTATAGACAATATACTTTCGTGGCTACTACCATATTATAGGCATGTGACTTTCGTGGCTACTACCATATTATAGACATATTATAGACATGTGACTTTCGTGGCTACTACCATATTATAGACAATATACTTTCGTGGCTACTGCCATATTATAGACATGTGACTTTCGTGGCTACTACCATATTATACACATGTACATGTTAATTTCGTGGCTACTGTCATATTATAGACATGGGACTTTCGTGGCTACTACCATATTATAGACAAGATACTTTCGTGGCTACTACCATATTATAGACATGTGACTTTCGTGGCTACTACCATATTATAGACAATATACTTTCGTGGCTACTACCATATTATAGGCATCGTACTTTCGTGGCTACTACCATATTTAGGCATCGTACTTTCGTGGCTACTACCATATTATAGGCATCGTACTTTCGTGGCTACTACCATATTATAGGCATGTGACTTTCGTGGCTACTACCATATTATAGGCATCGTACTTTCGTGGCTACTACCATATTTAGGCATCGTACTTTCGTGGCTACTACCATATTATAGGCATCGTACTTTCGTGGCTACTACCATATTATAGGCATCGTACTTTCGTGGCTACTACCATATTATAGGCATCGTACTTTCGTGGCTACTACCATATTATAGGCATCGTACTTTCGTGGCTACTACCATATTATAGGCATCGTACTTTCGTGGCTACTACCATATTATAGGCATCGTACTTTCGTGGCTACTACCATATTATAGGCATCGTACTTTCGTGGCTACTACCATATTATAGGCATCGTACTTTCGTGGCTACTACCATATTATAGGCATCGTACTTTCGAGGCTACTACCATATTATAGACATGTGACTTTCGTGGCTACTACCATATTATAGACAATATACTTTCGTGGCTACTACCATATTATAGGCATGTGACTTTCGTGGCTACTACCATATTATAGACATATTATAGACATGTGACTTTCGTGGCTACTACCATATTATAGACAATATACTTTCGTGGCTACTGCCATATTATAGACATGTGACTTTCGTGGCTACTACCATATTATACACATGTACATGTTAATTTCGTGGCTACTGTCATATTATAGACATGGGACTTTCGTGGCTACTACCATATTATAGACAAGATACTTTCGTGGCTACTACCATATTATAGACATGTGACTTTCGTGGCCACTACCATATTATAGACATGTGACTTTCGTTGCTACTACCATATTATAGACATGTGACTTTCGTGGCTACTGCCATATTATAGACATGTGACTTTCGTGGCTACTACCATATTATACACATGTACATGTTAATTTCGTGGCTACTACCATATTATAGACATGTGACTTTCGTTGCTACTACCATATTATAGACATGTGACTTTCGTGGCTACTACCATATTATAGACATATTATAGACATGTGACTTTCGTGGCTACTACCATATTATAGACATATTATAGACATGTGACTTTCGTGGCTACTACCATATTATAGACATATTATAGACATGTGACTTTCGTGGCTACTACCATATTATAGACATGTGACTTTCGTGGCTACTACCATATTATAGACATGTGACTTTCGTGGCTACTACCATATTATAGACATATTATAGACATGTGACTTTCGTGGCTACTACCATATTATAGACATATTATAGACATGTGACTTTCGTGGCTACTACCATATTATAGACATGTGACTTTCGTGGCTACTACCATATTATAGACATGTGACTTTCGTGGCTACTACCATATTATAGACATATTATAGACATGTGACTTTCGTGGCTACTACCATATTATAGACAATATACTTTCGTGGCTACTGCCATATTATAGACATGTGACTTTCGTGGCTACTACCATATTATAGGCATCGTACATGTTAATTTCGTGGCTACTGTCATATTATAGACATGGGACTTTCGTGGCTACTACCATATTATAGACAAGATACTTTCGTGGCTACTACCATATTATATACATGTGACTTTCGTGGCTACTACCATATTATAGACATGTGACTTTCGTGGCTACTACCATATTATAGACATGTGACTTTCGTGGCTACTACCATATTATAGACAATATACTTTCGTGGCTACTGCCATATTATAGGCATGTGACTTTCGTGGCTACTACCATATTATAGACATATTATAGACATGTGACTTTCGTGGCTACTACCATATTATAGACATGTGACTTTCGTGGCTACTACCATATTATAGACATGTGACTTTCGTGGCCACTACCATATTATAGACATGTGACTTTCGTGGCTACTACCATATTATAGACATGTGACTTTCGTGGCTACTACCATATTATAGACATGTGACTTTCGTGGCCACTACCATATTATAGACATGTGACTTTCGTGGCTACTACCATATTATAGACATGTGACTTTCGTGGCTACTACCATATTATAGGCATGTGACTTTCGTGGCTACTACCATATTATAGGCATGTGACTTTCGTGGCTACTACCATATTATAGGCATGTGACTTTCGTGGCTACTACCATATTATAGACATATTATAGACATGTGACTTTCGTGGCTACTACCATATTATAGACATATTATAGACATGTGACTTTCGTGGCTACTACCATATTATAGACATGTGACTTTCGTGGCTACTGCCATATTATAGGCATGTGACTTTCGTGGCTACTACCATATTATAGGCATCGTACTTTCGTGGCTACTACCATATTACAGGCATCGTACTTTCGTGGCTACTGCCATATTATATACATGTGACTTTCGTGGCTACTACCATATTATAGGCATCGTACTTTCGTGGCTACTACCATATTTAGGCACCGTACTTTCGTGGCTACTACCATATTATAGGCATCGTACTTTCGTGGCTACTACCATATTATAGGCATCGTACTTTCGTGGCTACTACCATATTATAGGCATCGTACTTTCGTGGCTACTACCATATTATAGGCATCGTACTTTCGTGGCTACTACCATATTATAGGCATCGTACTTTCGTGGCTACTACCATATTATAGGCATCGTACTTTCGAGGCTACTACCATATTATAGACATGTGACTTTCGTGGCTACTACCATATTATAGACAATATACTTTCGTGGCTACTACCATATTATAGGCATGTGACTTTCGTGGCTACTACCATATTATAGACATATTATAGACATGTGACTTTCGTGGCTACTACCATATTATAGACAATATACTTTCGTGGCTACTGCCATATTATAGACATGTGACTTTCGTGGCTACTACCATATTATACACATGTACATGTTAATTTCGTGGCTACTGTCATATTATAGACATGGGACTTTCGTGGCTACTACCATATTATAGACAAGATACTTTCGTGGCTACTACCATATTATAGACATGTGACTTTCGTGGCTACTACCATATTATAGACAATATACTTTCGTGGCTACTACCATATTATAGGCATCGTACTTTCGTGGCTACTACCATATTTAGGCATCGTACTTTCGTGGCTACTACCATATTATAGGCATCGTACTTTCGTGGCTACTACCATATTATAGGCATGTGACTTTCGTGGCTACTACCATATTATAGGCATCGTACTTTCGTGGCTACTACCATATTTAGGCATCGTACTTTCGTGGCTACTACCATATTATAGGCATCGTACTTTCGTGGCTACTACCATATTATAGGCATCGTACTTTCGTGGCTACTACCATATTATAGGCATCGTACTTTCGTGGCTACTACCATATTATAGGCATCGTACTTTCGTGGCTACTACCATATTATAGGCATCGTACTTTCGTGGCTACTACCATATTATAGGCATCGTACTTTCGTGGCTACTACCATATTATAGGCATCGTACTTTCGTGGCTACTACCATATTATAGGCATCGTACTTTCGTGGCTACTACCATATTATAGGCATCGTACTTTCGAGGCTACTACCATATTATAGACATGTGACTTTCGTGGCTACTACCATATTATAGACAATATACTTTCGTGGCTACTACCATATTATAGGCATGTGACTTTCGTGGCTACTACCATATTATAGACATATTATAGACATGTGACTTTCGTGGCTACTACCATATTATAGACAATATACTTTCGTGGCTACTGCCATATTATAGACATGTGACTTTCGTGGCTACTACCATATTATACACATGTACATGTTAATTTCGTGGCTACTGTCATATTATAGACATGGGACTTTCGTGGCTACTACCATATTATAGACAAGATACTTTCGTGGCTACTACCATATTATAGACATGTGACTTTCGTGGCCACTACCATATTATAGACATGTGACTTTCGTTGCTACTACCATATTATAGACATGTGACTTTCGTGGCTACTGCCATATTATAGACATGTGACTTTCGTGGCTACTACCATATTATACACATGTACATGTTAATTTCGTGGCTACTACCATATTATAGACATGTGACTTTCGTTGCTACTACCATATTATAGACATGTGACTTTCGTGGCTACTACCATATTATAGACATATTATAGACATGTGACTTTCGTGGCTACTACCATATTATAGACATATTATAGACATGTGACTTTCGTGGCTACTACCATATTATAGACATATTATAGACATGTGACTTTCGTGGCTACTACCATATTATAGACATGTGACTTTCGTGGCTACTACCATATTATAGACATGTGACTTTCGTGGCTACTACCATATTATAGACATATTATAGACATGTGACTTTCGTGGCTACTACCATATTATAGACATATTATAGACATGTGACTTTCGTGGCTACTACCATATTATAGACATGTGACTTTCGTGGCTACTACCATATTATAGACATGTGACTTTCGTGGCTACTACCATATTATAGACATATTATAGACATGTGACTTTCGTGGCTACTACCATATTATAGACAATATACTTTCGTGGCTACTGCCATATTATAGACATGTGACTTTCGTGGCTACTACCATATTATAGGCATCGTACATGTTAATTTCGTGGCTACTGTCATATTATAGACATGGGACTTTCGTGGCTACTACCATATTATAGACAAGATACTTTCGTGGCTACTACCATATTATATACATGTGACTTTCGTGGCTACTACCATATTATAGACATGTGACTTTCGTGGCTACTACCATATTATAGACATGTGACTTTCGTGGCTACTACCATATTATAGACAATATACTTTCGTGGCTACTGCCATATTATAGGCATGTGACTTTCGTGGCTACTACCATATTATAGACATATTATAGACATGTGACTTTCGTGGCTACTACCATATTATAGACATGTGACTTTCGTGGCTACTACCATATTATAGACATGTGACTTTCGTGGCCACTACCATATTATAGACATGTGACTTTCGTGGCTACTACCATATTATAGACATGTGACTTTCGTGGCTACTACCATATTATAGGCATGTGACTTTCGTGGCTACTACCATATTATAGGCATGTGACTTTCGTGGCTACTACCATATTATAGGCATGTGACTTTCGTGGCTACTACCATATTATAGACATATTATAGACATGTGACTTTCGTGGCTACTACCATATTATAGACATATTATAGACATGTGACTTTCGTGGCTACTACCATATTATAGACATGTGACTTTCGTGGCTACTGCCATATTATAGGCATGTGACTTTCGTGGCTACTACCATATTATAGGCATCGTACTTTCGTGGCTACTACCATATTACAGGCATCGTACTTTCGTGGCTACTGCCATATTATATACATGTGACTTTCGTGGCTACTACCATATTATAGGCATCGTACTTTCGTGGCTACTACCATATTTAGGCACCGTACTTTCGTGGCTACTACCATATTATAGGCATCGTACTTTCGTGGCTACTACCATATTATAGGCATCGTACTTTCGTGGCTACTACCATATTATAGGCATCGTACTTTCGTGGCTACTACCATATTATAGGCATCGTACTTTCGTGGCTACTACCATATTATAGGCATCGTACTTTCGTGGCTACTACCATATTATAGGCATCGTACTTTCGTGGCTACTACCATATTATAGGCATCGTACTTTCGTGGCTACTACCATATTATAGACATGTGACTTTCGTGGCTACTACCATATTATAGACATGTGACTTTCGTGGCTACTGCCATATTATAGGCATGTGACTTTCGTGGCTACTACCATATTATAGGCATCGTACTTTCGTGGCTACTACCATATTACAGGCATCGTACTTTCGTGGCTACTGCCATATTATATACATGTGACTTTCGTGGCTACTACCATATTATAGGCATCGTACTTTCGTGGCTACTACCATATTTAGGCACCGTACTTTCGTGGCTACTACCATATTATAGGCATCGTACTTTCGTGGCTACTACCATATTATAGGCATCGTACTTTCGTGGCTACTACCATATTATAGGCATCGTACTTTCGTGGCTACTACCATATTATAGGCATCGTACTTTCGTGGCTACTACCATATTATAGGCATCGTACTTTCGTGGCTACTACCATATTATAGGCATCGTACTTTCGTGGCTACTACCATATTATAGGCATCGTACTTTCGTGGCTACTACCATATTATAGACATGTGACTTTCGTGGCTACTACCATATTATAGACATGTGACTTTCGTGGCTACTGCCATATTATAGGCATGTGACTTTCGTGGCTACTACCATATTATAGACATCTGACTTTCGTGGCTACTACCATATTATAGGCATCGTACTTTCGTGGCTACTACCATATTACAGGCATCGTACTTTCGTGGCTACTGCCATATTATATACATGTGACTTTCGTGGCTACTACCATATTTTAGGCATCGTACTTTCGTGGCTACTGCCATATTATATACATGTGACTTTCGTGGCTACTACCATATTATAGGCATCGTACTTTCGTGGCTACTACCATATTATAGGCATCGTACTTTCGTGGCTACTACCATATTATAGGCATCGTACTTTCGTGGCTACTACCATATTATAGGCATCGTACTTTCGTGGCTACTACCATATTATAGGCATCGTACTTTCGTGGCTACTACCATATTATAGGCATCGTACTTTCGTGGCTACTACCATATTATAGACATGTGACTTTCGTGGCTACTACCATATTATAGACATGTGACTTTCGTGGCTACTGCCATATTATAGGCATGTGACTTTCGTGGCTACTACCATATTATAGACATCTGACTTTCGTGGCTACTACCATATTATAGGCATCGTACTTTCGTGGCTACTACCATATTACAGGCATCGTACTTTCGTGGCTACTGCCATATTATATACATGTGACTTTCGTGGCTACTACCATATTTTAGGCATCGTACTTTCGTGGCTACTGCCATATTATATACATGTGACTTTCGTGGCTACTACCATATTATAGGCATCGTACTTTCGTGGCTACTACCATATTATAGGCATCGTACTTTCGTGGCTACTACCATATTATAGGCATCGTACTTTCGTGGCTACTACCATATTATAGGCATCGTACTTTCGTGGCTACTACCATATTATAGACATGTGACTTTCGTGGCTACTGCCATATTCTAGGCATGTGACTTTCGTGGCTACTACCATATTATAGACATGTGACTTTCGTGGCTACTACCATATTATAGACATGTGACTTTCGTGGCTACTACCATATTATAGACATGTGACTTTCGTGGCTACTACCATATTATAGGCATGTGTCTTTCGTGACTACTACCATATTATAGACATGTGACTTTCGTGGCTACTACCATATTATAGACATGTGACTTTCGTGGCTACTACCATATTATAGGCATGTGACTTTCGTGGCTACTACCATATTATAGGCATGTGACTTTCGTGGCTACTACCATATTATAGGCATGTGACTTTCGTGGCTACTACCATATTATAGGCATGTGACTTTCGTGGCTACTACCATATTATAGGCATGTGACTTTCGTGGCTACTACCATATTATAGACATATTATAGACATGTGACTTTCGTGGCTACTACCATATTATAGACATATTATAGACATGTGACTTTCGTGGCTACTACCATATTATAGACATGTGACTTTCGTGGCTACTGCCATATTATAGGCATGTGACTTTCGTGGCTACTACCATATTATAGGCATCGTACTTTCGTGGCTACTACCATATTACAGGCATCGTACTTTCGTGGCTACTGCCATATTATATACATGTGACTTTCGTGGCTACTACCATATTATAGGCATCGTACTTTCGTGGCTACTACCATATTTAGGCATCGTACTTTCGTGGCTACTACCATATTATAGGCATCGTACTTTCGTGGCTACTACCATATTATAGGCATCGTACTTTCGTGGCTACTACCATATTATAGGCATATTAAAGACATGTGACTTTCGTGGCTACTACCATATTATAGACATGTGACTTTCGTGGCTACTGCCATATTCTAGGCATGTGACTTTCGTGGCTACTACCATATTATAGACATGTGACTTTCGTGGCTACTACCATATTATAGACATGTGACTTTCGTGGCTACTACCATATTATAGACATGTGACTTTCGTGACTACTACCATATTATAGACATGTGACTTTCGTGGCTACTACCATATTATAGGCATGTGACTTTCGTGGCTACTACCATATTATAGGCATGTGACTTTCGTGGCTACTACCATATTATAGGCATGTGACTTTCGTGGCTACTACCATATTATAGGCATCGTACTTTCGTGGCTACTACCATATTATTGGCATCGTACTTTCGTGGCTACTACCATATTATAGGCATATTATAGACATGTGACTTTCGTGGCTACTACCATATTATAGACATGTGACTTTCGTGGCTACTGCCATATTCTAGGCATGTGACTTTCGTGGCTACTACCATATTATAGGCATGTGACTTTCGTGGCTACTACCATATTATAGGCATGTGACTTTCGTGGCTACTACCATATTATAGACATGTGACTTTCGTGGCTACTACCATATTATAGGCATGTGACTTTCGCGGCTACTGTCATATTATAGGCATGTGACTTTCGTGGCTACTACCATATTATATACATGTGACTTTCGTGGCTACTACCATAGTATAGACAATATACTTTCGTGGCTACTACCATATTATAGGCATGTGACTTTCGTGGCTACTACCATATTATAGACATATTATAGACAAGATACTTTCGTGGCTACTGCCATATTATAGACATCGTACTTTCGTGGCTACTACCATATTATAGACATGTGACTTTCATGGCTACTACTGTATTATAGACATGTGACTTTCGTGGCTACTACCATATTATAGACATATTACTTTCGTCTCTACTGCCATATTATAGATAAGTGATTTTCGTGGCTACTACCATAATAAAATTACAATGTGTCCGTAGCCACGAAAGTACAAGGCGAAGTCAAATGAATATTCATGAGTTGTAATTTTCACAAAATGGCTTTTTTTACGGCACATACTAAAAATTCGAGGGTTCAAATAACACCGCATTTAGATACATAAATCTCTCTAACCATATTTCTGTTTCTGAAACAATAATATCCGTTTAAAATACATCTGGTAAAAAAAAATATCTGGTAATATTCTTATTAAGACGGCACGTTACGGTCTTTAAATTCTTATGAAGCCGTTCTTCCCGGCACGTTGCGGTATGTGCCGTAAAAAGAGCTATTTTGTGAAAATTACAACTAATGAATATTCATTTTAACTCCGCCTTTGTACTTTCGTGGCTACGGACTTTCATAGCTACGAAAGAAGGTTCATCGATCATCACATGTTATATATTAATACACGATGAAATCCGAGAATACCCGAATGCATTGTTTTGATGTTTATTTCGCGACTCGCCGGTAATTATATGCGGCCCCATAGAGATTTTTCGTAGGTACTTCCCGATTGGGGTTTTTTTTCTGATTGGGAAAAAAAGCTATATTTTGCTTGGGGAATTGGTCCGATAGTCGGACCCGTGGGACCTATTAGAAAACATTCATTTTTGTTGCAATCAGAAAGTGTATCCAAACAAACTGGTAACAACGCACATATTGATGTTCCAAAAATGATCACTTCTCCTTAAGTCTCCCCACTTCTCCCTAATTTGACTGGAGGGAGAAGTCACTTCTCCCAAAAATTTCAGCCTAGTGAGAGCCCTTTAAAGTAAGTTGAACCTACTTAAGTAAGTTCAGTAAAATAGCTTTATAGCAATATTATGACCAAAACAAACAAACAAATATATCCTATAGTTAAAACATCAATAAACATGCATTAAGAAAGAATGAACTCATAATGTATTGATCCATATTTGTTGAAGAAAGATGTTTGTACATCATAAAATAAAACAAGAAATGGCCAATGCCCACAAACCAGGTTTTCAACCTAGTTATTTGTAACCAAGGCTCTATTTGTATAATGAATACATGATGATCATCAATGCTACAAAGGTGCCGTAGGTGATACATGCATACACACTCACACTTAGATATATTATATATATATGCAACAACTATACACCAAGTTTGATGTCAATACACTCACACAAGATATTAAGTGGAAACTGATTTTTAAATTTTAAGTAATCTTGACTTTGGACGGAACAAACCCAAAAGCAATCCCAACAAGCTCTCCACATGTTCTTACTAACTCAAGTTATTCGCCGGAAACCAAATTTCTATTTTTAGTAACGGTAACCTTGAATGGAACGAGCCCAAAAGCAATCCCAAGCGAGCTCTCCACATGTTCTTACTATACACCAAGTTTGATGTCAATACAATGAATGGAACTCAAGTTATTCACCGGAAACCTACAGTTTGAAGCCCGCCCGGCAAACGACACAAACCATTCTAATAACCTGGTTTTCGTTGAAAACCTGGTTAAAAGGCTTCCAGTTTGTTTAACATTCAGGCTATTTTACGAGTTATGACTGTAAGTAATGTGGTAAAAAAGACATAAATTTTCATTCGGTTATAAATACATTACAATGGTTCTTATTAGAGCTGTTTAAGCCAATGTAACAACAAGACTGGATGAAGCCAATTCAAACAGTTTATGTTCAGATGAGCCAGATACATCTTTAAGTCAACATACCTGGTTCACATTCCAGGTTGTCTGGCATGCAAAAATGTATTGCATTTTCTTCAGGATCCATGCGACAAACTAAACGGTGATCTGGCGGACAATAGTATCCACAGTGTAGTTGATAAAACTCGTCTATTTCTGTCGGGCATCTCATGCCTTCACAGCTGCCTGACATGAGACGGTCCAGATACTGGATGTTGTCAGTTGATTCTTTGGCAAGGCAGAATGCGAAAAAGGTACAAATCAACAGTTTAACCATGATTATTTCCTGAAATCATATTAGAGTTAAATAATTAGCATATAAGAAAACATCATAGCCAAGAATACTATTGTTCATAGAATAGAGTCTGATGATAGAGTGATCTAGAGCTCAACAGATGACAAAGTGCGGATCGCGTAATATTTTAGAGAACAAAGAATGTCAAAAACGGCGAGGATGTGTAGATGAATTACCCGTTAATTTTTTCTTTCTTTCTTTCTTGCTACGTTTTCTATCTATCTTTCTTTAGCTTCATACTTCAAGCAGGTGGATGTTATTGTTTGCATTCTCGCTCATGCGCACTCGCTGGGAAGACGCTACCGGAAATGATTAACTAGCGTCTTTTACACAAGAAAGATAACAGCGTAACGACTTTGTCCTTAAACAAGGTTAACGACTTTGTCCTTAAACAAGGTCGTGAAGTTACGTGCGCAGGAGCTCAGTCTGATAACAGTAAACAAACTATTTTGCAGTATGATAAAATGTTTGGTTACCGTCCCATCAGCTGTCATGTTAAGCCTCATTTGGTTCAACAAATTAAGGCACTCGTATGTATTTAAGATCATGGTCGAGATTTAAGTAGAGTTAGATTTAGATCTAAATAATAATAGAGCAAGAGCTATTTAGATCTAACAATTGTGTTTTATTAAACCAGGGACCGTTATAGTGTGTTCCAGATTAAACCAAAAAATGAGGCACAAAATGGTAATTGTTAATTTCAAAGAAGGGTATCATTGTTGTGGGGCACGGTTGACTATGGTGTCTGCCTTGTGTTCAGAAGGTTGATGCAGATGGTTCCAACCCCCTAGCTTTCATGACAATCTCCGTGTGAATCGAAGTACTTGTTTTACCAAGCATATGGACTCAAAATTGTCTTTATAAGATCTAGGCTGAAATCACCATAATTGAGTTCAAAGAAATAGGTTTAAACTCAAAGTTCTATTACCTTCACTGTATAGAAGGTTTGTTTGCCCCTGAGCGACCAATGTAAATAGGTATGTCACCATTGACATTTTAGGTACTGGAACATCACGCCTGCAAGCTCAGCTAGGGGTTTTATGTTATCGTCCCTTGCTAATGAAATCAAAACAATGATGATATACTAGTATGACCTCGAGATGGATGCCCGCGAGTGTTCCACTAAATGAAGTGCACTATGCAGCAAACAATATCGAAGTCGACAGGTCTAGTGGTGGGTCGAGAATCCAGATAGCAGTCGATAAGAATTGTTGCGGTAACTTTATAGATTATGACTGAAAATGTAACTATTGCTTCTTTAAATGTTCAAGGATTAGGGGATAACAGTGAAAGAAGGGACGTATTTAACTTTCTTAAGGCTAAGAAATATAATATTTATTGTATTCAAGATACACATTTTACAGATAAGGATAAGTTATACACAAGAAGTATATGGGGTTATGAATGCTATTTCAGTAACTTTAATTCTCAGTCGAGAGGTGTAGCAATTTTAATAAACAATAATTTTGATTTCAAATATAGAGGGGGTGGATAATGATAATTCTGGTAACCTATTAATATTGCACTTCACATCTTATGAAAGTGATGTTTCTCTTTTTTGCCTTTATGGTCCAAATAAAGATGAACCAAGATTTTATGAAATGATTCGTGAAAAAAATTCAAAACTGGAAAATAATTGTATCTTGGTTGGAGACTTTAATTTAGTAATGTGTCAAAATAAAGATTATTGTAAATATCTTCATCTAAATAATCCAAAATCTAGAGACAAAGTTTTAGAAATGATGCTAGAATTTGATTTAATAGATTGTTGGAGAGAGGACCACTTGGAGTTAAAAGACGCTACCGGAAATGATTAACTAGCGTCTTTTACACAAGAAAGATAACTGCGTAACGACTTTGTCCTTAAACAAGGTCGTGAAGTTACGTGCGCAGGAGCTCAGTCTGATAACAGTAAACAAACTATTTTGCAGTATGATAAAATGTTTGGTTACCGTCCCATCAGCTGTCATGTTAAGCCTCATTTGGTTCAACAAATTAAGGCACTCGTATGTATTTAAGATCATGGTCGAGATTTAAGTAGAGTTAGATTTAGATCTAAATAATAATAGAGCAAGAGCTATTTAGATCTAACAATTGTGTTTTATTAAACCAGGGACCGTTATAGTGTGTTCCAGATTAAACCAAAAAATGAGGCACAAAATGGTAATTGTTAATTTCAAAGAAGGGTATCATTGTTGTGGGGCACGGTTGACTATGGTGTCTGCCTTGTGTTCAGAAGGTTGATGCAGATGGTTCCAACCCCCTAGCTTTCATGACAATCTCCGTGTGAATCGAAGTACTTGTTTTACCAAGCATATGGACTCAAAATTGTCTTTATAAGATCTAGGCTGAAATCACCATAATTGAGTTCAAAGAAATAGGTTTAAACTCAAAGTTCTATTACCTTCACTGTATAGAAGGTTTGTTTGCCCCTGAGCGACCAATGTAAATAGGTATGTCACCATTGATATTTCAGATAAGGATAAGTTATACACAAGAAGAATATGGGGTTATGAATGCTATTTCAGTAACTTTAATTCTCAGTCGAGAGGTGTAGCAATTTTAATAAACAATAATTTTGATTTCAAATATAGAGGGGGTGGATAATGATAATTCTGGTAACCTATTAATATTGCACTTCACATCTTATGAAAGTGATGTTTCTCTTTTTTGCCTTTATGGTCCAAATAAAGATGAACCAAGATTTTATGAAATGATTCGTGAAAAAAATTCAAAACTGGAAAATAATTGTATCTTGGTTGGAGACTTTAATTTAGTAATGTGTCAAAATAAAGATTATTGTAAATATCTTCATCTAAATAATCCAAAATCTAGAGACAAAGTTTTAGAAATGATGCTAGAATTTGATTTAATAGATTGTTGGAGAGAGGACCACTTGGAGTTAAAAAAGTTTACTTGGCTTAAGAAAAATCCTATTAAACAAGCTCGTCTCGATTTCTTCTTAATTTCAAGCATGCTTTATTCAAAAGTAAAAAAATCAGATAAAAATCCAGGTTACCGTACCGATCACTCATTGATATTAATAAGTTTAACATTGAATAATGTAAATAAGGGTAACTCATACTGGAAGTTTAATAATTCTCTGTTAAAAGACATTGAGTTTGTTAATAAAATAAAAATTACTATTAGCAGGGTCAGGTCCCAATATGCTTCTTCAAACCAAATTGAAAAAAATAACATTGATAAAATCTGTAATAAAGATATAGTATTTGATATAAGCGCCCAATTGTTTTTTGAAACCTTGCTTTTAGAAATTCGGGGGGAATCTATATCATATGCAAGTTATAAGAAGAAAAATGAAATCAAAAGAGAATCACAAATATTAAAAGATTTAGAGTCTCTCAACAATCAAAAAAACTTAGATATCAACCTAATAGATGAAAAAAATAAGGAACTACAAGATTTACGTAAAAAATACATGGAAGGCAAATTAATTAGGTCCAGAGCAAAGTGGTTAAATGAAGGAGAAAAACCTTCAAATTATTTCTGCAATCTAGAAAATAGAAATTATGTGTCAAAGGTGATGAACAAACTACATGCAAATACTGGAATTATTCTCACTGATCAAAAACTTATCTTAAATGAAACCATGAATCATTTTAAAGCCTTGTATTCTAAAATAACAGTAAATGACATAAACTTAAACTCCTTTTTTGAAAATTACAACATAAACAGGATTTCAAATGCTGAACAAAACTCAATGGAAAACAACCTGTCTAAAGAAGAAATGGCAGCTAGTTTAAAGAAAATGAATAATAATTCTGCTCCAGGTAACAGTGGCTTCACAGCCTCCTTTTATAATTTTTTCTGGAATGATATAGGCGATTTTTTAGTCCGGTCTGTTAACCATGCTTTTAATTCAGGAGAAATGTCAGTAACATTCAAGCAGGGAGTTATAACGTGTATTCCAAAAGGGGATAAAGATAAAGCGCCCAACTTCCCTGCTTAATGTGTCCTGTAAAATTGCATCTGCATCTATTGCTGCACGTTTAAAGTCTGTTTTGAATAACCTGATCAGTGAAGACCAAAGTGGATTCTTGCCGGGCCGATTTATGGGGGATAACATCCGACTATTTTATGATACTTTGTTTTATACCGAGAAGTATAATACTCCAGGAATGATTTTATTGCTTGATTTTGCTACTGCATTCGATTCAATTTCATGGGATTTTATGTTCAACGTATTATGGTTCTTCAACTTTGGGGATAACATAATAAAATGGGAGTGTAGACATACATATGCCTTTTGGGGAAAACTGAAAGACTGGATAAACCAAAAGTTTAATGATATATTTACAGACTGGTCTAAGTGTGATACTATTCTTGGAAATTTGAGACTACAGACTGCTTTAAATGTCATGTTTTTAGTTGCAAAACAACATATATACCAATTTAAAGTAAAATGAATAAATCTCTTCCAAATATAGAAACTTTTAAGGAAAAGTTTAAAACATATACTTTGACACTAAAACATCCACACGAACGCACCTTGTACCTATGTTTTTCTTTCCTTTTCTCCTTCTTTTTAGTGCTTTTTTCTCTACCTTTTCTTTGTATGGACCTTCTTTCTCATCTCCTATCTATTTTCTATATACATGTAAAATGTTTCATTTGTATGGACCTTCTTTCTCATTTCCTATCTATTTTTCTATATACATGTAAAATGTTTCATTTGTACAGCAATGCTTTATTTAACATTTGAAAAACTATGTTATTCACGTTTTGCAGTTCAGCAAACATAGTGTTCAAGGGAAGGAACTGTAATAATCCAACTAATAACATACTTACCTCCCTTTTAAACACCATGCTTTATGATATTCTTGTTTTTTAGGTAATGAAATAGATATTGTCTCTGATAAGGGAAAACAAAATAACAATTTTAATTAAGACAGTATATTTCTTGTGAATTGTATTATGTATAATCATGTTGTCGCATTTGGTACTATATAATATACTTTTACAATCTATCTTGCACTTCACATATATTTTATTATGAAAAATTCTTGTTTAAATATACTATGATCTGACACTGACATTTTAGTAATCAGAATTTAAAACACTGTATGATATATATATAGCAATACCAAAGTGCTCAATATACATTAATAATCTATTGTAATATTTTACAACATTACTGTATCTTTCATGTTAACCTAATAACCATTTAATTTATATTAAACAATTCTCTTAAAAAGTAGTCAATAGAAGCCAACACAATTTCAATATCTGTTGCCGAACTCTGTACTTTAGCCAAACATTTAAATTTTCCTATTATTATTTTGTTTCTTTCTTTTCTGGTTATTCAATATGTGATGTTACTTAGAAAAAAAATATTTGTGCAAATGTTACTTTTTGCTATGCTGTATGAGAATAAAATGTTACAAAAAAAACAATATCGAAGTCTTCAATATCAAAGTCACAATCTTAACCCAGTGTTTTTGCCAACATTTCCAAGGATGTAATTCGCTATATGGTTGTTGTTTTTGTTTGTGTTTTGAATGTGTTTTGTATTTCCCTTTCCCCTGTGCAATTCTGTTGTTCAGGTTGTTTCCATCCCAGTTTCGGCCTATTGCGGCCAGTTGTCTTGACTTGTCCTGTGATCTTTTCCATCCATTAATCCCCCATCCCCCTTCATCCACTGTCCCCTTTGATTCGCCTAGTTATTCCTTGTGGTCTGCCGGGCCATTCCTCGTGCCACTGTTCCATAACATGTGTACTATTTGACCTCCTTAAGTGCCTTATGTTTTGTGAATTGTTGTTTTCCCGGAGGTCTGCGCGGGGAGGCACTGTCTTGTGTATGTGGTGTTCCCTGTAGTTACGTATTCTCTCTCTTTTAGAGACATTAAGCAAGCCAGTGTTATCATAACTTTATGCCTTTATGTACAGATATGAACAAGCAAGAAGAATACTCGGGGACCATTTTTTTGCTGCTGGTGATGCAACTCCAGGCAATGCATGTGTAGCCATGATTCATGCGTCCATGGAAAAGGATTCTGGAGAGGTAAATACTTCTATTAATCCATGTTTCTTCATGTCACTTTAACTGTGTCTTTTAATATGTTAGTATAAAGTTTGTTTACACACAGTTACATTCTGAAAGAAATATTATTTCAATGACAGTAGATACACATTGTAAATTAAAAATTAAAGTGAACTGGTGAACATGTTTTAAGTGTAAAGACATACTATTATAATTTATCATAATGGTAGAAAATACAAAATACCCAAAGTAACTTAAACTGACACATAATGTAAACAGCTACATTTTAGAGTATACTTAAGTCATTCGACAACCAGTTAAATTAATGTATTAGACATAGACTGGGGCACTAAACATTTTGGAATGATCACAGAAGCTCAATGAGTAAATATACTTGACGCCATTAAAGACGCAACTTTTTGAAATTGGCATCATTTTGTAGTACCAACTGTCAAAAGCGTGTTACAGTTACCTGTATGTTAAATCTTTATTAATTTCTAGACCAATGTTTTTTTTCATTATTGATTAATTTTAAGCAATTATGTATGAGAAATAAATACTAGTTTTGTCTTTGTAATGTCACTTTATCTATATGCACAATTTTTGGTTGTGTTTTTAATGGCGCTACGTATATTTTAGTTGAAGAAGATTATCATGGAAAACCTCACAGAGAGCCTTGACGAAACCCCTCTACGCCTTGTCATATCATCAGTTGCACTTGGTATGGAAGTGGATCTGCGCCACGTTACCAGAGTCATACACGCAGGCCCACCAACTTCTTTAGAAAGTAAGCATTTTACATTTGGGCAGTATTGGCCCACATAAATCATATAGTTGCATCTGTTTACAATCTGATCATGATGAAACTATCATCAATGCATTGACATAAATTATACTTGTACACATTACTTTTTTAGCAATCATACATGTATGTTAGAATGTAATTTCCAGCAAGTTTGTATCTTTTGTTATTAAAAGACTTATCATTACAAACACAATACAAAAAATTAACATGAAAACCTAACATTCAAGACAAAACTAGAGCTATTACTAAATGTGATCAATACTCCATTGACTCCCTGCTTTGTCAGAATGGATAGTTATGTCATTCATTGTGCTAGCGATGCAATAAAAGGTACGTGTATTTCATATAAAAGGACATAGTCTTGCAAGTCAGTAACTTTATAAGAAACATGAATGTGCACTTTGTTTTATTTTGACTTGAATTTTTTTGTGATGTTTACCTTCTGACTATGATCTATTGTGGTTCCAAAAACTATTTATACATACAATGCAAACCTCTGAATAGAAACATTAAAACAGTATATCAATTGTGATGCTCTGGTATACTATTCCAAATCATATCGGTAGCCATATAAACTAGTAAGTGAGTTATACACATGTTTCTTTGTAGCTTATGTACAAGAAATTGGACGTGCAGGTCGATCTGGAGTCCAGTCAGAGGCTATCCTGTATTTCAACATGGGAGATGTTGGCGTAAAAGGAATGACACAAGACATGAAGATGTACTGTACAAACACTGAGTTACGCAGGAGAAATTTGATAAATGAATACTTTGGATTCACAGACAAAGAAGATTGAACGGGTGTTGTGGCATTTGTGTTTCAAAATTGCCTACAGCATAATTCAACTCTGAAAAGGATGTGACTCTGAAATTAATATTATGTGTATGTTTCACATAGTTTTTGACATTCACTCCCAAACATTTCTAAGAAACCATCTGTGTCATCAGTGACTACATGTCTTTGTTCACTAACAAGGCTTAGGTGATATATGCCTTAGAAACTAACCATATTAGCTTCTTAGCAGTATTTCTGTAACTACATAATATTACGAGATACTCTGCATCCATAAGTTTCTGCACTCGTGAATATTTTGGATTTCATTACTTTTTTATGCAGAATTTCAAAAAAGCATGTATGAGCATGAAGTAAAATTATTCATCCCACTTCTGTGATGGATAGAAAAGAACAAACAATTTGCTCATCTCAGCAGCAGCATCAATCTGCCATCATCCGAAACCAACATTTGTATTACCTGATTGATCTGACCCAAAAAATGAGATAATTTGTTTCAGTACACATTTATAAATACTTCTACAGAAAGTTATTGCTGTGTCAAAAAGCATTTTTCAATTTATTGCATGTGACACAAATATGAAAATATTTTAATGTCGAAGTGTGAAGGAACTTTTGGAGGGCAGTGTATATCGTTTTATTGTTATAAACTCTTTAAACTGTTCCTGCTATGATATTTTTGGAAAAAATACTGATTTTTGTTTGGCGCTGTCAAATTGCCTAGCTGTCTGATAAATCGGGCTTATTTTACATAGCTTAATTTGCAACTCATGCAAACAATTTTTTAAAAGAAACCCATAGATTTAAATTTTTGGCAAAATCATAACACCAGTAACAAGGCATGTGCACGGAAAATCTATTTTTTATTTTTAGTGATATTATTTAGAAAAAAACTTGGATAGCAAGATCTTTTATACTTTCTCCTCATTCCAAAATAATTGGGCATGTCTATAATATGGTAGTAGCCACGAAAGTCACATGTCTATAATATGGTACTAGCCAAGAAAGTCACATGTCTATAATATGTTAGTAGCAACGAAAGTACCATGTGTATAAATTGGTAGTAGCCACGAAATTCACATGTGTATCATATGACAGTAGCCACGAAAGTCACATGTCTATAATATGGAACTAGCCAAGAAAGTCACATGTCTATAATATGGTAGTAGCAACGAAAGTACCATGTGTATAATATGGTAGTAGCCACGAAATTCACATGTGTATCATATGACAGTAGCCACGAAAGGCACATGTGTATAATATGGTAGTAGCCACGAAAGTACCATGTGTATCATATGACAGTAGCCACGAAATTCACATGTGTATAATATGGTACTAGTCAAGAAAGTCACATGTGTATCATATGACAGTAGCCACGAAAGGCACATGTCTATAATATGGTAGTAGCCACGAAATTCACATGTCTATAATATGGTAGTAGCCACAAAATTCACATGTCTATAATATGGTAGTAGCCACGAAAGTCACATGTCTATAATATGGTAGTAGCGACGAAATTCACATGTCTATAATATGGTAGTAGCCACGAAATTCACATGTCTATAATATGGTAGTAGCGACGAAATTCACATGTCTATAATATGGTAGTAGCCACGAAATTCACATGTCTATAATATGGTAGTAGCCACGAAATTCACATGTCTATAATATGGTAGTAGCCACGAAATTCACATGTCTATAATATGGTAGTAGCCACGAAATTCACATGTCTATAATATGGTAGTAGCCACGAAAGGCACATTTCTATAATATGGTACTAGCCAAGAAAGTCACATGTCTATAATATGGTACTAGCCAAGAAAGGCACATGTCTATAATATGGTAGTAGCCACGAAAGGCACATGTCTATAATATGGTACTAGCCAAGAAAGTCACATGTCTATAATATGGTTGTAGCCAAGAAAGTCACATGTCTATAATATGGTAGTAGCCACGAAAGGCACATGTCTATAATATTGTAGTAGCCACGAAAGTCACATGTCTATAATATGGTAGTAGCCACGAAAGTCACATGTCTATAATATGGTAGTAGCCACGAAAGTCACATGTCTATAATATGGTAGTAGCCACGAAAGTCACATGTCTATAATATGGTAGTAGCCACGAAAGGCACATGTCTATAATATGGTAGTAGCCACGAAAGGCACATGTCTATAATATGGTAGTAGCCACGAAATTCACATGTGTATCATATGACAGTAGCCACGAAAGTCACATGTCTATAATATGGTAGTAGCCACGAAAGTACCATGTCGATAATATGGTAGTAGCCACAAAAGTATCATGTCTATAATATGGTAGTAGCCACGAAATTCACATGTCTATAATATGGTAGTAGCCACGAAAGTCACATGTCTATAATATGGTAGTAGCCACGAAATTCACATGTCTATAATATGGTAGTAGCCACGAAATTCACATGTCTATAATATGGTAGTAGCCACGAAATTCACATGTCTATAATATGGTAGTAGCCACGAAATTCACATGTCTATAATATGGTAGTAGCCACGAAAGTCACATGTCTATAATATGGTAGTAGCCACGAAATTCACATGTCTATAATATGGTAGTAGCCACGAAAGGCAAAAAGTCTATAATATGGTAGTAGCCACGAAAGGCACATGTCTATAATATGGTAGTAGCCACGAAAGGCACATGTCTATAATATGGTAGTAGCCACGAAAGGCACATGTCTATAATATGGTAGTAGCCACGAAAGGCACATGTCTATAATATGGTAGTAGCCACGAAATTCACATGTGTATCATATGACAGTAGCCACGAAAGTCACATGTCTATAATATGGTAGTAGCCACGAAAGTACCATGTCGATAATATGGTAGTAGCCAAAAAAGTATCATGTGTATACTATATGACAGTAATTGAAAGTAACAACACTTTTTATCGTAAACAGTTTGATAATGCATTTATATTGAAGGCAAAAACATAAATGTCTGGAAAATTTAAATCATTCGAATTTTGTGTATATTTCTATTTCTCAATATTTACGTCTCCTCAGTACACAGATGTTTTGATATTCAAGAAATACAAATACATAAAACTAATAATGATACATTTCTAGTCAGAAATTATAAAATTATGAATCATAACTTTTCTGGACGGTAAAATGTAAATTGTTTTATCATATTCATGACAACATATAGATTTAATAAATGTATCTGAATTTATGTATGAGTTTAAATTCTGAAGAGGTTGATAAC
Source organism: Mactromeris polynyma (assembly GCA_032209605.1). Classification (NCBI taxonomy): domain Eukaryota; kingdom Metazoa; phylum Mollusca; class Bivalvia; order Venerida; family Mactridae; genus Mactromeris; species Mactromeris polynyma. Next base: position 17,836,412 of record JASFXZ010000013.1, read on the forward strand.
AGTAAGACATAAGTAAGTACGTTCCTTTACTACTGTATTCAATAATCACAAAATAATATTACAACAATACTTAAACATTCTAGGGTCCAAATTAAACCGCATTAAAATACATAAATCTCACTAACCATATTTCTGTTTTTAAAACAATAATATTCGTTTAAAACATATCTGGTAAAAATATTTGTAAGCAAAATTGAAATCGGTCTCACTCGTTGGGAAATATATAACAGTTTATATCTTACTTTATTTGTGGCTAATATTGAAATCGGCTACACCCATTGGGAAATACATCAAAAGTTGTATCATAGGTACGTTATTGATGAGCAATATTGAAATCGGCCTCACCCGTTGGGAAATATATCGAAGCTTATATCTTAGTAACGTTTATTTGTGAGCAATACTGAAAACGGCATCACTCGTTGGGAAATATATAACAGCTTGTATCTTACTTTATGTGTTGTTTGTAATATTGAAAACGGCATCACTCGTTGGGAAATATATAACAGCTTGTATCTTACTTTATGTGTTGTTATATTATTGAAAACGGCATCACCCGTTGGGAAATATATAACAGCTTGTATCTTACTTTATGTGTTGTTTGTAATATTGAAAACGGCATCACCCGTTGGGAAATATATAACAGCTTGTATCTTACTTTATGTGTTGTTTGTAATATTGAAATCGGCATCGCTCGTTGTGAAATATATAACAGCTTGTTTCTTACTTTATTTGTGAGCAATATTGAGAACGGCATCACCCGTTGGGAAATATATAACAGCTTGTTTCTTACTTTATTTTTGAGCAATATTGAGAACGGCATCACCCGTTGGGAAATATATAACAGCTTGTTTCTTACTTTATATGGAGCAATATTGAGAACGGCATCACTCGTTGGGAATTATATAACAGCTTGTTTCTTACTTTATTTGTGAGCAATATTGTGAACGGCATCACATGTAGCGGATCAGTGGTCCAGTGGTAAAACGCTGGACTTGTAATCCAGGGATCGCTGGTTCGATTCCCCGCTCCATCACTGACCGTACTAACAGTCTTTCGGACGAGACTTTAAAAACCGAGGTCCCGTGTATGATGCTTTACATCGAGCACGTAAAAGAACCAGGGGTGCTTCTGGAACTGGGGCATCTTCTGTATCATGCACTATCCTCCAAATCTAATATGACTAACATTCTTCCGGAGGCGTCGCCCATGTGGGAAACCGGTGGCGATGATAAATAAAAGCATATACAACAACTTTATTTGTGAGCAATATTGAGAACGGCATCACCCGTTGGGAAATATATAACAGCTTGTGTCTTACTTTATTTGTGAGCAATATTGAGAACGGCATCACCCGTTGGAAAATATATAACAGCTTGTTTCTTACTTTATTTGTGAGCAATATTGAGAACGGCATCACTCGTTGGGAAATATATAACAGCTTGTTTCTTACTTTATTTGTGAGCAATATTGAGAACGGCATCACTCGTTGGGAAATATATAACAGCTTGTATCTTACTTTATTTGTGAGCTATATTGAGAACGGCATCACCCGTTGGGAAATATATAACAGCTTGTTTCTTACTTTATTTGTTGTTGATCATATTGAAATCGGCCTCACCAGTTGGGAAATACAAAACATCTTGTATCTTACTTTATGTGTTGTTTGTAATATTGAAACCGGCCTTATACATTGGGAAATACATCAAACTTGTATCATAGTTATTAACAGTATTACTATTATTCACTCTTTATATTGATATGAAAAAACGGCTTTAAGTTTACACAAAGTAAACAAAAACTGACGCACACTTTATTTGTTGCACACTGTCTCAGTTGTATATCTCACTTCTTATGATTGAAGGTCTCAAACCGAAGACGTACAACTTTAACTCTTTCATACCCTATAAATGGCTCAGTGGTGATTATTTCTCAAATAAACTGCATTCATTAAATATTTATATACTGCTTTAATAATGCTCTTCACCGGCCACCATCGTTAGAAAGAAATAAAACGTAAACAAATTCAAATTACTGTGTTTATGGGGTCACCGTCGCCGCGCACATTTTTTCTAATGCACTTTATGGTATTGTGGTCGACCCGGTTTGTCTCCCGTACACCATAAACATACTTTTTGAAACTGAAGGGGGAATTTACCTGCCAGTAGAGCAGTATATAGGTGAAACAGACAATTTTGAAGCCAAAGACTGTCACTGCACAGTGCCAATGAGACCCATCGTAAAGATACCATTTTCCTGGCATCTTACCAGTACTTTCCTGGAATCTACCCAGTACTTTACTGTTTACATGCCAGTACTATGCTAGGTGGGAAACACTGAAAAGCATTTCTGTTTTAAAGAAATAAAACGTTGTATCAAGCTCTGGTTTAATATTGAACAAGACCCCACTCGTTGGAAATAAATGCTTGTGATGCGAAACTAATTTGTATCCTAAATTCTAGTTTTAGATACGTTTGTTGCAAAAACAAATTTAAAGAGATATCTTATATATTATTGAATCATTTAACACTCAATACTTCGTTGAAAACTAATCTATAAGAAGAGGATGCCTTATTACTTTTCATGAATATGCTTTAATTCCAAACTATATATCAGTAGGCGGTCCGGCCTCACCCGTTGAGAAATAAAATATATAAATCGGCCTCAACCATTGATATATAGACAGACCGGAAGTTTTACCGCTTATATCATTATTTCCTTGTCGATTTTAAGTGATTTGATTCGAAATTGTTCTTTATTAGTAATATAAAGTATGTAATTAATTACTATTAATATCACATTAACTTTCCAAGAGAAATATTAATTACTAATTAATGATTAATAACTTCTAGAAGAGTTTTTTTATTGATGTAAGCTGCTGTTTGTGTGGAGGTGGTTGAGTGGTAATCGGATAGGCACAAGATGGTATTTTGTCTTTTTATACTTGTAATGATAATTAATTGATCGTCTATTCATGAAGCACAGTAAAACAAAAATATATGTGCTTGTTATCCGTGGCCATAAATATGTTGAAGATAATTAGTATTTGTTGTTGTTGCACATCTTGATTTGCTCGTAGTCGTACTGATTGATCATAATTTCTGAGATGGTGGAACAATTCTGTAGTAATGACGTTGGAAACTTGAAACATTCAAAAATGTATTAAATTATTGGAAAAAGAAATGTATGTATATTGATTGTATAGTACTACAAATGAAATTAGCAAACATGCATGGCTCTAGACATCACCTGATGACTCATGTTGCCAACATCTATAAATATATTTATAATTATATGCTCCCTGACCGTGTAAGCGGTGTACTTACTGTATAAACAAATTAAAAGTTAAAAATAAAATATTTCAACTGCTTAATTAATTGTATTTGATAGATTTCAATTCCAAACACATCACGCAACCTATAAAACAGCTGCAAATTCCATCAAACATGTGCTATTTGACTCGATTTGCCATGTACTAAAATAAAGTTGAACGCCATTTTGTTACCAGTAAGCGGTGCATTGAGCGATATCTCCTCTAGAAAAATGTCATTTTGTAAACATTGTCTTTGAATTCGATGGGAGGATTATTACTCTAACACCGCTTTGTTACTGCAGCGTAGCAGAAGATAATATTTTTTTTAGAGATTTTTGAGCTGAAAGGAGGAATAGCCCAATGAAAATGATTGTTTACAGAAAATTTGAATGATAAAAATAGACTATTGAAAATGCCATAATTTCAATCTCATTGTTGTCACTTTGAATGATTCATCGGATTGCAGGAAATTCGGACATCGCACTATAAAAACTTCCGGTATGTAAATGACATGACGTAATAGATATTTGGATTTCTCGAATTACACCGGTCTCTAGTATACACCGTTAACAGGGTCATAGACCCTATATGGTCGCCTAAGGGTTTCATCCCTTCATGGTATGTGACTATGTCAAGAAATCTGCAGTTGCTATTTCATGCAGTGATTCAGCAGACTGCATTTGTGTATTCTTTAGATAGGCGGAGCTATAATCACATATGTCACATGAGGGGCCGTTTCCAAAATTAATTGATTATCTTGAAGTATTAACACAATGATGATACATTTGATACGGTCGGTCTCAATACCCCAGGACACCTTACGATACCCCAGTCCTGGGGAATATTGTGGCAGTCCTGGGTGTCTTGTTCAGAGTTACTTCCCTTACAAAGGTAATATTATTATATTAGCCACTGCAGGTTTCCCATTATTACTCAATTATATCTAAATAATGTTTTTAAATAATTCACTAGTTCTAAAATAACATTTCATTCCATTAAGAAGAGTCCTGGGGTATATTGTGGCAGTCTTGGGGTGTCCCGGGGTATATTGTGGCAGTCTTGGGGTGTCCCGGGGTATATTGTGGCAGAATTGGGGTGTCCCGGGGTATATTGTGGCAGTCTTGGGGTGTCCTGGGGTATATTGTGGCAGTCTTGGGGTGTCCCAGGGTATATTGTAGCAGTCCTGTTTGAAACGACCCCTATGGAAAGCTAAATGAAGTCTGTCAAAATATCATTGATTATACATGTATGAGGAATTTAGTTTTTATCGACTAGTGCCTAATCCTATTCAGTTGGATGATGTGAGAGCCCATTCCTGGTGCATCTTATAGACAGTCAGTGTAATAGTATTGAGACATTTTGGTATAAACACCCTGAAAGTATTTAATAAGTAGCAAAATGTCTAGGCAAATGACTCTTTAGTACATACAAGTGGATGTCCATCTGGTACTTGTCCATTGAGAACCTTTTGTTTTTTTCTTTAAAAATTCCAGAAACCCTGGCATAAAACTCAGAAGCAATCAGTGATATTTTTGTTCAATTTTACTGCAGAATTTTGGCAGTTTCCCCTAGCAAAAGGCCTCCATTTTTTCGAAAAAGTGTCCTTTTACCCCCAAAAGGTAAACAAAATAAAAAATACTTTTTACAATCCTGAAAAGAGCACTTTGAGATGAAGGAGGGAAAAGTAATAATACAATGAGCAAAAGCAGGAAATTAAAACATTCATAAGTGAAATAACCATGCTCTTATTTTCTCAAATTTGGGACTTATCGCGTATATTTTCCCAATTGAAAAAGGCACAGGCAGTAAAATTTAAAAATCACTGCCAATGAAATATCCAAGTTTGGGATTTTTCTTTTGTTTTATAGCATGGTAGAGTGAAAGTAAAGACTACTGCTGAACAGCAGGAAGCCAAAAGGAAAGAAAGAGAGAAGAAACTGAAGTTATATTCGGCAGCTACTGAAAGAGTCTTCACAAAAGTATTCACATATTTCTTAATATTTTCCTACAAATTATCAGCTATCTTCTGAAATGTATCTGGCCAGATAATTTTTTATTTTCAAGAAATATTCTTGGAATAAATCGAAATCAAACTTTCTTGTCTTTGGGTAACTTATTAATTGATTGCTTGGGAGGGGGATATGCAGAAACAATATGATATTAAAGCTGTAAAATTGTCTTGCCTTTATTTAAAAGTTACATGTTTGTCAGGTCAAATTTTGGTATGATGATTATGTATTCTTTAAGCATAAATGATATTGAAATTTGTATTCCAGTGTTTTTTTCGGTAACCGGTCAACTCGTACCGTAGTCAACTCGTACGTCGGTCAACTTGTACCGTTTTTTGGTCAACTCGTACCGTGGTCAGCTCGTACCGTAGTTAACTTGTACCTTTGTCAATTTTTACCTGTTTTGGTCAACTCGTACCTTAATATTTGGTCAACTCGTACCTTATATAACTTTAATCTGTATACTAATGCATATTTCTTAGTGCTTTTTCAGATATCATTTTTCAGATATCATACTCATCAATACATCAATTATTTGTATACTTTATCGTTATGAAGATCGTTTGTTCCAAGAAATGTGTACATTATACAATAATATAAAAAGAGATATTAGTTAGCATAAAAATGACTTGAATTATGAAGGTACGAGTTGACCAACAGGCGTTATATGCCGTCTATTAAGTAATAATTAACGGTACTGTGAATGTGAAAGTTTGATATGTTAACACTGGTCACAAATGAGCCGCCACACAATACAGGAAAAGCTTATTTTTAATCATATTAACTCTATTAGTAAAGTGTTTGTATGACTTGAATATGACTTGTTTTACCGAAGGTACGAGTTGACCAACTGGTATAAGCTGCCGCATAATAAGTACTGACAAACATTACCAGTACATGTATAATTATACTGTTCAAAATTGTTCACCGAATACAGGAAAATACAGTAACACTTAATTATATAATGAATAACTGTTAATACTAACTGTTAACAAAATGAAGGTACGAGTTAACTACGGTACGAGCTGACCACGGTACGAGTTGACCAAAAACGGTACGAGTTGACTACGGTACGAGTTGACTACGGTACGAGTTGACTACGGTACGAGTTGACTACGGTACGAGTTGACTGGAAACCGTTTTTTTTCCACCCTTTTGTGAATGGAGCCATATGCAGGGCCCTTCGAATTGTGAAAAAAATGTTGAATTGCTCATAATTGTGAATGTCATAGTTTGCTTAAAATAAAAAAATAACTGATTTACATAACCTCACTTATAATACTATATAGAAGTTAAAATACTGTTAGTCTCTATAATGAGTATAACCTAATTGTCATAAGATTTGAAAGAAAAATTCACCAGAGACAGTGCATGGTAATTCTCCTTGTTAAAATGATCTGTAAACAACAAATCGAAAATCCTATACCTGAAAATATTTAGTGGTCTGAATTTTGAATTTTAAGCCCGATTTTTGTGAAAAAAACATACTTTTGGCAATTGTGAATGGGGTCTAATTTCAGCCCCATTTTGGGGCAAAAAAACACTTTATTCTTATGAAACAATTAAACAATTTTAATCATTATTTGACTTGACAGTTATGTGCCTAAATGGAGAATGATTTTTTTCTACATATTGATCTTTTTAAATAATAGTACATGTATTTGCGTATTTTATTATTTCAAGCAAGCTATAATATTTCATGGCGTTTTATTTCAGAGAAGAAACAAAGAATATGATGAAGAAGCCTTGAAGATAACTGGCGAGATACTGGCAATGAATTCTGATGTTTCCACATTTTGGAATTATAGAAAGGAGATTTTCCTCAACATGAATGAGAATAGGTAGATTCATATGATAGAAATTGTGTCACACTCTGAGATTTTTGCCCAAATGACATATCTGGGCGAAATTGAGTTCTTAACATTTCTGAATGCAGGAATATTTGTAGGTTGCTACAAAACAAAAATTATTGCAAAGCCACATTTTAAGGGAATTACCGCACTTTTAATATTGTCATCAAGGCTAGATCTACAAATTTTTTCTGAGTTTCACAAATTTAATGCAGCAAATAATGGTTTTAAGATACAATAATGTTTTACAAATAAATGTATATAATTCTTTTCCTTAAGAAAAGGGGCTGTCTCAATGTTTACCAATAATTGTTTTGTTTCTGCTCGCTGCTGAATTATAAATATCTTACTGAAATGTTTCAACCAACTGTTGCAATTAATGTGAAAACATGACGTCATAATATGAAAACAAGACGTCATCTTTATTGCGTTTTCTCCAAAAAAAAATTGGCCAAAATTCTCGGATTTAGATTTACAAATGTCTGTCCTTCTATCACACACAATTTTTCAAATCTCAAAGGTGTGTTACAAAACTTAATTGGAATATTTCTCATTATATGGATTTGTGCATCTTGGTTTAAAATTTTAATTGAACAAGAAAATGAGAGTTTTGACCCTTAGTAAAAATACCTTACCAAAGAGTATCTGGGTTTTCCCAGACGCAGGTCATCTGCGTCACTAACGCAATTTTTGGACATCAGACTTGCTTTTACAACTGACTGTATATCCTGAGGCTCTGCATAAATGATTGGGCGATCCGCATATTAGATATATTCATTGCACTAATTCCTGTTCTTTTGGCAATAAAATTTACCAACATCATTCTGGCACTTGCATTAATTATTGACATCTGGTAACATTTAATTTAGTTCTGTTTTAATTATTTATTTTACATCGATTGTGAAACAAATTCTTTTAACTTATACTAGTCACTCTCGATGACTACTTCTTGGCTACCAACCGGTGCTCGCGCCAAATTGAGGGATTTTGAAGTTCGTAATCAAAATTTCCGATTATAATCGATAATTGTAGTTCATAATCGATGATCGCCAATGTTGGATGTCTAGCAACGATTTTTCCCATCGCTATTATAAACTCCAATTAAATATACTTTCAGACCTGAAGATGAACTACTTGAACTTTTTAAAGGAGAGTTGCAGTTCTTGGAATCATGTTTAAGATCAAATCCAAAGTCTTATGGTGTATGGAATCACAGATGTTTCATTATGGAAACCATGCCGAAACCTGATTGGGCAAAAGAATTAGAACTGTGCAACTTATTTCTGGATTATGACGAAAGAAATTGTATGTATCATTTGAATAATTTTGGCATACAAATAAGAACTAATGCATTTTATTGAGTCACTAATTTTTATTCACCCGAAAGTGGGCATATTAATATCGCACTGTCCTGATTTTTCTTGTCTGAGCTGTAACTTTGTCATGAACTGTAGATTTTAAAATAACTTGGCACATGTGTTCGGCATATAAAGGTGACATGCCGCGTGCAAGACCAATGTCCCTTCCTCAAAGGTCAAGGTCACACTTGGAGTGCTGCTTATATGCACATAGAGTATAGGTGGTTATGACCCCTTGGTTATGTCCAGGCTGTAACTTTGTCATGTCAGGGCAGATTTAAAATCACTAGGTACATGTTTTTAGCATATAAAGGTGCAAGACCCACATTCTTACCTCAAAGGTCAAGCCACATTTAATCATCAGTTCCTTCTTTTAATTACTGATCATACTTCAAATACCACTTCAGGGGGCATTCTTCACTTACTGTGAATGCTCTTGTTTGAATTCTAATATTTGTTTTGCTGACTTTTGTGAACTTGAAAGATTCTCTGACTTTTCTGCTATAACATTATATAGTTTTATATAAGATGTAAATAATACACAATTTAATAGCAAAAACGAAAGGTATTAAGTTTAACTTTGATGGGAGACTGACTCTAGTTCATAGTAAATTATCATATAAATTATCATTCTACATGTAATTTGACATCATATGGTACTGTTCAAGTGATCATGTGTTTGTGCCTAGAAATTATCATTCTACATCTAATTTGACATCATATGGTACTGTTCAAGTGATCATGTGTTAATGCCTAGAAATTATCATTCTACATGTAATTTGACATCATATGGTACTGTTCAAGTGATCATGTGTTTGTGCCTAGAAATTATCATTCTACATGTAATTTGACATCATATGGTACTGTTCAAGTGATCATGTGTTTGTGCCTAGAAATTATCATTCTACATGTAATTTGACATCATATGGTACTGTTCAAGTGATCATGTGTTTGTGCCTAGAAATTATCATTCTACATGTAATTTGACATCATATGGTACTGTTCAAGTGATCATGTGTTTGTGCCTAGAAATTATCATTCTACATGTAATTTGACATCATATGGTACTGTTCAAGTGATCATGTGTTTGTGCCTGTACTTGTAGATATGGCAAAAAATTATTTTTTTCGGCATTTTAAACATGATGCTCACAAAGTTCTTATAATTGCAATTGAAGTTGACATACTTATTTGCACATCACTTGTGTTTTACAGTTCATTGTTGGGATTACAGAAGATTTGTTGTAAGCAAAGCTGATATTTCCCCAGAGCAAGAACTAGAATTTACTTCAAGTAAAATATGTAACAACTTTTCCAACTTCTCCTCATGGCATTACCGCAGTAAACTATTACCTGTGATATATCCTGATGAAACTTCAGCTGTAGGTGTGGAAGAGAACATTCTTATTAAAGGTATATCCATCTGCCATCCAAAAGTTTCTTCACACTTGAATATTATGAATTTCTTTACTATTTTTACAAAAATTAATCATCCCACTTTTGTGATGGATAGTTAAGAATTAACAACTTGCACATCTAGACGGCAGCGCCAATCGGCCTGCATCCAACACCAATATGTTTGTAATTGATTGATCTGACACAGAAAATAAGATAATTTTTAGTACAAATTTATAAATATACTTCTACAGAAAATTATTGCTGTGTTAAAAAGCATTTTCAATTTATTGCATGTGAAACAAATATGAAAATACATTAATTGCAATGGGAAATTGTCAAAGTGTGAAGGAGCTTTTGGTGGGCAGTATATATGCAGCATGTTCATTTATCCTTTTGCATCGTACCTGATACATATAGATTTAAACGACCGGAGATGCTTCTTCTGAGAATATTTCATGTAATTGTAACTGTATATTCTTAAAACTGTTCTACCTCTGATTATGTATCAGGGGTTCCACTAGGTGCCGAATCTCAAGGGTCATTTTGATAACTTTTTTATTTGATTTACCACTTTATAGCCAAAATACATAGAATTTATAGAAAATTGACCTTTTGACCAGAATCCTAAGGTTAAATGTGGCCCTTTTTAAATCCAGGGGTCAAAGTGTCAACTCGAGGGTCAAATGGAACCCCTGTATATCATTTCTCATGTTTAAGGACAAATATGACTTTCTTTGACCAAGACATTGATGAAATAATGGTCATATCTTATACTCATACTTGCTACAACCAATTTTAAAGTTAAAATTGAGGGGTGAAAGTGAAAATAGTTGATCTGCATATGAATACAGAAGCAATTATACTAGTTTCACTTTAATCCCCAATATGCAAATCTGAGCATATTTACTCTAGTATGTGACAATGCCTGTTGAGGCTGATGTGCTGTTAATAATGAGAAATTCAATTATTATTGTTATTTGATGAAGAGAGAGCATATTGGTTTGCACATGTATGTCTGTCGGACGGTCGGTATGTCGGTCGGTTGGTCCGTAAACTTTTCGTTTTCCATCAATAACTCAAGAACACCTTGACTTTTCATCCTCAAACTTGGTCCACACATTCACCTTGGGTAGCAGAGGAACCCTATTTATTTTGAGGTCACAGGGTCGACGGTCAATGTCACAGGGGGGCATTATGTTTTACATACATCTCTTGATATATGTTACATTCATATTTTACAGAGTATGAGACTGTACAGAATGCATTCTTCACTGATCCAGATGATCAGAGTGCCTGGTTTTATCATAGATGGTTGTTGGGTAGAGGTAACTCTTGTTTCTTTTATATACTACACCCATACTGTGCGCATACCTACTGGGTCGTGAGGACGACAATTTAACGAGATATCTGGACAACTGCTCGTATACAGTCTTTTTATGGCCCTTTAAAATTGGAAAACTTCCTATGATTGAGCTTGTGAACACAATAGCAACTGCATTTAGTGCGTTTACCAAACTTGTACAGTAGTTAGAGAAGCTGACATGTGATCCATTGTTTTACTGCTCTGTCTTGATCTGTATGAGTTCAAGGTCATTTACTGGTCTGTTTCTTATTTTCAAATATATATTTCATGTGTACACTAAACTTTAAAATTTAAGTGTAAAATTATTTTATTTGCAGGTAAAATTAATGCATGAAACTCTAAATTATTTTTATGATATGTACTGTAATTCTTTGTATACACCCCTGTCTCATATTTTACTGATAATATACAAGCCAGTGTTTGAAGAAAAAGGTATTTGGAACATTTTTAAAATTTGTATGTTCGCAGTATCCATTCCCACAGTTGTTGGGGTGAAGAGGTGGGATGATTATTTTTAAATTACTATAGATATTTAGACACAAAAATCCTGCCATGAAGGAGCAAAGCGATTTAATTAGGCTTATAAATGGTAGGTCAGTCGAGGTGCTGCCAAAAAATAACTTTTAAAGATATATTATGCTCATTTTTTTGTTCATTTGTTTGGTTAAACAATCTTGAAAAATATACTTTATCTAGTTAAAACTTCAATAAATATACATTATCACAGAATACATTTATAATGTATTTCTCTGTATTTGTCGAATAAAGACATTTGTATTATCATAAAATTAAAACACTTCCATTTTTTTAACAAGCTTGTGTTTTTTACTGGTTTTGTCTGTTACTAATATGATTAAACAAGATTGTTTTAAATGGTTATACCTGGCAATGGTACTTATTCGTGATGTTTTAGACTATGTAACAACAATAATGGATGAAGTCCATTAAATAATATTAGGTTCAGATGAGCCAGATACATCTTTAACAGAAGGAAAGCTAAGGCCTAAATTAAAATTAGGTTTGTTTGCCCTTTACCGACCGACCCGAGATTTGACCGCCGACTCAAAAAATTTTATTGCAAAATTCGGATTTTTTTTTTTTGTTATAAACCCGACTATACACCATTATGTTCTTCTTAGTTCGAATTATTTTGTACCCAATGTACCACATGCCGAAATTACCAGGCATGAAACAATACATTACGACTAAAACATATAAAAATTTCCACAATAAAATAAAATACCTACCCACCCCTAAAATCTAGGGTCGGTAAAGGGCAAACAAAGACTTTTTTAATTATGGCCTAATCATGCTTCCTGTATGGTATTAACCATGTCGCCATCTTACATTTCAGGTAAAGTTAAGACAGGTGTAGGATGTATATTACTTGATAGATCCTATCAAATGCTGATGGTCAACACTACACAGCCTGTCATGGTAGGTAAACTGTTCTAGGTAGACCAGGGCCCGTATTCACAAACTTTTTAAGTCTGAATCTCAGACTTTAACTTTAAAATTGTAAATTTTCATTTTGTTCCTACGTTATTGTTACACAATATTCACTGCCCTCCAAAAGTTTCTGTACACTTTGACAATTCCCATTGCAGTTAATGTAGTTTCATATTTTTGTCACTTGCAATAAAATGAAAATGCTTTTTGACACAGCAATAATTTGCTGTAGAAGTATTTATAAATTTGTACTGAAACAAATTATCTTTTTTTTTTGTGTTAGATCATTTACACATACAAATTTTGGTTTCGGATGCAGGCAGACTGATGCTGCTGCTGAGATGTGCAAATTGTTAATTCTTAACTATTCATCACAAAAGTGGGATGAATAATTTGACTTCATGGTCATACCTATTTGAAATTCTGCATAAAAAAGTAAAGAAATTCAAAATATTCATGTGTAAAGAAACATTATGATGGCAGAGTATTTAGATAAAACATGGCAAAGGTGTAGAGTGAGTAACAAGAAATATTCAGGCAAAAAATGTATCCGTTTAAACATAATGAAAACGAAATGCTTGTAAATTTAATTTTTGCAATTTCAAAGTCTAAGTTTGAGATTCAGTTTTAAAACGTTGGTGAATACGGTCCCAGATTGCTCAAGATAGCATAAATAGTCCAACAATGTGCAGCATTTGGAAGCAACTACTCTGTCTTGTTTGTCACTGTCATTGATAATCCTGAATTAATGTTGATTAGATTTGACATAACCTTTGATTTATATTTGTATTTATAAGAAACTTTGAATGTAAGTGGTATATATATTTGTGTTTGTATTGTGTATATTATGTAATTTTGATATATTTGGATTTATAGTATATGCTTATACATAATTACAATAAATGTGTGTTTATTTTGTGTATTTATATGTAAATGATGACTATGTACATTGTACACATCAATAAATGGGCATTCTATTATTTTTTAGATATCTCCGTCCACATGTGAAATAGACGTTCTAGTCAATGGTGAACGAGTTGAAGGAGTGTGGAAAACACATAAACAACAGATAGAAGTCTACTCAAATATATGGATATCCTTTATATTTATCAATAATCTTGTTTCTTTATTGGTAACATAATATTGTCACCGTGGCAACCATCTACAGAAATGTATAGTATTTAGTATAGATATTTATAGACGAATGATTGAGTGTGTTAAGTAAATGCGTTTATTTGTATTGAAATTACACGTGTTGAAATAAGTGATAGAGTCAGTATGAGTGCCAGATCATTGAAGTTTCTCACAGTCCTGTGATTTATGCCAATAATTCGGCAGTTTCTTCAAACATGGAAAAAAACTCTGGAAAGGTGATGTAAAAATTCAAAAAGTTCTTTTTCTCGAATGATTGAGACATCGTAGTATTTCAGGGCAAATCTCATTAAAACGAGAAACTTCAATGATTAGCTACATCGGTATTTTATAGAAGTTTAGTATCCTTACAAATAAATAAGTTTTCTGAACACACTCCATTTTTGTTTTCAAAATATCTGCATTAAATGCTGTATGTACCATAGTTTTCTGTAAAATTTGTTAAATTAATATGTTTTAGAGTTAGCTACATCTTTATTTATTAATGTAAGATCATTGCTATTTGTAGACAGGAATTGCTGTTAGACTCAAAATGGCTATTTTGTGGAGACATAAATTTTTAGTTTCAAATTTTGAAAAAAGAGCATGCATGTTGACTGTCTTCCTGTGTACATGTATATACAAACTTGATAATGACTTATGTGTCTAAGTGTCAAAGATGAACAGACTTGTAACCCATGCAGTTACAATGGAATCATACATTACATGATACATGAATCCTAACATGAAACAATTAAGTACCACAGAATAGCGCCAGATGATGATCACTTTATTATCGCGACCTTTTAGTCTATTAAATGGTGACTGATGCAAGAAAAAGAATGCACAAAAATGGATTGATGTGTTTGTATTATAAATTAATGATAGACCAAACGACCGACTCTACAAAACATTTTGCCTATATAGATAGTAATTATCTTACATGTCTGTTTCTCGGTGAGAATAGTAAATACTGTAATGCAGAGATGTGTGTTCCTTAACTTGTTTTATGTATTCAAATCATCGGACAATGAATCTTGGATTCCCTTGCATGAAGATGTAGAAGTTGCAGTAGCCGCGGTTGGTGAAGATTGGGGATCGTCTGACACAGTGCAGTTGAGTCCAGCTCAGTCTGTGGCTTACAATCTTACTTATGAGGAGCAGGGCTTAAGATTCCGGTAAACACTGATAATTGAAGTTTGTGCAAAGTACTTTCCATTTATGCCTTTATTAGCTCATCTGAGCACGAAATGCTCAAGGTGAGCTATTGGGATCGCCCTATGTCCGTCGACTGTTGTCAACAATTTAGATTGTTATCACTCTAGAAGTAACATCTTTTACCTGATCTGCATGACACTTAGTCAGAATGTTTGTATCAATGAAATCTAGACCAAATCGGAAACTGGGTCATCCAGGGTCAGAAACTAGGTCACTAGGTCAAATTATAGTAAAACCTTGTTAACACTCCAGAGGTCACATTTTTGACTTGATTTATATGAGACATTGTCAAAATGTTTGCCTTAATGAAATCTAGGTCATGCTTGAAACTGGGTCATATGGGGTCAAAAAGTGGATCACTAGGTCAAATTATAGTAAAACCTTGTTAACACTCTAGGGGTTACATTTTTTAATTTATCTACATGAGACTTGGTCAAAATGTTTGCCTTTATAAGATCTATGTCAGGATTGAAACTGGGTGGTCATCCGAGGTAAAAAAATAGGTCACAGGATCAAATGATTGAAAATCCAGTTCTACTGGAACTACATAAAACTTGATCAGAGTGTTTGTCTTAATAAGATGCAAGTCCAGCGTGGAACGGTCACAAGGTCAAGGGGTTCTTGAGTTATTGATCGGAAACGAAAACGTTACGGACCGACCGATATGTGCAAACCAATATGCCCTCTCTTCTTCAAAGGGGGGCATAAAAATATAATTGATCAGCTGACGGACCCAGGATACCACAAACGGCCTTGGTGTTTAATATTCTTGGCTATTATTTCAGAGATGAATTGAGTGCAGCAACAACAGATACATTGCAAAGAGAACTCGAATCTATACAGGAACTGTATGAATTGGAACCAGAGAATAAGTGTTAGTATATTGTCACGCGCACGCTATCAAAGTTTCAATGTTATTTCAAAATCGAGATAAAATCATCATCCCTCAGATAGACTGTTACTTAATAATTAAGACTTTGTCTATTTTTAAATGATTGGTTAAGTGCAATTTAGTTTTTTCTTATTTTTATTGACCAGGGCTCTCACTAAAGGGAGAAATAGTCTCCCAAAATGATCTGACTTCTTCCTAAATTGAACTGAGGGAGAAGTTTTCCTATATAAAAATGCCTTTTTTTTAAATCACAAAGTCATGATTATATATCTACACAATTTGTTAATATCATTCATGGAATTCATTTTTTCTCATCTTTGAAACAATGTATTATCACACAAAAATAAGTTCGGACTAGCACCCTAGAACTTCTAGCCGGAAAGTAAAGTTACCAGCCGTGGACCTCCAGCTAGTGAGTTACCGTCAAGACTGTTTGCCATAAAATGCCACATTATCTATCCATAAGGGTTATCTTTACTGACAAATTTGTCTATTATTTAATTATATTTATGTGCATTTGTTGTTGACATATTTTAGGGGTATTGTTGACAATCGTTTCACTCATGAAGGCATTAAATCCTAAACAACATGCTAGTCAGATCGAAGAATTCCTCACAAAGTTGAAAACAATTGATTCCAGCAGGCTTAACTATTATGAAGATCTTAGTAAGTAAAAGCTTTGTTACATTTCCCCCATAAAACTACAATTACTGCACATACTGGGGACACGACTGTCTGCAGTTATTTGGTGGGTGAGTTGTAAGGTGGTTCTACACTACTTCTTGCAGATCAGAATACTTCATCAGTTGTCATTTAGTGCCTGAAACTCTGATTATATACTGCAACTCCATTTTACCGCAGTTTAATGGGTGTAGCTGATGCAGAGTCGAGTCGTCTAGACACGCCCACGTTCATTTATTATCCTTACCTTGACAAATAAAAACAAAGCTACTCGTTTGAGCGATTGCTATGATGGTTGATGGGTGTGTTTTTAATTCGACGCATAGCCCAATTTGCACACGTTTGACATGTGAGCAATCTATTTCATGCGATCACGAGTCTTGGACCTGCTGATCGTGTTATAATGGAATTGCAGTATATCACCAATCAAGTTGTGTATGACTTGTTTCTTGCACATTTGCATTCTTTGTGGAATCAGCCTACTCGGGTTTATTGTAAAAGCCTGTCCTGTTAGCTGACTTTGTAGAGATGATAGGTTTGGACCCGGTCGAGGCGTACCTTCTCTTTGACAATATGACTGAAGATATAACATCCAAAGTCATTTGTGGTTGACAGTTGCTATATGAAGAACAAGTCAGTTCTGGTTGGTAACCCAGAAACACTGGGAAGGACAACTGAAATATTGTTGAAAAACAGCACGAAAATCTAACACAGTTCTTGTTACAGTTTTGCTTCATTTAAAGATTTAAAGATCTGGCTCATCTGAACATAAAATGTTTGAATTGGCTTCATTCAGTTTTGTTGTTACATTCGTTGAAACAGCTCTAACAAGAACCATTACAATGTATAACTGATAGAAATTCCCATATTACTAGCAGACAAAACTTGTAAAATAGCCTAATCAAAGTTTTTTTTAATTTTATGATATACAAACATCTCTCTTCAACAAATACGGATCAATACATTATGAGTTCATTCCTTGTTAATGTATGTTTATTGATGTTTTGACTACACTCAGCAAAATTGCTAATTGGTCACTTCGGTTTTATTGAAGAGACCATGTCATATACATGTACAACCATTACTGATTCATGACTTTCGATTTAAGGGATTTTGTTGTTCGGTCGTAAATTTCATCTGAGGGTTCAAGTGGATTAATTGTTTCAGAAAAGTTGAACAAAGAAATTACGTTTACTATTGTGCTTCCATTGTTGGATTTTTATTCTCGGCCCGAAAAATATCAATTAAACTCAAGTGACCAATTAGAAAGTTTGTTCAGTGTATAGGAAATATTTATTTCACGTTTGTTTAGGTAAACAAATGAACAAAAAAATGAGTATAATATATTTTTTAATTCAACACAGATGGAACATCATAGGTCTTAATATTCACACAATAAAAATCTGAAATAAGAGTATTAAAACTTCTTTAATTTTTGTCTAGCACCATAGCTGTGGATTTCAAGTGCCAGCTAAAAGTGTATGCATTACATTTCAGGGAGCAAATTTGTCATTGAAAACTACCTCGAAGAGTTAGATTTTAGTGCCAGAGCCGTGTCTCTACCGAATCAAAGTCTTACCTGCCTAGTTCATCCAGAAGTATTTTCGTTGGTTGTGAAAATAGATTTATCCAATAACAAACTTGATAGTGTGAAGGGTTTCAGCTGTTTCCGGTGTGCTGTCGATATCCATGTGGACGGGAACCAGATCAGAGATTTGGAAGAGTTGTCTTTCTTGCACGGCTTGAAGCTTTTATCAATCAAAGATAACAGTATCCTTTGAGTTTTTATACGCCTGTTCATAGAACGGGACGTATTAAGGTTTCACCTGCGGTGATTGGGCGGCTGGGGGGGGGGGTGGGGGGTCGTCATCCAACAAGTTGTCCGATTAATTTGGTCTTGTCCGATCAATAACTCTAGAATTCTTTGTCAAATCTTCACCAGACTTGGTCAGAGAGCAATTTTTATTCTTATTTAATGCTTTGCATAAATTTCGAAAACAATTGTTGGAATAATTTTACCAGAAGTACTTTTTTAGTTGATTGTATGTAAATGGATCTAGTCAGGTTCAAACCTAGGTCACTAAAGGTGGAATCATAGGAGATGAGTCATTTTACCCTGCTTTTATTTAAATTCTAGCGACAAATGTTTTATAACGGGTGTATTTTGCGATGGTATGCGCTCTTGTTTGAAGCTATAATAAGCACATCATTTTGTCAATGACATCTCCTCATAAAAAAAATACTGAAGATTTTGGCAAAAAAAAAAGAATATTGACATAGTTAGTACCAGGTATGTGTATAATTATTTAATTTTTGATAATTTACAAATAATTCTTGGAAAAGAATACAGAGCTCTTATATTGAGTTCAGGCGACAGTCAAAAACATATACTTCAAAATTAATATCATATCTGACAAGTTTCAATAAGATTGAAACAATATTGATATTGTATCATTGATATTTTTCTGTCTATCAATTATCAATACATATTTTGAACAATCTATACTTATGAATAGTAAATACATGCCTGAATGACGAAAATTCACCCAAAACTAAATGGATGTTGGCGTGCTGTCAAAAGATTATGATAATAAAAATAATGAAAAATTTATTTAAAGATGAAAACACCCAATTAGCCAGAGGCTTATCTAACTTGGGGCAATCTATAAAACACATGTATAAATATTACAATACAGTTACAGAATAATGAAGAAAATTATCAAAACATCTGTAATACAATATAAAAAAGGCTCGAACTAAAAAAAAGGGACAAAGCAGAGGATGCCATCTATGTTAACAACAGTGACCCCAGTTTTGTCGAATCAATTAAGTTAATTAGATATTTTCTATAGTAGATGTTTTTAATAGTGATTGGAAGATATGTCTAAAACTTTGCTGTACCTGAAAATAAATAACTGAAGATTATTTAATATTAATATTTTTTTTATTTTTTTGCAAAAAAAACACACATACTTCATAAATAGAGAGGAAAAAAGATGGTCAAAGTAATCAGTAAGCTTGTAAAAGACATAACTTGCAGTGAAAATATATTTCTCATCTGATATATTGTTATCGTCAATATGCATTTTGCTGAGACAATGACAGCTCCAATGAGATGTATATGTACAGTCAAACCTGTCTGTAAAGACCACCCATGGGAACAGCAAAATGTGGTCTTTGTTTACAGGTGGTCTTCATTAACAGATTAAATATCATTGAAAATGGTCTGATGGGAGATAAAATGGGTGGTCTTTGAAGACAGGTTTTGCAATAGTGGTCTTTGTTCGCAGGTGGTCTTTAACGCAGGTTTGACTGTATTTAGATATAAAGAGGATGAAGACGTATTTAGTGCCTTGAATATTTTAGATCAGATGAGATTGCCAAATAAGATATTTTCCCTTATTACTGAGCCTCCGTTGGGATATAATTGACAACAAACAAACAAAAAATAGTTTTTGCCGTGGGAACCGCCGACTGACCGACTGTATATATATATTAACAATACAAATGTACATTCATTATATTCCAAACGACATAACGAATCACAACATTATACAGATTATACAAAAATTAAATCTTGATACACGTTTGATACCTACATACATTTAATACGAAGAAAATGACATATGTTTTCCTATTTCCTTCCTTAACCATTTTCAGACTTGTCCTCCATAGAAGCCTTGAGACCATTGGCAAATACTTCAATTCTAAAACTCTACATGTTTGGAAATCCAGTCATAGAAAATTTGGACCGTACTGAAGTGAAGAAGATTATTCCATCTTTACATAATTTTGATGGGCAGATGTTCAATTAAAGAACTTGACGTTGTATTTTCCCCATGTTAGATAAAGCATGTTAAACACTGCTGAGGAAGTGATCAAAAGAATTGATTGAATTTATACCATAATACACTCAGTCACTGTATTTGTTATTGTCTTTATGAAGTTGTATAAGCACGTTTGTTTTTTGTAAATTTAAAGATGTATCTGGCTCATCTGAACATAAACTATTTGAATTGGCTTCATCCAATATTGTTTTTGAATTGGCTAAAACATCTCTAATAAGAACCATTGCAATGTATAACCCATTGAAAATATATTTGTTCACCATATTACTTACAGACAAATCTTGTAAAATAGTCTAACTGTTAAAAAAACTGGAAGTGTTTTTAAATTCTATGATGTACAAACATCTTTTTTCACCAAATACGGATCAATACATTATGATTAAATTCTTTGTTAATGCATGTTTATTGATGTTTTAACTATAGGAAATAGATTTTCAATTAAAATTGATGCTATTTGAACTAGGCGTCATTTTGTAGTACCAACTGTCAAAAGCGTGTTTCAGTTATCTATGTATAGATTCTTTTTCAAAACTTTATTAAACTCTACACCAATTATTTTTTTATTTCCTAATTGTATGAAATCATATTTGAGAAATAAAGAATATTTTTGCCTTTATAATGTCACTCCATCTAAATGCACAATTTTTGGTTGCATTTTTAATGGTGTTAAGTATATATCTTTAAGGCTGGACAGTGTGTAAAACATGCATTAATGTTATAAACAGGATTTGAAAGAATTTTAATTACTGATGTAAAATGCTCAATCACTGTGTTTAATAAATGTGTATTTGCTTTTATATGCACTTTATTGTACCTTGTTTGTGTTCTCATTATTAGTGACAATACATGAACTACCTTACACCAATTGCCATCACATTATACCCTGTTTGTGTTCAGGCTGTACATGGTACTGTGTAACCCTTGGCGACACTTCAATTGCTTATTCCTAAGCTAAATGAGGGCACTATATTCCATCTTTTAAGTCTTCTATTTTATGAGGACTGTTTTAAAACATAATATTTGTGTTAATTAATCTGTTAAATTGTCTGATTAAATCATGTTAAAGGAGTTTTTTAGTGATGTTTGTATGAAAGAAGGAAATGAATAATTCTCACATCTACAATATTTACCTCCCTTGTTCTGAATTGTCGGTCATTTTGATAGGCAAATTTCCTTATAGTTTATGGGGAATATAATGTAAACGATGATAAACTTATCCCATATATAAAAAATATCTTGATATCATGTTGGCATTTGGCTCAGGTAGTTGAAGAAAAAGTGGTTGTCACATGCAAATTCTCTTGGTATTTTCTCAATTATCGCATATTTGGAAATTACTCCTATAAGGGCTTATCAGTTTTACCTATCAAAATGGCCGACAGTTAAGAACAAGGGAGGTAAATATTGTAGATGTGGGAACTATGTAATATGAAAACTACATATTTTAAACCCTTTTTGTGTTATTTACTTTCTACTGTAGTAATCTAACCTTTTGACTTATTCTGTATCTTTATAATATTTCACATAATTATATTTTTGACTTTTCTTAGCTTTTTATACCATGTGTGATTAACAAACATTACTCTCAATTTTCTTACATACATGTATCTCTATTATATTATATAGTTTGTTTCCCATAGGATATTGTACATGTATACACCAAGGTATTAGAACTTCTATTGTATTATTTCTGGAATAATCATCGTTTACATAATGTTTAATAATGTACTGTAAACATGTGTGTACTCTTCTTGCTAATGCACGTATCAATGTTTTTCCCCATGTGAAGGGGAGGGGGTAGGGCTTGCTTGTGGTGCAGCCATGTAGAGGACTACATACGGTAGATGATTCCTGACTGCCAGGATTTTAACATGACCAGTGAGTCTGCCACAAGGGAATACAATTTTCTTCGGTGATTTTTATGCCCCCACTCTGAAAAGGGGCAGCATATAGATTTGCCCTTGTCCGTCTGTCCGTCCTTCCGTCCATCACACAATCTTGTGTCACTCATATCCCCAAAAGTATATGAGCCAGACTCATTAAACTTTACAGGAATGTTCACCAGCATGTGAAGTTGTGCACCTGGGGTTTCATGTTTGGCTGTGCCCAGTAAGTGCAAAGTTATGGCCCTTTACTTAGTTAAAATATAGCCTACAGAGTATGCAATCTTGTGTCACTCATATCTCCAAAAGTATATGAGCCAGAGTCATTAAACTTTACAGGAATGTACACCAGCATGTGCAGTTGTGCACCTCGGGTTTCATGTTTGGCTGTGCCCAGTAAGTGCAAAGTTATGGCCCTTGACTTAGTTAAAACATAGCCTACGGAGTATGCAATCTTGTGTCACTTATATCTCCAAAAGTATATGAGCCAGAGTAATAAAACTTTACAGGAATATTCACCAGCATGTATAGTTGTGCACCTGGGGTTTCATGTTTGGCTGTGCCGAGGAAATGCACAGTTATGGCCTTTGACTTAGTTAAAACATAGCCTACAGAGTATGCAATCTTGCGTCACTCATATCTCCAAAAATATATGAGCCAGAGTCATAAGACTTTTCAGAAATGTTCACCAACCTGTATAGTTGTGCACCTGGGGTTTCATGTATGGTTACGCCCAGTAAGTGCAAAGTGATGGCCCTTGACTTATCACCATAATCTGTACAGTTGTTCACTTGGTAATTTTGATATCCATTCACAAACTATGAGCAGAATAATAGCATTTGCTTTTGTGACAAAGGCTGGAAGTAGGGGCATCTGTGTCCTATGGACACATTCTAGTTTCTTCCCAGAACACCTCCCGATAGTAAGGCATAAGATTCATTCATAATATAGTTTTGCTAATAAAAACTACATATTTCAAGGACCTTTTAAGTGGTCAACATTTTTTACTGTTACTCAGAATTACTTGAAACACTGTTTAAATGTTTCCACAATAATTGCACTGCAGTTCTACCCAATTATTTTCAGTTATCTAAGCCATGGAGTTATACAATTTTCAGTTATCTATGCCATGGAGTTATAAAACTATGTATGACTCTTTGTCGCAAGTCAGTTCATGTATTTCTCTTTGTCAAAGGGACTTGAAACAAACTATTTCAATGTTCTATATGGCCTATTTACTATAATACCTTATTATAGTAAATAGGCCATATTATCTTATTATAGTAAATAGGCCATATATAACAGTAAACTAGTTTGTTTCAAGTACCTTTGGTCTCAACTAGATTCTACTCACACATGATATAAAATGTTTTATGCATTTAGGAAACCTTGAATGTGTTTGCAGGACAGGTGTTCATAAGTTCATAATGAGCTATCAAGGGGTGAAAGTTAAACTAGTCTATCTGCATAGGAGTAAATAATCAGATAGACTTGTTTCCATTTCACCCCTTGAGATACTCATTCAATGAGAAGATGTTGCAGTCCTGCCTCACATGTCGTTAATGCATCATTATCTTCTTAAATGTATTCTGCTGCTTTTCTGACTTAGTCAAGATTTGTATGAGTGTACTGTTTTGGGATAGTTTCTTCTGGTGCTCATTATTTGCTGTATTGTATTATGCCCCCCTTCGAAAAAGAGAGGGCATATGGTTTGCATATGTCTGTCGGTCCGTCTGTCAGTCCGTAACCTTTTCGTTTCTGATCAATAACTCAAGAACCCCTTGACCTATCTTCCTCAAACTTGGTCCACACATTCATCTTTGGTAGCAGAGGAACCCTATTGATTATGGGGTCCAAGGTCACAGGGGGGCATAATGTTTTACAAACAACTCCTTTTCTTAGTAACACTCAAGAGTGTGAGAGCTTTCTTGAAAGTCTTGTCAGGACAAATCTTTGTTGACCAGTGTATCAGACAATCTGACATGTAGTAGGTTTCAGAAGCTGGTATGCTGAATGATCAATGTAAGGACATTAAGATAGTATTGAAAGATTTCCTAGCAAGAACATTATTTGATGATTTATTTTATGTTGTGTTTGTTGTTTCAATGATTTTTTTTCTTTTTTGAGGGGAAGGTGGTGTGATTTTTATATATATTCGTTGTTGCTTTTTCAGTCTTTATTTTTCTCTTACTTTGTACATTCGAAAATGTATCACAGTTATTTTGTCCTACCATGCATATGTTTAACTATTATATCCCCACTTCACAAAGTGAAATAGGGGCTATGTAGGATTATCTCCTGAGTTGTCAGTTCCTTGCCTTTCATAAATTGTTTACTCTCCTGAACACACACATGTGATAAGCTGGATTTCAATGGAAGTGCACACAAATGATTTGTACCTAATTGTGCATATCGTCAGCACTTTACGGTTCCATTATTTTATTAGAGTTACCACACATCAATGATAGAAAATTATAGTAAATTTCATTGTCCAGCAAACTACTACAGCTTCAAGTCGATTTTCAAGAAACTTCGTAATTCCCTGACACATATTTACTATAACACACAAATGTTCCTTAGGTGATCCTCTACCAAGATTGTTCAATTTTTTCGGATTGTCAAAATACATGGCTGCCAGTGGGTGGAGCCATTTTTTCAAAATATATTATACATGTAGTTGAAACTTTTCTTGTCAAATTTAGTTATAATTTCACCTGTATGTTCGTTAGGTAACCCTCTACCAAGATTGTTCATATTGTGTGATTCACATGGCTGCCAGGGGTGGGTCACTTTCCCGATATGTATACTTTATTATAAAATTTATGCTATTTTTGTGAGAATCTTTACTTCAACAAAATGTTGCACCCTGTGGCACAGGACCATAGTACCAAACATTTTAGGCGCTCAGGTGAGCGATTCAGTGCCATCATGGCCTTCTTGTCTTAAAAGATTTCTGTAACTGCAAAACATTGAGTCTGGTTACAGTATTTCCAGTATTATAGAAAATACCGGTATTAAAGGCTTGTGTTTTTGGTTTTTCGAAACATGTAAGAAAAGTGACAATGCAGTGTTGTAGAGTATACCTGTATGAAGGGAATGACCCCCCATTTTCTCATATTCATGGCTAAGGACAGTTTGTCAAATAAATAAGACTATTTACCTTAAAGTATGTTGGTCAACTTCTTTACTACATTACATTGTATGTCACTTACCAAGCTAAGGTGTGTTCTGCTGTATTTTATATTGTTCCTATGTGCAATATTCATTAATAAATATATACTTATTCTTATGCTATCCCTCATCTTTGTTATCGCATGTGAGTACATTGTAGTATATGTATTTATTCTACCACTGCAACAAACAAAATGTAGCTGTAAAGCATCAATCTTTATCATATAATCTATAAATAGATGCTTTCTGATTGGTCCAGGAGTATATTTTAATATGTGATATTGACCAATTTTCAGTGATATTTACTTGTTTATTAATAGCAACAGGGGAATCCCAATAAACTTTCCATATATGGCATTTGGAATTCTTATGAACACTACGGAAACTGCCGAAGCACATTTTAGATGACCATGATAAGTGCATTCAAGTGGTTCAGACTTACAGAGATCATTTCAAGTCGGCACCAATAACGCCCGGCGTTTTGAGTCTCAATCTCCCGCTTTTCGAGGTGCAATCTCCCGATTTGCCTTCAGAAAAGGCTCACATGTATGTAACGGGTATAAACTATGGATAAACCTCAGTTTGCCCATTTATTAGAATTAAAGAACTCAGTCAATAGGTTAAATTTCTGTTAAATTTTGCTGGTAGAAATCAAATAACAAAATTTATATAATAAAACAATAATGGAATTTTCAGCTGTTGTACATGATGTTGATATGCGCAAAACACTCATTATTGACCTTGGCTGTTATCTCGGTCAATAATGATCTCACAGTGCATAATGCATCATTTACAAGAGCTGAAAAGTCAATAATTATATAATCTCTGTTCAAGTTTACTTGGTCAGTACGTGATATTTCTACCCTGTGTTGTACATCTGAAGCCTCAACCAATTGGCATAGTTGATAAGAGTCTGTCAGACTACTTAAACAACTAATGTATTTAACTGTAATACTGTTGAAAACAAAGTAAAACTCAAACAACTGGGCGGTACGAGTGTTTGTCGGGAAACTACAGTCGAACACATTTCTAATTGGTCATCCCACATTTCTGCATTTTATAATTTTGATAGAAATCTTTATAGGTCGACTTTTTTGTACAATCATTTGGGTATACTGGATTTGAAAGGATTATGACATGGGTGTGAATGAAGTAAAACCAAGTTGGCCAATTTATATTTCTCTGTATTTATTTTGAAAAGTATGATAATATAAAAAGTTACATTATTTTATTGACAAACCTGTGATATCTTCAACACTCAGTATGAATTATGTTTCACCTTATATGGTGAACACAATGGTTTGATTCCTTTTATCTGTTAGACAAAGACCTAAATACCATATTTTGACAAAAAATATATTGTTTTTAGACAGTGTGTCTGCTGCTACATGTATCGATGCGCCATATCTGGTTTACGTGCACCTACTCTCGCGAGATTTTATTTGCCGAGAGTTTTTACGATATCTGGCCGAGAAGCGCATCTGTGGTATTTAGGTTTTTGGTTAGACTGTCGCAAAACTTGAAAGTTCAAATCAGTGCCAAGTTGTCATGAGACAGTTATGTGCGAGTTAATTGTGGGATGTACTTTTCATGTTGCCATCATACACAGGAGAAAGTCATAAAAAAAGTATAGACATGTTATTGGTGTATAAAATTACATTGAAAATACATGAACACAAAATATGAATATGTTTTTATCATACAAAAGACACATGAAACTACTAGACTATGGCGGGGTTTAGCCAGATGAGAATTTGGTGAAATTTTGTAACACTCCTTTCAGAAGAACTATGACTCCTTCAATACATAGTTCTCACATCTACATAATTACCTCCCTTATCTGAATTGTCGGCCATTTTGATAGGCAAATTTCCTTCAAGTTTATGGGGAATATAGTGTAAATGCTGATAAACTAATCCTATATATATAAAAATAACTTATTCATTATGCTCATGTGAGCATTTGGCATAGTAGGTTGAAGAAAAAGTGGTTGTCACATGCAAATTCTCTTGGTATTTTCTCAATTATCACATATTTGGAAATTACACCTATAAGGGCTTATCAGTTTTGCCTATCAAAATGGCCGACAGTTAAGAACAAGGGAGGTAAATATTGTAGATGTGGGAACTATGCATTTGTTCCCTGTGATCTATGAGGGAGCTTATTGAGGGTTGATGCATAACTGTTCAAGGTACTTCAGTGCAAAGGTTTGCAACATCCTCATTTTACAAACAAATTGTTCAATGATATAGTGCGATTTTATTAACCGCGAACGTATGAATATATTACCTGGACCATTGCATTTCAAAACAGGTATATTGAAATGTTTGTGTTTGTCTGCTTGACGGAGAAAAAGCCATGATTCTGTTTTGATAGAAAAGTAATCCAAACAGCAGTTATAGCTTTATGCACGAGAGCATTTCCTTACCTAAATTGGCATGGATCGGTCCTGAAAGTTCATACAAATGGGTTCGCGGTCAATCTAACAGCACTTTTCTACTAGTTGTAATATTTACAATATTTGATGAAAATGAGAATCATATTTATTATCATGTCCTAATACATTCATAAATGCTGAATGAAATGAGTGGATTTCAATAATAAAGGTAATGATGGACATGCATTTATGACATTCACTTGTAAATATATACATGTATAGCATGACAACAGTTATAGCAAGAAAATAATGGAGATGAAAATAGCAAAGGTACAATATACATGCATAACAAAGACACAATAATTGATAAAAGTCACAATTTTGATATTTACACTGCCCTCCAAAAGTTCCTTCACACTTTGACATTTCCCATTGCAATTAATGTATTTTCATATTTTTTTCACATGCAATAATCGAAAATGCTTTTTAACACTGCAATAATTTTCTGTATAAGTATTTATAAATTTGTACTAAAACAAATTATCTGGTCAGATCTATCAGTTACACACATACATTGGTTTCGGATGCAGGCCGATTGATGCTGCTTCCGAGATGTGCAAATTGTTGATTCTTAACTATCCATCACAGAAGTGGGATGAATAATTTTACTTCATGGTCATACATATTATTTGATATTATGTAAGAAAAAGTAACGAAATTCTAAATATTCAAGTGTGAAAAAACTTATGGATGGCAGTGTATATATTTTCAATTTAATACTTGTAACATGTAATTAAATCAAACTCCACACAACACTTGTCTTCCCTAGCTGTACATCACTGCCTCACTTGATGATGGAAATTTGATAAAATGATTGTTACATTTTAATAACAGTGGTGAATTGCTCTTATAAATTTATTATTTCACTTGGCAACCTACATTAGTATTATTGCTCAGAAATACAGTAACATAACATAAAACCAATTCAGAAGGACTTTATAAAATACAATTCATAAGCAGCGGTTGAACACTATCGCACTATTATCGTATTTATACTCGGACATACATGTAAAGTTGAGGACTTAAGGGGGGGGGGGGGGGGGGGGCGCCAGGTACACCCACCCCCCCCCCCCCCCGGATCCGCTAGGAAATTTAAGTTCTAACAATGACCTTAAAAGTATAACTTCCTCAAAATCGTACTATACAACATGTACCACAAAAATTATAAATCATGTGGTACAAGGATGATCCATGTGCTTTTCTTCCATTTACTTGTTTAAATCTTTATGAGAATTGTCAGTAAAACACTACATATAAAAGTCACATAACTTTGGGACATTGTTCTTGCTTTAGACATGATTATCTCTGATATTTCAGGATCAAACTGATTTCTGTTGACATTAATGGCGCCTCCTGGAAATAAGGAAAAATTTAATTGAAAATCTGAACATTCTTTAAAAGCATTTTAGGGTTAAAATATTAGTAATATATGTTATTGTTGAAATAAATTTGTTGAAATCTGATTTTCCTGCAGTTACAAACATATTTCAAGAAAAACATGCAATGTGTGTTTCAATGCCTTATTTGGTTTAATAAAAAATCATATACAGTCAAACCTGTGTTAAAGACCACCTGCGAACAAAGACCACTATTGCAAAGCCTGTCTGCAAAGACCACCAATTTTATCTCCCATCAGACCATTTTCAATGATATTTAATCTGTTAATAGGGACCACCTGTAAACAAAGACCACATTTTGCTGTTCCCATGGGTGGTCTTTACAGACAGGTTTGACTGTACATGTAGAACCCTAAAACAATAGAACCAAACAAGGAAGACAACTCCAACATCAATATATAAACAGCATACTGGCCCCTATTGACTGTCAATACGTACCGAGTACTGGGAGTGTCACTTCGGAGAAAGGGAGCCCAGTTATTTTCCATAAGGGTACACAGTTGCTATCAGTAGTTGAGCATACATTCTGGGACATAAGGGTCCTTTCCTTGTCACCTGGATTAACCAGGCAGTATCCATTCGACTATGCATAGATATTCACTGCCCTCCAAAAGTTCCTTCACACTTTGATAATTTCCCAATGCAATTAATGTATTTTCATATTTGTTTCACATGCAATAAATCGAAAATGCTTTTTAACACTTCAATTATGTTCTGTTGAAGTATATTTATAAATTTGTACTGAAACAAATTATCTTATTTTCTGATCAGATCAATCAGTTACACATCACATACATTGGTTTCGGATGCAGGCTGATTGATCTGCAAGAAAAGTACCGAAATTCAAAATATTCAAGTGTGAAGAAACTTTTGGATGACAGTGTACATGTAATAGTCACTTTTTTCCGCATTTCCTTTGCATGAATAGTTTTTGTCAACTATTTCTCTAGTATGTTAACTATTAGATTTTGAAGCATAATGACAAAAGTGAACTTCTTGCTTTTAAAGGCAGATTTTTATTACCTTGTAAGATGGAGAAATACAAAGTAGAACTCTTCTTTCCAAACCCTCCGCGGTTCACTCCCATAAGTCTAAGCTTATATATTTTATCTGTCTGAAGTCCATAGAGCACAGCTTCATTCACTTTTCCAACATTTGTTACATTTGCAGTTCTAATGTCATCACTTACAGGCCAATACATAATCTGAAAAAGTCATGTTACTAATATGTTGCTTTCATTGGAACCTTTCAAACCTTCACAAATGGAAGGACCTACAATTGTTGATATTTTTGAAACAAAGGTGAAGGTCCGGAACATTTTGGTATTTTTTCATAAAATGTCTCAAAAATGACTTTTGTATAAAATTAAATATTTTAATCTAGACTTCTCTTCCTACATATTCACAGAGTAGTGAATAGTTCCATTCAGAGTTCATACCCATTTCCATAAATGATTTTGAATTTGGTTGTTGGCAGATTTCGTGAAACTCACACAAATGTTGCCAGCACAAGGGTTAGATAGATAGATAGATTGATTTCAACATAAATGTACAATTTACATGGCAATATAAAATTAAGACATATATATTAATAACAAAAATATGTATGAATCAATAAAGCCATATCAATCAACATTATATGCTAAGGATAACGCAAAAAAGAGTTCAAGTAAGAACTCTTATTTCCATTGTGGTCCTTAATGTATAGTATTGTGTGACATAGGAAGAATTATAAGTTATAAATAAAGTTATCACAGTCAGTTAATCAAAGAAAGACATTGTGTTACATGTTTATAAACAAATAGTTGATGTAGTTTTAATTTTTAAGCCCATAACTCGCATGATCAATATAGGTAGGTACATGCACAATGCAACTCTGTCTCTATCGAATCCCCGTCTACAGTTACATGCTTATTATTATTCACTTTAAGCAAATATAAAGTATTATTATAAACAATCACAAACATTCTAAAGAGTGTATTTGTACTTGTATAGAAACCTATGGTGGCATATTTCTGCCACCAGTTAACTACTTAAGTGGATGTCACGTTAAAGAAACTAGATAACTACTTAATTAACTAGATAATTATGTGGTTCACTAGATAAGTATCGTTATAAATTTTCATACCAGATATATGTTTAACTCAAAAATTGTCTGATAGTGCCAACAACTGCCAACACTTACCCACTTAAACCCAATACGGACAATCTATTTTAGATAAGTGTTAAGTAGTTTATGTGATAAATATCTGATAACTACATAATTATCTACTTAATTAAGTGTTTAACGATTTAAGTATCTAGTTAACGAGATAATGGTCGAGTTAATGATCTAGTTAACTAGATAGGTAACGCATTAACTGCATAATTTTCAGGTAACTGGTAAGTAGTAAATGCGATAAGGTGGCATATTTCTGCCACCATAGAAACCACCCATCTGCATTAGTTATAGATGTTAAATCATTGCTCATAAATATAATGAACAAGCCTTCACGTTTTCAACATATCAATTTGGGGATGTATATGAAAGCCCTCACTGCTCTGTGCTATGCTCTAGCACATGTATGACAAAAACAGCTGCATTTTGAATCGCTGGTAAATTTTTTGAAAGCCAGAATTTGGAAAGAAATTTATAATGTCATCTTTAAAAGAAGTATAATGTGGTACCTGATATCCAGACAATGTAGCCTCTCCCTGTATTATATTCACACCTCTCCATTTAACTTGCACACTGTGCTCACCATGTGCCGATACATCAACAAATTGTGGAAAACGCCCTGGCGCTGCAAGAGAAAGTATACTTATTGTGAGACATGCCCTGGCGCTGCAAGAGAAAGTATACTCATTGTGAGACATGCCCTGGCGATGCAAGAGAAAGTATACTTATTGTGAGACATGCCCTGGCGCTGCAAGAGAAAGTATACTCATTGTGAGACATGCCCAGGCATTGCAAGAGAAAGTATACTCATTGTGAGACATGCCCTGGCGTTGCAAGAGAAAGTATACTTATTGTGAGAAACACCTAGGCGCTGCAAGAGAAAGTATACTCATTGTGAGACATGCCCTGGCGTTGCAAGAGAAAGTATACTCATTGTGAGACATGCCCTGGCGCTGCAAGAGAAAGTATACTCATTGTGAGACATGCCCTGGCGTTGCAAGAGAAAGTATACTCATTGTGAGACATGCCCTGGCGTTGCAAGAGAAAGTATACTTATTGTGAGAAACACCTAGGCGCTGCAAGAGAAAGTATACTCATTGTGAGACATGCCCTGGCGTTGCAAGAGAAAGTATACTCATTGTGAGACATGCCCTGGCGTTGCAAGAGAAAGTATACTCATTGTGAGACATGCCCTGGCGTTGCAAGAGAAAGTATACTCATTGTGAGACATGCCCTGGCATTGCAAGAGAAAGTAGACTCATTGTGAGACATGCCCTGGCGTTGCACGAGAAAGTATACTCATTGTGAGACATGCCCTGGCGATGCAAGAGAAAGTATACTCATTGTGAGACATGCCCTGGCGCTGCAAGAGAAAGTATACTCATTGTGAGACATGCCCAGGCGCTGCAAGAGAAAGTATACTCATTGTGAGACATGCCCAGGCGTTGCAAGAGAAAGTATACTCATTGTGAGGCATGCCCAGGCGTTGCAAGAGAAAGTATACTCATTGTGAGGCATGCCCAGGCGTTGCAAGAGAAAGTATACTCATTGTGAGACATGCCCAGGCGTTGCAAGAGAAAGTATACTCATTGTGAGACATGCCCAGGCGCTGCAGTTACCCTACAGTTAACAACTATTACGCAATCATTGATAAGATTTGTTTATTCCATTTGATGGGTCACTTATAGCACTGATTCTATGCCGTTAATCAAATTATTTAAAATTACTTACGTGATTCATTAGTACTACATAGGTAACGTTCACTCTGAACACTTATACCGGCAGAGTTAAATACTGATACTCTCACCCAGTAATCACTGTTAGGTATCAGTCCAATAATGTCTCCTTCACTGCGTTGTCCATACACAAACATAGACCCTTTCTGTCCATTGATTGCATCATTAGAATCTATGTAATCAATCTGTAACAGAAATATCCATGTACACTGTGTAAACTATATGTACATGCATATGGTGTATGCTTTATGTACAATTTGTATGATACATGTACAATTTGTATGCTATATGTACAATTTGTATGATATATGTAAAATTTGTATGCTATATGTACAATTTGTATGCTACAATTGTACCATTTGTATGCTATATGTACAACTTGCATGCTATATGTAAAATTTGTATGCTATAAGAACAATTTGTATGCTATATGTACAATGTGTATGCTATATGTACAATGCGTATGCTACATTCACAATGAATATGATATATGCACACTTTGTATGTTATGTGTATGAGCTATGCACACTGTGTATGCTATATGTACACTTTTTATGATACGTGTACAAAGTGTATGATCTATGCACACGTTGTATGCTATGTGTATGATCTATGCACATTTGTATGCTATGTGTATGATCTATGGACACTTTGTATGCTATATGTACAGTTTGTATGATACATGTACACTGTGTATGACCTATGCACACTTTGTAAGCTATATGTACAATTTGTACGATACTTGTACACTGTGTATGATCTATGTACACTGTGTATGATATATGTACAATTTGTATGATACATATACATGGTGTATGATCTATGCACACTTTGTTTGCTATATGTACACTTTGTATGATACATATACATGGTATATGATCTATGTACACTTTGTATGATCTATATGCACACTTTGTTTGCTATATGTACACTTTGTATGATACATATACATGGTATATGATCTATGTACACTTTGTATGATCTATGCACACTTTGTTTGCTATATGTACAGTTTGTATGATACATATACATGGTGTATGATCTATGTACACTTTGTATGATATATGTACAATTTGTATGATACATATACAATGTATATGATATATGCACACGTTGTATACTATGTGTATGAGCTATGCACACTTTGTATGCTATGTGTATGAGCTATGCACACTTTGAATGCTATGTATATGATCTATGCCACGTTGTATGCTATGTGTATGATCTCTGCACACGTTGTATGCTATGTGTATGATCTATGCACAATTTGTATGCTATATGTACAATTTGTATTATACATATACACGGTGTATGATCTATGTACCATTTGTATGCTATCTGTATGATCTATGCACACTTTGTATGCTATATGTGTAATTTGCATGATACATATACATGGTGTATGATATATGTACATTTTGTATGCTATGTGTATGATCTATGCATACTTTGTATGCTATGTGTATGATCTATGCATACTTTGTATGCTATGTGTATGATCTATGCCACATTGTATGCTATGTGTATGATCTATGCATACTTTGTATGCTATGTGTATGATCTATGCATACTTTGTATGCTATGTGTATGATCTATGCCACATTGTATGCTATGTGTATGATCTATGTATACTTTGTATGCTATGTGTATGATCTATGCACACTTTGTATGCTATGTGTATGATCTATGCCACATTGTATGCTATGTGTTTGATCTATGCACACTTTGTATGCTATATGTACAGTTTGGTTGTTACATATACAATGTGTATGATATATGCACACTTTGTGATACATGTACAAACATCGATCAATTCACTAGTTTTCAAATAGTGCATGATGTGCATGTTTGAGAGTACAACTGCTTAGCCTATCACACACTTTGCAACGTTTGCACGGAATACATGTACTGTTATAGATTCCAAATATGTTTTAATATATGTTCAATGTTCCTATTATGATTGCGAAGGAACTCTCTGACTGGAACAAAATATTTACATGATTTTTTATTCCTGATTTTGAAATAGTTCATTCCCAAATATTCCCAATTAAACAACCCAATCACTGCTTCAAGCAAAACACATCAGAAATGATTCCAATATTCTTGATGAGAACCATACACAAAAGATAACACCTGCTTACCCTATAGCCCCGCACTCTTCCTTTGACTGCTTCCCTTGTATTTGGTACAGGGTCCCAGTGAATTGATAGCGCAGTACCGTTGATAGGGTTATACTGAATTTTTGATGGATTAATTGTTGGCACTAAAATATAGAAACCATGCATTTACATGTGGTGTAGTTTAGGTCGTCATTTATCTTTGAATAGATTTCTAGTATACAGAGAAATGTCTATAAACCGACCACGAGAGAAATATGTTGACTCAGAACAATATTTGCCTAGAAAATGTTTCTATCTAAAATGCAAAAGGCCACAGCTTATGATAAATGATATATTCTGGAAATGGCCAGCATTCACCAAATGAGCGATGCTGTACGATTTCCAACCTCTTCTTTAAGTGACTTCATTTCCAGAAAACGTCACATGTGACGTCACCATGTACTGTCAGTAAGCAATATTTGCCCCATATGACAGTATGAAAATGAATTGACCATATGGAGTAAATAGTTGTTCCTGTTTGCAAAAAGTGACATCACATGTTGCGTTTTCTTGAAATGACGTCACTATATAGTCTAACAGAAGAGGTTGTAAATCCCATAGCAGCGCTCAAATAGTAGTCTGGCTACCAACTATACTAGATACTAATCATCTAGATAATATGTATAATTTTATTTTTTAACTTTTATTTAACTCTGTTTGTTTTGCTCTGCTTATGATTGTGGCACAAAGGGACATTATTTCATAAAATATGAGCAGCTACACGAGTTGTCTCCTATAAAACATAATAAAACACTTGGTTTGTGTACAGACTGGTCATATAGATCACTGAAACTTATCTAGTTAATTATCACAGTATCTTGATATCTAGATACATGTACTTAACTCGTTAACTACTTAATTACTGAATATTATGTAGTTAACTAGATACTTATCGCATAAACAACTTAACAGTTACCTAAAAAGTATGTAGCTAATGCGTTACCTATCTAGTTAACTAGATAATTATGTCATTAACTAGATACTTAACTCGTTAACCACTTAATTAACTAGGTAATTATGTAGTTCACTAGATATTTATCGCGTTAACTACTTAACACTTATCTAAAATAGTTTGTCCATACTGGGTTCAATTGGGTAAGTGGTGATAGTTGTGGGCACTATGATTGTCCATACTGGGTTCAAGTGGGTAAGTGGTGTTAGTTGTGGGCACTATGATTGTCCATACTGGGTTCAAGTGGGTAAGTGGTGGTAGTTGTGGGCACTATGATTGTCCATACTGGGTTCAAGTGGGTAAGTGGTGTTAGTTGTGGGCACTATGATTGTCCATACTGGGTTCAAGTGGGTAAGTGGTGGTAGTTGTGGGCACTATGATTGTCCATACTGGGTTCAAGTGGGTAAGTGGTGGTAGTTGTGGGCACTATGATTGTCCATACTGGGTTCAAGTGGGTAAGTGGTGGTAGTTGTGGGCACTTATGATTGTCCATACTGGGTTCAAGTGGGTAAGTGGTGGTAGTTGTGGGCACTATGATTGTCCATACTGGGTTCAAGTGGGTAAGTGGTGGTAGTTGTGGGCACTATGATTGTCCATACTGGGTTCAAGTGGGTAAGTGGTGGTAGTTGTGGGCACTATGATTGTCCATACTGGGTTCAAGTGGGTAAGTGGTGGTAGTTGTGGGCACTATGATTGTCCATACTGGGTTCAAGTGGGTAAGTGGTGGTAGTTGTGGGCACTATGATTGTCCATACTGGGTTCAAGTGGGTAAGTGGTGGTAGTTGTGGGCAGTATGATTGGCCATACTGGGTTCAAGTGGGTAAGTGGTGGTAGTTGTGGGCACTATAATTGTCCATACTGGGTTCAAGTGGGTAAGTGGTGGTAGTTGTGGGCACTATGATTGTCCATACTGGGTTCAAGTGGGTAAGTGGTGGTAGTTGTGGGCACTATGATTGTCCATACTGGGTTCAAGTGGGTAAGTGGTGGTAGTTGTGGGCACTATGATTGTCCATACTGGGTTCAAGTGGGTAAGTGGTGGTAGTTGTGGGCACTATGATTGGCCATACTGGGTTCAAGTGGGTAAGTGGTGGTAGTTGTGGGCACTATGATTGTCCATACTGGGTTCAAGTGGGTAAGTGGTGGTAGTTGTGGGCACTATGATTGTCCATACTGGGTTCAAGTGGGTAAGTGGTGGTAGTTGTGGGCACTATGATTGTCCATACTGGGTTCAAGTGGGTAAGTAGTGGTAGTTGTGGACACTATCAGACAATTTTTCGTGTTAAGATATTTTTATCCAGTATGAACATTTATCACGATACTTATCTAGTTAACCAAATAATTATCTAGTTAATTAAGAAGTTATCTAGTTTCTTTAATGTAATAACCTCATATTAATGATCTAGTTAATTAAGAAGTTAACTGGTGGCACAAATATGCCACCGTAGTCTCCCCATTTGAATTGATGGATACTTACTTCCTTCTGCCGAATAAACGGTAGTTTCTCGACCGATTGGCCCAAAGCCCTTTTCATTGTATGCTTGTACTTTCACAGTATATGGAAGATAGAAGTTGTCCGATCCTACTGTGACATAGTATGAAGTATCTGACCCAACTATTTCCTAAGAAAAAAAAGAATAGCAAAGGTAAAACACACAGTATATTATGCAACATCAAACAATGTGAGCCAAAATTGTGGGGAACAAAATGATTAGTTCCCCGTCGATAACATGTTATTCACAAACATGATTACACTAAATAAACTTTGGACGAGTTAATAAAAAACGTAGGGTATTTAAGATAAGCCATCCATCATTGGTTAAGGTATTTCAACCATAAAGTTGGGTAATTTCCCTTCAATATATGGTAACTAAACACAATGTTGATACATGTATGTTAAATTTAATTTCACAGCAGTTGCAAGTTATTTAATATTCTAGGCATTCATTCACTATATATTTTGATAAGGTGTTTTATTGCAAAAATGAAAAATAATGTAATTATTGATAAAGGGAGGTAAGTTACTAAATTACTTCAAAATATTTAAAAAGAAAGTTAGTTTAAGTCTTGGAAGTGACATAATCTAGCGACAATGCCAATTTTCTTATCTTTACAACTAAAATGTACTTTGCCATAAATAAATCATACTTTTGAAAGAAATAAGCGAAATTCCAGTTTCAACAATGCGTTGGTTTAAATTAACCAGAATTCTGATTAAAAATGAAATTTGCAAAAGCTAGACAGTAAATGTGCCTGAAATTCGGATATAGTTCATGTCATATGTTCCAAATAATTTTCATTGAAGACAAGTTGATGCCATACATATATTTGGGTTTTGTAACATATCCAATATTCAAATGAAATATTCCCATTTTTAAATCTTGCAGTCCTATTGACTGACACATCGATACATGCTAAAATGCATACTGTGATCTTTTAAAACGATATTAATGATGTAGTCAACAAACCTCTCGGAAACCTTTCTGTGATTCACTTGCCAGCCGCCAGTAAACTTTGTATCCGAAGCCAAGTCCACCCTCCTCTGACAAACTTAGTGCCTTAAAAATAAACATATTGATTAATAGCGCAGTCTTTCCACAGAAACGTGATTTGAGAGATGCGCATTTCGATTTCAGCGCCGCTGTACGATTTCCAACCTCTTCTTTAAGTGACGTCATTTCTAGAAAACGTCACAGGTGACGTCAACATGTACTGATAGTAAGTAATATTTTCTCCATATGGCAATATGAAAACGAAGTGACCATATGGAGTAAATATTGTTTTCATGCTTGCAAACAGTAACATACAATGTATTGCATTTTCTTGAAATGTCGTAATTTACAGAAGAGGTTGTAAATCCCATAGCAACGCTCATTTGGACTTTGTTGCTCTTTAGAAAGAGGTTAAATTGATCATAAATAGGCGATAAATTGATAATATTGTTGAAGAGAATTAAGCGAGGGCTGCTCTGGAGAGATAGTACTGTAAATGATAGCTTGATGATATGCTATATAGCAATGGTAGTAGGCGTTACATGAAATGACATTTCAGTGAGACTGTCAGATTTATTAACTTATTTATGTATCTGGAACAACAACTGACTGGTTGCCTAGTAACGAGAAAAATATGGGCTTGACTGGTTGCATAGTAAGGAGAAAAATATGGGCTTGACTGGTTGCATAGTAAGGAGAAAAATATGGGCTTGACTGGTTGCATAGTAAGGAGAAAAATATGGGCTTGACTGGTTGCATAGTAAGGAGAAAAATATGGGCTTGACTGGTTGCATAGTAAGGAGAAAAATATGGGCTTGACTGGTTGCATAGTAAGGAGAAAAATATGGGCTTGACTGGTTGCATAGTAAGGAGAAAAATATGGGCTTGACTGGTTGCATAGTAAGGAGAAAAATATGGGCTTGACTGGTTGCATAGTAAGGAGAAAAATATGGGCTTGACTGGTTGCATAGTAAGGAGAAAAATATGGGCTTGACTGGTTGCATAGTAAGGAGAAAAATATGGGCTTGACTGGTTGCATAGTAAGGAGAAAAATATGGGCTTGACTGGTTGCATAGTAAGGAGAAAAATATGGGCTTGACTGGTTACATAGTAAGGAGAAAAATATTGGCTTGACTGGTTGCATAGTAAGGAGAAAAATATGGGGTTGACTGGTTGCATAGTAAGGAGAAAAATATGGGTTTGTAAGTTGGTATTAATGCATTATATCATACATACCTTCCATTCTATTTCCAGCAAGCCGACAGCACCTCCTCCTGTATTTGTTACAATGGGGGCAGAAACTGGAGGGGCCGCAGGGATTTTGAATTTTTCTGCCAATGAATAATACAAACATCAATAATACTCTTGAACAACGTGAGAAAGTTCATTACTCACATTGTTTTGTTACAGGATTGGTAAAACCGTGATAAGACGTATGATGTATAACTACGTGATACAATTCTCTTTTTCTTTAGCAAGGGAGAAAGTATTAAGCTGATGTACTTATGATGTTGCTAAATGCATTTTATCATTTTAGAACTTAATATTCAAATAGTGATCAGTATGAAGTTGGCAGCAGTAGCAGTAGCAGTAGTAGCAGTATTACCCGTATTACGGCTACTAGGGCTAATAGTACTGATAGTAA
The DNA here is from genome assembly GCA_032209605.1 of Mactromeris polynyma. NCBI lineage: Eukaryota > Metazoa > Mollusca > Bivalvia > Venerida > Mactridae > Mactromeris > Mactromeris polynyma. Next base: position 17,876,944 of record JASFXZ010000013.1, read on the forward strand.
TACAGCTAGAAGACACAGCTGATATCCTGTCGCTATTGTTATACTATGTTAGTCATAGCCATGGTGTATATGAATGATGATCAACAGTGTTACAATGTACTGCTGTTACAGTTAGTATGGCTACTACATCCATCTTCACACCGATATCCAAGTGTTTAACGATAACAGTTTTATATATGGTGTTGTTTTGAGGCAGACATTTAAAAAGCGACCACTGATAGAGAGATAGATATAGCAAAAATAAAATACAATCCATTTTCATGTTTAAAATATCTGTAATATTTATACTACTACAGCCTTCAATGTCGTTCCTATTGTACATCATGGTTGTGACATAATCATTTCAAAATCAGTTTTAATGATAGTATGTCTGTCAATTCGCGTGAACAATAATGTGTACAGGTCAAGACTAATGTGTTGTCTTAAATGGTAATGGGCTCTAGGACACATACAAATCTAATTTATGTAGTGACTTATCCAACTACATCTTTGTATCAGAGTTGGGGAAGACTCCTGATGGACATCTGGGTAGAACCACTGACTACTTCATCACTTACATATTCTATATTCAGGGTGTGATTTGAACCAACAGCGGTAGTTCGGTATTCACTGGACCACGAAATGGTAAAACAGGGCCTATGAGCAAACGTATTTATTTTTATGAATACCTGATGGTCGACTAGGTGCACCTACACCCATGTTATTCTTTGCTCGAACTCTGAATCTGTATGTGTTGAATGGCAGTAAATTGTTGATGTCATAAAACCTTTTCAAATCCGCATTTGGGATAATTGTTTGTCTCTCGTTAATGTCTGAAATATGAAGTTCCTGTTTAGATAATTATTATTGAAGAGATTTTATCAGTTTTATAAACTAATATAGGTGGACATAACAGACTGACGGCGAACTAACTGCAATCACAATAAGTCTCACATGCGCTTTCTATGGGTAAGCTAACAAAATGTTTCTAGACATCAGATATATATCTTGGTACGGGGGTTCCAGTTGACCACTGATGTTCGAGAAGGAAAGGCATTTTACAGTTAATAAACTTGGCAAAAAATAAGTATTGTTTGATATTTCATTTCCAGATTACCTGTAAGAATAACTTCCCATTTGTCAGAATATTCCGTAATCGCTTCAATATCAAAGAATGTTACTGGGAATCCATTATCTGCTACCGGATTCCACGTCCACATCAGTCTAACTGTACCATTACTACCTGACTGTTGTTCAATGAGAACACCAGCTGGTTCCGAAGGTGGACCTGCAATATCATTGAATTGAACATGCTTACACATAGTGCAGACAACAATAGCTAGTAATCAATTGCAACAAAAACCTTCTATGCAATAAGGATCAATATATTGATACATGTAGAAGACATACATGTATACGAATGTTTACAAAGTACCGATTTTTTATCATCAGATCAAAACTTGCAATCTTAATAAAATAAGTTATGGTCTCCTCAAGTGCCTTATGTTTTATGGATTGTTGTTCATTCCCCGGATGTCTGTGTGGGGAGGCACTGTCTTATGTATGTGGCGTTCCCTGTAGCAACTTATTCTCTCTCTCAAATTAAATACCATTTACATGTATATAGAATATGCTGTATTCATATTGAAAATGAAGCAATACAAAGTGTTACCATATTATTGGCATTCCATCCGACGCACTTTTTCGTGAAGCTTCGAATTGTTTGTACAACACGGAATAATATGTTTTACGTATATTCAATTATATTAATCTGTAATCATAAGTCCATTCATATGATTGATGGCTTAAGTACAAGTGTCAATCACTTATAACTTATAAATCGTCTACTTTGTAGTATATAATTGAATGACACTTATGATGATAAATACAGTACTGGCTAAGTTGCCAATGAATTAATCTTAAAGAATGACAGAGGTCAAGGGGTAGAGCGCCCGACTCCTGATCCGAACGTCGTGAGTTCGAGCCCCGCGATGATCACGAACTTCACAATCCATAAATTTGGCGCGAGTACTGGTTGGTAGCCAGGAAGCAGTCATCGATAGTAATTAGTATAAGTTGTAAGAACTAGATGCACAATCGATGTATAATAAATAAGTTTAATCTAAAGAATGATTATTGTTAGTATTTTGATACAATTATGTGTAGAATTTTCTAATGTACAGATACTTTAAGTTATTAACTAAATGAACGAACAACTCACCTGTGACTAAGACATTTGCTTTGGCTGATATTGTGATCATAACTGTTTCAGCTAAACATTCATACACGCCTGTATTGCTGTATTGTGCACTGACAATGTAAAGTCCGTTCATGCCTTGCCTCCTTCCCTGTAGCAACACCATACGTATTTATTGCAGAGATAAAATGCTTCAATGCTTTTGGGACTTGACAAGGTAATATGCATAGTCAAGTTATAATTTATGTTTCGGAAAGGTATGATGAATTATTTCGTAGATTGGTAGAGATATATGTGCTAACCGATTTGACTATATAAATCGGTAGAGTGATATGCGCTAACCGATTTGACAATATAAATTGATAGAGTGATATGCACTAACCGATTTGAGTATATAAATTGGTAGAGTGATATGCGCTAACCGATTTGAGTATAAAAATTGGTAAATATATATGCGCTAACCGATTTGACTATATAAATTGGTAGAGTGATATGCGCTAACCGATTTGACTATATAAATTGGTAGAGATATATGCGCTAACCAATTTGACTATATAAATTGGTAAATATATATGCTCTAACCGATTTGACTATATAAATTGGTAAATATATATGCTCTAACCGATTTGACTTTATAAATTGGTAGAGTGATATGCGTTTACCGATTTGACTATATAAATCGGTAGGGCGATGGTTTTAATACGGTTTCAATTAATTTATTATGGAAGTAGAACCCACAACCGAGACAACTTATATTGAACATATGTACATGCGTGTAGCAATACAATACTTACATCTCTGTAGTAAGGACTTGTCTGGGTGTTGATTTGGTGACCGTTGAACTTCCAGGAATAAGCTAGATCATATCTACTCACATCATAACTGGCCTCACAGTATAGGAAAGCCGTTTGGTTAACTTTCACCGTCTGATCATTTGGCTTTGTTTGAAATCGTACACCAGCTAAATAACAAATTTTATTTTTAAACAGTGAATAAGCAATGAAAGACAGAACCAATTGTGCTAATGTTATTTTGGACAAGCGTACACTTAAGAAAACTTATAAGTGTTCATTTTTTACATGTCGAATAACTTTTTTATTGATTAACATTTCTACACGAAATGTTGTACATTGGCTATTGGCTATGTGTATATCATGATTCTCGGGTCGAATTTATCGATTTAAAATACACGGTGCGTTGAGTCAGGATGGGCACACGCGCTATTAGACTCTTTCCAATCAACCATATCATCTTTAAAAAGGGAGCTGCACTACTGATTTTTTCATAACATTACATTTATTGGTTTAATTTGTTCAATATGTGGATTTATGACAGGTATCTACGCTGTATTTGTTGAAAATTTCAGCAATACCAGACTAATATTGACCAAACTACGGTCATATTTATACCTGCACACTTATAAGTTTTGTTAAGTGCATACGCATCTGAGCACTTATGGTCAGACACCAAAACAAGTTCTTGCCTTTAATGATTTAAAACCATGAATAATATTTGATTGTAGTCAGTTACTAATCATTTGTTTACTCGTTCGTCATGGAATGAATGCTTTAATTTAGTATTTCATCACCACAACTGTTTTGTTTTATTCTGATTATTTGCGTTTTGTTAAATTAGCGCATTTAATGACGGATGTTAATTGAAAATGATGACATTTTTCAATACTGTTAAAGCAACGTCTCCAAACATTTTATTTCCATTTTCTAAACAAGAAAGCAAAAACGTACTCATGACAAGGACTTGTGTGTTTGACTGGTCCTCTCCAAAATCATTTACGGCTTTGCAAGTGTACCTTCCTTGGTCCGATTGAGTAACAGCCGTGATATGCAGCGTACCATCCAGTAAGATTTCCCGCCTTGCATCTCCATAGCCAATCGCTTGTCCGTTATGTATCCACGTGATTATCGGTTGTGGTGCAGCTTCCGGTCGGCACTGAATTGTTAGATTTCCGCCTTCTGACGAAGCAACAGATGACGGCAAGGGATATCTCTCAAAACTAGGTTTAATTGCTGAAATAACAAACATTCAAGAAGAAAATGAGTAGATATGTACTTCCTAAAAAACAGCTCTTATTTTATTAGTCTGTTATGAATTACAGACACAGTGGTCGAGGGGTAGAGCACTTGACTCCGGATCCGAAGGTCGTGAGTTCGAGTCATGTGATGAGTAGGGTTTGATCACGAACTTCACAATTACTAAATTTGGCGCGAGTACTGGTTGGTAGCCAGGAAGCAGTCATCGAGAGTGATTATTACAAGTTGTAAGAACTTGTTTCACAATCGATGTAAAATAGATAAGTTAAAACTAATTGTGAATTAAATAACTGGCTCACAGACGAATGTTACAAGTTCACTTACACAAGACTCTTAACTGAGCTGACGTCATTGTGGTACCGTGTGGATTGGTTGCCATGCACTGGTACATTCCTTCATCACGTGACTTATCCAGTTTCTTAATGACGAGAACGTTTTCTCTTATTTCCAATTCATTTGGTATCCTTTGAAGTAGTTGGGAGTTCTGTAATAAAACATAATTGTCGTCTTTACAACATATGAGTTTATGATACAGAGGCGGTTGAAACTTGAACGTTCAATAAAAACCAGATACAAACATTGTCTAATAGCGACAGATGAAGTTGTTGGTGTGCAAAATCACTTATCGTTGGCGAATAATATTTGTAAAAAAAATGTTTCTAAATCTAAGTCGCGAACTTTGACGTATATCAAGGAAGAATAGTGCTGTCGTCGATTGCCGAGACACCAAATGTATCAATGTCACAGCGTATGTTCATTGTACCAAATTTAACCGCAAATGAACTGTGGTCGTGGTGTTTCCAGTGAAATGAACTGTCACATAGAAACTAATTCATTTTATTTATGATAGTAAATAATTTCTGCGTTAGTGAGTTATAACCTTATTCAAGTTATTTGTATCACATTGAATCTTAACTTCATTGAAATACTAACCTGTTTCTTATGCATACTTACTGCTATTTTGTTAAGTATGGAGTGGAATGTCCTCGAACCACACATACTAATTTACGAGGAAAATAAAAAAATATACCGCCTTAAAAAATCATTTTATTTAATTTTATTTGGAAATAATTTACCCAGGAACGGTTAACTACTTTACATAAGTTTTTGAAAATATTAACATCTGTTTCGAAATTTATTCACACTCAGTGAAGTATTGCGTAGATCTAAGTGAAGATATTTGAAATGAATATCTGTCTTGGGTCCAATCTTAGTTTTAGGAAGTAGGTTAACAAACTGATAAGATTTCACCTTTCCATGAAATTGCGTCTAATCAAAATTAAAGCAACTTACAGGTGCTTTGTTCAAAATAACAATATATTACTTACTTTATACCAGGAGTAAGTTGCACGTGGTATGCCACGTGCTTCACATCTCCACGTGAGCTCACTTCCTACATCAGCGTGCATGTTTCTCAAAGGAAATACAAAATATGGCTTCGCTGAAATAAAATTAAGACGAACGTTTTCCTAAGTGATAACATACTAGAGAATAAAAAGACATTAAAAACGCAACTAAAATTGTCCGCAGTGTAGTGGAAATGGTTCCGCATATACGACCTCTATGCGTCGTACGATACATGCGCATGCGCGTTTCGGAACCCTTCCACTGTTATCGTCAGTTCGGACTGAGCCGTCCACCAAGAAGGTAACTCCAGAGAAAACTACCTCTAAAACTATCACGAAACTCTCTTCTTTACTTGTATAGGTATATTCCCCAAAGTAGTAAGTAGACATTTACTTCACTGGTGGCATCGGGCGCACTTTTCCCCCTTGATTTACTTTAGCTTCAACACGGTGACATTATAAAGAAATAAGCATATTAATTATCAAACATAATTTCCTAAACTTAATAAATTATAAAATATGAATGCTTGTGCCATAGTTTGATATCTTTTTGATGAATGATTTACACATTTGTAACAATATAAAACGTGTTTAACACTTGGAACAAACTAGAGGCTAATAGGAGAATAGTTGCGTTTTTAATGGCGCTAAGTATAGTTTGATAAAACATGTACATGTATAAACGCATTTTCATGTATCTTTGCGCTTCTGGGATGACTGTAATCTAAGTACATTGCATTTCTCAAAGTCTCTATTTATGTTAATCAGTTATGCTAGCGACTAGATCTACCTCGCATTTTTAATAATCATGATGTTTCTTAAACGTTTATTTATGTAGAAATACATCAAATGTCATATTGTACTATAGCACGGAGCAATGAAAATCTGTTAAAATCATACACAGTGTTTAATGAACAATTCGGTGAATGAAATCTAAATAATTCGAAATGGCGAGTTAGAACTTATGAATACTGCGTGTTATTCATGTATTCCCTCTGTCATAGTGTATGCATACATACCTTCTAATTGTAGCAGGATTGATTTTGAGGCTACGTTTCGCACTCCGACCAGCTTCAGAACGGTACACGTGTAATTACCACCGGCATCAAACTGTGCGTTTGGAATAATCATAATTCTGCTTTCGTACATGAAGTGCGTGCCCGGTGGGAAATCACCACTCTCACGTGACCATTTATATTGCATTGGTAACCTAAAATATACATTGTTCATGTTCCCAATAGTGTCAATGACATACTCTAAATATATGAAAAATCTCAGACATAATTATGTATAATAATTATACAATTTATGCAAAATTCGATATAATACTGTATATCACTTTATTTTCGCGACAACGTCATTTTCGCGTTAATTCGCAAATCCGGAGACGCGCGAATTCAAAATTCTCGCGAAAATATTCTTGTCGCGAGAACAATCATAATGCATGTGTACGAGTTATGTGCATATCCGAAATGATTATACTCTGTTATGCATTATGCGACGTGAGTGTATAACGATTTGATTTATAAATAGATGTTCAAACAAAAATACAAACTGGCTTATATAAATGTATTCATGAACATGTTTGCAAGTAAATACAAGAATTACGTCTTTTATTTCATAATCCCTGTGCTAAAGAACTAGCATCAAACAGAAACAAGAAATATCTTGAATAAAGATTGTCGGCGCAATTTGAAGGTTAAATTTTGTTGTGCAACATAAAAAATGCCGATATGTTATGATTGCTGGTCACTCCAGATCCAAAATGGATTTCGGTAAATTCACCGAAATGCAGTGGATTTCGGTAAGATAACGTACCCTTTATCGAAAGGTTAACCAATCCGCGTCAAGGTTTCAAACGTTGTTCGGTTGAAGAGAAATTGCATTGGTGGTTAACGTAAGATTTGATTGGTTTACACAACACTTATATGCAAATAGCAAAACCATGTTAGTACGGCTACGCCGACAAAGTATCACTCAAACTGACACATGTCAAATCATTGTCAACTGTACTAATTGTACACACATTTAAGACAAGTAGACGATTTTACTTTAATCCCTTCCTTCTCCCATCAGCACTTAATCGAGTCCGTGATAAAACCATTTCCGTCAATCTTAAATTCGCGACAGAAGAAAGAAGCGATTTCATCATTTTGCATAATACTTCTGGCAAGACTTTCGCGAATATTTCATATCGCGAAAATAAAGTGAATTACAGTATTTCCAGAAACAGAGCGCACAAATGCTGGCCTCGATTTCACGAAAATACTTTAGTTATTGCTTAGTAAAGTTCTAAGTAGCGTACTTAAGTTTGTTAAATTCGCGACTTTCACTTAAGATTCGTGTTACAACTAGAAGCCAAAAATGAATAAGTGGTAACACGAATCTTAAGTGAAATTCGCGAATTTGAGTTATTAAGTAACAAATAAGTGGTCAACTAGATAAGATTCGTGTTACCACTTACATCTAGAAGCCAAAAATGAATAAGTGGTAACACGTATCTTAAGTGAAAATCGCGAATTTGAGTTATTAAGTAACATAATAAGCGGTCAACTAGATAATATTCGTGTTACCACTTAAATCTAGTGTAATACATCATAAAAAGGTAAGAGGTGGCAGTTCTGGGCACTTTCAAGCCTGATTCTAGTTTTATGACATTTATCTTACCGAAAATGTATCACGAATATTAACTAGATAATTAACGTAATAATTAAGTGGTTAACCATAATAATTCGCGACTGCTATCATGCTAACTGGTGGCAGTAATATGCCACCATAGATTAGCAGACTTATCTCTTCGATAAGACTGGTATTTTGTGCAACAATACAACATCGTGTCTAGTAACAAAACATAACATCGCTGTTAGTATTAGATATTGTTGTATGTAAAATGTATATGATAATGTAAATAAAATATCAGTCCGTCATCACTTCCAATAAAGAGATAATTAGGGGTTTAAATGTATTAGGTTTAAACTGTTGTCTGTGAGAATAAAGTTCGCAGTGAAAAAACTAAAAACTGCAAACGCTCACATACCCAACAATATCGCTTATCAGATAAATCCAGTTGATGCAGATCGTTATCGATTGGACTTTTGGTCAGCAGTCAATTTGTCTGTCGGCAGTTTCCGTAAGTGACCGTAAATTTTCCGATGATCACCGATTAATGACTTGTATAACACATTAGCATATAGCCTCGGGCTACGTTAGATCTATGTATCCGATAAACGCTTAAAACATTGTTTTATGATCATAAAGAGAAAACAATTGGAGTTCGACCTATATATTGGTCCCAGATGAAACACGAGATTATTTCATCATTGAAAACCTATGTTAACACGGATATGTCCGTGGTGATAGACAAATGTTTTCTTATAAAATAGAAAAAAAACAAGGAATTCGTTTCACTTAACATGTGTAATAAACACTTGTCTTGCAGTTTCCAATTAAAATTGCAAATACAAATTTATTTTGTGTACTTTAAATACCAAAGATACTGTGGTGACCGCTTACAGTCACTACCGCGTAATATATACGTATTTTATTGGTGGTCCCTGATAGGTATCAGAAAGGATGGTATTACATGTACATAGGATGTCTGAAAGGCTGAGAATAAAATGTTTTACACCAGGCAAAGACCTAAATATCATTAAAATGGTATTTAGGTCTTTGCCCATGGCGACTTTTGGGTGAAAAGAATAAAATCACGGACATATATAACATGTGTAATAACTATTCAGTTTTATTTACAGTAGATTTATTGAAATCAGTTATATAACTTATGCAATAAAACTGTGGACGAAAAAAGGGAAAAAATAAACAGATTCCATGGTACAGAAAGCAACCGTTAATAACAACATAATAATAATGCTTGGCTATTCACTATCACACCCTCCGCATTAAATTTAGCATGCGTATATATTTGAATGTTGTTCAAAACAAAGCAGTTTACACCACTGATGGCATTTTTAATAACTCCAACTGTTCAAGTCACGACTTTACATGTTCAACAGCAGTTGAATAAGTTTTCCTTTCTTTCTTAATTTTGTTTTTACCACTTTTTCATTCAGCATGTACATTATACACCGTTTTAGGGATTATTATAGTAGAATAATTATGAAAAAGTAACATTATGTGGAGAATCCGAGATGAACAAAATAATTTAAACATCAACGTTCAAAATAGTAGAACGTTTACCAAATGCTTCTTTTACAAAAAAAGATATCTTGATAAGTTCAGTTTTGTTTACAGTTTTTAATCAAATTCATATACCTGGTGCGAAGGTGTGAACAACATCATATCTATGGTAGTGACACAGTAAACACTCACGGAGTGTAATTTATAAATTTATTGATTAAATTCTATTACCACGGATATAATAAACTTTTTATATGGTTAATATGTCCGTGCTATAACGAATGATTTAAACTGATTTATAAACCCGATGATAATTTATGAATTATATTAGTTCATGATATTTGTGGAAGATCAAGTTTACACCACATATATTTTATATATTTGTGACCAATGCTATATCTTTGCGCTGAATAAAACAAAATGTTCATGACAATTGAAATTAAGCTGCAGCTAAAGAAAATTCGACACAACAGTCGATAATGGTCTTCTAGAAGAAATTAATTTCATGAAGCTTAATTAACGCTATAATATTGCATAAATGCAGTCTACACTTGACCACCATAAACCATGGTCCAGCGAACAGTTTGATTGAGATAACATCTTATGAGACCACATGTGGAGATTAAACTTGTCACAAGAAAGACTAACCGAAATCGGTTTCACTCGCTAATCTTCGTGAATTTCCGTGATATCTCACGGAAACACTCCTGAATTGACAGGTACTCCATGTATCTCTTAATTCCCCCATTTTGTTTTCATAATAAATTACATCAATTGACACCGTTGGAACGAGCATAAAACATCCTAACATAATCTGCTTGAATATTTGAATTCCCGTCTAAGTATAAGTGAAAATAGTGATTTAAACACGTCGGACGTCCAGGAAAAACGGACCGTTTACACTGTTTTCAATAGGAAACTGGGTGGCTCAAGAAAACTGTAGATTCCCCCGCCTAAACATATATAAAATTTCAATATTTTTATATGATTGAAAAGAAGATACATTGAGGTTTCCAAATCTGCTTGAATATTTTGAATATGTTAAAAAATAAAGAAATAATCATAATAAATACGTAGCGTTCCCCATCTAATCAATGCTATTTAGACGACTGGAAATATCGATTTTTGGCTGATGCGATAAGCGATATTGTTGGACATGCTTAATCAGTATAGTCATATTTCACGAAAAAGCGCGTAGATTCAGTGTACGCAGACAGAAACGTGAAGTTTAAAGTGTCATTCATAACAGTAAGTCCTAAATAATAACTGTAACCGACGACCCTGGGGTATAAGTTTTAAGTTGACATGACTCGTTCATTGTGAGTTTGGGTTGGTGTATGAAAAGAGCATTACATTGACTTCAAATTTGTCCATGAATATTTATAGGGCGAAGAAATTTATTTTTGCATATAGCATATTGTATCGTTGATAATTGAAATAACGTTTAAGACGAGCTGTTTTGAGGAAACAACTTTTGATTATTAATTTTGCCTGCACCAACAATAATAAAACAATTAGTGTACGCCATCAACAGAGCAGTAATTTTAAATTATGATCATGAATTTGAGCACATGAATGTTTCACTTAATTACAAACAAACACGATTTAAATTTGATTGTTCGTCATTTCACTATATTTATATTATGCTATATAGAATGTAGCCGTGGGTTGATTGTAGCAACTCATTTCCATACGAGAATGTGTGATAACGTCACGATGCTGTCTAGGCATGCATAGTCTAGTACATCATGTGTACAACAAAAATAGCATTTTCGTGTAAAAATATCATTTGTTAGCCGGGAACGGAACAGTAGAGCACAGAGAACAATTGAATCGTTGGTAGTAATATGTGAGTATACGTGGCTTGTCAGTGATAACTTATCGTACGTAATACAACAGAATAGTGACAACCGTACTCTGGTCAAATCTCAGGATATTAACAAACACCATTAATTGCATATAACTCAAATTCGCTATTTCTTTCATTATCGTGTTTACCTAAATATCGATTATAGGGGTGTTGTATACAACCTATTTATCCGTTCATAATTGAAAATATGATTTAAACAACCTTCACACCCTATACCCATTATAATGGATAAATCGATAACAAAAGCCTTATCGAATTGGGTTTATACATGATAGCAAATGCTTGCTATATTGAACTATTTTGATTTTTTATTGAATTGTGTAAATTAGTGAAGTCATGGTAAAATCGCTTATAATTGTATCCGCACTTTATAAATAGCTGTTTAAATAATCACGCATGAATATGCATTGTTACTTTCTTCCTTACTGGTAAAGGAGTATATTTACACTAATACGTTTAAATACGACACAGTATAAATGGCATAGCCATACTGTAGGACAGAGCGCTATATACAGACGACACATATATATGGAACGCCGGCACTGTCTTATGTAGTCACGAAACTCTATTATTATGTTTGTTTTATATTACATTATGTGCAAAGTTCTTTAGATGATGCACATAATATAATAAAGTTACGACATAATATGATAAAAATAATCAACTACATAATACAATAAAGTATGAACATAATATAATAATGTGTGTACAAAATATAATTAAGTAAGGACATAATATAATAATGGGTGCACACAATATAATAAAGTATGTACATAATATAATAAAGGATGCACATCACGTAATAAATGGTCTACAAGATATAAAGACGTATTTACATTATATAATAAAAACTGTCAGAATATAAGTACAAAAGCACACCATATAATGATATACTGACATATGTAAATATGTTTCCACATCATCTAAAGAACTTTGCACATAATGTAATATAACACAAACATAATAATAGAGTTTCATGACTACATAAGACAGTGCCGGCGTTCCATACATATAACTACGATATCAGAGGCGCGTTTTTTAGTAGAATTCTACCTAGCGCTACGTAGGGAAAGTAGCGCTGCCGTTTCTTAAACGTAGGAAAAGTAGCACCTATCTTTAGATGGGTAGCGTGATCTGACAGTGCTAGCTTTGCTAAACAAAATGGTGTCCATGCGAAACAGTGTCGTCTGGTCTGGCGCGTGCCATTTTGTAGCTAGCGAAGCGTTCAAGCGTTTTTCAGACAGCTAGCTTTTCTACATTGACTAACTTTTCTCGCTTACTTCCCCTACCTCTAAAAAACACACCTGTGTTCTTGTCGTTTGTACAACATACCAACATTATTTTTCGCTGTTTGATTTACTAGAAAATTGAAATTCTAACCTTCCGTAGGCGAAACATTCTAAACGAACTTCGTTGCCCACCATAGGTGGTTTAGGATACACAGCTATAAAATCCGGATGAATGATTGGTCCGTAGTCGACATTCGCTGAAAAAATAAATCACTTATAATTTATATTTTTTTACGAGGAGATCGACCGGTGCACATGTACTAGACACATAATGTAACCTTATAAAAATAGTAAAATTCTTAATTTAACCACGCAACAGACATAGTTCTGTGAAGTTACATTATACATGTATATGTGTTACATGTAAATCGGAGCATTATATATACTGAACCAAAATAGAAACTTTCGCTAAACTTGAATGGGAATAGTTCGATACTTTTTAAAGTGATCGTTTTGAAATATGTTTGTATTTGTGAAATCATTTATTATCAACAAATTTATTTAAAAACATTAAATGAGGGAAAATGATAAATTTCGTTGTTTTATTTGATTTCAATCTAGGTAGGGGTCTGATTTGAAATTCTCTGACATCAGTAACGTGTATGACCACCGCGTTCATACATGACGGCTTGGCACCGACGTCGCATTGAGTGTACAAGCTTGTTGATATCGGATTTAGGGACATTATTCCATCATGTCTTCAAGTAATGCATCTCGGAGCTCATTGACGTTACCAGTTGGATTTGGGCGTCGCCGTAGACGTCAATATTATCCAAAAGATGTTATATCGGATTTAAATCCGGACTTTTTGTGGGCCAGTTGCCTATGAAATCGATGTTGTTATTTTGTATAAACCGAAAGTTATCACGAGCGACGTGGGCTCTAGGGTTGCCTATCTGAAATGTTGAAATGACACCGTGAGTTTGTAGGAGAGGGACAACGTGATGCGCTAGGTATATTCTGCCTGTAGGGACGATCATTTAAATGACCACAAGCGGGGCCTGATATTCATAACCAATATCGGCCCAGACCAATAGGCTACTGACCCTCCAACCCCGAAACGATCCTCTGCAGTATGCAACAGTCAGCATAACGCTCATTCCTACGACGGTAGAAGCTCACTCGGCTATCACCCCGGGACAATGCAAACCCTGATTTAACGGAGAAAATAATCGATCGCCAGTTCTGCCTTGTCCAATTGATGTGTTCCTTGGCCCGTTGAAGTCTGTCACGGCGATGGCGGGCAGTCAAAACAGATCCAACATAGGGACAATGTACGTACAAGCCGCTTTCCGCTAAACGGTAATCGGTTTGTGAGGAAATCTGGGCGTTGTGAGTTACGGGGGTTATGGAAATTGTAGCCGTTGCAGTGAAATAGCGATTTTGTAAATGCTGGTATAACGGTCTTGATCTGGCGTGGTTTACCAGGAGTCTACCGCTCCGTGGTACGTCCTGTCTGCGCGAATCGCCGTCTGAGAATCCTAAATGCTTGCACAGATGACCCAACTTGTGCTGCCACCTCTTCATTAAGAATTCATGCCTCCAGCATCCAAATGACTCTTTGACGTTATTTGTTTGAAATTCAGTAGTCAAATCTTTTATTTTAAATGTTTATAATGATTATTTTCTGACTGTAGTCTAATGCAATATAGTGTTATGTAAATCTTTTCTACATGTGGAATGGATATGCCCGCTCCGTGCGTGCATGTGGAAATAAATGTTTGGCCGAATAAGCTGACCTTGTTTTCAATCAGGTAATTATCTTACCGATTTTGAAAGTATATGTATACAACCTTGAAATCTATTTTACCAAAGTTTCTTTTTTGGTTCAGTTAATATAGTATTTTATTTAACAACTCCAGTTTCCAATATTCATTACATGTATATCGTTGTAGATATGCACATAAGCAAAACATTATTCTATATGACAGTATTACTGCAAGCGTGTCCGAAAGACCAACTACATTTAAATATACAATACATACATGTACGTATATGTTATACATCAATTAATGATAAAATAGTAAGTGTATATTGTTACTTTACTTGCCGTAAAATCTATATAACTAAATTATTCATAACCTCTTAAATGTGCATTATTCATTGATTTTATATAAGTTCACATTTTTGTTCTGCATATATGTATATTTGTATATATGTAGTTCTATGTCTACTGTATTTTTTTGCGTTAAAACTGTATATATGTTTTGCTCTCCAACTTGGAGGAAATAAACGACATATCTCCGTTTGAGAAAATTCACGACGGCCCTAAACATTCTCGACAGCTCTCGGGCATTTCCGTACCACTTCGTTACTCGGATAACACCCTCTAGTGTATGTAAGGCGGAGCACTATGTAGCAAAACTCAACATTTTGTGCGGTCAAGAAATAGTTCTCGTAAATCGGATTTATAATCTCAATAACTTCGATAAATTCACGTAAGAGCTGGATTATCGTTGTCATTTCTAGTTAAAAACTCACATATTTCAGTCTTCATATAGCTTAAATATTACATTCATCAGCACTCCAGCGTTCATGCCGCCATCTTGTTTTCATGACATTCGAATGGTATTTCCGAAAGTAGTGCCTAACGTACATCCGAGGCACTTGACGTAGTTGGGCGAGGATTACCGAATGGGCCCTTAAGTCAAGGTATTTGTTGTTAATGATATACTTACGATTTCCAGTAACCCTCAGTTCAATAGGACGACTTGTCCGACTGGGTGGTTGGGATGTGGACAGCCGTTCGTTCACACTAGGAACCAGGGTCACCACACAGAAATAATTACCCCCATCAGACTGCTGCACTTCAGAGAGATATAAATTACCATTGGTGGATACGAAATAATATTTATTGAGCTCAGGACGAATAACATCTCGTATGTTATCTTTGTACCATGTGTAAAACAAATCTGAAATTAAACGTTAACAAACTTTTACATCAAAACGATAGGCTTAGATCATGAATTATATAAATACAATGTGTACAAGAAAACCCCTAAACAGGACACCATTGGCCATGCGCAGTTAGCGACAACCGTTAGCTATTAATCATATACTCGCATTTGCCAAATACCATATATTTCTTCAGACAGGACGGCCCTGCGTTCAATTACAGCTATCCGTCCTATCGTTTCGAAACGTTTTGCAATTTGGTTCCCGTGTGCAACCAATGTGATACGGTGAGCAAGGGATACAACACAACATGTTTTCCATTGATAGCCGTAACTGAACGCAGGGCTGTTCTATTCGATAAGTATTATGTGGATATATTTTATGTGGTATTGAACTGCGTGTCACTTGAGAGCTCCACTCCAACGTAAGTACGGTCGCGTAACGGGTTCATGTTCGTGGCATGTCAAGAAATCGTGGTATCATTCATAAGCACCGTTTGCACATGAGCATGTTTTTGAAGAATTATTCTCTAAACAGGTTTAAACCTCTCATTTTCTAATTTTCTACAAACAATTACAAAAGGCAGTCATAAAATGCGCTAAATTTACTTTCTATGATAATTTCCATTTGTGATTTCAGCAGGCGGCAGTCGTGTATTATTTAGATAGGCGGAGTTATAACCATACGCCACAAGAGGGACGGTTTCCAAAATTAAAAGATTACATTAAAATAATTAATCGATTGTCTTGAAATATCAGCACAAAATTCCCTTCAAAATCTAGGATAATACGTTGGAAACGACCCCCACAAAAACTTGTTAGTAACTTTTACATACGCACCGCTTTCCTAGTTGTAAATAAGAGGCATCACGGACTTGAAAAAGAATTTCACATCGAAACTGGCTTTAGCGAGTAAAATATGATATTTAATATTATAACAGACGATTTTGTATGCTTTATATGTCCGTCGTGCTTTGATAATTCAGAATAATGGCCGATATCGTTAGTACCACGAAAATCGGATGGACCAAGATACGTGAACGATTTTCAGGAATTTAGTAGTCAGTATTTTGTGTAATAATATGAATAACAGTAAAGACCAAGGCATGTCAAAGCACTGAACTATCGTCATTTCAAATTGCATATTACATAAAAAAGAAATCATACATTAATCTGCACTGACGAAATTTAAACCATTAAGCCGTCAGCTGTTTAAGTCATAAACGACAAAATAAGGAGCTATTAGCATAAACTGTGAATACATTGTCTTCCAAGTGGTTTAATTTTATTGCTGTTTCAAAGGAATAAGTGTACTCGTATTGTTAAGTGTTATGTTACACCCGCTCAATGCTGTGCTTATCAGTTCTTGTTTATTTGATACTTGATTTAACAACATGATTAAATATTCATACTCATCCACTCATCATGAAGTTTAGCTTTAACATTCCGGCTTGGGGTAGACAATGTATAAATACGAATCGTTTCATTTTAGTATTATAGCCTTTCATAATTTCAAATGAACCAATAATCATAAATTATATAACGTCTAGAAATCTTCATGTCATTATAAGTGTTTCACGACTTTGGTTTAAATATCAAATATTGTTGTGATATCTGGAGAAGTTCCTATGACATATATCTACCTGGTTTCGCATTCGGAGGGTTACAAGTGATAAATGTCCCTTGACTCTGTATTGCCTCCACAAATCCTTGTTGATTTGGACTGAACGTATTCAAATCTGAAAATATACAACATACAATGACGGACTATATTCACGACTCGAAACCTTACATTTTCGCTGTGTTGCAGCTACTCTCACCTATTCTGAAATTGCTTTCAATTTCAGTTTATTTAAGGGGTGTGTATTTGTGTATATGCAATGTTCTCTACAATCTTTAATCATATTTCGAGAGGCATACTGTATATGTGTGGTATCATGTCACGTGTCTACGATAAGGTATCACAATGTGGAACTATACATGTTCAGCCCCGGATCCAGAAATTTCAGACTGGGGGGGGGGGGTGGGGGAGGCAACCATAAGACAAATTACTCCTCTCTTAAGGGGGGTCGGGGTTCTCCTCCGGAAAAAAATACAATATAGGTATGAAATGGTGGCTTCTGGTGCATTTCGGGGTCTACATTTTGAGGATTCATTCATGAGAATTGCACTAGTATTAACTTGTTAAAAATACAGAACAACCAATTCATACAAGTACCAACATTTTTCAACCAATTCCAGGGGACTCCACATCCTGTAGCAGTACGATTCTTTTAGACGATTTTAAGGCCAAGGAGAAAAACAGGGGGCCAAATTTTATGCCACTTTCTGCGGCTATACTGGTAGTATACAACAGGAAATCGACCATAAATCAATGTATTTCATTTAAAATGCTAAAAGTGCAGTAAGCTTAAGACATTATCAGTGGATGTAATTTTGTATAATGAATATAACAAATTCAATCATCAGCCGACTGGGGGACATGGCCCCCATGGATCCGGTCCTGTCTGTTGCTAAATGAACAGAGCTATCAATACTTATGCTTTCTGGTGGAGATGAGAAAACGACTCCAAGAGCATGACACTAATGTAAAATGGTAAAGATTGGTTCAACGTGGAATTACATAAAGTTAGATGAAAACAATATGCAGTAAAACCTCCCTTAAAGACCACCTCAATAATAAGACCACCTCGATTTTAAGACCATAATTTTCAAGTCCTTTTTGACTGCTCTGCTCTGTATTCAACCTCAATATTAAGACCACCTCAATAATAAGACAACTTCAATTTTAAGACCATAATTGTCAAGTCCATTTTGACTGCTCTGCTATGTATTCAACCTCAATATTAAGACCACCTCAATAAGAAGACCAGTCAAGGGTCCCAACGGTGGTCTTATTATTGAGGTTTTTCTGTATATAAATAAAGGTAAAATTTGCCTACATCCAAACGAAATCATCAGAGGCGCAGCTATAATGGAACCCTGTGAATTTTCCGCCTGACATCGGTAATCTCCGGCATCCTCCGTCTCTGCCGGAGAACTAATGGTCAATCGTCCGTTAGAAAACGTGTATCGTGTGTTTGTAGCCGAAGATATCTGTTAAATAATTGCATATTTTATTATATAATGTAGAAAGCAAGCTGTGATATAGATATCATTTAATTAAACAAAACATAATGACTTTTGGATGGCAGTGTATGTGTGAGCCTACTTCTAGTATTGCAGAATATAACATGCTTAATGCCTTTACATAGTTCTCTCATCTTCAATAATTACCTCCCTTGTTCGGAATTGTCGGCCATTTTGATTTAAAATGTCCTTAAAGTTAATGGGGAATATAATGTAAACGATGATAAACTAATTCGATATATTAAAAATAACTTATTCATTATGCTCATGTGGGCATTTGGGTCAGTAAGTTAAAGAAAAAGTGGTTGACACATGCAAACTCTCTTGGTATTTTCTCAATTATCACATATTTGGAAATTACTCCTATAAGGGCTGATCAGTTTTGCCTATCAAAATGGCCGACAGTTAAGAACAAGGGAGGTAAATATTGTAAATGTGGGAACTATGTTTTTTATGCTTTTCTCGAGACATTAACTTTCACTTTTGTTTCTGTAACTTGTAAATGGGATACTTATAGGGCACAATATTTCATGTCAATACCTCAAGCTCTTTGTAAATGGTCATTCATTATATTTCACTGTTTCACGCATTTTTTATTATTAACGGACAAGACAGTGAAACAAGTTTAACTTTTGCCATCTACGGTGACATCTGGCAACATGTCTAAAGTCGTAGCATCTACCTCAAGACAATAGTTTTGACGATTCACCTTACAGCCATAAAATAATTATATACTGTTTGGTTGATGTTTTTTCTCGCCAGAGTACTTGAACAACGTATATAAAGCTGTCCATCCATTCAGACATTCTAAACTTCAACTAGTCATAACACGTTGGGTTTCTTTTTGCTCATTATTCTCACTAGGCGTAAACAAATATGTGTGTTTCAGGTTTCCCGACCTACCCTATTTTACTGCCCCGACCCTAGAACATTTTTTCACGTGTTAACATGTTTTTTTCATTTTGGTAACATTTCTTTGTGTGAATTTTTCTTTGGGTTCATATTTCTGACCAGTTATTAGACGCTTTACGAGTATTCAGCTGTAGAGCATTACTTTCACATTGATTAAACCTTATCCATGTTAAAACTAAAAGGGAAAGGGGATTTGTCTTTTCACATATATTAATTTACATCTATATTGAATTTGCTTCATTTGAAAATTAAAAAAATATCCAAAAAAAACTATCATATACTATATACCCTATTTTTGGGGGTATGAAACCTAAAACAAATATATATTTTTAGGTCTTAAATGTTTCTTCATACCGGTTGGTATAGACGGTTGGGTCCGGAGACATTGCGTACCAACCAGTGATACACTGGTTGAGGGTTTCCTACTGTCACACAATCTACAATCAGTGGACGCTCACTGCCAACAACTACCACATTCTGCATGTCCGTAACAAACGATGGACCTTTTGGTATATTTGACGCATCAGTGCCTGCTAGTCCAAAATCTGAAAAGAAGTAAATAGTCATGTGACTAAACGTACAATCCCACATTGAATCTGAAACATTCGTGACTATGTAAATTTAGCATTTTGCCCAGCAATAAATAACATTATATTTTTGACAACCCCTGTAGCTCAATAAGATGACACTTGCTATGTGCATTAAGAAGGCATATTATAATTAAAAAATCCCCGATTTTCGGTCACCTTTGAGACATATTGAGTTTACAATTTGAAATAAACTTTAAGGAAATTTGCCTATCAACATGGTCGACAATTCAGAACTAGGGAGGTAAATATTGTAGATGTGAGAACTATGTATGTTCCAACGCAAACTTCCTTATCATGCGTGAGTAAATCGCCCCGATAGGAATCGCCCATCAGTCAAAACGGACACACATGTGAACCAAAGAACAAGACTCCAAGAAAAGTTAAATTTTCATAGAATGAAAGCAATATGAAATGTCATACCAAAATCTCTATTTTGTTGAATAATTCTTGCTACTTCTTTCTTTGGAATCTCACATATATAATGTAGCAGATCATACCCTGAGACCACAGCCCATCCATATTTTCTCTCCGCAGCTGTTAATTATAAACAGTAGAAAAAATACATCATCTTGAAAAAATGCTGTAAATGCAAGTTCTTACATTTTATAAATATAATACATGCAACACTGCCACTTAACGAAAGCTTTTAGCAAATCTACTTCACAAGAATGAAAACAAAGAAGGAACACTTATAGCGGTACACAGACGGAGGGAATAAATTGTCCATGATGACCTGACATAATGCCATATTGACAGTTGAATGCTGCTATGGGATGTACAGCCTCTTCTGTAAGTGACGTCAACTCAAGAAAATGTAATATGTGATGTCACTATGTGCAAGCAGGAAACAATATTTACTCCATATGGTCACTTCCGTTTTCATATTGCAATAAATTATGGGGCAAATATTGCTAACTGTCAGTACATGGTGACGTCACGTGTGACGTTTTCTGGAAATGACGTCACTTAAAGAAAAAAGGTTGGAAATCGTACAGCGGCGCTCAGTTTATCTGATTCACTTGTTCTATTTATCAGCTCATTGTCATAACATCCGCTGGTAATAAATGGATACGTTCGATCACCACAGCAAATAACGGGTCTTGACAATTATTATATTATTATTATTATTTGCAAATAATGAACATTATGCACTCCGATCGGTTTCAAAACATGACTAATGTTTAAAGAAAACACTACGAACTAATTAGTTTAGATTCATTTTCTTATTACAGTATGAAGGTATGGAATGACATTCCGGGTGATATAAGAAATGCGAAGAGGATAACAACCTTCAAACATAAATATAAAACTTACCTTTTAAAAACTGCATCGCAGTAATGACGTTGCATATTGTATTATTTGTGACATAATAATAATATATAATTATATATATTATGTTCATATCAATTTATATGATGTAATAGATCGAGTGTCAGTCGGTGAGTGAATGAAGTTAAGTTGAATTAAATTGTTATATTATAGTAACTAATACAGTGTGCAAATCTTATTTATATACATGTGATTGGATTGTGCAAATGTTTTTTAATTACAATTGAAATGTATGTTTTTGTTAATAGAAAGCCACCATGTAAATATGATATTTTTATAGTTTTATAATTATGTCATAATGTGTAACCACCTTCTCAAAATAAAGATGTTATAATCATTATCATTATCACATTATCATTACCATTACCATTATCATTATCATTATCATTATCATTATCACATTATCATTATCACATTATCATTATCATTATCATTATCACATTATCATTATCATTATCACATTATCATTATCATTATCATTATCATTATCATTATCATTATCACATTATCATTATCATTATCATTATCATTATCACATTATCATAATCATTATCATTATCACATTATCATTATCATTATCATTATCATTATAGATACTGAAATAACAAGTACACCTACCTATGAACCTATATATAATTCTGCTATTCTGGTTCACTACTGTGCCTGCAGGGATCCAGTATCTGTCTGTGTTCAGGACAGTCCGGGTGTCGTTAGAATAAGTACCATCACCATACCATTTGATAAAATCACCAATCTGCTGTCCACTGGTGTACCAATCATATCGACTGAATACGAAAATAGGACACATTAAGCGAACTGTACCAATCATATCGACTGAATACGAAAATAGGACACATTAAGCGAACTGTACCAATCATATCGACTGAATACGAAAATAGGACACATTAAGCGAACTGTACCAATCATATCGACTGAATACGAAAATAGGACACATTAAGCGAACTGTACCAATCATATCGACTGAATACGAAAATAGGACACATTAAGCGAACTGTACCAATCATATCGACTGAATACGAAAATAGGACACATTAAGCGAACTGTACCAATCATATCGACTGAATACGAAAATAGGACACATTAAGCGAACTGTACCAATCATATCGACTGAATACGAAAATAGGACACATTAACCGAACAGTGCCTCTAAATATATTTCACGTACTGTGTAAATTGTCCATCTAACATGAATATAACTTTCATAAATGACTTAAAATGTGTTTAGATTGATTTCAATTTACGCACATATTTATTACTGCTATGGGCGCTGCCGTTTTAGTGTAGCGCAAAACAAAGCTATATGCGTTTAAAATAAGCACAGTTAGCATATTTTTACGGCAATCTGATGATTTATGTAAAAACTAAAAAGAGGGACTGAGATTTTTTGAAAAACGACAGATCGTTGACTTAAGTTTTCGTTTGAGCTGTCACGAAAACATGAACAATTTCAAAAGATTACAAACAGATCGGTAGGGATTACATGCATATCTGACAACACATGACATCATCATAAGTGTTGCCTTGGCAACCAAGCGTTTTACATGATTAAATGACGTTATAAGTGACAGTTACTTGTGGGGAGCATGGCGATCCAGGTAATCCGATATAAATTTGTATTCTGCAAAATTGTTCACACTGACCAACGCACTACCTTGTACCTGTAATATAATAACATGGGTTAGTCCATCATGTGCGGTTTCCCCACCCACACTATTGTGTTTCATTCGGTATGTCGATTGTTTTAAATCTTTTCTGCTTACGAAAATGTTTTTCGTGCACTTGATACGACCGGAGAAAACGGCTCGAAAATACTTCACGGAAGAGCTCAAATGAGCCGGTAACAATTATATTCGATCGACTAGAGTACATGGAATATTAAATGTATATGAATGAATTCTGTAAATAACTGACTAGATAATCATAAAAATGCATTACAATGTTCAATCCTCAGTATATGTCCAGCAATGAAATAAGGGAGTTATTCGGTTATATAGCAACATACTTGTTTGTAAAAAACACACCAATTCGGTGAATAATTGCTTACAGGGAATGTGAATTGACATACGAGTACGTAGTATAACCAATTGTTTAATTGTTGAAACAACGATGTGGTCGAATAGTGATCACCATTGTAACCTAGGTAAAGTAGAGTGAAGGTCGACAGACCCAATCCTTACCCAGCAAGCTGATGCAGCCTCATCATATGCTCGTGTTTCACTGTACACAAATTGATAACAACTGTCAGCATGAAGTTCCCAACCAAGTGGACAACCTGGAAGATATCAATCATATTGCTCCATTTCATTATCGACACAGCTCGTAAAATATTACAGCATCAAATGTACAAGTGACTCCTAGTTGGTTCGAATCAAGATTCCGTCCGTAACTAATTGTCATAAAATTCATACAAAAACTATTATGCTTAATGTAACGTCCGCTCTCATTATATGAACTCTTTGTACAACACGTCGTTTTGTTCACTTTTGGAATACGAGGGACGTTCGGAAAGTTTAAAGACTAGCTTTGTTTTTATTGTAAAGTCGGAATCAGTTAATTCGCACAGTTTATCTTTAATTCATAATCTACTGAATGGTACAATGTTCATAGAAATAACACAATATAAACATGTACAACACTACATAGAAAAACTATATCTACAAGGACCCCGGCGCAGTAACGTCTGAACAACAACGCTGTTTTAATCCAGTTAAAATTTTACTTCTTCCCAAAGCATCGCCCTTTGCACATTTGTCATGTCTTTTCACCCACTTTTCAAAGACACATTCATACCACCCCTAGTCAAATGTGGAAATGATTTTCATCACTATTGACCTCAGCTCTTCGAGATTTTCGAAGTGAATACCACGGAGTTCCGACTTAAATACATCCAGAATAATTATTGTCACTTTAAATGGAAGAAATTGATCGAAGGACTTAGTGCTATATAGTCTGGTTCCCGTCGTAGTGATAGTGAAAGGGAAGGAACTCCAGAGTTTGTGCGCTACTGATTCATTCGAAAATCATTCGAAAATCGTCTTAATAACGACGTATGTACACACATGCATCATCATTATTATATATACAATTATAGACACCACACACATTCAATCGGTAACTCTTGAACCAACATTTCATGTCACTTATTGCTTCAATCAGACCATCTTAAATGGTTTACAATAATTCAACTTTGCAGAACTCTTAAACAGCGAAAGTAACTGTACAATAAGTAGATTATCATTGTGTGTTTATAAAAGTGTTGAATTGAGATCGGAAATAATCCCACTTCTCCCCATTATCAACTATCAACTATCTTCTGTTATTTATTAAACTACCAATTTACTTAGTAATTCCTTTTAAAAAGGAAAAAACGCTTGCATGCTATACATGTATGTACGTAATTATGTTCGTTAACTTTACTCATAGAACTTAGAACAATGTATTGTAAATCACCATTGGCATGTTGTACTGATTGTATTGTATTTATTCATGTGTAATGATGTGTAATGATGGGCTCATTGCCTTTTTCTGAATAGACGTTTCTATCTATCTATTCAAGTGGCAAATGAATACAATTACAAGGTAAAACAATTTTAAAAGTACGAGTCGAGAAGGAAATTATCATGGACAAATAAGGTGTTCGGGAAAGGTTTTCGAAAGCGACGTCTATGTGTCATTGATATTGTGAACTCAATAAGTTGGGAAATAGCCGATGTATTTCCAATAAAAGTAGTTTTTCATAAACTATCTATTTAAACGTTTTGATATGTTTTTTGCTATTTGCATATCAGTTTTGTGTACACCAATCAAATCTTATGTTAACCACCAAGACAATTTCTCTTCAACCGAACAACGTTTGTAACATTGAAGCGGATTGGTTAATCCTTCGATAAAGGGTACGTTAAATTACCGAAATCCACTCAATGTTGGTGCAATTACCGAAATCCATTTTGGATATTGATGAAATAGCAATCGTAACATCTCGGCATTTTATATGTTGCAAAACAAATCTTAACCTTCAAATTGCGCCGACCATCTTTTTTCGATACATTTCTTGTACACATAGAAAATTTACTCCATCGAACAGCAATACATTTTCCTGATATAACGCAACTAACATTAATTCTGGTTATTAATTCGACACCTAGTTATTTATCATGGTTAAATATCTGCATGTCGGTTAACAACAATACGTCAAATAAATGCGCATTGCCTAGATTTATGACGATGAATTTATATTGTTGTACTTAATTAAACACAAAATAATTATGAAATGACGTAGGTAATGTGTTGCAGAGGAAGGTAGGGTCTGCACTCGACTGCTTTTCTAATTGGTCACTTTATTATTATCATACTTATCAAAATAAATACAGAGAAATATAAATTGACTAATTTTGTTTTAATTCACTCTAACCCATGCCATAATCCTGTAAAATCCAAAATTCCCACATAATTGTACAAAAAAGTCGACCTGTAAAGATTTCAATCAAAATTATAAAATGCAGAAATGTGGGATGACCAATTAGAAATGTGTTTGAGTGTATAGGTAACTCATTGATCTAGTTATATGTTTATTAAGGCACGTAACATTATTTAAGGGTACTCTGTTGCGGATCTATGTATTTTTATTTTTTTAACTTGCCTCGATTATTATTACATCTTATATAATTAACTCATGATGACTATACTTGCTGGGGTACTGGCCAGTACTCGCGGGATTCGAACATACGGCATCCGGATGAGTCCTGATTCAGCATGCGGTCTACCACTCAATCACACTATTTCGCCTTAATGCGGATTTCTTTCCATACATCATCTACATTTTGGGAAACAGGACTTTCTATATCTAATCGTTATCTTCTAAGAAATACCAAAACATAGTTTTTATTTCTCAAATACGCAATGTTATGAGTGATTTTGCCGACGAAAATATGATAACGAGGACCCATTCAATGTGTTGAGGGTTCAGCGCAAGACTATCCTAACTGCTATGTATTTATATAGGAGTTAGTATAGTCTTGCACTGAACCCTCGATGTGGCAATTAACAATGTGTGGTTTTACCTTCGTGCTCAATACGTTCCCATCAATTACACGAGTAAGTGTACACTGTAGTCAATCAAGTCAATTAGATTTATTTATTTATTGGTTCAATTATGTTGTTATACCGATAATACTTTAAATATTTATATAGATATAAACATATAAACAAACCAGACATATTATGGTGTTGACTTAATGAGATTATAAATGCTACACAACAAAATGACGTATTCTTCATTAAGCTGTTGATAGATAAACATACATTATGAATAAATAACAGTGCGTAAATCGCTTAATAAGTATAGAGAAAGGTGGGGCAAAATGCCCATACGAGGTAATAGGCATACGCGTAAAAAATCTGACAACGTTAGATTTACCGTGCCGCGTGATATTCTTTTTGTGACGTCTTATGCAGACGTGCATACCGCGAAAAAATTAAACAATTTAAACCTCATTTTAGTCATTTTACACTATTTTGTGTAAACGCTAATTCGATAATATTTTAGTATTGCCACGTACACCTTGTATTCTCG
Source organism: Mactromeris polynyma (assembly GCA_032209605.1). NCBI lineage: Eukaryota > Metazoa > Mollusca > Bivalvia > Venerida > Mactridae > Mactromeris > Mactromeris polynyma. The sequence goes on from JASFXZ010000013.1 coordinate 17,904,260, forward strand.
ATTTTTGCCATTCGTGCGTTTATGTGACGGTATTTATGCAGTTCTGACATGATCGCGAAATGGTACTTCATTTTACCAGAAGTTATTTATAGATATATAATGTTTAGAGATTATTGCCCCTAATCAAAAACACATGGAACATGCAGGCAAAAATCAATACAGTAATGTTAAATGTATGAAGCTTTATCTCGTTTTATATCTCGCGTTAAAATACGTTTTACATGTCAAGATTTCGTGCAAACTTGCACGCATAGCCAGTTATGTCTTAATCGAACTTATGAATATTATTGTATCGTAAAAAATTGGTTAATATGAAATAAAGCGTGACTTGCGCGACAATTTACAGTGCTCGATCAAAACAGCTAACAGCAATAGTAGATTCATGATTGATTCCAAACTTATAATAGAACAGTTAGGGACGGGGAAGCAATATTATACAGTTATAGCATATACTTAATTAGTTATACATCTAAAATATGTGTCCTTCATTAATGAATTAAAGAGTTAGCTTCTAGCTATTCGCAAGTTAATATTGGTTGGCAGTCCCCTAACGGTACAGTTCTACGGTAATTGACCGCCGAAAATAACTGTTTCAAATGGACCGTTCAATGCATAAAATGTACATAGTATTACGTGTATTGGCATTTCTGCAATAAAAAAACCTTTCAAATTGATCATTTACAATATATTACGGCACAGACTCGTATATACAATCATATGGAACCATTTGAGAGTATTAAAGTCATAGATAAAATAGGCATGATTATAAGAATATATACAGAAAAATAGTAACACTGAAAAATATCGTCATTAAAAGTACTTCCAACAGTATGTATGCTCTACATAGCTTTCACAGAATTGAATTTGGTTGATCGAGCATTCATTGCATATTGCATCATATACATGGTTGTTTATTTTAAAGGAGATACCGTCAAGACATCATATTTTCCAACTTTAATATGGGTACTTGGACAGTATTGACGCGGATATACCAATTAGACAAATTAAAACATACCAATTATGTTATTCTGTCCACTCACGACGTCGTGGAAGACTATAAGGAAGGTCAAGGTTAGATATTGTAACAGGGCCATCTCTTCATACCCTCTTCCTCACCTGTAATGAATAAATATAGTACCATCAAAACGTAATGAGTCGAATCGCTTTATCGAGAAATTGTTTAACATTAAAGATATTATTATGCTCATTTTTTGTTCATTTATTTACCTCAACAAACATATAAAAAATCTACTTTATCTTGTTAAAACTTCAATAAATATGCATTTTCACAGAGTACATTTATAATGTATTTCTCTGTATTTGTCGAAAAAAGACGTTTGTATTATCATGAAATTAAAAAAAATTCCAGATTTTAACAAGCATGTGTTTTTTACTCAATTTGTCTGTTAGTAATATGATTAAACAAGATTGTTTTAAACGGTAATACATGGCAATGGTTCTAAGTAATGATGTTTTAGACTATGTAACAACAATACTGGATGAAGCACATTAAAACAATTTAAGTTCAGATGAGCAAGATAAAATAAAACTGAAACAGGAAATGCCACATGCAAAGTTTACAGCTACCCCACGTGAAGATATATACCTATACTTGTAAACACTCATAAAGGCAATAAGGACACAAGACGTAAACATGAATATTGTGTGAACATAGGAGAAACACCTTGAAACACCACCGGGGGTTAAACCTGATTTGAGGGTGTATACTTAGTCTACCATCACCAAGATAAAATGGATAGTAACAAAGTCCCCGCAGGGAAACTCCCAACATATGGTGAACGTAGGGGATTTCAATGAAAGCGTTGAATGCTGACTAAAGGTTATAGGGCCCACTCCTCAAATGTATTAACGAATGCTTAAATTACGGTGAACTTTAACGTATGGTTATTTAAGCAATAATGGATCAATTTTTATAATTCAGAGACGAAAGGGTGACGCCAAACAATATTGTTTTCCTGATATATAGTAAATTATAAGTTCACAAACCACTTTAGCACGTCAATTTACCAATAATTCGTTGTCTTGAATCATTTATGATATTCGTATTGCTTCGTTGGGTGAATTTTGGGACTACTTCGTTGTGAGAACTTCGGACGTGGACGTTTTTAGCTGGTACCCGGCTTACAGTCATTATTGTGTTTTGAAAACGGGAACCTATGCATCTAAAATTGCCACACTACTATAGCCGGTACCTCAGCGGTACCGTCAACAAATCAATACATCTTTTCGTGGTTTTGCATAACGTTACAAGAGGCCATTTGTCTTATATTTAGTTATTTGCAAGAGCACAAGATCGTTACGAACCTTGCTCGTAAAATATTTACTACATAAACCAATCCGCTGCAAGCTGTTCCTTGTAAATGACTTGCTGTTTTCTTGCAATCATTGCTCGACTGATTTATTTGAAAGTCAGACAATGTGGATACTAATGACGACGTTTGCCTTTTGTTTTATATACACTGCGCTAGAACACAAGTAGACATTTCAATATGTGTGCCAAAAACATCGACGGAAATGTTTTTATACCCGTATAAAGTACGTACAAATTAGGACTAACAAACACAACATTGTTGTAAGCGTTAAAATACGAGTTAATCGACCGCGCACTTGGCTATGCTCTTTATCAGGTCCGCGTGCTTTACATAAAAAAAAACACGGCGGCTAGTCGTAGCGGATCTGTGGTCCAGTGGTAACACGCTGGACTAGTAATCCAGGGATCGTAGGTTCGATACCCCGTTCCACCACCAACAATACTAACAGTCTTTCGGAAGAGATAAAAACCGAGGTCCCGTGTACGATGCTTTACATTATTCACGTAAAAGAACCAGGGGTACTTCTGGAACTGGGGCATCTTATGTATCATGCAATATCCTCCAAATATCTAAAATAACTAACATTCATCCGGAGGCGTCGCCCAAATGGGAAATCGGTGGCGACGTTAAATAAACGCAAAACACACTAGTCGAACTATACATTACATAATTGACGGCATTAGAATTACAGTGGTTATGACTTTTAGCAGCACTTCACATTTTCTTTAACAATAGTCTGCATCATTAACATCACCAGCTGAATGACATCCTCAAAGACACTTGACTGCACAATACAGTGTTAAATCCTCAATAAATTAAATCTTCTAGTTCAAACTCAAGCAAAATGATTTAAGCAAGTTTTTATTCTGCTGAGCTAGAATACCATTCAATATACTAGTTCTTAAGCTATGTAGTAGTGTGGCGAAACGGGAGAGCACCTTGCGAGAGTTGGGGAGGGGTCGAGCCACACAATAAGTGCACATCTATCTGCATTTATATGAAGGTAGCAGCAGTATAGTGACGTAAGTGGGAGGAGAGCAGCGGGATGGGGTGATACAGCCAACTGGTTAGTAAAGTTGGTAGAGCGCCCTGCTGGTGTAGAGGGAGACGTGGCCTCGAGCAATTCATGAAGCGCCACACCACTACAGTACTTTCATATTTTTTAATTAAGTATATTATTTTAAGTTTTTTCGTCTTTCTCTGAGAAGTAAGTTAGCCTAGTTTTTTTTACATGAATATGCCTTGCCACTTTAAAGTTTCATAAATAAATGACAAGAATTAAACTTTTAATTGTAAGGTGGTAGAGATTTCTTTTAAAAAGGGCACAATGAAAACTTGAAATGTTTTTGATGAAGAAAAAAATTGCATGTGTAAATATCGGTTAGTATTATTAAAACTTCAAAAAATCTTGGTAATATAGTGGAGGCATTAGGAAAATAACAGCGGTCTGGAAAAGGTTTCTTTCTGATTGAAAAAATGTGAATATTTTTTCCATATATTCAATGATTTTACAGTTTTATGTCACAACATGAAAATTTCATTTTAAATGTAGAAAAATGTTCTATTTAGTTCATTTTAACCATTTGTTGTCGATATATAAATCATGATTTAACTTATAAAGTGAGATATGGTTAACTCAAGTCGACTTATATTACAAATTAAATAAAGTTTATTTCAATGCAAACGTTTCAATCTACTTGTGGATATAATTGCAGTTTTACATGTTATAAGCTTTGAATTCATATTATCTGTCGTATAAAGAATTTCCACTCAAACTAAAACTGACATGGGATTCTTTTCAGTATTTTGAATAATTGGCTAGAATATGTTTGCATAAACGCAACACAATATAATGCATGTTTGCATTCTTTCTTTCGACCTTGATGAGTCAAAAGGAAATCACTTTTTATAAATAATGCAATCTTGAAAACAAATATATACACTGTGTTAAAGATGTATCTGGCTCATCTTAACGCAAACATATTTGAATGGGCTCATTCAGTGCTGTTGTTACAATGGCTAAAACGTCTTAATTCATAATTTTGGGCTCCTTTTATACAAGGAAGTTTTCCAGTGCGCCATGCACAATACATGCTGTGTTAAATGTTGGTTGATATTCGAATTTACCATAAAATGACGAATAATGATTATATAACAATCATTTTCTGCATTCGTTAAAGGTTAAAAATATTGAAGGTCTTTTTTTAAAATATGCTTGGCCCGTAATGTCCCAAAATATGGTCCGAAGTGTCTAGTCCCTAATGCCCGTGGTCCGAAGTGTCCTGACACCCGCGAGATACGTCTCTTTTGACCTCCCCGTGAAGAGCGTGTACTGATTTACTGTGCGCGCGAACATTCTTATTCGTAAGATCACTGTCATATATTTTCGTAAGACAATTCTTACGAACATTTCGTATCTTACGAACGCTCCGTTCGTACGAATATTGATAAAACAGGCAGATTGTACATTTTAAATAATTCATTTTGAAATATTGATGCTCCTAGTTATTCCTTATGGTCTGCCAGACCATTCCTTGCGCCTCTGTTTCTTAACGTATGTACCCTTTAACCTCCTCAAGTGCCTTATATTTTATGAATTGTTGATTTCCCGGAGGTCTGTGTGGGGAGGCACTGTCTTAAGTATGTGTCGTTCCCTATAGCTACTGATTCTCGCTCTTTTTAAACCCTATTAATTCACAGTATGTGGATACAGCGTGTGGTAGTTGAAGACCTTTATCTGAGCTGATGTTACCTTGCAGCGAAACAAACCCACATCATTTAGGAAGGTAACTTTCTTCTGTTGAACACTCTATGAACACACATTAACTTCGCCTGTTGCGGAGAGAGTTATATGAGACTACGGACTTCTACACAGACAGTCATGCGGGTTTTCGTTCTATTGAACTAAGTGGACAAACACTATATTTCTTCAAAATTAATATAACGAGGCTTTTATCTCGGTATTTGATGTTTACCATATCGAGTGTTTGGTGATAACATTTTATCATGACTAGTTCGCTCTTTGTGTCTGACAAATCGTATCTACACATTATTATCTATGCAGAGGCTTCATGTGTATAATGTTTACTTCATTTTGAGGTCATTTTCAAACAAATAGGAAAATAGCGTTTTTCTCAAGTTTACGGTGTTCTACAAGAGTGAGTGTTGGTGGTAGTCTTGACAATTTTGTATAAATGCAACTTGTACAATATTAACATTACTTTAATAACTTAATACATGATTACTGAAAGCAAATTGTCACCGCTATCTTCGTTCACCTTCACCCTACTAGATAGAGTCGATGAAAGCGGGGGGGAGGGGGGGGGGGTAGAAGAGCGAGATATTTTCTGCCTGTCTTCTGTCTCCCTCAAACATACTGAATTCTAGGAAACCTAATATGAGTCTTGAACATATCATTGCTACCCACCATTCCTTGATAATTGATTATCAAACACATACAATCAACTGCTTTTCTAATTGGTCACTTTTTATATTATTACAGTTTTCAAAATAAATGCAGAGACATATAAATTGACTGACTTTGTTTTACCGCATTCTTACCCATGCCATACTCCTTTGAAATCCAAATTTCATATATAATTGTACAAAAAAGTCGACCTGTAATGATTTTTTTTTTTAAATGATTTCTGTCAAAATTAAAAAATGCAGAAATGTGGGATAACTAATTAAATCTGTGTTTGAGTGTAGTTATTCAAGTAAACACCGACACTACCCTATATAGCAGTGATCTGTTATCAGACTGAATTTGATTGACTTAATTGAAATTCATTGAATATACCCAAACATGGACTAGTCACAAAAACCTTATTATGTACAGTCAGGAGCTTCGAATATTTACTACTACATTCAGTTGTTACAATACCGGGTATACGTCTCTAAGTTTTTGTATTTGCGTTTATTTATCATCGCCACCGGTTTCCCATATGGGCGACGCCTCCGGAAGAATGTTAGTCATATTAGATTGTTGGAGGATAGTGCGTGATACAGGAGATGCCCCAGTTTCAGAAGCACCCCTGGTTCTTTTACGTGCTCGATGTAAAGCATTATACACGGCACCTCGGTTTTTAAAGTCTCGTCCGAAAGACTGTTAGTACGGTCAGTGATGGAGCGGGGAATCGAACCTGCGATCCCTGGATTACAAGTCCAGCACGTTACCACTGGACTACGGATCCGCTACTACGTCTCTAAGTTTCTAACATCATTGTTTTATAATTCCACATTATGTGGCACTGAGCTTCGATTTACACTATGTTTATATTTGTATTGTTAGACTTGTACAACAATAAAACGTTGATGGCGAAATGTAATATATATTGAAACCAATCTACTACTTCTGCCGTATTTCTTCGGCAGAATAATCGCTCATATTCTTCCTTGTTTTTGTCTTTGGGGCTTCAAATCTCCCAAGCAAAGCATAAACACATTTACACATAACTTTAAGAACAGAACAGAACAGAACAGAACATTTTATTTGTTTTGACTTGTACATGGTACATCATCATAAAATCACATACAAAATACACATATACAGTACATCACATGAGAACATGGAACAAAAGGAAGAAAACAGGGGGATTACAACAAGTTTTAGATGACAAACAAATCATATGACGTTATTAAAGAGGAAAGAGAAAATGTGAAAAAATGGCAAAGAGCATGATAAGTCTCAACACATGAACCGTCTACAAGAACGGTTCATTTATTCACATTATTTGTTTCTAAATTACGTGTACATAACAATATGCCAGCACTTGTAATGTTGTGTGGTATGTTGGTAATTTGTACTTACACTTTTACGCGCCTGTTTCCTCTAAGGATTTCTTTTAAGTATCCCTAAAGATATCCGTATATGTTCAGCTTATCATCAACAGTTTTAATCCATTGAAAAATAACAACTGTAGGAATGTATCCAAAATCTAGAATATCACAAAAATCTAGAATATCACAAAAATCTTGAATATAAATTTATTAATTCACCAAACGAACATACACACAGACACACACACAATGTGTAATCTGTAAAACTTCGCTTAAAATTTCCTGCTTATAGTATAAAATTGGCGAGTTTGTTTACAGAATGACCGAAGTTTCAGATATGGTCAGATAACGAAAATTTAGATCAATACGCGACCCGCTGATTAACTTACGGAACACAAACTGTTGGTGTTTAATTCTCTATGCCGTTATCACCTATAACAATGTGAAACATATTTAACGATTTCTATTTTTTTAAAACATACCGGTTCAACATTCGCGATTTGAACGTTATTTTATCTATTCGACGCTACAACATACTCGCGTAGTTAAGTAAAACTTTTTGGTTAATGTAAATTTTCTGTTTTAGGTGACTTGTACGAGTATTTAGATAACGCGCTTAAATTTTGTTCGAAACTATAGCAACCGGGTTTTATCAAATATGGCGCGAATACTCAATCTTTAAAAATTCTAATAATTAAACATTTTGCTTCTCAAGTTTGGAAATCGATTTTATGTTATTGATAAAACAAATAACAGGCTTATTTCTATTTTGTCGGAGTTTTATATATTAACGATAGCGAATGATTACGTCAGAGGACAGTGAAGTGGCATACATCGCGTTCATTGGTTCAGGCTATATGGTAAATCATTTCTTTACTATTGTGAATATTTAAATTTGATTAATGTTGTTAAGTGTATGTATGTTTATCTATTTAAAGGAAAATGAGTAACTAATTAAATGAAATGAAAAATAATAAAACATGTTTGTGGAATCTCGCTTATGAACGAACGTTGTCGCTATCAATGTGAAATGATCACAGTCCCTATTTAAATAATACTTCATAATCGCAAGCAAAACAAAATCTTGACGCGAGATGAACATATAAATTAAAGTAAACATTCGAGAAAATGTAGTTGAATTAATTTCTGTTAGATAAATGCATGTTTTTCAATGTTTTTATTATTCAGTTAAACCGTATTTTGCCGTGCATGACTAACACTCAGACAGACAGACAGACAGACAAACAGACAGACGATCAAGGATCGTCCGTATGGAAATAATGTAAAAGGGAAACCTGGGAACAGATTGTTAGAAGTATAAATGCCATTACAATCGCTAATTACAGAAACGTGCGACAATGTACGGAAATGTACGGACATGTACGAAGATGTGCGGAAATATATGGGAAATACGGAAATATACGAACATTAAACCGATACTGTCTAAATAATAATCGAAATAACAGATTACACAAATAGATGTTTACTATTTAAACAAGATATTTTATCGCTATGTTTAATTCAATCTTGTATATATAACAGTTAAACAGTGAATAGCATTTCGGTTCAGAATTAATATATGGATAAAATGCATGTTTACGATGACTCAGCTTATCGATTTCTTAACTCAGTTTTTATCAAACTAAATAGTTAAGAAAATGAATAGATAATTATTACAATGTTTAACAGTGATGGCTGTATAAAAATAAAGAATACTTTAATTGGCACTAATTATAGCTATGATTGCACGATATCGTGTCCAGTCGCTCGTGTGTCCGTGTATTACGAAGTGTCTAATTTTAAATCAACTTTCCTGGAATTTGCGTTCAGAATTGTTTTGTCACGAATTAACAGAAAATGCACGATTTATAAACATGATTTTATTTTGTTATTTGAAATTGTTTATATGTACAATGGATGACATATACTGAAATTAAATACGAATACTCGAATTAAATATCTTCAAATATTAATATGATATTTTGTGGTATAAAAAAACATTACTTTCAGAGCGGTATGTGCGTTCTGCTTCGTCAAAATTGTCAAACGTACCTTCTTCAAACAGCCAGCAAGCCGTATTTCATCGGCTTTATACATTTAGTGAGGGAGATATTTTTAACCAGGTTTTCAACGTAAACCAGGTTATTAGAATGATGTGTGCCGTCGGGCGGCCGGGCTGGCGTCAAACTCGGGGTTTCCGGCGAATAACTTGAGTTCCGTTGATCATATTGACATCAAACTTGGTGTAGAGTAAGAACATGTAGAGAGCTCGCTTGGGATTGGTTCAACGAAAACCAGGTTATTAGAATGGTGTGTGTATTTGGTCGGGCGGGCTGGCGGGCGGGTTTGCGGGCGGGCGGGTGTCAAACTGGGGGGTTTCCGGCGAATATCTTGAGTTTCGTTAATCATATCGACATCAGACTTGGTGTATAGTAAGAACATGTGGAGAGCTCGCTTGGGATTGCTTTTGAGTTCGTTCTGTTAAAGGTCAAGGTCACCGTTACTAAAAATATAAATTTGGTTTCCGGCGAATAAATTTAGTTTTGTTAATCATATTGACATCAAACAAATTGGTATATAGTAAGAACATGGAGAGAGCTCGTTTGGACTTGCTTTTGGGTTCGTTCCGTTAAAGGTCACCGTTACTAAAATAGAAATTTGGTTTCCGGCGAATAACTTGAGTTTCGTTGATCATATTGACATCAAACTTGGTGTATAGTAAAAATATTTGAAGAGCACGCTTGAGATTGCTTTAATGAAAACCAGGTTATGATAAGGGTGTGTGTCGTTGGGCGGGCGTCAAACTGGGGGTTCCGGCCAATAACTTGAGTTTCGTTAATCATATAGAAACCAAACATGGTGTATAGTAAAACATGTGGAGAGCTCGCTTGGGATTGCTTTTGGACTCGTTCCAACAAAGGTCAAGGTCACTGTTACTAAAATTTAGAAATAAGTTTTTTTAATATCTTCGCTATGCGTGGGTGTATAGAAATCAAACTTGGTGTATAGTTGTTGCATATGTATAAATAATATATCTAAGTATGAGTATGTGTATGAATGTAGCCCCGCATACATGTCTCTGTACTCCGACTTTTACACGCGTCGTTCGTTGTACAGAGACAGTATAGAGATGTGACGTCCGTGGCTGGACTAGTATAAATGTATCACCTACGGCACCTTTGCAGCCTTGATGATCATCATGTATTCATTATACAAATAGAGCAATGGTTACAAATAACTAGGTTGTCTATAATATTCCCAATTTTATGGCAATACGGTGCAAGACAAAACTATTTTTATTATTAAGGACTTACAAACTACGACACGATGTAAGAAATCGTTATGAAGGAAACCATTTGACATTCTTCGAGCTTTAACACATTTCATAAACTTGTACATCATTATACATTATATATTCTATATTCATGTTTGTTTGTTTCATCGGGGTTAACGCCGTTTCTCAACGATATTTCAGTTATATACGGCGGCCAGTTCACCTAACCAGTTTTTCCTGGACTGAAATCTAACCAGTACTAACTTACCCTTCCACAAGGAGCCGGCAACTTCTCCACATGAGGAGGAAAATCGACAAAGCCGATATTTCACGGCACAAAGCCACGGCCCATTCCCGCTATTTTCGGCGCGAAAACAAAACCACCGCATTCACTCGGCACTGCGGGGCCACATGGAAGGTAAAAACACGACCCATTTCCCCCGCTATCCCCGGTATACCCCCGGACCTGGGGGGGCGTGGTTACAATTGACTGGGTGCATAACTCGTTCCTATATTGATACACAGATTGAGGCGCCTGTCCGCCTTTCATCAGTAGTTGTTCTACAGATGAGCCTGACCAGAGCCCGTATTCACAAACGATTTAAGACTGAATTTCAGACTTAACTTTAAACTTGCAAACTTAAATTTACCAGCATTTCGTTGTCATTATATTTAAACGGATACATTTTTGCCTGAATATTTCTTGTTACTCACTCGACACTTTTGTCATGTTTTATCAAAATATATTGTGTAACAATAATGTAGGAACAAAATGAAAATTTACCATTTTAAAGTCTTAGTCTGGGATTCAGTCTTTAAACGTTTGTGAATACGGACCCAGGCTTCACAAAGGAACATGACAATCAATTTGTCAAGGAATACAACGGTGTTTGCTAAACTCTCTGAACTGTACAGATTTGTCTCCCTTAAATTAAAGTAAAATATGATTGTGACTTTTCGCGTATTTCAAATATATATCATTCTGCTGAGAGGAAATAAAATACATGTCAAAATATCAACGTTCAATCATATTTAGACGTGTGCTCAGGAAAGGACACTGTTTTTAAACGGTCAGTAACGCTCGGCAATGTTGGTAACTTAACGACCGTTCGTAACCCAATAACCGCTTTTAGTAGATAGAACCCGTGCCATCAATACATAGGATTGTTTGTTTCATCGGGTTTAACGCCGTTTCTCAACGATATTTCAGTTATATAGTTACGGCGGCCAGTTCACCTAACCGGTTTGTCCTGGACTGAATTCTAACCAGTACTAACTTACCCTTCCACAAGGAGCCGGCAACTTCTCCACATGTGGAGGAAAATCGAGATTTTGTCAAATTTTCATGGAAGGGTGTGACCTACCGCGACCGGGAATCGAACCCGGATCGCCGGGTTACAAGTCCAGCGCTTGTAGACAATATGTGAAGACGAATTGTTTCATGTTTTTGTTTCATCGGGTTTAACGCCGTTTCTCAACGATATTTCAGTTATATACGGCGGCCGGTTCACCTAACCAGTTTTTCCTGGACTGAATTCTTACCAGTACTAACTTACCCTTCAACAAGGAAGCCGGCAACTTCTCCACATGTGGAGGAAAATCGACATTGTTGTCAAATTTTTATGCTGCCGCGACCGGGAATCGAACCCGGATCGCCGGGTTACAAGTCCAGCGCACTAACCACTGGACCACGGCCGCGGCTTCTCACGTTTCAACACAGTGATATTCATACATATAGACAAACGGAAATTATGAGATACAGTCTTTCACATTTTAATACCTCTGGAGAATTAATACTAATAATAAAATCATCATTTTGAGAAGGTGTTTACACATTATGACATAATTATAAAACTATGAAAACATCATATATATACTTTGTGGCATTCTGTTAACAAAAACATACATTTCAATAATGATGAAAAAACATTATATATAAATAAGATTTACACACTGTATTATTTATTATAAAATAACAATTTAATTCAATTAATTCACTCACCGACAGACACTCGATCAATTACATCATATAATTGATATGATTATAATATATTATGTCACAGTTAATAAAATATGCAACGTAATTACTGTGATGCAGTATTTAAAAGGTGAGTTAATTAGAAGCGTTATACGTTTTAATGGGTAGCTCAAACCGGAACGTTGTGTCTAGTGTCACACCCTTTATGAAACAAGTTCTTATAACGCAAGATGACCGCTTCCATGTTACTAACCAGTACTCTCAACAAAAATCTGGGAATGTGAAGTTGGTGATCATATCCCGTTAATTCTATTAGTAGTATATGTCCTGTTACATTAAATACAATTCTGTTCGGAAATCCAGCTTTGAAGGACGAAGGCAATCAAACAATATTTACTGCAGTTCACGAAATTATCGAAAAATCTGAACGTTTCGATTGAGGCGAACGCGACATTTCCAAAATCAAATAAAGCATCCGTCCCCCAAGTCGCCCCCGTTCCATCTTCTTCTGTTATCTTTTATTCCTTTGACAACATCATTCAGCAAAAACATTTCTTGTTCTAACGCAAGTATCTGATACCTCCTTCTTCTTTAAATCTCGTTTACAAACATTTCATTGAAATATTTGTTATTTTCTTTTGTTATAATCTTGTCAAATTCAGAAACTAAATCGCCATATCATGTACTTATAGTTAGTATGCAGTGGAGAGAATTTCAATAAGCTTTAGCATGCACTTTGTAATCTTGTATTTACTGTATATTACACGACAATTTAGACAAATAAATATGTTTAAACTATATCCCGCTCAACGCGGGACTCGAACGGACGAGTTTTGTGTCGGGAGACGGCTCCAGCCCTCGACTACTTCGGGTTTGTCCAGTTGTTTAAATCGTTCAATTTTGTATTTTCTCTGTATGTCCGTAGAGTAAGCGGTTGTTTGTAAGTATTGTTTACACCAATCAAAGTTCCCAGCTTAGGTACATACATAATGTGATAGTCATGAAGTCATTGGAATATATCCGTCGGAAAGCCTCGACCAACTACGTCCAGTGCCTCGGATGTTCGTAAGGCACTACTTTCGGAAATACCATTCGATTATCATGTAAATAATATGACGGCATAAACGATGGAGTGCTGATGAAACGGGATTAGAAGCACATGTTTAAGCTATTTGAAGACTGATATATGTGAATTTTTAACTAGAAATGACAACGAGAATCCATTTCTTATGTAAATTTATCGAAGTTATTGAAGTTAAATCCGTTTTACGAGATTGACCGCACACAATGTTGAATTTTGCCACATAGTAGGATGTTCCTAGAGTAACGAAGTGGTACGGAAATATCCGAGAGCTGTCGGGAATGTGTAATACATATCATAATGACAGAAAATCGTGTCCGGACGTGTAACTTTGTCCATGATGTATAATATGAAATGTAAATAGATGTCACTATGTCACAGAAACATGTGTACAACGATATTTAAACTAGCCAGAAGTGTGGCGAGATACTGATGTAAGCGTGAATATCCCGATGTCAGAATTTCGGATGTTGATGGATCAAAATTGGATTGATCGATGCTGATAGACCCTTCTGAAATTCAATAAAATGTAGTTTTAAAATTGACTTGAACATCATATTACTTAGTCGGAATTTCTCGACCTTTTTCGTCGATTAATTATCTACTCTAGGAATGGAAATAACCGAGTAGATCCGCATGTATTCAACACCGCTTAGCCTGGAATCCTGGCCAAACCTCCTATTGCTCCGCGTCGGTAAGGCCAGGCGTATTAGAATCCACGTGACTATGTTTCAGCGCTGATCAGGACTGAAGTTTATCACGTGATCAAGGTACCGGATAAAGAAAATGCGCGCGCATGTCACTATCTTGTCCAATCAGATAATCGAAGTGATTGTATTCCGCCTGGCTATACTGACAGCGTTAGCAATCAGTGAGCCAGGACCCCAGGCTAAACACCGCTTCGATGTAACAAAACAATTATGCCAAAACAATACGTACAAAAGGGGTGTAGCAAGCACTATATGGAGGTCCGGGGCGTGCTCTGTGCGTCCGTGGTGCAATCTAGAGGCAATTTCACACTAACTTGATAGACACCTTTGAAGTGTTGTACACAATTGTTCAGAAATTATATCTCCTATAGTGCAAAGTGCTGAACATTGCTATTGACGAGCTCCCCCACACTATGCTGTTCTATTACATGTTATATATATACAGTATTTTTTCAATAATTGAGAACATTGTGTGTGCAACTGGGTACATTGTGTACAGGTAGCCACGCGCCTGTGTAACAAGCAGTAAGAATACCTGCAAAATGTACATGGGCAATATTACAGAAACATCTTAAGTAAAATTTTATCCTTAAAATTCATTTTATCAAACCGGTTTATTTAACATACAGGCTATTATATGGTCAAGTCAAGAGTGATAAATGAATAGTATTAATATGTTGTTGTCATTACCATAAAAAGCCTAACAGTTTTAATGTGGTTTCGGAATTACATCAATTTGAAGTTTTGAACTTAAGTGAAAATATTTAAGATTCATTAAAGATGATTCTGTAATACGGACCCTGGACGATACTAAACTATAAACTGAACAAACATATTTTAAATAAGAAAATCGACATCTAAAGTAAGATAGGCTTTTGTTATTTGATATATTAGGTATAGAGAAGTAAATATTAGTAGTTGTTTAATGCCTTTTCTAGTCAAAACTATGATAGCAGTTACAATTAAACCCATCTGAACTCCACAGAAACAGCTAATTAGTTCACAAACCACTTTAGCAGGTCACCTTTTCAATATTTCATTTTATGGAAACGTTTATGATATTATCAAGGTCGGTAAACTTTGGAACTACCTTTTCGCGTAGTAATTAGGACGATGTGTATGCTTTTTACATGTTACCGGCTTTCAGTCTGTTTTGCGTTTTGAAAACGGAAACCAATTGTTGTATGCCTCTCAAAATTGCCACTACTAGTCTACCGTCTAAAAACAGTAATATTAAAATGAAACGAAAGTAATACATAAACCGGACTTAATTTACTCCACTCCTGTAAGAGGTTAAGAAACGTCGTTATACACAAATACCACAAAATGTCAACAGGTTCAATTCAAACAATCAAAATACAATTTCAACAATCGTTTCTTAAACATTATCAACTCTGTAAATGTAATATTATAACACTTTGAAATTTGAGTGGTTAAACGCATATGCGTAGGTCATTTGAGAAGGGACCGCGATTTTTAAGCACCATTTAGAAGTAAATTAAGAAGCAAATGATGTTACGATACCTTTAAGCAATGAGAAATATATTGTTGGACTCTTCTTTCCTTCACCTCCATCATTCACAGCCATTACACGTAGGTTATATATTTTATCCGTCGTTATACCGTATACCACAGTCTCAAACACTTTATCCACCATTGAGTAATTTGCAGTTCTGATATCGTCACCGATCGGCCAGTACATTACCTGAAACAGGGTATATTAAATGATGATGTTTGTATTTGGTGAATACATCATTATATAGCATAATATATTAATTTTTTTACACAGACATAACGCCCTTTTTTCTTTATTTCCTTTTCATTCATTTCTTTCTTTTCGTTCGTTCTTTCCTTCTTTGTTTCTTGCTTCCTTATTCCGTTTACTACGTTTCTCAGTTCCCAGTGTATTTCTACTAGTATTCATCGAAAGATAATTAAAACGGAACAATAAAGGAAATATTTCGCATGAAAACAATATTGCTTAAAAGAAAGAGAATAAGTTGCTAACTGGAACGCCACATACATAAGACAGTGCCTCCTACCACAGACCTCCGGGAAAACAAAAATCCATAAAACATAAGGCACTTAAGGGGGTTAAAGGGTACATACGTTAAATAACAGAGGCGCAAGGAATGGTCTGACATGCCATAAGGAATAACTAGAAGAATCAACGAGGACAGTGAAGGAGGGGGAATTAATGGATGGAAAACAACCTTGTATCCGACGAGAGAACCTTCACCAGCGACTTGCAGCACACCTCGCCATTTCACTCGCACACTCTGTGGTCCGTGAGAAAATACGTCCACAAAGTGAGGGTAACTTCCAGGAGCTGAGAAAAGTAATGTTTGTTTAATAAGAACTAGAATCTATGTCTGGTTGATAAGTTAGATCATAATTGAACGCCGCTGTACGATTTCTAACCTCTTCTTTAAGTGACGTCATTTCCAGAAAACGTCACATGTGACGTCACCATGTACTGACAGAAAACAATATTTGCCCAACATGGCAATATGTAAACGAAATGACCATTTGACGTATATATTGTTTCCTGCTTGCAAAGACTGACATCACAAGTTGCGTTTTCTGGAAATGACGTCACTTAAAGAAGAGGTTGGAAATCGTACAGCGGCGCTCAATTTTAAATTTCGATGTAAAGCATATAAAATGTGTATAGTACATCACGAAGACCAAATACAAATGTAGACAGAGCCATAGGTGTAAGTTAGGGTAATATAGACATCCTTAAATCACAGACATTTAGTTAGATAGGTCAAATACTTTATTTAGGTCTTTGGATAGGTGAACTTTCTCAGTGCCTTATTACAAACCAAGACACCATGCGTGTTGCAAAGTGTAACTAAGCGAGACCATAAAGGTCGACTTCACATTTCAGCCAAGTCTTTGCCTTTCGTCCGATGCGCACGCGGTTAGATATTGGAAGAGCCATTCACTCATCGACGTGCATTATTATTATCAGTATATTGAATGCGGTCGAGCATGCGTTAATCATCACCTTCAGAAATGAAGCAGACATTTGGCTTAAGCAGACAAATTAACGAATCTTAAATGACCATTTTTATATTAAATACATTCTGTACTGAACAGCATAAGCGGCCTATGACTTATACCTCGATTACCAGCTCAACACTGTAAAAACTGGTGTTTTGAAATGAAACACTTTTTAAAACACTTTTCTGTTACACTTTTAAACATGTCATCTACTTAAACATGTTACGTGTTTTGATATAAAACCACAAGAACACACATATAAAACACGTCACGTGTTTAATTACAAAACATATGACGTGTTTCAAAGCAGAACCATTCTTTGTTACAGTTTTAAAACACCAAACGCCGTGTTTTAATGTTAAACAATTGACGTGTTTTATTCTAAAAATAGTGTGTCACATTTAAATCTAAAAAAACCACTTGCATTTCTGTTGGAACACATTTGTTTCTTGTCCAGAATGGAATTTGTGAAGGTAGTCAGATCTATCTGACTAGTTAACCAATATTATCACACCATGTTGTTCCAGTTTAGGAGTCTAATAATAAACATTCAAATATGGAACTCATTAAGAGAATCCCAGAAAAATGTGAAAAGTGTTAACAAGATTGCTTACATCTTAAAATAAAGTCATTAAGACAGGTTTGACTGTATATGCCTCATGAATATATATGGTAACTTCAATTGAAAATACTGTTTTGATAACATAGGCGTTTAATACTAAATAACACAGGTACAATAATAGGTACATACGGTTCAATGAGGTCTCACACAGATACGTCTCACTAAGAACGCTAGGTCCGGCACCATTAAATACAACTACAACAACCCAATAATTCGTATTAGGTTCAAGTCCAATAACCACACCATGGTCAGTTTGACCATAGACAATTACACCACCAGTGTCGTCCGGATCTCCATCACCTGTATACATGACCTGTATAAAAGACAATATTCATGTAAGTATACATTCATACTCGTAAGTTTGGACCAACAAGGATACGTCTATAATTATTCATCATAACGCATTGAATACTATGGTATGGTGGCATATTACTGCCATCAGTTAGCATGATAGCGTTCGAGCATTTATTCGTGTTAACCACTTAATTATTACGATAATTATCTAGCTATCTAGTTAATATTCGTGATAAATTTTCGGTAAGATAAATACCATACAACTAGAAACAGGCTTGAAAGTGCCCAGAACTGCCACCTCTTACCTTTTTATGATGTATTACACTAGATTTAAGTGGTAACACGAATCTTATCTAGTTGTCCACTTATTATGTTACTTAATAACTCAAATTCGCGAATTTCACTTAAGCCTGTTTCTAGTTGTATGATATTTATCTTACCGAAAATTTATCACGAATATTAACTAGATAGCTAGATAATTATCGTAATAATTAAGTGGTTAACACGAATTAATTCGCGAACGCTATCATGCTAACTGGTGGCAGTGATATGCCACCATACTATGGTGTAGAGCCTTTCGTCTTCCAATATGAAGAAGTTGTCACTATTATTGCGACTGTACAACAGTTTGTAATTGGTAAGAAACCAAGGGAAAGCTTGCTAGGTCAGCAAACCATCGTACGTAGCTAAAACACTTAAGGAAAAGGGTGTTAAACTGAAAAGATTACCAACAAATTATAAAAACATATTCTATTTTGTGTCGTTCCAACACAATTCTGACTGTCATGACCATATAGGAGTCGTGATTTTACATTTTTTCAGAATTGATGAATACAAATTATTACATGTATGACGTGGTTCTTTTATTAACACGGTTAAAAATCTAAATAAAAAACTACATGGGCAATGTCATTTTTCGTGACAGATCTTAAGCTGTATGAGCGATTATTACATAACGGTATAATTTATTTTATATACTCCGGAGCCATTTCATTTAATGATTTATAGATTAAAACTCCAGTATGATATTTGAGTCTGCTATTAAACATTAACCATTGGAGGGTATCAAAGAGATAAGCGAAAGTTTTGAGTTTATTTTCTTTGTTATGTTTAGTATTTGTTTATCCCAGCTTAAAATTCGATCTATTAAAACACTCAGTAACTTTTGATAAGGAACATTTTGAATTGACAAATCATTAATGTTTAGAAACAAATCTTCCATACGGTTAACTCTTTGTTTTGAACCAATCAGCATGCATGTCGTTTTCTGAGGATTTATAGCCATATTATTTAATTTACACCATTTTGTTACAATGTTTGGGTCAATTTGAAGTTTCCGTTCAATTTCGTTTTTTGTTTTGACACAAGCGTAAAGTGCCGAGTCGTCTGCATATAGATCTATCTTAGAATTATTAATATTTGAAGTGATGTCATTTATATATAAAAGGAACAATAAAGGTCCTAATATAGATCCCAGTGGTACTCCATTCTTAACCATCTTAGTTGACATAGTATTTGATATCCCAGTTTGTACTACCTGTGTTCGGTTTGAAAGATACGAATTGAAAAAGTTTAGTGAATGTCACTATTTGCAAGCAGGGCCCGTATTCACAAACACTTTAAGACTGAAACTCAGACTTAGACTTTAAAATGTTAAAAGTTATTTTTGCTCCAACGTTTTTATTACAATATAGATCTTAATAAAAGTTGCCAAAATGTAGAATGGGTAACACCAATTATTTTGACAAAATTTCATCCATTCAGATTGAAAGAAATCGAAAGGCCGGTAACTATACCTTTTGCAAATTTTAAGTCTAAGTTTCAGTCTTAAAGTGTTTGTGAATATCGGCCCAGGAAACAATATTTACTCCATATGGTCACTTCGTTTTCATATTGCCGAATGGGGCAAATATTGCTTACTTTCAGTACATGGTGACGTCACATGTGACGTATTCAGGAAATTACGTCACTTAAAGAATGGATTGGAAATCGTCCAGCGGCGCTCAAATGCTCTTCTATATGATTTGATAGTTAGAAGCTATATGTACTATATGTTCTATCTATCACATGTTTGGTACTAGCGCACATAGAAACACATCTTAACGACCAGGATGGAGCGGCGAGAATATGGTCATGTAATTAACATATAACAATATTTACCTCATATCCGGCTATGGTCCCTTTTAACGCCTCTCGTGTGTCTGGCACAAGGTCCCAGGAAACTTCCACGGCTGTTGCATTGACTGCGTCACATCGTACATTGGCTGGCCTTGTAGGCGGCACTAATTGAAAGTCACAATGAAATGGCAAGACAATCAAGGCCGTGTGAAATTGAGCATATTTCTTGTCATTAAAGGGAAGTAAATGGTGTTACATGTAAAGATAACCACTCTCTTTATTATCAAATGCTAGAAAATCAAATCTGGAAAATCGTCTCAATTTTACCCGAGTACCTCTCAAAGGGAAGTAAGTCATACCAGCATTTTAGGTTAAATTTTTGATAATAGTTATGAAAATATTTTGTTAAGAGTACGTCCGGGTGTGGTTAAACATTGTTTAGCAAACAAACTCGATTGCAGCTACGCATATAGTCTGTATTCAATTAATATATCTTATAAGTCTTTACAAACTTTGACAGCTAGCTTATTTCGCAGCCATTAATAAAGCAGTAAATATGTCCTTACTGCCTTCTGCCGAGTACACGACAGCTTCCGGTCCAATTGGTCCATATCCTTCCGCGTTGTAAGCTTGGACTTTCACCACGTAACGAAGATAATAGTAGTCCTGACCAACTGTTACAAAATGCGACGAGACATTACCAACTTCTTGCTACAAAAACATAACAGTGAGACAAGATGAGTTTTGCTGTCATGCAAACGATTGCTTAAAATTAAATCAGAGTATATGTTATGTTAGGGTATAACGCGGCCGTGGTCCAGTGGTCAAGTGCGCTGGACTTGTAAGCCGGTGATCCGGGTTCGATTCCCGGTCGCGGCAGGTTATACCCTTCCATGAAAATTTGACAAAAATGTCGATTTTCCTCCTCATGTGGAGAAGTTGCCGACTCCTTGTGGAAGGGTAAGTTAGTATTGGTTAGATTTCAGTCCAGGAAAAACTGGTTAGGTGAACCGGCCGCCGTATATAACTGAAATATTGTTGAGAAACGGCGTTAAACCCGATGAAACAAACTAGGGTATAACGCTTCTTAAGCAATAGTTTACGTATATATTCGGCCATAGTCGGTAATCAACTAGCGCCAACTAAATGTTCCACGAGCAACCGATAACTTCCTACAGAAATCAGGTGATGGACAAATATGACCTTCAATAATTCATCTTCGGTCAAATCAACACACAGATCAAAAGCCGAACTTCCGAACTTCAGACCTCTAAGGAATAAAATTGCTTTATTTTCACAAATAGTAGTATACATTACCTCAAGAAATCCCTTCTGTGTCTCTGTCTCTTGTTTCCAATACACCTTGTATCCAAACCCGGGCCCCCCTTCTTCTGATCGTGGTAAAGGCTTGAACAAATAAGATTTTGCTAAACTTTACTTGCAACTGACAAAAAATATCCAGCTTTCACGAATTTGAATTATTTTTACTTTTATGAGTAGCACAATTATAATCGTTTCGAAAAAACCGTGGCCGAGTGGTTAATGCATCCGCCTTGCGAGCGGGAGATCGGAGGTTCGAGTCCCGGTAGGGGGTCCGTTCTGATATGACCGGTTGGTGAGCCGCCAGCCAGTTAAATAATGGTTACCGTGCGCTTACCTGCCTGGTGCCTGGCATTAAAGGATAGGAATCGGGAAGTAAATGTGCCCAGAAAGAAAGTGTCTCATGAGTCGGAAATGACTGGCCCTTTAAATAGGGGTGACACTATAATAAATATACACTATAAATGCTGTTGTTGTCAATATCTTGGTTAATTGTGTCTGGCTTAACCACTGATTGATCTACTCGTGCGACCGCTTGACAAACAATCTATAACTCTACCTCGCTCTAACAGTGTGTGTTTATAGTATATACAGTCAAACCTGTGTTAAAGACCACCTGCGAACAAAGACCACTATTGCCAAACCTGTCTGCAAAGACCACTAATTTTATCTCCCATCAGACCATTTTCAATGATATTTAATCTGTTAATAGAGACCACCTGTAAACAAATACCACATTTTGCTGTTCCTATTGGTGGTCTTTACAGACAGGTTTGACTGTACTTACCAACCACTCCATCTGAAGGAGGCCTTCCACTCCGCCTCCAGTATTTATAATACTTGGAGCAGAAATTGGTTTCGCAGCCATAACTTTGAATCGAACTGAAAGATGAAATCGAACCCATGGTAAATCATTTAGAAGCTCTAGAAAGAAATCATAATTGATCATCCAAAGTAAACAAGCAGTAGTTATTTGTGGAAGTGAACAATACATCGAAAGTTTTATTGAAATCTGATTTATATTTACCATTTTCCAATTATATTGACATTTATGTTGCATTCTTTGAATATGTTACAGAATGCCTTAATCTTTGTTCGTAGTTTATGTCATCAGGGCCAGGTATATCATTGATTTCATTAAACTGTTTGCACAAATGTCTGTATGATGATTCGATACATGCAATGAGAAAGTACTTATTACATAGCTTTCTTTGATTGCATTCATTTTTAACGCATAATAATCGTTTATGGAAAACGGCAGATAAAATAATACACACTGGACGGGCCGCTGGCTTGTCCAACTCCCATAGCATTCTTTGCTCGAACTCGAAACCTGTACGTGCTATACGGAAGTAAGTCTCCAATGTCATAGAAATGCTTCATATCAGCATTTTGAATTACCGTCATTTGTTGAGGTATATCTGAAACATGGAATTTCAAAACATTTATCAATGGCAAATGGAGCGTGGGTGAAGAGCACTGTTTTAAAAACGGAAATATGGAATAAAATTTGTTAAAATGTGTTCGTTGTGAACAGTTACTATTTTACTGCATGTAATGATCAACTTGAGAATGCAACACGGAAGCTCTAATTATAGTTTTTTAGGTTAAAATGTGTTAACACTACTGATATAAAGATCACTTGGGTATAAAGCAACGTATTTTAATACCTTAATGAACATTTCGCATTCAGGTCATACAATACAGCGAACACTTTACACAGCGAACAATTACACAGCGAACAACTTACACAGCGAACAACTTACACATCGAATAATTTACACATCGAACAACTTAAACAGCGAACAACATACACAGTGAACATATTACACAGCGGACATCTTACACAGCGAACAACTTACACAGCGAACAACTTACACAGCGAACATCTTACACAGCGAACATCTTATACAGCGAACAACTTACACAGCGAACAACATACACAGCGAACAACGTACACAGCGAACAACTTACACAGCGAACAACGTACACAGCGAACAACTTACACCAAGAACAACTTACACAAAGAACAACTTAAACAAAGAACAACTTACACAAAGAACAACTTACACAAAGAACAACGTACACAGCGAACAACGTACACAGCGAACCACTTACACAAAGAACAACTTACACAAAGAACAATTTACACAGCAAACAATTTACACAAAGAACAACTTACACAAAGAGCAACTTAAATAAAGAACACATTTCAAGGTCCCAATAGGTGTCCTTATAAATAATTTACTATATCTGAACTGATTAGGTTGGACTTATTATAACACTTAGCAAAATGTCTGTGTTGTATGAAAAGTTCTAAATTCTACTTCGTAGCGAGGAAATGCCAAGTGAAAAGACCATATAGAAAATGGTTTTGTTGCGGTATATTTCGTTATTTCAAAATTATGTAAAAGAAGCTGATGGATAAAGCGACTTGCGAAGCTATTTTGGGTTAGTTGTGAAAACTTACCCATTTTTATGACAGACCATTGGTAAGTGTATTCTGTGATGGCTTCAATGTCAAAATATGTGACAGGATACCCATGGTTCGCTGCTGGATTCCATGTCCACATCAGTCTCACTGTACCATTTGAATGTGCACCGGGTTCAATGAAAACACCAGCAGGTGCTGAAGGAGGACCTAAAGCATCCGTACAAAAGCTCGATGATTGAAATAGAGTATTGACTGTTGAGTTCTTACGAACTCTTGGTATTGTATACAGGTTTTACTCGAATGCTACATTGTGTGTCATGTTAACTGCATTTCACATCTTCATGTACTAAGTGAAACAGATCGGTATTACCCTAAAATACTGAATTATGTTGTATTTAATGTTTAAATTAGCGCCGCTGTACAATTTCCAACCTCTTCCACAAAACGTCACATGTAATGTCACCATGTATTGACAGTAAGTAATATTTGCCCCATAATGCAATATGAAAACAAAGCGACCATATGGAGTAAATAGTGTTTCCTGCTTGCAAATACATGTAGTGGTATCACATGTTGTGTTTTCATAAAATGACGTCAATTACAGAAGAGGTTTGAAATCGTACAGCGGTGCTCAAATATTTTAAAACGGTTGATATTCAAGTCTGGCTAATAGGTGCAATACTTGTCTTCCATAGATATATAATTTATTGCAAATTCAGTAAGCTAAAGGCCCATGTGAACATAAAAACAATACATACAGTTCACACAACAGACGTTATAATTGGCAACTAGTCAATATCAAGAAATCGTTACATGTATATTAAAGTAAGAAATAATTGAAATGAGAGTTACAAGTTTTAGATATTGAGTCAGTGTAAGTCATTATCAAGAAAACAAGAAAACGAACATTTAGAGAAAAAGAAGAAAGCGAAATCGTTCAGCGGGGGCGGAGAAGGTGTGCAGTATTTAGTGATTTGCTTGACATAACAGTTTGAAGGCAAAAATGAAATGAGACAAACAGCAAACACAATATGAGCGCTGCTATAGGATTTACAACCACTTCTGTAAGAGACGTCATTTTAAAAAACCGCAACATGTGATGTCACTATTTGCATGCAGGAAACAAGATTTACTCCATATGGTCACTTCGTTTTCATATTTACATATGCGGCAAATAATGCATACTGTCAGTACCTGGTGACATCACATGTGCTTTTTTCTGGAAATGACGTAACTTAAAGAAGAGGTTGGAAATCGTACAGTGGCGTTCATATACACCTCTCCATGCCCGGTAATTACGTATGGCTTTATAAAACACGAACAATCTTGTAGAAAATAGCGTACCAAATGGATTATCATTAGACTCATTTAGCCTTCCTTACAGGCTATTCGTGTGGTCGATCAATCGATCGAGATCTAATACTAGAAGAGTGATGGTATGACAATAGTAGGACACCTGTAAACTCAAATTTAAGATAAACGTTTGAATGAGATAGTCTAACCAAATGAATGCTAGAACTAACACGGATCTTTTCCCATTTTGTTGTCTATCATACTTACCCGTGACTTCAACTGTTGCTTTCGAAGACAGGGACACGAACACTGTTTGTGCAAGACATTCATACACACCAGAGTGTTTATATTGTGCATTGATTATATACAAACCACTGTTGACACCGCTAGTTCCCTAAAAGAATAACAACACATGCTTGGATAGAAGACACGTGGAATAATCAAGGCCCTAAACTCATTACAAACTGACAAAGAATCTAGTTGTGCACTTAATAAAAGTAATGTTTATCTGAATCCATTTTAAAAGGGAAAATGCATTTATACCTAGTAAAGGTCCCCTATATGAGACAATCAGAGATTTCAGAAAGCAGCCACCATTTGCCATCATTCTGGTTAATTACAATACGAAGTCATGGTTTTATCGGATAAATGAAACTGTAAATATATCTTGTTAATAGTTGTATCTATCTGCAATTCCCCAGGGACATCACGCCATCTGTGGCACGTGTTTTCCATATGGCATCTACGTGACGATTTGGATCATAACGTTCCAAGGAAGTCACACATACCACATGTGATATACCTAATGCTAACCACAATGCCGAAGTCATGTTTCATCAGGTTGCCAAATTTTAAAATGGTGTTATCGATATTTCAATGAATTGTTCATGAATTTTATAATTCAAAATGGTTGCATGTGGATCTTTTTCGTTTCAGAATATATAAACTGATATAATTTTGATGGAGCGACACTTCATATAGTTTCAAGTTTTATATCCAAACAACCAGGTCATAGACGCATGTGGTACATATTAACATACTTGTACATAAACATTTACATTACTTATACATTTACACATACAATAAGCAAACATACTTGCACTTATACGAGGGTGATGCAAAAAGTTCTGTCACGGGGTTCGGATTTCTTAAGTGCTACGTTTTATCAAAACTATTTTTATTACAAACCTTCAAAGTATTCCCCCTTTACCGAAACACATTTTTGTAACCTTTTTACCCAATCGCGAAAAGCAGATAAATAGTCTTCTTTTGGTATCTGTTGGAGACACTGATAAAAGGCGCTACCAGGAGAACTTCTGGACTTATATTTCTTTCCAGAAAGCATTTTCTTAAGCCTTGGAAATAAAAAAAAGTCACAGGGACTCAGGTCAGGTGAATAAGGCGGATGGTTTACAACTTCCACCTTTTCAGAAGCCAAAACAGACTTAACAACCTCGCACTTGTGAGAGGAGGCGTTGTCGTGTATAAGGTGGACTCCTGACCATCCTTTGCTTGGACAGTTCTTATTGTAAAACTCTTTCACTTTCTTCAGTACAGAGTTCTTGTAGAATCGGCCAGTGTCGGTATGACCAGATGGACAAGGCTATATCTTTCACCGACAATCGTGCATCCTGTTCGACCACAACTTTTACAACAGCGATGTTTGCCTTGGAAACAGAGGTTTTAGGCCTAC
The DNA here is from genome assembly GCA_032209605.1 of Mactromeris polynyma. Taxonomy (NCBI): domain Eukaryota; kingdom Metazoa; phylum Mollusca; class Bivalvia; order Venerida; family Mactridae; genus Mactromeris; species Mactromeris polynyma. The sequence goes on from JASFXZ010000013.1 coordinate 17,931,198, forward strand.
CAGAACGGGTATCATCTTCGACAGATAATTTCCCAGCTTTAAAAGCTTTAACCCACCTAAAACCTGCGCGCATTGAAATGGCCTGAGGTCCATATATACCACACAATTCATCAAATATCTATATCAAGCTTAATGCGGCATTTAATATAGCTACGACTTTTACAATGTGAAAAGTAAATTGGTCAGTGTATTGACTGCATGTATTTCAATTTAAAATAACTCGGTCATTTGAAAAGCAATTTGCACAAATGAACGGATATCGTTAGCTATTGGACACACCATTCAAGTGCAAGGAAGCGTTTTTAAAAATACCTGGGATAAAACTACGGAAGCCCATTAGTGACAGAACTTTTTGCATGACCCTCGTACATACATAAGAACAATCATTAGAACAAACATACCACATATGTATGTTAATTAAATATAACATCAGTTGTCTAATATAATATTAGTGATCAATGTTTTGTTGTTTGTAATGTAAGCAAATATATCTAATATCTGTTATACAGTAGCTTTGTAGATAATGAATATATTAAACTAACTCAATGAACATAATCACGTTATATTAATTTTTGAAAAGAAATGCAGCGCTGGTATAGATAAAGCTGGCATATTTAATGGCGCCTTCTTATGTGCCCATAGTCAGTAGGACTATGACCATTCTAATAAAACGTTCTAACCTCTCTGTAAAATGGATGATCCTTGATATCGACCACGTGACCGTTGAATTTCCAGGAATAAATCAGATCATTGGTAAAGTCGTAACTGACGTCACAGTACAAGAATGCCGTCTGGTTTATACTGACGGTTTGGTCTAATGGTTTTCTCAAGAACCTGGCACCAGCTAAAGTAAAAGAGAAAAAACTATGAACATGTAGGCCCAATGGCTATCTTGAAATACAATCCGAAATAGAAAGAGCAAAATAATTTCCATTCTAATCGATTGGCTTGCTTAGCATCAGGATACAAACAAGAAATATCTTTAAACAAGAAGTATCATTAAAAAAAGATGGTCGGCGCAACCTGATTTGTTGCAATATGAAGGTTAAGATTTGTTGTGCGATATAAAAAAATGCCGAGAAATTACGATTGCTGGTTACTCCATATCCAAATAGGATTTCGGAAAGGTAACGCACGCTTTATCGAAAGGTTAACCAATCCGCGTCAAGGTTACAAATGTTGTTCGGTTGAAGAGAAATTGGCTTGGAGGTTAACGTAAGATTGATTGGTTTACACAACACTGCTATGCAAATAGTAAAACCATGTTAGTACAGCTGCGCCGAAAAAGATTGCCGGCCCAATCTGAGTGTGTTGCAATCTGAAGTTTAGGATTATTTTTCCAACACATATGAAAACAAAACAAACCAAGACAATACAATATCAAAATTCATTTTTTTGTTTAGTCGTACCTAACTAAATAATAAACATGTCTTAAATGTCCGTTTTAAGTAAAGTTTAAAAAGGATTTTGTAGAAGGTTTAAGTATAAGTACTGAATAATTTGTTGTAAATGAAGGTTGAACTTTTTGTTGAATATATTCTAAATTGGTTCCTTCAGCTTTGAAGTAAAGCATCTTCGATAATTATCATAAACTGGAGAGGTAATAAATGAACTAGCTGTTGATTTTTTTTTCATTCAAGCGGTAATAAGGCTATAACAATGTGGATCTATAAATAGATCCTCAGATGGGATGGTTCTCAGCAATTTGATCGAAAAAAAACTAATGTAAAAAATCCCAGTAATGATGTTAAAACAAAACGATATTGGTCTATTCATTGAATAACAATGTGATCAGGTAGCCAATGACCATATTCAAAAGTTGGAAAAAACATTATATCTAGTCATTTATTTGGTGCTTTGTTTTAGTTAACTAGTAAGTTGAACTTTTCTTGATGTATAATGTCAACGTTTGTGGGAAGATCTTGTAGATAACAAAAAAAATAGAATAATTTTGTAAATTATGTCCAAATGACCATTGATGAATTAGATTTCAGTACTCCTGGAGTATATTTGGGTGGATTTTGGGTACATTTGGGTTTTCCGCGTGGCCTAAAATAGTATTCCGTAGTGTTATTGATTTGTCATAGACTATAGTCTGTTTCAATATACGAGTAGATCACCAGTACTCATTGTACACAATGTTATGTTAACAAACTTATTACATATCGATTTTTTTATTAAAACAATATGAGTAAAACCAAGTCTTCTTAATCCCGACGTCGGGCAATTTCCCGTAGGGTTGGCTAACAACACTACTCGCTAGACAAAATTAGAAATATCCTATAGACCTACTTTCAGACGCAATTGTTAAGGCAAACAATATTATGTTCATCTGGTTTTTAAACAACATTGTCCATGTTTACAATAATAAGAATTAGGCCTCAGCCGTGATCAAAATGTTTTCTTGCAAACATAACACCATTGCAATAATTGTGTCCATAACGTTCTTTCGGAGGAAAAATCTACAAACTATATAACGGTGCATGTCATGTTTTAGCTTTGGTAAACAAATATATAGGTCTTAACGTGAACTTCACCAATCCGCGTCAATGTCACAAGCGTTGTTCGGTTGAAGGGAAATTGGATGAACGTTCAACATAAGATTTGATTGGTTGACACAACGCTGTCAATCATATTGCAAAGCCATGTTAGTACGGCTGTGCCGAAGAAATCTGCGATAATCACTGACAGAAATTATTTGTCGTTTTTAAAATGTATCGCTCTACTTAACAATTCAGAGACTGACATTAACATCCATGAAAATAATGCGTGCTCTAATGACAGCCCGCTTATTAAATCAGTTGTTTTGGACAATATTGGACTATAATAATGTTCCGCTGGGTTCACAAATACATCCGAGAAACAAACAAGTGCGCATATATTTAATGGCAACACTTACTTACAACCGATACACGTGTGTAAGACTCTTCAACGCCATAAATATTTTCAGCTTTACACGTGTATACTCCCTGGTCCGAGAAAGTCACTTCTGTAATTTGCAATGTCCCGTCCAGTAAGACGCTGCGTCTTGAATCACCCAGGCCAATAGACTGTCCGTTATGTAACCAAATGATGTCTGGTTGTGGTGCAGCCTCTGGTGCACATTGTATCGTAAGGTTACCTCCTTCTGATGTTTGAAAACTCTCAGGCAAAGGTTTTTTTGAAAATGTTGGCTTGACAGCTGTAAAATATGCCATTGGAAATAATCATGAATGCACATGGATTACAACAAGATATGGACTCATTTTATGTTTGCCAGTTTTGAGGCTAACGCCAAATAAGAACTGTTGAATTATTGACTACAGACAATGTTGTGGAATCTTACGGCTGATCTCAAAATTAACATTAAGCATCAACACAATTGAAACAAATTTGTTGGATGCATTTTTAGTGTTCAAATTTCATAAACATATATGGAAGACGGTTTGCACGCAATATGCATCAACTTTCAATGACTATCATGTTCTTGTTGTTAATTCCATTTTGCATTAAATGGGTGTGTCAAAAATGCATTGGATATTACTCCTTTATATTATTAAATTGCACTGTGTATCCGTTGTTGGGGAGTTATTCCAGTGTTACTTACAGAATATTATAACATTGTATCGTGATCAATATGAACCTACACAGGACTCTAAGCTGCGCGGTTGTTATTGCTGTTCCATGAACATTGGTGGCTCCACACTGATACATTCCTTCATGAAGAGTTTTGTCCAAGTTCAACATAGACAGAACATTTTCCCGAATTTCCACTTCCCCGGGAACATGTTTTAGAGGCATCGAATTCTTTAAATAGACAACATGTAGGGTTAAGATACACTCATATTTCACACGTTAGGATTCAATCTTAACTGAAATCTGGAGATCATTTATCAGATATACAAAAGGTGTGTTCCCTGAATGTTTACTGAAATCTAGAGATCATTTACCAGATATACAAAAGGTGTATTCCCTGAATGTTAAGCGCAATATGGAGATCATTTACCAGATATACAAAAGGTGTATTCCCTGAATGTTAAGTGCAATATGGAGATCCTTTACCAGATATACAAAAGGTGTATTCCCTGAATGTTAAGCGCAATATGGAGATCATTTACCAGATATACAAAAGGTGTATTCCCTGAATGTTAAGCGCAATATGGAGATCATTTACCAGATATACAAAAGGTGTATTCCCTGAATGTTAAGCGCAATATGGAGATCATTTACCAGATATACAAAAGGTGTATTCCCTGAATGTTAAGTGCAATTGTGAAAACATTTACCAGATATACAAAAATTGTGTTCCCTGAATGTTAAGCGCAATATGGAGATCATTTACCAGATATACAAAAGGTGTGTTCCATGTTACTTGCTCAAATTTAATTAAATAGTTTATGTTTTTGGGCGACACTTATGGATGTAGAGATTTGTACTGGTCGATATTAGTAATATCACTTTGTTCAGGCGGCCCTGAAATCAACAACTGGTCAGGTACTAAACAGCTTGATTGTTACGCGCAAACTAGACAATAATTATATATAAAAATTAATAATGTTGACGTAATAAAATCACTGAAGTGATAACTGTTGTAATGTCGAAAAGAGGACACTTGCATTCGAATTATTTTATAAAACAAATAATTGACAAAACCAAAGCAATAAGTAGAGATGCATATACATACATGACATTTTAAAAAGAGATATGCAGAAATGTATACTAGTATAATGTATGTTAACATTTTGCCAGATAACCTATGTTATGACATGAGTGAAATACATTCACGAATATGATCATTAATAACGACAAAGCATCTTCGATACTTACCTTATACCACGCGTATGTCGCACGAGGAGTTGCATGCGCTTCACAACGCCACGTGAGTTTACTTCCAATGTCGGCATGAATGTTGCGCATTGGATAAATGAAGAATGGTTTAGCTAAAATAAGCATATACATTTAAAAGTCACCTTATAGTTATATTTATATGACCAAATCAAAATTACGGTCATCGGTCATGAGACATCGCAAATTTATTAAAGAATTTAGAGGATCAAACTATAATTGTTCTAAAAACTTCTCAGCTGGTGATATGTTATATACCTTGTTGACATAACATACATTGATCTAATGTTTTGCCTTTTTTTCGTTTTAAAACTCTAAACATGTAAGGCTATTGCATAATGTGAGTAAATGGCAACATTAGTATTCATATACTGATGTTCGTTTTTAATTTTTTTTATATCCACTTCTCTAGCTATATAACCGCATAAATAAGTATTTAATCAGATCAATAACTAAATAACCGTCTCAATAGCCATGCAAACGCCTCAATAGCCAAATAACCAGTTCAATAGCTATATAACCACATCAATATATATATAACCGCATCAATAGCTACATAACCACATCAATAGCTATATAACCACATCACTAGCTATATAACAACACAAAAAGCTATAAAACCACATCAATAGCTATATAAACACATCAATAGCTAAAAAACTGTCCCAATAGCTATATAACCACATCAATTGCTATATAAACACCTCAATAGCTACAAAACCGCTTCAATAGCTATTTAACCACATCAATAGCTATATAACCGCCTCAATAGCTATTTGACCGCATCAATAGTTACAAAACCGCCTCAATAGCTATATAACCACATCAATAGCTATATAATCGCCTCAATAGCTATTTGACCGCATCAATAGCTACAAAACTGCCCCAATAGCTATATGACCACACCAATAGCTATATAACCGCCTCAATAGCTATTTGACCACATATATAGCTATATGACAACATCAATAGCTATATAACTGCCTCAATAGCTGAATTGGTAGAGCGTCCGCTTTTAGTGCGGGAGGTAGTGAGTTCAATCCCTTGCCGTGTCGTACCGAAGGCTTGAAATATGGCACTGCTTGAACACTTGCTAGGCACTCGGTATATAAAAGGTAGTACCAAGAGACAAATAAGTTCAGGTAAGTATCTGTTAGTGGATACCTTGTTGGTCGCGCAAGAGCTTTGTATCTCATGTTACTTGCTCGTCATATGCGACGTTAGATAAAGATTCTTTATCTTTATGACAAAGACTTGCGATATGCGTTATAATAGAGGGCGCGAGTATATAATATCTTACATTCTAAAACTAACGTTATTTTCTGTGAAGCAGTGTTCCGCTTTCCTGCAAGTTTCACAACGCTACAAGTGTAATTGCCGGCAGCATCTAACTGTGCATTTGGAATAACTAGTACTCTGTTATCATACAAGAATTTCGTTCCAGCTGGGAATTCAGATCCCTCTCTCGACCAGCTATATTGTAACGGTAACCTGGAAATACGCAAGTCATACATGGCAGAAATAGTAATGTTGTCTGTTTGGCTCTTAGCACCAGTACTATACTACGAGAAGAGATACAAACACACTGTAAAAATAAAGATAGATATTTTTTTATTTTTTTTTTTAATATATACTTAAGGAATGATTAAGTTGTGTTGTGTAACAGTCGTATAGATATTTGTGTCGTTGATGCTAAATAAAATAATGTATGAACCAGAAGCTTTGATAAATGTATCGGACAAATACGTTTTTATTTGTATTCTCCACTATATGGTCTACATATAAAAAGTTAAAATTTAAAAGAAACAAAGAGTCTTTTAAAACCTCATTTAATGAATGCGTTTTTTTTCCATAGATAGGATTTTCTATTTTCCTCAGTCTATAGATACGTGGAAACTCAAATTCCTTGAACAGTTTTTAAGAATATAGTCAGATGTCTGCTATTTCTGCAAAAAGTGACAAGTTGCTTTTTATTTGCAATGGTATATTTTTTTCAAAATTGTTTTAACCTTCCATATGCAAAACATTCTAAGCGAACATCGTATCCAACCAAAGGTGGGTTTGGAAATACGGCTATGAAGTCGTGATGAATTATTGGTCCGTAATCTATGCTCGCTGAAAAAATAATAAAAGAACATGCACTTTATTCTAGATTACCATAGTCTCCCCCATGTTTTGTCTAGAGCACCACAGCTGTTTAGAGACAGATGTTTTTGTCAAAATAAAACAATATCGCGATATTTAAATATAATCGTAGACCTAATCACCAAGTGATCGCAATCAGTAGAGTTTAACATATTGCACCTGAAAGTATAGCGGAACAGATCGTCTATTCAAAATACACTGCCATCCAAACGTTTCTTCACACTTGAATATTTTGAATTTCATCACTTTTTTTACAGAAATTCAAATAAAACATGTATGACCATGAAGTAAAATTATTCATCCCACTTTTGTGATGGATAGTTAAGAATTAACAATTTGCACATCTCGGCAGCAGAACCAATCGGCCTGCATCCGAAACCAATATGTGTAACTGATTAATCTGACACAGAACATAAGATAATTTGTTTCAGTACAAATTTATAAATACTTCTACAGAAAATGATTGCTGTGTTAAAAAACATTTTTGATTTATTGCATGTGAAACAAATATAAAAATACATTAATTGCAATGTGAAGGAACTTTTGAAGGGCATGTAGATGAAATCCGGAATACGCTAAGAGTGGGTTTTCCCCATGGTACAAACAAAATGTATTTTTAGATATGTTGAAGTTCATTCAGAGACGTTAAATCCTGTCTTTGTTTTCATTGCGATTTGAGCACGATGTTTACGGTATATTGTTGTTTGTACAGCAGGATTAGAGGGAAACCCCCATATATAAACTCAAATTCGCTATTTCTTTCATTATCGTGTTTACCTAAATATCGATTACAGGGGTGTTGTGTACAACCTATTTATCCGTTTATAATTAAAACTATGATTTAAACAACCTTCCCACCCTATACCCAATATAATGGGTAAATCGATAATGAAAGTCTTATCGAATTGGGTTTATACAATAAATATAACTAAAATTCGCTATTTCTTTCATTATCGTGTTTACCTAAATATCGATTACAGGGGTGTTGTGTACAACCTATTCATCCGTTTATAATTAAAACTATGATTTAAACAACCTTCCCACCCTATACCCAATATAATGGGTAAATCGATAATGAAAGCCTTATCGAATTGGGATTATACTTTAAAAACGGTGTCATTAGCTGACCACCTCACAAGTTGTTAACAACCGTTCTCAGTCAATAGAAATGACCTTTAGTTATTTTATCAACCGAATTTAGCAAAATATATCCGTATTGTATGGACCGTAGTGTATACGTACGATTTCCAGGCACTCGTAGTTCTATTGCACGACTTGTACGACTGGGTGGCTGGTTTGTAGACAGACGTTCCCCAGGATTCGCCACCAATGTGACAACACAATAGTAGTTACCACCATTAGAGTCTTGTGTCTCGGACAAGTACAGATTGCCATTGGAAGATATGAAGTAATATTTATCCAATTCTGGTCGAATGAACCTCAATACGGTGTTCTTATACCACGTATACACGAGACCTGAACATGTTTAGAGTGCACAAAAACCTGATTACACAAAAAACAGTGTGGGTGAACACGTGACCCTTTTGTTTACTACTCGGCACGAAATGCTGGCGGCCGATCACAAAACGGTACGTATTTTGGCAGTTTTTGTTTGTTAGAAAACTTTTTAATAGCCTAAACCCTAGTCATCCAAATTACGGTTGCATCGATGCCCATATCGACACATAGATCTCTGTAGATTTGCCGGAATGCGTGCCGCCAAATTTATGCGAGGCTAAATGTTCTCCGATACGTACCGTTTTGTGATCATGTGTTCACCACCCTGATAATAGCCATGGTCATAATCATGCTCAGTAAAAACGCATACCTGAATTCTAGACTTTATGATTTTGTGTTTCCTTGCCAGAAGTACTTAATACGTTTTTAAAACTTCAACATGAATATGCATAACGGATTTCCATGAGCAAGATATAAGAGTGATACATTTATACACTTTAGAAAAACCACGTATGTTACCAATACATGTCATGTCACCCAAGAACCACTATTTGCTCTACAAGCCAGCCTTATGTTCATTATTCACACATAAGTAAGTAAGTAAATTGTTTATTATAGTGACATGTGTACAAAGCATTTACATATATAAATATTATAATATAGCAATAGACACCCGGCCCATTGGACCTATATGTCACCTAAAATATGGATCGTAAGCATAGAGTATGAATAATTATGCAAATTAAAAGCAAAAGATGTTTATGAGATCACAAAATTATAACGGAATCAAAATGTGATAAACAGATTCACAGCTTAAGTATTTTACATAGAGTCTAAATAGATTATTTGACATAAATTACTTGTCGTCGTAAGAGGTAAGCTTTTGTTAAAAAATGTATCACCTTATTTTGGCAATTATCAATGAGAAAAACAAGTTTATCACATGCATTCATATCAATATATTCATCTGTGGATATTATATCAAGGAATGTTAGTGTCCTAAGATTACCATATAAAAACTGTAATTTGTCTTCGACAAAAGCCGTTCGGCACATGTTACCATATTAAAATTGCAAGAAACACAATGGTTTATACCTGGTTTAGCGTTCGGTGGGTTACAACTGAGAAATGTTCCCTGTCCCTGAATAGCTTCCACGAAACCTTGCTGGTTAGGACTGAACTCGTGTAAGTCTGTAAACAGATTGAATTACAAGTATTCCAACATTATTTGAACTGTAAAATAGTGACTTATTTGCAACGGACCGTTAAGTATACGAATGCCTCAAACTAAATGTTTATTTTCTATTCCTGCCAGTCAACTGATACAAAATTCTTGTCCATAAACAAAGATAAGATCTTTTGCTTTTTATTCATGTCCTATTTATTATTATTCTATTACATTATGTCAGCATAATATCTACAGTAAATAAATGAATTAGGTTAGTTAAACAAAATGTTTTGCTTTCAATGTCAAGAGCGGACTTTGCAGAATCGTTTTGTTTCATAGTAAGTGTTGGATGATATAACAACATGTAAGTATACTTGAAATTGTCTTATCCAATTTACCAAGCACAAGGGTCCTAAATATTGTAGATGTTGGAACTATGTTTTATATTTCCCACATCTACAATATTTACCTCCCTTGGTCTTAACTGTCGGCCATTTTGATAGGCAAAAGTGATTAGCCCTTATAGGATTTATTTCCAAATATGTGATAATTAAGAAAATACTAAGAGAATTTGCATGTGACAACCCCGTTTTCTTCAACTAACTGAGCCAAATGCCCACATAAGCATAATTAATAAGTTATTTTTATATACCGGATTAGTTTATCATCATTTACATTATATTCCCCATAAGCTTTAAGACCTATCAAAATGGCCGACAATTCAGAACAAGGGAAGTAAATATTGCAGATGTGAGAACTGTGTATACATGTATTTCCATGAGATTTAACTACTAAACTAATTTCTGGCATTGGTGATTAGAAAACAATAACGTATTTGCTTTTCCTGTGTGAGTTGAATGTAATATGCAGACTTTACAAAGTAATATTCATCAAAAACAGCATTCAGTGTACTATACACACGTACATTAAAACGGTCAGGCCTAGAGTGCAGAATAATACCAAATGATTTCTGCCTCAAGCGAAATTATGCAAGAATTTATATTGGAGATAAAGAACGCATAGCTTTAAAGATGTATCTGGCTCATATGAACCTAATTTTATCTAATGTGCTTCATCCAGTTGTGTTGTTACATAGTCTAAAACATCAATAATAAGAACCATTGCCATGTATAACCGTTAAAAACAATCTTCTTTAATCATTTGACTAATAGACAAAACTAGTAAAAAACACCTGCTTGTTAAAAAACTAGAATATTTTTTTATTTTATGATAATACAAACGTCTTTTTTCGACAAATACAGAGAAGTACATTATAAATGTATTCTGTGATAATGCATATTTAATGAAGTTTTAATAGATAAAGTAGATTTTCATGTTTGTTATGGTAAACAAATGTACAAAAAAATGAGCATAACATATTTTTAAATACACGAGAAGACGAACTGTGCGATTCTTTTGAAAGAAAAATCCCGAAGTCTCAACATAACGGAAATATCATGACGATTACTTACATCCAAATGATAAAGATAATGGTGGAGACAGTATGGAACCTTGACTGTTTTCTGCCATACACTGATAGATGCCAGCATCTTCTGTTTCGTGTGGACTGTTGATTGTCAAACGACCATTTGAGAAAGTGTATCTTGTGCTGGTATCCGGGTTTATCTGATAGGTAAGATTCGTTAGCACTTTCATATCTTATGTTCGAGGGTTGATCCAGAATTACGATTTTTTTCAACATAATTATATTCAATTTACCGACCTAAAATTCACTTGGTTAATGCCGAACACTTTGAATAAGATATGCATGACCTTTGACTTGATTTGGACTACAAATATAGAACTCATGTAAAAAGACCACGTAATTCTGGATCAACCCTCGTAGACACCAAACCAGAACTTCAAGGCGAAATTGCAATTATTTGTGTGTTTTGTTACTTTTGCCGTTAAAGTTGTTTACATTTATGTATATATTTCCTTGTGCTTGTTTATGTTCCTGTGCGCTTTGTATGTGTCATAACGCCGGTACTTCTTTGGTCACTTTAATTTATAAGTATAGGTTATAGCTCATATATTGGAATTTTAAGCAAATTAAGTGCAATGGAGCGTCAGCGACCGCAGCACTTAATTTGTTTATAATTCTAATATGTGAGTTATAACCGGCTTACCGTTAACTCGATATTGATCACTTACCATATTTACTTAATGAAATCACTTAATAGATATTGTGCGAAATGCCATAATAAATGAATAAGTTGGCCAACAATTTGAAAAATTCTGGATGCTCATTGGATGTAAGACACAGGAAGAGGCGGAGTGAACTATAACGGAAAGAAACATTGGTAGCAAAGTAGAGAGGATATAAGAGTGATCAATTAATGTGGTATGGCTAGACTATGGGAGTGTTAGAAAAGCGCAGATCAGATGTATGTTTCAAGTACAAGTATAGAAACATTTACGCACCTTTTTTCTAATCAATAATTTTGTGATCTTTGTTCAGCCTACTTCAACTACACATACACTGCCCTCCAAAAGTTTATATAATAATAAAAAAGTCATAATTTCCCATTGAATTAATGTATTTTCATTTTTGTTTCACATGCAATAAATCAAAAAATGCTTTTTAACACCGCATTACTTTTTTGTAGAAGTATTTATAAACTTGTTTCATCGGGTTTAACGCCGTTTCTCAACGATATTTCAGTTATATACTGCCACCTAACCAGTTTTTCCTGGACTGAATTCTTACCAGTACTAACTTACCCTTCCACAAGGAGCCGGCAACTTCTCCACATATGGAGGAAAATCGACATTTTTGTCAAATTTTCATGGAAGGGTATGACCTGCCGCGACCGGGAATCGAACTCGGATCGCCGGATTTCAAGTCCAGCGGACTAACCACTGGACCACGGCCGCGGCTTTTATAATCTTGTACTGAAACAAATTATCTTATGTTCTGTGTCAGAGCAATCAGTTACACACCTATTGGTTTCGAGTGCACATTTCAGCAATGCCTCGCAGTATATATAATTTTGGCCGACTCGTTTAAAAAAATCAATAAAACATCAACACTTATGTTAGTTCCTCTATGTATCATTATTAAATCGTTTTCTTTCGCCATTGTATATAACTTACCACGTGATAACTATTACTAAACTGATCTCCTGAAGTGTCCTTAACCCTCCATTGATAATTCGGCTGTGGGTTACCAGTGGCAACGCAGTCTATAACTAAAGGCAAATGTGTCTCTACAACCACTACATCTTCAATGTCATTGAATAACTTTGGTCCCTGAAGAATCATTGCACTATCAGCTCCTGCTGGGAGGCCAAAGTCTACAAGACAATATATTCGAATTTTGGATTGCTTATTTTTCTGTATACATAGAAATACTGTGACTGTTTACTTTTCAGATAAACTAGCTCAAGTTTCCTACATTTAGTATTTTATTTAACTAACATTCATCTCTGTTCTCTCTAAATATTTAAGTTTAAGATATTGTTAATTATTTAAAGAGTATTTAAAGTTTTGTTTAGTGCATTGCTTGTAACGAAAACCATTGATCAAGTATTATTTATTTGAGCCCGATTAAGATGAATTATTCAAGTGATGTACAAATTTATCATGCGTGCATTCTGAACTGCCAAGAAATAACAATTACTATCCAAAGGGCGTTAAAACACTCAGCCTGCTGGCAACAGTTATATCAGAATATCACTGTATCTCTTGGTAGTTGTTACTGGTATTTTTTTCAAACCTACCGAAATCTCGTTTTAGTTGAATAATTCTGTATACTTCATTCTTTGGAATTTCACATATGTAGTTCCTTCTAGAAGTGCCTAAGTCTGTTGTCCATCCATACTTATTATTAATATCTGAAGAAACCAGCAAATGAAATAGATTGCAATGGTCAGTTTTGTACAGCATTTCACTTCAAAAGCCGCGATCTCAACCAACCAGTGTATCTTACAACCAGACAAGCTGCAATTATCTCACCCAACTTGGCCAGTGTTTTTTACAACCAGACAAGCTGCAATTATCTCACCCAACCAGTGTTTCTTACAACCAGACAAGTTGCAGTTATCTCACCCAACCAGTGTTTCTTACAACCAGACAAGCTGCAATTATCTCACCCAACCAGTGTTTCTTACAACCAGACCAGTTGCAGTTATCTCACCCAACCAGTGTTTCTTACAACCAGACAAGCTGCAATTATCTCACCCAACCAGCGTTTCTTTCAACCAGACGAGACGCAATTAGCTCACACAACCAGTGTTTCTACAACGAGACACGTTGCAGTTATCTCACCCAACCAGTGTTTCTTACAACCAGAAGAGTCGCAATTATCTCCTTGTCGGCCACCCAATGTTTCTTACAGAACACTTTCTAAGTGAACCTATTGTTCCTATAGTCAAAAGGTTACGAACAGACGCCTTGTTCGAATACAACTTGATTATTTATACATGAATACATCGAAACATAAATAGAAATGTTATTGCGGTTGAATAAGAAAATGTGTTCGTTAAAAAGAAGTACAAACCACTAACCAAGCATTGAATACATTGTAGTCGGTCATTGATAAGTTCTTTGCTAAACATTGGCGATATTACGTCCAAATATGGTAAAATAATACTTTGTTTATTCTAATACAGGACTTTGTCCGCCCTGTTATTCCAATGGCGCAATATGACCCGTTTTGTGTCGCAGTGGCGTAAAACCAAGTCTCAAAACCTTTCTATATTCATCGTTTTGAAAATGTTTAGATGCCTACATGATATTTTGTATATGATTCTGTTTGCCTCTGTGTCATTTCTGGTCTCTGAGTTCCAGTATGAAAGGTCATATTGGTTAATATCTGAGATTGTGCCGTCGCCATACCATTTTATCGCACTACCAACACTTTGGCCACCTGTGTACCATCCCATTACACTGCAAACAAATGGTAGCTAAATAAGACATTGTCTTGAAATTCAAGTAAGTATAAATACAATACGATATGGAATTAAACTACGTCCTTCGAATTGTATCAATAAGCATCATTCAGTTTTAGGCTATAACATGAGTGTGTAGAATGTGTACGGTGTATTATGACGCACATCATCATTGACGTTTCCTCCACACTGAAACACCATTCCTTCAACTTCATTTAGTGTTATGTTGATGCAAGTTTGATTCTTCCATTGAATCCAGACTGTTGTGATGTACCGTAGTTGTCGCTTAGACGCAGTCGTGATTCACACCATCTACACAGCTCATTTATAGTTAACGACATTTCACCCAAGATTATCACTTGTCGACATCAGCCCTGCGTTCAGTTACGGCTAACAGTCGCTAACGTTTTCCATTGTATTCCTTGTCCACCGTATCACATTGGCTGCACACGGGAACTAAATTGCAAAACGTTACGAAACGATACGAACCGATGGTCTCAATTACCTTAACTGAACGCAGGGCAGTACTGGAACTTTGTATGGTATAAATTTGAATCGATTTGTTTAGAGACGACATTTTGTAAACGAAGGGACGTTTCAAAACAGTGAAGTAGGTACAATATCTAGCCCAGGGTGAAACAATTTAATGTGATTAATTTATTCTAGAAGATAATTACCTTTGTATGCCATGACGATTTAGATATTGTTTAATGAAATTATGTTCTTGAAGAGTATTAACACTAACAAGTCCACTTCCTTGTGTCTGAAATAATGATACAATAAGAAGTAATACTGTAAACAAAATAGCGTTTGTTGTTATCATTACAAATAAGACATGTGTTATCAATTTGATGTCAAAATACGCAAGCCCATATACAATTTATTCTCTTGGTTTTACAGTTGATGTTGTTAGTGATGTAATAGGTTAGACGGTGACGATAATTCATAACTAGTCAATGTTTTAGAAACATTCGTTCATTGGCCAATCAAAAGACTATTGCTGCAGCACAGCTAATGAAATTGCGGTTGCATTGTTCTACGTATTGCAGCAGCCAATAACACATTATCATTGATTGCACGTCCTTTCTTCCTTGCTCATCGATATTCGCCTACACCATTAGTGACCCAAAACTACACCGATCCAACCGATCTCCATGTATCACTCATTATGTCTACCACATTTGTAGGGACTTCAAAAGACGGACATATACTTTTTTGCATGATGGTTGATGAGCATCCACAGCATGGTCGGGGAGTTCACTTACGCCGTAAGCGGGTATCAGTATGACAAAGTAACATACCTGCTCATCGTCGGTCGTGAATCATTGGCAGCTGCAGGGTTCTGCAGTAAGCGTCTTGAAGTTCATGTTAGGCTATACACTTGTACAAAAGAATCTTGTCATCGAGCTTGGGTCACCAACGTGTTGAAGAGTTTAAGAGAGAACGATAATGAGAGACAGGGTGGAGATGACGGAGAGGGGGAGGTAGAGAATAGGTTAACCGTTGCGCTCGATGTTCAGACTTAACCGATTTCAACTTGCAATGGATCTGCTGTAGAGAGCAGTATCCTTGCTTTAAAGAAGTAAACATATTATGTGGGAACATTGATAACGTTGTAGGAAAAATGTTGTAGATCAAGACAGGACCGCTCTTGTGAGGTTACACTGTAACTGTATTTACTTGTCATATACATGTTGACCATTGATACTCACCCAGCAAGAAATTGATGCATCTTCATATGAAAGTTCTTCGTGGAACACAAACTGGTAACAACTGTCATCATCGGACTCCCACCCTGATGGACAACCTACAAGCATTGCGTTATACTTTGTTATCTCTCTTAAACAAAAATAAGATTGGATCATTTGAATTTGACACTTTCATAGTTTGACTATATGTTTCTATTGTCTAGTTAGTTCAAAGGATTATCCGTTATAACAAAATTATTTGGTGGAATTATTGTACGTGAAAGTGATAAAACATCTATAACCGAAATCTAGAAATAGCCGAATTACAATAAACCAGTAAATATACGCGATGTGTGTTGTGTGGTGCAGTTAATCTCCTTTCTGTACGAACTTGATGGTTGATGTTTTCTAACCAATTTCAAATCTAGATTAATGTTTATGAAACTAGGCCCTGGAGTAAGTTTTATTACTCTTTCAATGATAATTAATACAATTGCTGAGATTTGACTGTTGGTCTTCAAACACCGTACGCTAGTACTGACAACATACTGTGTTACTTCACATTGCCTTGGTTGGTTGAAAATGGTTGTACATGTACATTATATAGGTATTCGTTGTTGCCTAAACGTATCACAACTACTAATTTACCTAGAGATGAAACTTGTCCTATGACCAATTGATTTCCTTGGTATAGGAGAACTATCAATAGTAACCAAACATCTCTGCTGGTCATTGTTTGTTCCAACTGTATGTATGCACCTGGAATATACGAATATGCAATAAATACTATAAATAAGGAGAAACTTTGAAAATTAATTACCAACGTTTTTTAGGGAATGGTAGCTGGCAATCATAGCAGGACAGGGCAGGGCAGTCCAGAGCAGGGCAGGGTAGTCCAAAGCAGTCCAGTCCAGTCCGGTCCGGTCCAGTCCAGTCATAATGATGAATAGCTAATGGTAATGTTAACAATTCAAAAATACTTCATTGCAATTATGTTGCCATTACAAAATTGTTTATTGCTAACAAAAAAAGTGATACTGTAATAAACTATTATTTTATTTACCTTCTTATGACTGCTGAAGGACACAAGCTGCTGAGTGAAAAGAGACTGTCACTTAAGTACACATGTAGAAGCTGTACATGTATATGGATAGAGACGGTTCAGTAAGAATTTGGTTGAAACAGCATTGAAAGGGAATACTTTTGATAGACCGGTATTTTGACTAAGTAAAAGAGCTTTTTAATAAAAAATATCCAATAAAGAAAATGCAAATTGTATGACAGACAAGGTGCATGATGAATTTATGCTGCGGGACAAACTCAGAAAGTGCAGTAATTATGTAATATATTTCTTATCAAATAAGATGGCGAAAAAAGCATCTTTCAAAGAAATGAGTATTTGACGATGCAACGATTAATTTTATGAATATCATGCACTTAAAGTACGTTCACTACCCGCACGATCCGTCACGAATATCAAGCAACCATTCTTTTTCACGCTTTGATTATTCTCCAAAGTATAATTCGGCATGGTAATCTGCAAACGCAGGTTTATATTATATTATCCTTCATTATTTTTATGATGAAATAAAGAAGTTAAAACATGGAACATGAGAGCGGAGATTGTCACCAAACACTTGGTTTAACCTTTTAGAGGTAATGTCATTTTGATTGTATGTAATGTACTGTATAAAAATACATGTCAATGTTTTAAGATAGACACTGACTTGATCGATATAAATGAGATTTGACCTAGTACAATAACATAACTCGGTAAATGGATTCTTTCGACGGATTCAAAAGGTCATCAGGTTAACATGATATATTCATTTCATTTATTTATTCTTATTGCTATCTGATTACATATTACAAATATATAATTGTATGACCCCGCTTATTTTGTTACGTCTGTAAAACCAATTTATTCTATACTTGGTATTATATCACAATGTTAAACTTAATGTCTTATCGAGGTCTCTTTGATGTTAGATAGTGTACGATGCATTATATTCCATCGATAGTTACGAGCTAGAGTTGGTCACGTTACTTCACTGCTCAATTGTTTGTAAATCTGCTGCAGATACGGCAGACGATCAGATGATCTGTAATTATCCGTATGTAGTTATTTAAATGATCTTTAAATCATTGTATAAAAGTACATATGGCGATTCATCATCACCTAAGTCAGAATAACGTACTATAATTTACAGAAGAATAATTATGTACTATGTATGAAAGTTCTGCTCAAATTTCTATCTTGATGACTAGTTCACACAATATTTATGTGTCTTTAGTATAGACGTTATTTGCTTCTTCATGTATTGTATTATATGATGTCAATTTAGTCACTTTTTATCTAGTTATTAAATTTCAATGATAGAATCTAATGACCACATAGCGATTAATGGTGAGGTAAGCTAACTGTTAAATCGACCTACACTCCCACTATTTTCCTGACAGGTTCCAAAGCTGTAAATCGTTGTACGGTTGTTTTTTTCTATTTGAGTTTTAAGAAGTTTGTAAAGTTCCCCTTTCCGCATTAGCACTTCTTTCATCTCTCATGATTATTCATGTTTCATATGCTTCATGTTCTTTCCCCCCATTTCGTCCTATTATTACTGATTATCTTGACTTGTTTAGTGATATATTCCATCCTATAATGATTCTCTCCATTTGGTCCCACTAACTTCTTAGTTGTTCTTTATGGTCGTACAGACCATTCCTTGCACCACTATTTCCAAAGTGTACCCTAACATGTCATCGGTGCCTAATATGTTTTCCCGGGGGTCTGTGTGGGGAGGCATTGTATTGTGCATGCGGCGTAATCTGTAATTATCTAATCTCTCTTTCATACATATTGTTACTTCAGATTTTGAAAATGAGTTGTTTTGATTTATTGATTTAGCATTATAACAATGCTTATTCTTTAATATGTGTTCTCTTTATTTTTTAATAATTTATGCATGTATGCAGGCCTCTAGTTAGATAAGTGTATGTATGTATGTTTTATGTGCATGTCTTAATGAGTTACCTTCAATAAATTAAGTGTATTATTATTAGTTAGTTCTGGTATTTGAGACAGATGGACGGTCGATAGACGGACAAAGAGTGCCACACGTGACTCAGTAGCAAAGCAACAAATGGAAGTTAAAGCTATATTAAACTCCAAATATAAGCTAGAGAATAAACGGTTAATGAAATGACTCAACAATGCTATTTATTACTGTTAAAAACAAATAGGAAATCTATCTCAAAACAACAACCAGCGAGTTAACACAATTTGAAACCGAATGAGATGACAACTGTCTTGAATACATACTTGTACGAGACACGTATAGCCCAAAATGCTTAAGAAAATCTAGCAATGAAATCATAATAAATATCCCAAAATTTCACTGACGAGAACAACACGAAAAGACAATGAAAACTTATTTAACTGAATTGATCTTAAAGTAACTCGAGCTAATAATTTATTATGATAAAAATGGATAATACTGAAATAAAACTTAATCTAAAATAAAGGAAGCTCTAGCTAACCTAAAGTAAATATACTGCTGAGTGATTTTCAAACAATTGACGTAGATTCTTATACCCAAACTTCAGACAGTTCCAACAGTGTTTGTAGATAACAACAAACGGAAGCAAAATGAGTTTCAAAATTGGGTTCAAACAGTTGAAACACTGCAAACAGTAAAACAAACTAGATCTAGCCTGATAAATAGAGAATAACAGGTTGGTGTCGTGGATGGAAAAGTTTATTGGAAAAGGCGGAGAAATTTATACCGATAGATACCGGAGCCGAACCTGATACAATTTCTCCAGACGCCTCACCAACTTACTATTCTATATATCCTGTCACTGCTTGTGTCAAGTAAGGGGAATATAATTTCAAATACTACCGAGTTACATCGCCTAAACTGTGATGTAATTAATTTTGCACACTGCGCTTCCTCTAAATTGCCCTCTATTTATATTTTAAGTTTCATTTGAACACCTATGTACTTTCTCAGATATGGCCCGGACAAGCACCTACTATGAAAAATATGGTAATTGGGAGATTATTTAGTAAATATGGCAGGTATGATTAAAGATATTGCGTACCGCATTTCCTCTCAATGCTATTTATCTATTGTTCACGTTTCATTGAAATCGGCGAATATATGTTCCACCTTAGGGGAGCATTATAATTATCCACATATATTGCATCTGCATAATGTACCAATGTCGAAACTAATTATTTTTCTTTGAAATAGTCTTATATAAGGCTATTTTTTTTCTTACATTTTTGTCGCAAAATAAACAGCACTTTTATTCTACAAAACAATTTAAGTACTCACCTTGGACGAAATCAAGTAGTTGTTTAGTATTTAATATTACATAAGGAGAGTTATCGCATTAATTCCTTTGTTTTTGAACAACGAATTACCTATCTCAATAATATCTGTTATTTTGAAAAATTCTCAAATTCACAAAACCAATACCATGAATACACTGATAACAGTCTCGTTATGTTTCTGCAATGAAAGATGTGATACATTAGTACACCTATATTTAGTCGTATAAGTCATGTGTCTTGAAATAGTATCAAATTTCTGCAATTAAGCATTTTACAGTTCACCTGTCATACACTGGGGTATATTTTATGGCGTACATTATTTTCACCGTCGATCTGAAATGACAGTCGTGTTTAAAAATTTATGAAATCTGATATTATCGCAGGAAGGAGGTACAAATATGAGACTTAAAACAGACCCAACTACTTGTATGCCCATAAATAGTGTGTTATTTAAGGTATTAATATTGTGCTCATTTTTTATTTTTTACCCTTAAGCATACAAAGAATTAACTATATATCCTGATATATTTATCCGACAATTTTTCATACACTTTGTATGAATTGGATCATAATTATCTATGTTTAGATGAGATTGTATAAACTAAAAAACACAGGATATAACTATTGTATTACACTAAAATATGTAAAACTATGGAATAAAAAAGTCACTGTCTGGCTTAAATAGATGTAGCATTTGGTTAATAAAATACATGAATTGAATCATATGCTCCAAAATTTATTTAAAGGGGTATCCTACAATAAGGCCATTTTTTCTAACGCGGATATTTCCGTTACACTTTGTATATTTGTTAAGTGTAATGTATCTAACCAAAATATGAAATAAAATGATGGGACACCTTGCTCGATTTTATGATAATGAAGATTAAAACGTGAATTTCATATGAATATAGAGCAAAAATATTTCTAGCGCGGAGTTTTTCTTACAACTTGGTATACTATATTAGAGTCACTGTCAGAATGAAAATATGAAATAAAAATAATAGGTCACCTTGCTTGATTTTAAGATAAAGATTGATTTCTTGTATTTCAAATGTACTATATATGGAAAGTTGGAAAGATTTACCCATAATATACTTGGTAATCCATTATCGTTTTACAGTTTCATAAAATGCGCAAGTTTTAAATATTTATTGAAGATCATAGTATAATATCAAATGTAGAATTTTAAATATCAATGATTTTTCATTTTTTAGTAATAAAGTATATGGAAAAAGAAAGCAGAAGGAAAACTTCAAAAAAAAATGAAATCCTTCAATAAAACATAAAAATATCATTATTTGTATTGTTTTTTGTGACTGTATAAAATTCAGTAAAAATCTTAAAGAAAATAGCAAACTACTCCCATATACGTCTTTAACATGAATTTAGAAACTTAGTAAGAATAGGTTTATACGGCTGAAGTCCGTCATGCATGACATCGGAAGGGAATGAAATTCTAACGACCTTAATTTTTTGGAATATTTGCATAGCGACCATTCACAGTTCAAAAGGGACCAGTATAAATAATTTGGGACATAACAAATAACAAAAAAATATTTATTTTTTTTATTCACAAAAACTTCCAACTGCTAAATACAACACTATGTTTACTTTTTTGAGGTTGGACCCTGTCACTATAGTCGTTTATAAATGCGTATATAATATAAAAATAAATACAAATTAAAAGTAATATTAAGTCTATAAATCATCATTTTAATGATATATATTCTATAAGCTTTTGAATTGGAAATTTCATATATGAAGTTATGCTAACCATATTTTTGCTTTTGAAACTATTTAAGCTTTTGAATAGGAATTATCTATTAGGAACTTAGTTAACCATGTTCTTAATAGAACTATCATACTAGCGAACTATAGCAAATATTGCAATTATTGACACTGGCCAAATATACAGAATATACTAAATAGGATTTATGTTAAGCGTTCTCGGCAATGTTTGGCCCCAGCAGTCTGATCTAATACAAAACATGTTATTATCTGCTATAAGCTGACATCCGACAAAAGCCGACATTATTTTAAGTGTGATGTTTTTTGCTATCGAGTCATTTTCTTTGAAAATGCTTGTTGTTTGATCAATGTCCATGGTGTATTTAATGCCTTGTTGTTAAACATCATTGTCGGGATACAATATGTGGAATATACAAAAGATTTCAACAATGTGTTTCGGCATCGACACTCGGTTTGTTTTATCCTTTCTGGTTGGTAAATTTTACACAATCATGAGTATGCCACACATAGATCCAATTCGGTACGGTCTTTCTGCAGTATCAGTGATGTAGTTTGCCTTTTATAATGTTACACACTTATGTACAAAATATGAATAAAATGAAGTATAAAATGATAATATAAAAGTCTATGAACACAACAGAGGCATCCGCAATAACAAATTCGGTAGTTACTGGATCAAAACTTGTTTTATCAACATTTACGGACCCATCTGAAATAGAAAGAGAACACGAATATAATATGATACACAAATGTAAGTGCATGATCAAGCGAATAATATTGACCCAAATAACGTTGGTAGAACATATCGAGGGTTCAGTGCAAGACTATACTAACTCCTATATAAGTACATAGGAGTTAGTATAGTCTTGCGCTGAACCCTCTATAGTGACAATTATTTACAGCAGTATCCAATCAAGGACAAAGATAAAATACGTAATTTGCTGATTAAAACACATTAAAACAGCTTGATCACCATTCCTTTCATCATGTAAAATAAAACCTCACTTAAAGACCACCACAATAATAAGACCACCACCAACAGTAAGACTACAGTTTTTAAGTCCATTTTCACTGTTTTGCTCTTGACCTCAACATTAACACCACCACAATATCAAGACTAGTTTTCAAGCGTCCCAATCGTGGTTTTATTATTGAGTTTTTTTACTGAAGGACACAAACAGTTGATCTATGGAGTACTCTTTCGTTGACAGCTGGTGCTAACATCTCAGTCTCATACAACCGATAATCTACCAACATTCAACAGAGATGCAAGTGGAATTGATAAGATTGGGTAAACATAACTGTAAAATACGCTTCGCCTAAAAATTGAAATCCTGCCCGATAAACTTAAAACGCTATACATGGTTTATATTTGCACACCGCTATATTCAAAACGTGACATTCAATTCATTTATGTGAAACTGAATCCACAGGAAGAACATGCGCCTTGTGTTCGTACGATATTCCACACATGCAAGTTTTTAGACATAATTAGTAATAGATAGGGTACAAAAAATACAATGGTGTCTAATTAAATCGACGAGCGTAGCTCTAATCAAAATTAGATATCCAAGTGTTTTCACTCTGTTTTAGATCATTGTCCAATCACAAAACGTATATGACAAACGGGTGTTTCTCTTCATCATGTGACATCATGGACGTATATAGTGCTGTTAGATTGGCCCCGAACAGGTATATGAACTTTCAGGACCGACCCATGCCAATTTAGGTAAGGAAATGCTCTTGGCGTGAAGCTATAACTGCTGTTTGGATAACTTTTCTATAAAAACAGAATCATGGCGCTTTCTCCGTCAAGCTTACGGACAAACACGAACATTTCAATACAACTATTAGGAAATGTATTGGACCAGGTCATATATTCATACGTTCGCGATCAATGAAATCGCACTATACAAGTAAGCAGTCATGGCATGCACCGTGATTTTGATATTGAAACCCCCAGAAAAACAATCCAAACAACGTAGCATACAGCGTGATTATGAGGTTAAACCAATCCTGGTAAAGTATTGTCACTTTTGTCAACAGTGCGGTAACTAACAGTGCGGGTATCTAATTACCACACTGTAAGTGAATGCACTCTGTTCTAAGGTAATCAAGTCCCTCCCTTCACTTAACTTTATATTAAGTTCCACCTCTCCAGATGTAGCTCTATATACTTCAAAGAAAACAACCAAAACTATTATACAATGAGTTGTTAACTTGTCATGGAGTCAAGCAAAAAAAAAGAAATTCACGGACTGTGAGATCATAAATTGTTCGTAAGCTTTGTTCAATTTTGCATCGAAAACATGTCAACAGTCCCGAAAATTAAGTGGCTAACGTAGATCAATTTCTTTCACGTGAATCACAAAATACCTAGCTTCATAGAGATAAGACAGTATATATACATATCTAAGAACGGTATACATTAAGAGCGGAAAGTCGAACCGTTTGTCAATGGATCAGTTAGTTAATAAGGTTAGAGCAGACAATTGTATTCTCCGCCTCTCATCCACACTGATCAGTACAAATTTGTTTAAGAGTGCCTTGTTTCGCAAATTCTTCTTGTTAACATATCGTGGATATGTCTTGAACAAAAATCAAAACACATCACTAACTTCAGTCAGGACTCAATTGTGTTTGTTCAATTGGGTACATTATCATACAAGTAATGCGCAATGTGTGGATATGTCTGGGGAAGATTTGTGAATGAGGCATTCCCTTCCCTCATCTGTATTTCATAGCACTTTTACCTTTATATATAGAGAAATAAACGGTTGGACTCTTTTTCCCTTCTCCTCCGTTGTTTACAGCAAGGACTCTTAGGTTGTATATGACATCTGTCAGCAAACCATATATCACAGTCTCAAACACTTCGTATACAAATTTATAGTTGGCAGTTCGGATATCGTCCCCCACTGGCCAGTAGATTATCTGAAATAAATGCTTACGAATCCATAAATGTGTATATTGATGAATTTGTCAAAACACATGACAAGGCTATCGCCATAAGTGCTAGGTAATAACCCTAAACGAGACGTCTAGCATTCCTTATAAATCTCAATATTTCCATTTAGTTCGTTTCGATCATTTCAATTTAATCGAAAGATGTAGTTTATTTATTGCACAGTTGTCCTTATTGTGTTACTTGCTAATACATCGGTGACATTTATGACGCTAAGACATTGTTCATGGACAGGAAGGACGGCACCCTCGGTACCCAGGCTAATTTTCTAGCGAAACTTCGTAACTCATGAATATTAATTAGCATTTCTCGACGAATGAAATGGACGATAACAAAAAGAAGGAATCTCATTTGTGAAGAGCTATCCGTATCGCATGAGGTGTGTGCCATGCGGCCAATCAAGCGGCTAGACTTCACCTCATTAATTATTCCTGAGTACGAGAGTTTTACAGTCAGTTTGCCCATGGCATCATATATGTTACAAGTTAAATTTATAATGCCAAAATGTGAATGCACACACTTGTAAAAGCACCATATAAAAGGGTAATGCAAAATAGAATGTCAGTGTGTATTAGCGCGTCACGATATGTGTATTTACCTTTTGGTAAAATTTACGTTTCGGTAAATACATGTACATACTTTCGGCAATTTCGATAATTAGTTGAAGGAGGAGTTATTATTTTTATCGTATATTGTTATGATATTTTAATTACAGCTACCAAATTGCAACGTTATGCACGAATTCATTGATTCTCTTACCAACATTACTAACATTTTTGCATAGCACGATCACTAAACCTGTGCTTTGGTCACAGCCCTCTTCTTTACATAAAACAAATAGCGATCTACTTTAATACCTGATCCCCAAGTTAGGCTATATCTTTGACAGTATCAAATATGGGCGCCGACTAATGAATAGCCTGATACCGAGGATGAAAGGAAGACGAAACTGTGATAAATTGCTTTAATTGTTCATTCCATATTCCTGTCAAAGATAACTTATTGGTCACCGTTTTATCTTTTTATTTATATCTTATGTAACTCGATGTCTTTCGTTGATAAACTTACCTTGATAAAAAGAATAATAGGTTGGTGACGTGGAATGAGACATTTTATCAGGTTTGGGTCCGGTATTAATCGGGTGAGCCGAGCGTGATAAACGTTCTCCATTCATGTCACCAACCTGATATTCTATTTATCCTGTCACTTCTTGTGGTAAGTAAGGGGAAATACCTTTAATTTCAAATACTACATAGTTACTTTACCTAAATTGTGACGTAATTAATTTTGTGACGTATTAATTATCTTGTGACGCATTGAATATAATTGTGTTGAGAACCTTACGCCGAGAGAAATAGTTCCCATGACTCAATAGCACTATGTATGTATCTGCGTCTGGGAGCATCTGATGAGCATTAATCAATAGCAAGTCTAAATATTTGCAACAATTTAGTTGGAGTCAACGATTGAACATTACATTTATTTCATACGCAGTTTCCCACGGTTGTTTACAAATGACGAGAAATGTCAAGTGCCGCAGAACACGTGAACACAGAAATGATACATTTATTTCATGAATATTTGGACATTTAAAACTGCACTAGAAACCAAGTAATTCATCTGTACATTCGGTCTGTCAGTGTCGATTGCAAAGGAATGAAATCACAAATGGTTGAAACGGACAGGGATTCTAATATTGACCCATCTAAGATGGGTGGGGTGCGTACTGCTATTGCTACTGATACGTTAATTTCTTGAGGAACTCAACCGCACGCTCATCTCTGACGAGTTCAAACACACTGAACTCAGATTTTCGTCTTGCTGTTGTTCGAATGGTGAAACAACCGACAATGTGTTTACTACGTGTTCCAGTAAGCTCTTACATTCGGGTCAAAATGCAGACCGAATTTGACTAATAACGGATACAATTAAGCACTGTTTGAATGAAAACAGAACAATTTTGGGGAAATGAACATTTTATTGTATGCAATATACAAACAAACTTGGAAAGTGTGATAGTATTCAATTGACAAATCCAATTTTTGGGCAAGTCCGGAAAAAAGATTACATACTTGACTAAAATGTAGTCCGGCTAGTCACGTGGTCATGTGTCGCGAGATAAAAGAGAGAGAATAAGTCATGTGACCAAGTGACCTGATAAAGCAGAATATATCAGACACCCTGTTATCGGATCGAAATTACTCCACGTGACAGGATATAACTTCATATGTCACACAATACCTTATTGTTTGGACCACAATCGAAAGAAGAGTTTTTACTTAAATTATTTTCTGTGTTTTTCTTAACATATAATGTTGATTGATATTGGCTTCATTCATTTATACATAATGATTCTACTAATGTATATATTAATTATATATTTTTTGAAATGAATCTATCTAAGAAATAATTAAGTCTGTGTTTATTTCACGCTCCATATCAATGAAAAAATGCGATCGGATTCAATGGATACATTATGAAACATCGGACGTGTTTCAGCTTGAGTTACGTTGAGATCACCAAGGTGAATTACATAAAGCCTAATGAACAATCTATAGTCAATGACAAATAGTTGACGACACCTTTGATACCTGCATCTATATCTTGTACACACCTTATATCCCGTCAATGTTGCTTCATAAACAACTTGATCAACACCCCGCCATTTCACTAGTGCACTGTTTTGTCCATGCGGAAACACCCAGACAAAGTTGGGAAAACGTCTAATGGCTGTGGTAAACAAATTAATTCAATTTATAACAAAATGCAAAATTAGATGTCAATACTAACGAACCAATGGGTAGAAATTTCGGAAACAATGTACAGAAAAACCTCAATAATAGTACCTACCACCTTTGGGACTCTTGAAAACTGGTCTTATTATTGAGTTTTTTCCTAATATTGAGTTTGAATAAAAGCAAAACAGTGATAAAGGACTTGAAAAATGAGGTCTTACTTTCGAGGTGGTCTTATTAGGTCTAAGTATTGAGGTTGTCTTTAAGTGAGGTTTTACTGTAATTTGAATTTATTTAAAGCGTTTTACAATTGACTTTGACAAAGCATAGGGTTGACTATGAGCTGCCCAGCTGTACCCTAATTCGCAATTGAATAAAACAAACAGAAGGACTCGAGAGCTAATGAAGTACATGAACACTGTAATACATGTTGGTGCAATAGGCAATGTGTATTGAAAGCTTTACGTAGGGAGATTTTCTTTGTACAATAATTATTTAAGCTTACAAAAAAGGCTGTACCACATAATACAACAGAGAATTGTATAATATGTAAGACCTGTACACAGGATATCATCAAGTTAATGTTTCATTGATCTGTATTACCCGGATTTTACTAAATTCTACTAATACAAGTAACAACAAAATTGGTTATCGTCAGAAGTAAATAAACCTCTTCTACGGAAATGATGACAACTCTCATCCTCATTACCTCAACTAAGTGGTGGCTGGTGAGGTCGGGGTGCAGTACCTTGCTACTAACATTTCAATATACACTGAACAAATTTTCTAAACGTCCATGTAATAAAATACAAATTTTAGAAAAAGGTTTACAAGCCGACTTAAAATTTTCCAATCTTGTATTATACATAGTAGTCTATCGACTTTCACAAAAAAATACCTATTTATCGTCATGGTTGACCACGCGTGACGGTGAGTACGATGTTCAACCTTTGGTACGAGGATCACGTGTACTATGTAGTAAGCGATGAAATTCATTTCAGTGCAATCTCCGTTTTATGTCCAACACGAAAAACAGAAAAGATGCCAACAAAGACCACGGAAGAAAGTGACAGGACCGTCGGTATAATTGATGCTGGTACTCCGAATCGAAAGATATGACTAACTTTATAAATTAATTAATCAATTCCCGTCTGTTCAATATGCGCAAATGTGTACATTTGTTTCTGTTCTTATATATCGACGAAGTCCCTAGTGGACGTTTAGTATATGCAGAGTTAAAAACTTACTAAATTCCTCGGTTTTGCATAAATATTTTTCACTGACGGTACTGGCCCCAGCTCCATTAAACATGAATACAACAACCCAATAATCTCCATGGGGTTCTAATCCAATAAGAAGGCCGTGGTCAGTTTGTCCATACACGTACACACCCCCAAAAAAGGAATCGTCATTCATATCTACAAACTTTATCTGAAATACAAAAAATAGGACATCAAGAATTTGCGCAACACAATATAACTATAAATTGGTGTCATTACAGAACTCAACATATTACAATGGAGGGATTTGCACAATGATGGTCCCGTTTTTGATGATCACAGTACTCATTAAACTCGGTATCTTACAATAAATCAGGTTTTATTTAAAATAGCAATATTGTTCTTTTGAAGAACTTCTGTGACAGGCGTATATGGACTTATAGTCTACGCTCAGTTTTTGCAAACACTGCGTTGGACCCAGTTCGAACACTGGGTCTCATATTAGCATCAAACCTTGCGCCACGAAGTAGTTTCCCTTTGTCAAAGGTTCATTGTATATGCTTACTCATTTCGATTAAACGCCTCGATCATTTTTATGTTATAAAGACACACGATGTAAATAAAGAGCCATTAATCAAAGCAGAATGTGAATCTGAACTAATGTACTAAATTGTCCTGCGCGTAAGGATATTATTGCGAGACCATGTTCAAATTTTCTATCGCATATTTGAGGACAAAAGCATGAAGTTTGATATGTCGTTTCAATATCTGTGCAAACTATTTCGATGAAAATGTTTTTGTATATACGCAAAAACGAGACTCAGATTGTAAATTAGGACTAACAAACACAAGATTGCTTATATTATCCTATCGCGTTCTGTTTATAAACGCATACAGTCTATGACAACTGAATAATAATATTCTGAGTTTTATTAAATTGTATATATATTTTGCATTTTTTGCAGTCTGAGTCCAAAAATGTATGTGTTTCTACAAAAAAAACATTGATACACTAAAAAAATATTTCCGAAGACGAACTCATTTTTCGAAGACAAAAACGGTAAAATTATGAAAAACACAATTACGCAAGCGTCGTCTCTGATAAAACTGTTTATTTATTAACATACACGTCTTCGCTCGTTTCACGAAGCGTTTGTAGGCGGGGGTTTCTTCACCGTTAGTCGTTTCACTTAATCTAGTACCACTGTAAACAGCACGCAAGGCGGATGTCGTTCTATTCATTTTTATTCCACACAAGTCCAAAATAATAACAATAAGTACAATAACAGTTGACGGTGCACATATGTTTTTATGCACAAAGTTGTCAATGGTTTCGTATAACTCAAAGTAAGTGTTTCACAAAGTAAACTTTCACAAAGTATGTTTCACAAAGTAAATTATTCTAAGCTTCTTTCTTTATATTATATTTCTATCCTTTTTTATTTAAGGGAAGCATGCCTTTATATACGTGTGTCCATCGTACTAAAGAAGAAAACGGCTATACTTCGATATTTCAACAGTTATGACTTGGCTCATAACAGTGAACGGCACTTATAAGGTGAGCATATAATTCTTTTCGCTACCTGGTATCCGGCAACTCTTCCTTTGGCCGCTTCCCTTGTATTTGGTACTGGGTCCCATTTGATCATCAATGCTGTTCCATTTATCGCATCATATCGAATATTCGTAGGTTGAAGGTTTGGCACTAAAAGAAAGTTTCGAAACTACTAAAAATTATGATGCATATTTTTCTCTTTAACTAAATGTTATTTTTTTAAGAAAAGCAAGCATTCAGCACAAATACGTATTCTGTTAAGGCATATAAGGTATTAAGATAGATAACGTGTTAAGGTAGATAACGTGTTAAGGTAGATAATGTGTTATTGCAGATAATGTTTCAAGGCAGATAATGTGTTAAGGTAGATAATGTGTCAATGCAGATAATTTTTAAAGGCAGATAATGTGTAAATGCAGATAATGTTTCAAGGCAGATAATGTGTTAATGCAGATAATGTTTAAAGGTAGATAATGTGTTAATGCAGATAATGTTTAAAGGCAGATAATGTGTTAATGCAGATAATGTTTCAAGGCAGATAATGTGTTAATGCAGATAATGTGTTAAGGTAGATAATGTGTCAATGCAGATAATGTTTAAAGGCAGATAATGTGTCAATGCAGATAATGTTACAAGGTAGATAATGTGTAAATGCAGATAATGTTTAAAGGTAGATAATGTGTTAATGCAGATAATGTTACAAGGTAGATAATGTGTCAATGCAGATAATGTTTAAAGGTAGATAATGTGTCAATGCAGATAATGTTACAAGGTAGATAATGTGTTAATGCAGATAATTTTACAAGGTAGATAATGTGTTAATGCAGATAATGTTACAAGGTAGATAATGTGTTAATGCAGATAATGTTTAAAGGTAGATAATGTGTTAATGCAGATAATGTTTAAAGGTAGATAATGTGTTAATGCAGATAATGTTACAAGGTAGATAATGTGTCAATGCAGATAATGTTTAAAGGTAGATAATGTGTTAATGCAGATAATGTTACAAGGTAGATAATGTGTTAATGCAGATAATGTTTAAAGGTAGATAATGTGTTAATGCAGATAATGTTACAAGGTAGATAATGTGTTAATGCAGATAATGTGTTAAGGCAGATAATGTTTCAAGGTAGATAATGTGTCAAGGCAGATAATGTTTCAAGGTAGATAATGTGTCAAGGCAGATAATGTTTCAAGGTAGATAATGTGTCAAGGCAGATAATGTTTCAAGGTAGATAATGTGTTAAGGCAGATAATGTGTTAAGGTAGATAATGTGTTAAGGTAGATAACGTATTAAGGCACATGATATGTTAAGGCAGATAATGTGTTAAGGTAGATAACGTGTCAAGGCACATAATGTGTTAAGGTAGATAATGTGTTAAGGCAGATAACGTGTTAACGTAGATAATGTGTTAAGGTAGATAATGTGTCAAGGCAGATAATGTTTAAAGGTAGATAATGTGTTAATGCAGATAATGTTACAAGGTAGATAATGTGTTAAGGTAGATAATGTGTCAATGCAGATAATGTGTTAAGGCAGATAATGTTTCAAGGTAGATAATGTGTCAAGGCAGATAATGTTTCAAGGTAGATAATGTGTCAAGGCAGATAATGTTTCAAGGTAGATAATGTGTCAAGGCAGATAATGTTTCAAGGTAGATAATGTGTTAAGGCAGATAATGTGTTAAGGTAGATAATGTGTTAAGGTAGATAACGTATTAAGGCACATGATATGTTAAGGCAGATAATGTGTTAAGGTAGATAACGTGTCAAGGCACATAATGTGTTAAGGTAGATAATGTGTTAAGGCAGATAACGTGTTAACGTAGATAATGTGTTAAGGTAGATAACGTGTTAAGGTAGATAACGTGTTAAGGTAGATAGCGTGTTAAGGTAGATAACGTGTTAAGGTAGATAACGTGTTAAGGTAGATAATGTTTCAAGGCAGATAATGTGTTAAGGTAGATAACGTGTTAAGGTAGATAATGTTTCAAGGCAGCTAATGTGTTAAGGTAGATAACGTGTTAAGGTAGATAACGTGTTAAGGCAGATAATTTTCTGGTAATGTCATTCATTTGCACTAATGTACCGATACTATTATAATGAAAAGTGATATGTAGAAAACTAGAAACACATATTTTGAGACATAATACTACAATTACGAACATTTACTTCTTAAAAGATATAACAAAACAAATATAACGTTGACATGCGTTACATACTTCTTTTTGTTCAAAGTTACACAAAATTAATATCTTAATAAGTGTCATTTATTCATATAAATGCAAATATGGTAAACCTACTGCCTTCTGCGGAGAAAACAATAGCTTCTGGTGCTATTGGTCCGTATCCTTTCTCATTGTATGCTTGTATCGTCACGGAATAAGGGAGATAGTAAAAGTCTTTACCGACTGTCACGTAATGTGCCGTAAGGTTACCAACGACTGCCTTTAAATAATAGTTAGAACAGAATTATCATATCTAATTTTGCTATAGACAAACAAAGCATCGTTTATGTGGGAAAAACCTTAGTATGGTACTATAGATTGTCCATTATTTGATAATAACTAAGGGCATTCACGCTGCTGTACAAACATATATATACCGTCTCCCGTGGCCTAGTGGTTAATGCATCCGCCTTTGGAGCGGGAGTTCGAAGGTTCGAATCCCGGTATGGGTCCGTTCTGATATGGCCGGTTGGTGAGCCGCCAGCTAGTTAAATAATAGTAACTGTGCGCCTACCTGCCTGGTACCTGGCATTTTATAATAGGAATCGGGAAGAAAATATGCTACAGAAAGTAGGTGTCTCATAAGTCAAAAACGGCTGGCCCTTTCAATAGGGGTGACACAATAATTAATCAACACTTTTATTTATATTTCGAGATAATTATAAGCATTCATTGTGCAGTTTTTTGTAGTATAAATACGAAAATACGTATGTCTATATCATATCTTTATTAAAATAACTAACGATCATATTCATTTCCCTTTTTGCAAACATTTTACTCGGATGTGTAATATTTTATAATAAAAAACGTGTCGTAAAACTTGAGGATAACAGAACCTCGCTGTAGGCTTTCTTAGTTTCGTTCGCCATTCTCCAGTAGACGTTGTAGCCAAACCCCAAACCTCCTTCTTCAGACCTTGGTAGTGGCTTCATACAAAAACATAAAAAATACCAAACCCATCATCATTTATATATATATACATATATAACACTGTGAGGAATTATGAAGGCCACATTTATATGTTGGGCATAATGCAAGAAAGGGTGAATTTCGAAATCAGGACAACACATTTTTTAGATGTAAATGATATGAAATTAGAAGGCACCAACGATTTTATGCCATTAACGGCGTAGTCAAACATTAATCTGACCAAATGTACGTGGCTGAAACCCTACTATTAAGTCAAATAACAATCAGATCATTAACTGTTTCTATATTATATTCACGCTACCAACATACCACATCATGGTCACTCGAAATTATCTCGAGAGGTTCATTATTTAAACTTTTCGCATGAAAGAAATTCTGAAATAGAAAGCGATACATTTGTCTCAATGTTTTGGGTTTTCCACTTTAAAGACAAAAAAGAGGAGAAGTGCAAGTTATATTGTCCCTGTGTTGTTCATTTGCCTCTTCCATGCCGGGTACATCATAGTACACCTGTTATACTTACCATCCATTCCATTTTTAAAAGTCCAACAGAACCACCGCCTTTGTTGGTGATAATAGGATATGAGACAGGTTTGGCTGCTCGGCTTTTATAACGAACTGAAATGTATATTTAGAACAAGCTATTTCTTTACTCGTTGATTACAAAGAAATAGTCATGTACTGCTGCATAACAATGTATTGTTCCTTTTGCCGTATATGTGTATGTATTATATTAGTCCAGCCAAGGACGTCACATATCTATACTGTCGCTATTACGAAGACGCGGGTAAATGTTGGAGTAAAGAGACACGTATGCGGGGCTAGTATTATATTTACTTGGGTCAGTTCACGGTCTGCTGCAAGTTGTTTGTTTTGCATGTTTTGCCAGTATGTGTTGTTCACATTGTTTTAATGCTTTGTACTGTATCAAGGTTTGCCAAAGTTTTTACAGAGAACAAACGAGACATAATAGAATTTCTACTTTGCGTGTTTAACCAAGTAACCTCTGAATTAGCCCCATACATAATTTCCTATCACACGTCACATCGCCCCTCTTATCGAGTTGTTGGAGCCATAACCAGCTATCTCCAAATGAATTTATAAAGGAGATGGTAGGTTCTGGCTCTAAGCCCTCGATATATGTGTACATAATCTACCTTCAATAATATCAGCTCGGTAATGTCTCGATTGTTGAATACTAAATAGAATAATATAGCCAATGATATTGAACATATTCTATAAGTGAAATAAAGAGTCTCACCGGTCAGGACTATCTGGCAATACGGTACACTTCTAACTACCGGCAAACGAATATGTCTATATATAGCGCCGCGATTACGCATCTGTTGATTGTTCCGAAATTTCCTGTCCCCATTACTTACCTGATGGATCGCTGGCTCCACCCACTCCCATGGCGTTCTTTGCCCTCACCCTGAATCTGTAGGAGTTATAAGGGAGCAACCCGTCGATGTCATAGTAACGTTTCATATCCGTATTTTGTATGAGTGTAGTATGTTGGTCAATATCTAAATAAAATATAAATGTGACAAGGGTGAATATGATGATTTATGAAACCTTATAAAAATAAATAATAGTCAATAAATTGGGTTATGCATCAAAACTAGCACTATGACCATTATGTTTGTCCACTAGCTGACTCATAACAACAGGTATTGATGAATTTGTGTTATCTGTGATAAAAAGTCACAGTATATCTATTTTATTTTTCTGCCTAAATGTTAATACCCACGAATAATTTTAGAGTTTGGAAACTCAGTGATTTCAACAATTTAAAGCAAGAAATTATAGGTAGAACCCATGCATGCCTCCCTGAGTATGTGAAAAATCCTCGAACCGGAACATGTCGACAAGTATCATGCGCATCTCCTACTATGTAATGAACCTTTCCATTAAGTTCCGTTGAATTCCGGTTGGTGATTGCTGAGGAATAGCGCGGGCACAAATTCGGGACGGACGCACGTACCAGCGCACGGACGGACGGACGAAGCGGCGCCTATATGCTCCTCCTTCGGGGATAATGAGTTTTTTTGTATATATAAGATGTGCATCATGTACCAGTATTTAAATTATCTTACCCGATTTGAGGACAGTCCATTTGTCTGTGTAGTCGGTGATGGCCTCTATGTCAAAAAATAACACCGGATATCCGTTGTTAGCTGCTGGGTTCCATGTCCAAATAAGTCTTACAGTATCATTATCGCATGAACAGGGTTCAACGAAAACACCAGCTGGCTCTGAAGGTGGGCCTGTGACAGAAATATACTCTTACGACATAACCGTGAAACAAGCAAAGCGCTGCTTTTACTTATGTCAAGGTCTTTTGCTTCTGTTAAGAACGTTTGAAGAACATGTGCTTGTTTATTTCCATAGTAAGAGGATGTAAAAACAAGAAACGAAAGTGTTGAGACTATCAGATGTGTAAAAGAACATCCCTTTATTCAAAAGGCATGTTTCGCTCTACAAAAGACATGTTGACATTTGCTTGGCGCAGTGAAAAGGTATGGCTATTTCTGCAGTAAATTATCATTGAAGAAGATATCACAGTGTGTATACCTTAAGGAAAATAGGAACGACTATATCACAATGCAAATACTTGGAAAAACAAGAAAGTCACTGTAAGCATACATTCTTACTGAATTGCTTTATAATTTATAAAGTTTATATCATTTTAACATTGATGCGCAATTGAAAATGTAATTTTTCAGCTTACCTGTGACTTGAAGTGTGGCCTTTGCCGATAAGGACATAGTTACAGTCTGTGGTATACACTCGTATACACCGGAATGTCGGTATTGTGCATTTACAATGTACAGACCATTCCTTGTAGCCTGGTTTCCCTGAAATAGTGTTATAGTATATAAACTTGAGACACTTATATAACCTGCGATGATGAGGGAAATACGAATCACGGACACTATAAAGCCGACAATGATAACCTTAAAGATATACTACGCTCATTTTTTGTTCATTTATTTACCTAAACAAAAATGAAAAATATACTTTATCTAGTTAAAACTTCAATAAATATGCATTATCACATAATACATTTATATAATGTTTTTCTCTGTATGTGTTTAAAAAGGTGTTTATATTATCATAAAATTATAAAAACTTCCAATTTTTTAAAGATGTATCTGGCTCATCTGAACATAAAATGTTTGAATTGGCTTTATCCAGTATTGTTGCTACATTGGCTAAAACATCTTTAATAAGAACCGTTGCAATGTAAAACCGTTTGAAAAAATCTTTTTTTATCATATTACTTACAGTCAAAACCTGTAAACTTGCCCGATTGTTAAAATTTTTTTTTTAATTTTATGATGTTCAAACATCTTTCTTCAACAAATATGGATTAATACTTTATTTATGAGTTTATTCTTTATAAATGCATGTTTAGTAATGTTTTAACCACAGGAAATATATTTTTCATGTTTGGTTAATTAAACAAATGAACAAAAAATGAGCATAGTATAACTTTAACAAGCGTGTGAATATATAACAACAATACAGGATGAAGCCCAATAAAATAGTTTAGGTTCAGATGAGCCAGATACATCTTTAAAGGTACGTTAGTCACTTGTTTTTATTATGACAATGCAATACATTTCAATCATAAATATGGTTCATAATGTATTCAATCTGTCCATTTCATGCGTTTCTTGGTTCTAAATGGTCATCATGCAGATTCTATCTGTCACGATAATCAAACTACACGAAGGATTTGTCAACAAATATAGGCGTAAAACACAAGAATCGATGTACTTGTATAAAACTTACGTAAGGAAAGATCATATCTATACAGGGGTTATACATTCCAGGGTTTTATGTAATCAACAGATGCAGTCGTATTTAAAGACAGTTTCAAAGCAACTCTAAAAACAGTTGATGAAGAATTTAACATTTATATCAATATGTTCAAGTATATCAGTTTTATATTTGAGTGTTTCCTATACAAAATTTTGCCACTTACTGCCCTGTAATATTGGTGATCCTTGGTGTCAATGAAGTAGCCATTAAATTTCCACTGATATATCAAATCAAATTTACTGTAATCATACATAGCGTTACAATAAAAGAACGCAGTTTGGTTTATGGTAACTGTCTGGTCTATAGGTGTTGTTTGAAGCTGTATACCAGCTGAAAAAACATAAACTGGACATGATTTCTAAACCAGAGGCATGACAAATGGCGATAAAATAGTTGCATTAGCGATTAAAAACACTAATAATTGTTTGAAAAGGTTTTGTGGAGGGTTTTCGTACCATACAAACAACCATTCCATTCGTAGCCCCATTGTGTACTGTAATATTGCCCGAAGAATAATCTTTAAACAACGGTAACCGTCCACAGTTGTACGATGTTTCCAATTTCACGAAATCTACCAACTGAGATGTGCCTCGGAATCAACTTTTTAAGAAACTATATTTTGAATTATATACCGCACGTCTAATCAAACTAGTTGGTATGTATTCTATCTTTAGACATACGTTTTCTGCAACCAATGATCACACTGTTTGTTGCATAATTTCATTAAATCAAGAAATCAAATAATTATTTGATTTGAGAAGATTTGAATCGTGGGCTATGAAACACAATATTTGGCGTTAATATGTATTATATTTAACAACAAACTTCCTAAATACATACTGATAACAGTAATTCTGGTGGTAGATTCATCCGCTCCATATAAGTTTTCAGCCTTGCATGTATACACGCCTTGGTCCGAAAAAGTCATTTGGGTTATTTGCAGAGTACCGTCTATCATAACACTGCGACGCGCATCTCCGTAGCCAATCACTTGACCATTATGTAACCACGTGATTTCTGGATGAGGCGCTGCTTCCGGTTGGCATGAAATTGTCAGGTTTCCACCTTGAGATGTTTGGACAATTCGCGGTAATGGATTCTTGGCAAATGTTGGCTTTATAGCTGCAGGAAATTATAAGTAGATTATGTTGCTGTATTGGACAGAAGTTTTCAGTTACTAATATCCTGAACTATACAATAACAATTTCATTTCCTGAAGTAATGACGAATATAAAACAAATGACTTACATTTGGCAAAGGTGGTAAAACCTGTAATGAATATAATGTACAGATCACGAGCAAAATATTAAATGAAAACTTTTGTAGCGAATCAAATCATTTAGTTATTCGCCTTTTCATACATTTTAATCACTGAACCATGACGCTTTGTATGCATCCATTACACAATAGTACACAATGATTGTTGGGAAAGTAGCTGTAGATTCTAAGCAATGTTCCCAAAGCCTTCCATTTGATTCGACTGAATTATTTCCGTTGAAAAGTGTTGCTCGTTCGTGGTATATTGGTTTTGGGTCAGTTTTTTGCGCTCCCTAAGTCTAACCGATACATAATACGAATACTGCCCCCATGCGATCGTCTGATTGTAAACAGAAATTCAGTTTGGTTCGAAATTATTTATTTTACATTGGGATTACTTTCCTGTTGAAGGTAAAACTAAAGCAGAACTTTAAGCAATGGATGTTTGTTGATATATTACAAGGTGTCAGTAATCGGCGATATCGCCGTGAATCGCATTTGATTAGCAAAAAGAAAGACATAAACAGTGACAATAAACATTTCTTCGCCTCGAAAAACTATATTAAATCATGACACATATCGTTCGGCATTAAACATTTGCCCGAGTTAAACCCAGCTGATTGGGATACTGATGCACCAGAATTGGAGCAGTATAAACGAAACTTTCTGATACATTTGATACGTTAGGTCGGAAGGCGAAAGGTTGACAGACATTATCCATTATGGGGAAAGAAGCGGTGAAAATTTATGGTTCATTCGAGTGGTTAGGAGAGGTAAAAGCCGACTAGGGGAAAGGTATGTTTGCACGTTCGACAGAAGACCAACATGACACAGAGACAGTATTTAGCAAATTCGATAGACATTTCGGTGTTCATCATTACAGAAACATCAAGAGGCGATAGTTTCTTAACACGAAAAGGGGTGATATGAAGACCATAGACTTGATTGCAGAGTTAAAACGTAAACAGGAACA
Source organism: Mactromeris polynyma (assembly GCA_032209605.1). Taxonomy (NCBI): domain Eukaryota; kingdom Metazoa; phylum Mollusca; class Bivalvia; order Venerida; family Mactridae; genus Mactromeris; species Mactromeris polynyma. The sequence goes on from JASFXZ010000013.1 coordinate 17,971,150, forward strand.
TTGTCAGTATGGGGAACAAAAAGAATGGTTTATCTATATTTGATATAATTATCAATGATGTAAATGGTGCAAACTAGCACGCAGAGGAGCTGGAAGATGTCGTAGGAGGTCGAGACGGAGAGGTCAATGTCATTACGGACATAGACAAGATATGAGAGCTGATGTGCAATTTACTCATCAAGAAAACAATCAAGATGATGGTTTAATTGATATGTTTGACCAATGTACGGTGCAAGATGTTTTCACTTTGAAAACCGACAGCTAAAAAATGACAATGACTTAGAATTGGTTCTAGAAATTGACAATGGAACATAGCGTAATGTAATTTCTAAGAACACAGCAGAAAAGTTTCAATCGGTGGCCAATATTAACGTCATTATCAATAGTGTTAGTGGACAACCAATGAAAGCGTTCGGGAAAACCAGACTACCGTGTGAATACAAGAAGTAGTATATAGGGAAACTGGTAGAATCTCAAGTTACAGACACACACAGGCCGTTGAATCTGCCAGGAAGAGATGACTGTGTCATTTTTGGTCTAATTACGAGAATGTCAACATACTAGATCATAAAGAATAGTGATGTTTTGAGAGATAAGATAGGGTGTTTGCTAACGGAATATAAAATTAAAATTGACATAAACATTAAACCCGTTGTTCATGCTCCAAGGGCAGTACCATTAGCAATACGGGAACAGTTGAACAAATGAATTTTACAATTTACAGAAACATGACATTAATCAATGTTTTTGTTGATATAATACAACAATACAACATCGACAGTGAAGTATGGTCTAACATCTTAAACTATTCAATCTCGATGATTGCTTGCTGGGTTAATATCCAGAACTTATTTCAATTTCAGAGATTTTGAAGTTCTTGATCAAACCCCTTCCAAAGAGAGGCATGAACTCACGACTTTCGGATCAGAAGTTCGGCGTTCAACTACTACGTCTAGCAGCAATTTGACAATTGTATTCATCCATAGACAAAGCGTCATCTCAGAATAAATTAGGCACACCTTCTTTCAGACATAAAGTGTCAAATATTAGGACTTACATAGAACTCGAAGTTGGGCAGCTATTAGTGTGGTCCCATGTATATTGCTGGCCTGACATTGATACATGCCGTCATCTCGTAACATATCCAAGTTTTTAATTGTTAGAACATTCTCCTTTATATCTACAATACCTGGGACTCGGTCCAGCGGTATCGAATTCTGAAAGGGAAATGCACATGAAACTGCATAATGCGTCTTACCATGCTTTAGTAAAGTTAGTGTCGTAATACAATGGCTTAGCTTACGGTGTGGGGCAATAACTTGCGACATTTGAAAACTCAGTCTACGTGATAATACACCATGCGCATGAACATTATTTCAGTTAATAACTTACAAAATATATGAACATACATGTATGTAATTGTTTAGTTAACATGAAACTCCAGTTAGTGAGAACATTTGTTTAACGTTTTTGTCTATTATGACCGTATTTGAAGAGCATATTAAAATGAGGTTAATAAAGCACCGATATGTAATCACTAGCAAATTTAAACACTTACTTTATACCACGTGTAAGTAGCACGTGGTATTGCACGTGCTTCACAACGCCACGTAAGGTCACTTCCGACATCAACATGCATGTTACGTAACGTCGACAGGAAAATTGGTTTAGCTTAAATGAATAATGTTATTCACTTTCACTAAAGATAAAGTACTATTTCCTATATATATCACAATTTCGATACATTGTTTCATGTGTTTATTGTTGTATATACAGAGGTCAGGCAAGCCACCGGACGACCAAGTCTTGACGGACACTAGATGCTGCTAGTGAATTCACTAAAATGAAAATCTAAATGCCGTTGTCGCTACCTTGTCAGAGACTTGACATGTGCTACATGAAACATTAATTCACTTTAACACATTCCAGCTAGTATAGTCTTGGTTGTCTAACATATAATTTCGATATAAATACAAATTGTATTCGTGCTTGAGGTGTCTGCCAGTTAAAATATAAAACTACACTGTACTTAAACAAAGGTTATGTCATAAACATCTCTATAGTTGTAGTCTATTGCGCATATCATACCTAATGCGAATAACACCATCCACCTAGTATGTAATTTATCATATGTATTCCCGAATTTCCCATTAATTTCTTGTTCTCAACTTTATCAAGTATCATTCAAATCGAGAATGTTTATGCTTTGTGTAGCAATAAATGTGCATAAACGTCGTGCTGAATAAATGAAGAGTCATTCCCCTTGTGTTAGCTGTAATATGTGAGATGAGTACATTTGGGACACTGTTAAATACAGTAAGTACTTCTTACATTCTAGCTGTAACATAATCGACTGCGTGGCAGTATTCCGTTTTCCTGACAGTTTCACAACATGACATGTGTAGTTCCCCTCAGCGTCTTCCTGAGCCTTTGGAATGATCATTACCCTGTTATCATACATAAACGTTGTTCCGTGCGGAAACGTTTCCCCATCACGTGACCAGCTGTATTGTAGTGGTAATCTGAATAAGAGCAGTAAACATAATTCTAGATCTATTAAGTCACTATATGCTTAAACTGTGTGTGTCTATCATTCACAGGACATTACTTCCACGTCAATTGTTTTCCTTTCCAGTGATGTTACTTTTTAATGATTTTATGAATTGAGGCGGAAGTCCGTTGGTAGCCCATAACGTCTTATTCTAGCAGGCCACTGTTTATATTTGTGCATACCGAATTACTTAAGATGAATATGGCAGTTACGTAGTAAGAACGATAAGAAAACGAAAGGCTGGAATCGAGGCTACTATGATGGACAAGGTGCCGGTCGTTATACCCGTGGTATCATATTCAAACCTCAATAACGTAACACTCCTGTTTTGTTATACAACAAGCCAACAGTACAGATTCCTCTGGTAACTGACATGGGAATGCTACAAACAAGCTTCAATGATTCCTCCCAGCTAAAATATACAAGAAAGGAAACCAATTACCTCCCGTAAGCAAAGCATTCTAAACGAACATCGTGACCAATCAGAGGAGTTTTGGGAAACACGTTGATGAAATCTGGATGTATAATTGGCCCATAGTCTACATCCGCTGTAAAAGAAATGGTACAGATACATTGGAGAACTTAACATTATTACATCATTCTTGTCTGCTGCGCATTTAACAACTATAACTGCTATATGAAATATACAGTAGGGCATTTTTTTATTTTACCCTTTTTTCTATAAACGGCGACCATTTTGGACGCCATCTTGGAATTTAGGGCCCGCAACAACTTTAGAAAATGTATGCCTGTGGTCTGATAAACTACAGACCCTGACGAACATTTAGGTATAAAACATTGTTGGTTTTACTCTGAAGGTCACCTACCCCTTGAAATAAGCCTCTTGTTAGGCAAAAATCACTCAACTACAGGTGTCCTTGATTATTATATACGTGTACAAAGCCAACATTTTAGAGATTGTGTTATAAAACTAAACATACGCCCCGACCGCATGTTTGTTTGAAAATAAATTAATGTTCAAAACAGTGTTAGCATTATAAATAACCTAAGTATAGACTAAAAAATAAAGGAAACAACTAAAGTTGTTGTAGTGAGCACTACATTCATTAGACCACACAGATCCCGGGGAAACATCAGCATACGATACAATTGGAGTTGAGGAAGTGTAATTGTAATTGTCCCGGGCTGTACTGATATGTCAGTATGTATTATATAATAATTATACACAGTACTTATTGCAACCTCTTTGTAAAACAATGACATTGAATTATGTAATTAAGCACCATTAAGTTTTACCTTGTATTTCGGTTCGGCAAGATAGGCTGTATAATGGTAGCTACTTAGCTTTCTACCAACGCAAACATACATTTGTCTCTATTGTTTTTCAATAGAAATTATAATGACATCGACCAATACAACTACTTATTATGTCATTTACTTTAATATTGCATAATATATTTGCATGCAAATATGTATCTACCTTCGTCAATATGCGTGAATTTGATTGTTTTTAATAATACAAGATGTCGAGTTATTAGCCAAGAACAGCGAATTAAGTTCGAGGCAAAGGAGGCGCTCAGTGGAAGTTGATAGAAATCAAATTCAGATCGATGCCACCACACGTAGTTATGTGTTAAATCAGCCAAAGGCGATAGGTAAAAACATTGCGCTACAAAACGGGGCAATGTGGAGATTGAAGAGACAGGTGGCGGCAAATGTAAAACGGTATAGGTTCACGACAAATATGGCTGACTTGTGGAAGTACAAGTTGACAGCCGGTAAGAGATCATTGTATACCGGTAAACAATCACTACATGCCAGTGATAAGGCTAGAGGAGATCAATAACAAGCCGTGACTGAATCATTTAACACAATCAAAGTAGACATATTAAACTGTGGGAAAACCATCTCGAGTAATACGTGTGAAGCTGTTACTCGACTTGAGCAAGTGGGCGCGATTAGACTCATGCGTTAACACTCGTGACTCCTGTAGGACATGTTGCTTCATTCGGTAATACTTACGATATCCGGGCACTCGTAGTTCTATTGCCCGGCTTGTCCGGCTTGGTGGCTGACTGGTTGATAAACGCTCCCCAACATACGACACCAGCGTAACTACACAGTAGTAATTACCATTGTCAGTTTCCTGTGTTTCTGACAGGTAGAGTTTCCCATTAGATGATATAAAGTAGTATTTATCTAGCTCTGGACGTATGAAGTTCAAGACGTCATTTTTATACCATACATATCCCAAATCTGAAACGTATTTAAGAGTGCATTTGGTATGTTTGGCGGTTTAAGTCGCATGCACAGCCCATGTCACTTTTCTAGCTATTAAGGAGAGGAATAATCCAAACCTATACCTGAGTACAACCATCGTCCTTCCTTAAACCTGCCTGATAGCTTCTACATCTACTACTTCTATATCCCGGGTTGCAATCGAACCCGCACCAGTGAGGGGCAAGTGATCGAAGTAAACGACAATAAAATATTGACCACTGAGGCCCTTTCAAAGATATACATGCATATTATTCCTCAAGGTAGTTAATGTTGATTTATTTGACACTAAATCTCAAGGTATTATCATCACGATACTCCGTTTATTTACCATCAACAAGTGTTCGACGAAGCCCATGAACATATAATAATGAAGACGACGAAGCACAATTAAAGGACGATTTTTTTGAAAATGTTAACATGATGAACACTTCGCCTCGAGTCGTAATATACTACACATAAAGATGTCGACGAAACTTACCCGGCTTTGAATTTGGTGGGTTACAACTGAGGAATGTCCCTTGTCCTTGCTTGGCTTCCACAAAACCTTGTTGATTTGGACTAAACTCATCAAGATCTTGTGGATACAAATACAATATTATATTATTTTTATAAAAATACAAATATGGGCAGTTCAATGCATGATACAACTATGGCCAGTGCAATGCATGTACAAACAACTTTATACATATAACATGTATAAATACTATCTAATAAACCAGCCCCTAATGAAACGCACAGCTGGTTCGGGATTAGATTCGGACACATCGGTATTCAACTTTTCCTTGCAAGATAATTGAGGGTGATGACCATATACATTTCATAATTGTGTTGCTGAAATTAAGTTATATAGACCTTGATTAGACAGGAAAATCTGGTGTTAGAAATTTAAAACAACCAAAACCACAATAGAAACACATGTTTTACTTATGTTCACATCTGATATAGTGAGACGTCATCAACACATTTTTTGATGATGGAATGGGGTTTTGAGTTACATTAACCGTATGGGTCATGTAGTGACTATTCAAACTATAGGGTGGAGGAACACCCAGGTGGACACCTGGGTAAGAACCTCCAAAAATGTTCAAGCCAGCTGGATGGTTGTCTCACTTACTTGTCTTTATCAAAGATATCAAAGAACCCATAGCAGTAAGGGGCAAGCGATCTGAAGTCAGCAACCATAACCTCTCGACATCGAATGCCCCTATTAACTTTGGCAATCCTCAATATTCCGATTAATGCATTACATTGCAGATCTTCATAAAGCAACTTAGTTGTGACTCCTGTATAATAGAGGAGTACGACAGAACAAATTTGGACGAGTCAAATACGTCACTTACATCCAAATGATAATGTTAATGGTGGAGACAGTATGGAACCTTGACTATTTTCTGCCATACACTGATATATGCCAGCATCTTCTGTTTCTTGTGGACTGCTGATTGTCAAACGACCATTAGAGAATGTGTATCTACTGCTTGTCTCAGACCATATCTGATTAATATAAGTCATCATTTTAAAACTTTAACAATATATTTAAAATTAATATATTATTGCTGTGAATTTAAATAAATGGTATACTGTTGCAAAGGTACAAAAAGGCTTCTTCAAGGTCAAGTTTATACATTTAAAGCATACCTACAAATGATAAAAAATACCGTACAAAAGTAGACATTTTATAAGGAAAACGTAGTATAACTCAAAAGGACAGAATATTCACAATGTGTTTAGCAGTTTATGTACATTTATCTAGTACTTGACGCTTTGGGTTTTATAAGGTCGCTAAGGATGCCTTCATTGTACTAATTTATGCAATGTAATACTCAGGTCAGTTCTTAATAATGTTTACATTAATTTTGAACACTGGTATGTCTCTAAAATCACAATGGTTTTAAGCGGCATTACCTATTTAATGCAATTAATGTTTGTAAAAACTTGTTTTATATCTGGCAATGAATGACATACTTGCGACGAAAATAGTATCTTTTTATTCCGACGAAATTGACATAATTGACTGTCACTGAAGAACTGGAAGGACCAATTGTTGAATGTGACACTTTCTGACACAAACACGTATGACCAATTGTTAAATGTGACACTTTCTAAGAAAAACACGACGGACCTATTGTTAAATGTGACACTTTCTGACGAAAAAACATGTAGGACCAATTGTTAAATGTGACACTTTCTGACAAAAACACGTAGGACCAATTGTTGAATGTGACATTTTCTGACAAAAACACGTAGGAAAAACGTTTCTTGTTTACAATAATAAAACCTATTGTCATTTCCTGTTCGTTATCAAACGATAAATCAGAAAATCCTCTCCGATGTGTCAAACTCCCTACTTCCGTTTGATTAGTAAAATCAGCTACTTTCGATTTAGAAACGTGTCAATATCTAACTACCAGAATGACATTTTGTAATATGAAATAGTTTGAAACTAACGTTTATAAGATAAAGAGAGAAAAACATTGTAATGCGACTTTAACGAGTTCATTGAAGATGCATTATTCGTCTAAAATATTCACTGACTCACTTTAAAGCTGGATTGTGTCGTGTCTAAAAGCCATTATCTGAAAGTACGCAGGGACACACTCGGCATATTATTTTACCCCATAATTAAGTGGTTCATAGATCAGTAGCTTGCGACGCAAAGCTAGTATGCGACTGTGACACAATTCTAGCAATAATTAAGGAACTCATTTCTTTTACATGAAAAGCAAATAAAATCATCAATCCATTTATCTACTTGAAACGGTGTGATTTTTGAGTTGGATCTACATGTTAATGTGTATCATGGACAAAAAAACGTTTAACGTATTAGCCAATATAGTCACATAAACACAGAATCAAGAACGTATTTGAGAAACATTTTACTACCTTCTTACTGCCCCTGAAAGTCTTTAAAATGTATTGATATTTCAATCATTATAATACTCAATCAAAAATATACGATGCATTTCCATTCATGTCCTTGTGTAGAACAAAGGAACAAAGGTCAGGTACGCTATAAGCTTTGCAGTTAAATTCGAATGGAATACAGATACTTAAAGACTTCTTATTTATAACACTCAAGATTTCTGTGACATTTGGTATTTATTTCGAACTAACAGACATTGTATGCACCTGTAATTATTCTCGTGTTCAAGTTAGTCCTACATATAACATTCAGAGTATCAATAAAATTGCATTATTGTTTTGCCCATTGCACGATGCATTTAGGAATAACCTTTGAGACAATGTTGCTAAAGAATATGCTATATTACTGCAGTAGCTTCAAACATTTTGATAGCATACATTTTATGTTATATCATGACATATTGAGTGTCTCATGTTATATAAAACTGCTATAATTATATTAGTCAAGTATTATTGTGTTATGAATACATGTAAAACAATTGTATGTATATGTATGATTTTATGGTATTTTTCTAGTGTGAGAACGGTGCAAGTTGCAAGCTGATCACATTCAAAGCCATGCTTACAAACAGTAATATGCATATGTTAGAAACGAATTCCTCACAGTGAAAATTATATTCTCCTGTCATTAAATATATGTGGCAATAATCGGAATATATAATTATATTGATATATATATACAGAATAATATGCATACAGTATTATATTTCTGCATTGGACCACCAGACGATTCCTTGACGGTCCATTGATACGTAGGTGACGGGTTTCCGGTAGCAACACAATCGATGACCAATGGTATGTCACTTCCGACAACTACGACATCTACTTCATTGGTCAGTAAAACTGGACCTTTAGAAATCGCTGAAATGTCGATTCCAGGCGGTAGGCCAAAATCTGAAACAGCGTTTATATAGAAGAGATGTTAATACGTTCTTTAAACAGCAACGCCAATATCATTGATGTGTTAAACATGACAAGTCTAACACGCTTTTTGTACTGCACTTATAAAAATGTCTTAAGCATTTTCTTATAATATGTAATTATAATACAAGCTTAACAAAACAAAGGCGCAAAACGAATTGCTGGAATTAGGCCACATTTGTTTTTCTTCTCGCCTTGATTATGAGCTAAATCGTGAGTTCCATATTGCTGGAGTCTAAAGATGAATTGGAAATGTGGCGACGGAGAGGTTGGCCGGCCGACACCTATAGAAGATACATTGTCGACATAATTATAGGTATTACTGATAAAGCATTACCAAAATCCCTGTTATGCTGTATCAGGTGGTAAACCTCGTCTAAAGGAATTTCACACACATAGTTCAATTTTTTCACCCCGAACGATTTTGTCCATAAATAGCGATCGCTTCCATCTACATGAGTAAAATAGAATCAGTAAAAGCATAGCACATTGATACATGCACACGAACGAAATGAATCCTCTCATTTATTCGCACTTACGCAACATATAATGTCATAAATTTAGGCCATTCTGCAGCGTTATGGCTATGCTGATTTCAATGATACGCAACTTCAACGAGTCAAATAGGGTTGTAGAAATGTAGTTGCTTAAAGATATATTATGCTCATGTTTTTGTTCATTTGTTTACCTAACACACATGAAAAATCTACTTTATCTATTAAAACTTCCATAAATATGCATTATCACAGAATACATTTATAATGCATTTCTCTGTATTTGTCGAAAAAAGACGTTTGTATTATCATGAAAGTAAAAACAAGTAAGTGTTTTTGTACTAGTTTTGTCTGAGAGCAATATGATTAAACAAGATTGTTTTGAACTGTTATACATGACATTTATTCTTATAAATGATGTTTTAGACTATGTAACAACAAAACTGGATGAAGCACATTGGAAAACAGTTAGGCTCAGATGAACCAGATACATCTTTAAAGAGTATTTTCAAAACAACGGTGGTTTTAAACATGTTTACGATTCGTTTACAAATATTCTTTGACCAAAGGGATGTTTAATATGACAGCATTTATGCCAATAAATGTAAGACAGAACTTAAGACACCATGGTAATGAACAAAATTCACGGCAACCTGACAAAGCCCTAGACGAAATTTTTTTTTACTGTTAGCTGTCCCCTTTTTAAAACTCCTGTATCTACATGTATTATATGGTAATAACGTCGACAAAAAATGTGTAGTTGTTCTTTATACCTTAGAAAGGATCAACTAAGTCTTGTATTTGAGTAGGATGATGTCAGATAATATGTTGTACAGATCCACGCATTATGTACTTCTTGCATTACTGAATTATGTGAAGACCTTTACTATTGCACCATAGTATTCATGACTTGACACAACAAAATGTCAACATGCCTGCATGGGGCATGGCAATACAGGAAGATGGATGAATAAAACATAAAACGATGACAATGGTATGTTTACTATGGTGGAATATTTCTGTCACCAGTTTACTACTTAATTAACTAGATAAGTATGTGGTTAACTAAATAAGTATCGTGATAAATGTTCAAACTAGATAACACGAAAAAGTGTCTGATAGTGCCCATCACGATAGTTATCTAGTTAACCACATACTTATCTAGTTAATAAGTAGTTAACTTGTGGGCAGATATATGCCACCTTAGTTTACACTTAAATTTAGTAATGTAATTTGACTCGATACAAATCAGCATTGCCTGGTATATGAATAAGTGGTATTTCGCTGCTATAGGCCTATCCTTTTAATTATGATAAGGCGTTTTAAAACTTCAAACAAAGGTGTCGGCTTAATTTCCATGCAACACATAAATAGGTACACTATCTACTTCTTTATTTATATGGTTATGAAAATGATGTAGTTTTATTGTTTTCATAATATGAAACACAAATGAAATGGAATAGTGAAGCTGCAAATGGTTTCTATTACAATGTTTGAACACGAATGTTTATAACTACCAATACTACATTTCTGTATTACTTGAACACCTAGTGGTGAGCATTTTCAAGAATTCTTTGTAGCATTTGTAATATACTTAAAACTTGTTAGTTTGCTAAAATTATTGTATAAAAATAGCGCACTTTAATTGTTATAGTTTTTGTTTATTTTGACAAAGCACAGTAAGAATGATCGGTCATTAATTAAGTCGAACGACCATTAAACAGAAGCTTCGTACGAAAAGTAGAACGCTGGTACCAGAAAATTTATAGACGACTCTGTTTTTGCCACCATCGTCATTGTCTTGTTTGGAATTCCAATAAAGGTGGTCATTCTGATCAATGTTGGAATAAGTCCCATCCCCGTACCATTTTATGTTTTTGCCAATAAACTGACCACTTGTGTACCACTCCGACATGCTAAAAACGGTATAACAGAAGAGATCACGTATACAATAAAATCACACTATTTAAGACTTGTAAATAAAATGTAACTGCTAATTGGAGTAAATGTGGAAACCGACCGAAATAGGTTTCAAGGATGTCACATTCCTAGTATTCTTCAACCTGTGGTTAACGTGGGGGTTAGTTACTCGTGGAAATATCTATATTTTAATAAACACAAGCATATCGGTAAGGTCAACAGATATAATTCAAATATTGTTGAAAAACGGATTTTAACCGACAGTAATAATAACTGTATAATTATAGCGACTACGAACATCAAGCACGGTATGTTGCTGTCAATGATTGTCGGTATGATTCCGCAAAATGTGTACATCGTACTTTGATACAACTGCACCACTGGGGTATCAATTGCAATATTATGTTTTGCTAGAAATACAAGTCGAATATATTCCAATATTCACGCTCAGAAGTGTCTGTCATAGTTTCCTTAAACGCTCTATTTGCTCTATCTCAGTGTTTCATCCCCCTACAGGTTTTTCAAGTATTGGAGTCTTGAAATAAAAGCCACATTATATACTCAAGGGTTGTAATATGTGTTCCAAATGATAATTTACAGTGTACACCGTGTTTGAATAAAAAGCAAAAAGCACACACACCTTTCCCGCGCATGTCGATTCAGGTATTTTGTTATAAATACATGCTCTTCGTAAGTGTTGACACTAACGAGACCACTTCCCATTTCCTGGATATAAATGTACAATCTACATGCAAGAATTTTTTTTAATACAAGCCATATGCATAACATTTACTTATCATAGAACGATTACTGAAATTGAATAATATCCCCACAATACCGCTTTGTCAGAGGAAGTAAATATGTAATTTGCAATCTTATGAATGAATAGTGTAGAAATAAAGCAGTTACTAAGCCATAAGTAGACACAAATAAAATGGATTTAGCTTGAATAGTTCCATGATAGATGATGGTTGCTGAGATAAACATGTAAATGTACAAAATGTATGGATGCATACACAAAATACAGCAATACAAGACATACTAAGGTTAACAAGATATATTTAATGAATAACATGCATAAATGTGGTAAGAATGATCAAATGGCACAGACAAAAGAAGTCCTAACGCAATGTTTGACCAAGGTTAATGACCCGATTTCTCCAACAAATTCATTCAACATGGAGCGCGATGACGATATGCACAACAAGGCTTTGTACAAATCATTTGTATGATGGTTCATGATAAAGCACCCAGTTAGTTAGGCCAACAAGCACATACAATGAAATATCAGTTTCTATCATAAACGGGCAATAATTCATGCAACAAGAACAAATAGGCTTGGTACACATCATTTGCGTGGAGTTTCATGGAAAACCAACCAGTGTGTTAGGAGAACATTGACATAATTATATTCTATAATTTTCTATCATTAAAGAGCAATAACTCCGTTACAAATCATGCAACGAGAAATTACTGACGATATGCTCAACGCATTTTTGTACATGTCATCTGTGTGAAGATTCATGGAAAACCACCCCGGGGTTTAGGAGAACGAGAACATGCATTGACATATTCTATCATCGTCTATGACTTAAGGGCAATAGCTCCAACAACAAAAATGCAAGTGAAATGTGATGACGATATGCGCTACTAGGCTTGGTAAAAATCATTTATGTGAACTCCAGTCTGTGGTTTATGAGAGTAATAGATTTACGAAAGGTGGGTACATTTCATACCTGTCGCACATTGCATAAAATTACAGCCATTGACATATAATATGTGTCCTTTAGTTCTATCCAAATCATGACTTATATAATACAATTAGTTATGTGATTTGAGGACATTATTTCGAGTAATGGTTCAACTTACAAAACAAGAGGATGCCGCGAAGTCGTAGGCCTTCTGTTCATGAAATACAAAGAGGTAACAGCTTTCTCCGTGTGCCTCCCATCCTAACGGGCATTCTGGTAAAGAACAAAAATAAAACTAATCATTTTTCCAAAGTACGTACATATCACGAACATGTTTCTGAATCCCTTTGACAATTAGATAAAATGAGACAATATAGTTTACTGGAGTTGTGATAATGATATCTCCAGACTGGTAAAATAGAATGTTTCAGGACTGTAGAGACTAGTGATTAAATTGATTAATTTTAGTAATAGATAAGATTTATTTCAGTAATAGTGTACAAATAAAACATGGTAAAAACAAGATGTATGAAATAACAGCAATGACATGATGGTCATATAGTTATACATATATGCAAGGACCATGAAATGCACACCAAAACCAGGGATAACACAAAAAAGAGAAATAATATTCCTCTTATTTCCATCGTGGTCCCTGTTATTGGCGGCATGACACAGAAAGTCTTGTTAAAATGATACAATTAATAAATCAATGATCACCGAAATGGTCATTATATCAAAGAACAACCTGAGATCATGTTATGAATTTGAAGTGTAACACAGTTGAGGTTAACATTAAATTATATCACAGTATTGGATATTCAGTGCATCACAGTTACGATCAGCATTAAAGTTACAGAGATAAATCACAAAAAAGGAGTTCATCAAAACCTATCCAAAAAGAATATAACTTAAGATATAAGGAATTCCATTTAATAAAAACTAACTGGCCATTAAGTGGATATTGATGGCATGTTTAAACTTACAACGAGACTTAATATTCCTTAGACTATGGGGAAGATTGTTCTTAAAACAACACCATTGAATGCAAAAGAAACCTCCTACCTTGGGCAACGAGTAACGCCCAGTGTCACTAAATGTGTAATTTAAACTGGAATCGAGAGCTTGTGCAGTCACTCTAGACCTTGTACAGCGACCGTGCACCGAGTTTAAAGATACAGAGTGTTCACCTAGGTTAACAGGGCCCGAGTCCGACTTGATTGTATGTACAAGACAGAGAGTGAACTGATTAAGTCTCTTGGATACTGGTAACCAGTTCAAGGACACAAACTGCTCTGGACCTATACTGGACATGCTATCCAAATTAAGAACAAAACGAATAAGTTTATTCTGAGTACAGTGAAGCCTATTCCTCCAGTACTGGGTCAAACTAGGGTGCCAGAAAGAACAAACAAAATCAAAATGACATGGGACGAGAGACATGACCAATTATTTCCTAGTGTGAAGCGTCACAAATTGACTTTTACGATATAAATTTTTTATGGAGCCTTAGCTTTCTTAACCACTAAATCACTAAATACATTGCGGATAGTGTTTTATCCACCGCAGACATAATCTGGTCCCGGAATAATAGGCGGTACTGTCCAATTAGTACTCACCATTAAGCTGTCAACGGTACGTTACACAGTCTTAGCTTGGATATTGATGGTCTAGTGTGTGAGCGGAGTATTCTTTGGGTCCATTTTCTTTGAGATTTGAGTGTGAATCTGTAATTTGAGGATAATAATTGATTATAACCATTATACTCGTCAGTAACAACTCACATTCAAATCTCTTAAGAAAGTGTATCAGAAGGAATAGGCCACACCGAGGACAAGCACTGCAATTCATTTCACTCATTCAAATTTCCAAAGTCAGACTCAGCTGTGTAAAGTTTGACACCTGGCTCTGTGTTCACAAAGATTTAGTTTTCAGAATCAGGATCGATATCAAATAAATTTTCTTGCAAACTTTATTTTTTTTATGCAAAACTAAATATACATGTATATACTTACATAATGTGATAGATATGAACGTTTTGCAAAACTTTTAAGACATTAACGTTAGGTTTCATGTTTATTTAGATAAGGATTATGATGGATCAGTTAAGACTGGTTCTTGAAAAATGATCCTGATCAAATTCTGTGATAGTGTAATGTATTTTGTTGAGGGTTTTCGCAATGTGAATTAGAATAATTATGGTATTGTTATGTTCGTTATGAAAAATGCTGCATAAAGTTTTTAATGGCAAATATTTTTCATGATAAAATCGATCCAGATAAGTTGATCCTTTGTGCACACAGGGCCTGAGTACATAGTGGTCAGTACTGGTAACAATAATTGACCCTTGACATATTCATGGTCTTGTTTTTGTCGGATGATTGAAATGGTAGCAAGACTAAAGATGTTAAAAATATGACGAGCAATATACTGACAACAATCGTGAACGTATGTGGTTGCAATGATGGTGCACCAACTTGATGGTGATAAAACGAATGCCGAAACATTAGTATACGCAATCAATTTGTGACTTCTATCTATGTACCGAGAAAACTGATTTCGTCTAAATAATTACCCACTGAAAGACTTTGCCCGGCTACGAAATACTTCAGATAAATTAGCAGAATCAAACTAAATACGACGTGTACTTGGTCGGCCATGAATTCATCAGCCCGGGATCAGCCTGAAATACAATAAAATTCATTCAGGAACAAATATCATTTTCAAAGGAACTAGACTAGCCAGTTGCTGATTTATTGACTAATCAGTACAATAACTACATGTATCTCACTACCTTATTGACTCACTGGCATACTGACTCATTAACTGAATCACTGGCTTATTAACACACTCTTTGACTCACTGGCTTATTGACTCACTGACTTAATGACTTACTGACTCGTTACCTTAATGGATCACTGACTTACTAGCTCACTGGCTCACTGGCTCACTGGCTCACTGGCTCACTGACTTACAGACTCACTAGCTTATTCGATCACTCGCTTTTTGACAAACTGGCTTACTGAATAACTGACTTACTGACTCACTGACTTACTGGCTTACATACTTTCTAGCTTAATTAATCACTGGCTTACTGACTCACTGGCTTACTGACTTACTGACTTACTGACTCACTGACTAACTGCCTTACTGACTCACTGACTTACTGGCTTACATACTTTCTAGCTTAATGAATCACTGGCTTACTGACTCACTGGCTCACTGACTTACTGACTTACTGACTCACTGACTAACTGCCTTACTGACTCACTGACTTACTGGCTTACATACTTACTAGTTTAATGGATAACTGGTGTACTGACTCCCTGGCTTACATACTCACTGACTTACTGGCTTACAGACTTACTAGCTTAATGGATCAATTGCTTACTGACTAACTGACTTATTGACTCACTGACTTACTGGCTTACAGACTCATTGACTTACTGACCCACTGGTGTACTGACTTCATGGCTTATAGACTCACTGACTTATTAACTTATTGAATCACTGACTACTGACTCACTGACTAACTGACTCACTAGCTTATTCACTCACTGGCTTATTGACAAACTGGTTTATTGACTCAATGCCTTGCTGACTCACTGGCGTACTAATTCATTGGTTTATTGACTCATAATGGCTCACTCTATAACTCACTTGCTTACTGATTCACTCTATGGCTCACTGATCGACTCGTCGACTCACGGGCTTATTGACTCGCTATATCGCTCACTGACTCACTCATTACCTCAAACAGTAACTCCCTTACTGATTAACACGCTCCTTCAATTTAATAGATCGCTTAAATCCTTCGAAACAGTTCAATAAGTTTCAATTTACAAATACTTGATCATTTGTTTCGTCAAGTAAGAAAAATGCGGAACTCCTGAACACAGGAATTGTTTCTCTTTGTTTGTTTGTTAACGTTAAGTTAAATGAAGATTGATATCTATAACACCCACACTTGCTAATTAATTACATTGTACTTGACAGTTCGTGTTTGTTAAATTGGGCATGTAACACCTCAAATTCGATAATTAGTAATTAAAAATCGTGTTTTATAGTTTAAACATTTGATAAACCTTAAATCCGGTACATTCACACAAGACATTATGTCGTAAACAAAAGATGAACGTTTCTCATATATGTGCACTATACCTCATTAGAAATAATCACAGTAGACTTAACACAGATCTATACAACAATCGACATGTCAATAGCTCTTCATGTGAATGTGTTACTGAGAGTGAATATTGTTTTATTTGCAGTGAATAGCGAACACTACTCGTATTTATAAATGCATGAGCCTTTCATTCTTTTAGTGCATAAAATATTCGTGTAGTTTTTTACCTTTCCTTGAATTTGTTGAGCGCTTGAACTCTAGAAATGTACCTCTTTTAATAAATATGTCTAAGATTGTTCCCTGGGCCTTATGTGAATGTGAACATTTGCTAAGATGATACTTATCAGTTCTATGTAATGTTCTACTCTATAATATATGCTAATGATTTTTGCTATACCGCTTTTCTACTAGTTGTGTATGTAACAACTGTATATGTTAAATTTGTAAAACATCCTTTTTACCATGTAAATATGATGTAATAAGTAATCTAAAATATTTGATTGGGCAACTGACTGGACGAACGCCGCTCGCCTTACCACCAGCCCGCCCGTACGCCGCAGGGGAAACTATGATACGTCCCGTTCTGGGCGTATAAAAATGAATATGTACCAGGACAGAGTATTCAGCCACCACGTTATGTGATTTACAAACTTTCAATATCTGTTATTATTTCAACATCATGAATATGAAAATAATGAGCAGCAAGCATATCACAACCAGCATGAGACATTCAAGTGTTAGGTACACAAAGTATCATCTTATTACGCAAACATGCTGTAGAGGATAAACCCTTTCCTAATATAGCAACATTGGAAATACTTGGATTTTTGAAAGGCCCGGAATATTGAAACACATTTCAAGAATTATACAAAAAATATACAATTGTTTGTAGAGTTTCACGAATATGTTCGTAGTAAAATAAAATTACAATGTATCAAACATTATTATAGAATTAGTATTGAGTATAGTGCATGTATGTACAGTGTACAACAAAATTAAGTACAGAGTAATGTGCTTGAACATCGACTTTTTTATATACGGACAGGATAAAGAAACGCGCAGGGTAACAATATATGAAACAAACTATGTTGGTCACTGTGCACTCAAACCGGTGCCTAAAGTTACTCAATCGTGTTATGCATCGTGCTGCCACATAGAAAAAGTGATAAAAAGCAAAAATAGGCACAGAATTAATGACGACAAGTTCGTCTAAACATATTGTCATACCACTTGATACTCTCGAGGTATACACATCGCTTTCGCTATTTACATTGAATGTGTAGCTCTTGCAATCATGGTACGTATGACGGAAGTTCAGAGGGGTCAGATTATTGCATTGCTAATGCAAGGTCAAATGCAACAACGGGTTGCTATGCGGTTCGGAGTGAATGTTTCCTACATAGAATGTCTTGTCCGTCGTCTGAGAGAAACCGAAAGGGTTACCGACCGACCGCGATCGGGACGTCCACGCGTAACGTCGCAACAGAGCTATTCGTCTTGACCACCTGCGTAAACGCGACTTTACTGCAACTGAAACCGCTATTAATATGGTATGCAATTATAATCGCCACATTCACCTCGGTCCAATGTAGCCAGAGTTTGTCAAGACTTTCTCCCAAACCATAACATTAACCCACTCGATTGACAGCCGTACAATCCAGATTTGTCCCCAATCGAACATCTGTGGGACGATCTTGACAGGAGGATAAGGGGTCGTCGGAATACCACCTCTACTCTCGACCAACTACGGACTGCTTTTTTGGAAGATGGAACAATATCCCCATGAGAAGGACAAATGCACTGATGAATTCCATGCAAAGGAGAATCAGGGATGTGACAGTTGCGTGAGGGGGGCATGCGAGATACTCACTTTGCGATATATGGGAGGGGGGAGGGTGCGTAAAATGTGCTTCAATTACTAATAAATTATCGGTAAAAACGCAATGAGATTTGGTAATTTGTTGATTAAAGATGGTTTTATATACTGACAGTTTCAAAGCTGTAATTCGCTATATGATTGTTGTTTTTGTTTGTGTTATGAATGTTTTATGTTTCCCTTTCCCCTATGCAATTCTGTCACTTTATATAGTGTTCAGAGTGTTTCCTGCCCAATTTTCGGCCTATTGTGGCCAGTTGTCTTGAATTGTCCTTTGAGCTTTTCCATCCATTAATTCCCCTCTCCCCCTCCCTTTACTGTCCACTTTGATTCTCCTAATTATTCCTTATGGTCTGTTGGGCCATTCCTTGTGCCTCTATTCCTTAATATATGTACGGTTTGACCTCCTTAAGTGCGTAGTTACGTATTCTCTCTGTTTCATATAGAAATAGTGTATATAACATCAAACACATCACTTTAAATCACCTCACATTTTTACTCTGTGTTTCATTATCCTTTCAGTACATATCGACATATTGCACTTAGCAGCTAAATACACTATCCCGAGGCGATATTATCGAAAATAGAAAGCGTGATACAAAAATAGTGCGATTTTATTAACCGCGAATGTATGAATATATTACCTGGTCCATTGCGTAATTGTGTTTGTCAATAAACTTAATGGAGAAAACGTCGCGGTTTTGTTTTGATAGAAAAGTAATCCAAACAGCAATTATAGCTTTACGCACGAGAGCATTTCCTTACCTAAATTGGCATGGATCGGTCCTGAAACTTCATATACCTGTTCGGGGTCAATTTAACACCACTATAGAATTATATACTATTAAAGTATTTACCAAAGTAACAGAATGATAATCTTAATGTTGCTTAATGATGGATAGACATTGGCAGGTTTAATAATGTAGGCGATTGAAAACGGTTGTATTTTTTTTCTTGTGGTCACTGGGCAAACCCAAAAAGTCGGATCACACCTGGAAAATATGTAAAACAACCGACAAGGAATTCTATGTTTTAATTTCAAATATCGTTTCGTCGTAATTACATGGCTTTACATATAAACCGTTCATATGTTCGTGATATTATGTTCACATAAATTTGTATGATTTAATTGATCGAGTGTCTGTCGGTAAGTAAATTAATTGAATTAACTTGTTATATTGAATTGAATTCTTATATTGAAATACAATGTGAAAATCTTATTTTTATACATGTGATTATAGTGTGCAAATGTTAAATTTTAATTATTATTATGTTTTGTTTACAGAAGGCCACATTGAAAATATGATGTTTTTATAGTTTTATATTTATATCATAATGTGTAACAACCTTCTTAAAATAAAGATGTTATCATTATTAGTTTACCCTCTTTGTATTATATGCCTTAAAGGTAAAGACTTTGTAAAAGCTGTAAAAGTGATGAATTCGATTTCAATAATAATATACGTACATTTCGTTTTTATCATGTCATGTAATGAATGTCATTGTAACTATTTGATCTATGCAGCTTGCCACATCCATATTCAAAGTCGGGAAGGTATAAACACTTCAATACTTCATGTCGGTATTAAAACATTGTTACCTCTTATTCAATAGTATGCCAAGTAACTGCAATTTCAAAAAGGTGTCTTAAAGTTGTAAAATATTTATTTCGCTTATTAAAAAATGAAACGGCAGTTTGTGCTTACCAATGTTTATACAATAAATATATAGACATATTCACATTTTATTAAACCATGTTTTGTTAGCAACTTCATATCCTCTATGTAAAAGTTCGTATATATTGGATACGTTGAAGCAAAATCGAGCGTCACTCTTTAAAACAATCCCAATAAATAAATAAAGTATTTAATCATCAGGCGAAAGGTAAAACATGATATTCATATTGAAATTTAAGCAGTGATACTAATAGTACTTAGTCAGTGTGATATTTTCTAACTTTTTTTAGAATGTTGAGCTTAAATTTAAACTATATTTTAAAAATAGGTTTTTTGTAACATATGAGCATCACATTTCGAACTGTATGTATGTGTCTCAAACTTGTTACAAGTAAGGAGAAGATCTGATCAGCAATGATAATTTACTCGTAGTATTGTGAGTTTCTTATTGTTTAGTTTAGTTTATTTTAGTTTACACATACCCACTTAGCGTCTTATGTCGACATTCGAAATACCCCTTCCCAACTCATTAGTGTTTTTCTTTACCAAAACTTGCTTAAAAGGACAACAATGTGGCTTTTAAGCGAGTCTTTTTTTTTGTGGAAATAATGGAGTTTAAAGTTGGTTCAAGTGGGTTTTAAAAACCAAGTTATCAAGAAATGTGTTTTAAGCGCTTTTGCTCACTTTAAACCAATAAAAACCAACTTCTGGAGAAATGTGTTAAAAAACCCACACTAACAAAGAAAAAACCCACTAAGTTGATTAAAACTGTGTTTTTGTAGGTTTATTTTCTCTGGAAAACCCATATTTTGCCTAGAAAAAACCTGCTCGGTAAGCTGAAAGACCCACTTTTAACCCTGCGCCAATACCACCGTGTTTAACTCGGATTAAACCCAGTTTAAAACCGGGTTAATGCTCACTTATTTGGAAGTCTCATTGATGAGTCCTGTTTTTCAAGAAACTTGCTCCTTTTCTAGAATCAACATTCAACATTTTTCGTACTATGCATTAAGCAAATGAGACACTGCAAAACTTTTTGAGTGGACGGACATTTCCATTGCTCCCATGTAATTTTGCCTTTTATAGCATGACCATTTTAAATTGAAGTTTTTTTTCCATTTCAGGCTTATTACTTCAGTTTAATTAAATTTCTTATCTTCTTTTTTAATTATGTATTGTTATTAGTTGAATGTCGGTCGTTTTGATAAAGGTCAACATGTTTAGTCTAGTTTTGTGTTAATGTGGGATGTTTGGTAATTAGGCCTATATCGTGGGATGTAGTCTCGCCAATTTATTGGTTTTAAGCACACACTATTTACACTGACTTTCTAAGCCCATAGTTTGCTAACATTATATATTTGTTTTTAAAAAATGTCTCCCTTCAGTATTCGCTTTCCATTGCTTTTCAAGATCGGATTGCATTTTGTACCCCGTCACATGCTGGGATGTCCTATTTTATGCGAGTCACTTTTCTTGAACTCATCTGTCCTACTTTACAATAAAAGTACATTTGTATTGTGTTACTTCCTTATAACAGTCTATACAATACTTTAGAGGAGTGTCCAAAATGATTACATTTACATCGCAATTTGATCATAACAATAGCCTAGTTTACCAAAGCATGGATATTGTATCCGTTTCAATGATACGTTACCTGAATATTAGGAACATGTTATTCTGACAAATTGCGAGTATCTAGCATTAAGAAAACGATGCGATGAAATTACAAACTTAGTTTGACGTATATATTAGTCCAATTATAAAGTTAAATGTAAATGAAAAATCTTTAGAATGATTGACAATGTACTAACAATAGGCTTTTCAATAAAGCAATAATATCTTAAAGTAATGGTGCAAGATCATGGCTAGATTACTATGCTATGGAAAATTTACTCCGTGCTTTACGGTCTTGTGCGTAGGTTGGGAATTAACTAACCGTTTACAATAGTAAGCACTCCGAGTGTCTATGGTTTCATTTTCGGCGCAGCCGTACAAACATGGTTTTGCTATTTGCGATATCAGTGTTGTTGAAACCAATCAAATCCTACGTTAACCGCCAAGGCAATTTCTCTTCAACCGAACAACGTTTGTAACCTTGACGCGGAGTGGTTAACCTTTCGATAAAGGGTACTTTACCTTACCGAAATCCACTGAGGTCAATAAGGTTTTTCCCTCGTTGTCCATAAATAGTGATTTTGTCATTTTTGCGAGCGGACAATTGTTATTAATGAAAGCAAGTATTTTTTGTGAATGAATCGTATCGATGGTAGTATCCTAGGCTGGCGATGATAAAGGTCATCCGGTTAATAGCACGATTGTAACAACAATGGAGCCAATTTCAATATGTTTATATGTCCCTGTGACCAATAATTGATTCGACTGTCACAGGCTGTTTCGTTAGAAAATGACGACCCACGCTTAATTTCCCCGCCAAACATTGAATCATCAACAACAAGAAATGTATCCGAATGGAGCACTTGTTTCCGATAAAAAAATAGTCCTCCCTCAATTCATCGATTACTCTTTTTACGTACCCAAAAGCAGTTCTTACCAAAGAAATCTTAACCACAAACGCTTAAACAATAATTCAACAATAATTCTTAAACCATAAATTTCACTTTAAAATGAAATTCTCGCGGTGGTAATTATTCGGAAACGAAGATCTATTTTAATTTTCCGAACAATTTGCAAATTCATCAAAGACAAAGTTTTACGGCGGTTAGTGATGTGACGATCAATTCGACATATTGATTGGTCGTATGCAAATCATGCGCAGTGATACATCGGGAGATTACAAAAGGCACGAACTCTGCGATGACTGTTTCCAAAGTTACGGTTACTACATGTGACTAACGCCCCAGTCTAAAAAGCATGCAAAAACATTATAGATGCATGATTTTATACATCAGAAGGAACTTTATTATATCCACCAGCCTTTCCACAATTGGCTTTATCTATTGCATATTTCACTCCTGCAATAGATATATATTCATTTAAAGAACTTGGTAGACTATCACTTTTACTGATAAAGCTATCAACCACACAACAAAACCGGTTTGAAACATTCAATAAATTACTAAAATCTGATTTAACACAGTATTAATATTAATATGTGTTGAACTAACAGCATTTACAATTTCAGTCGGTATATTATTTCTTTGCAATTAACACCCACTTTACCTATAGTCTTACAAAATGTGGTCTGGTCTGTGTCACATTCTGTTTTCAATTCTGACTGAATCGATTGTCACTGTTTCCATTTCGCTCGATGGACCTCTCTGTCAACATAATTTCTACACTCGGACATCAGCCTATTTTACTGCGATCGTTACATTTCAATCATGCGCTTGACAGAGACCATGACACAGTCAACAAAGATCTGGAATCCACCAGGGTTTACCTGAACGATGCCTGTTATTAACATAACCTGGCAAGTTAGTTGTGTACGGTATGTTGTTATACATATAAGAACGATTGAAGTTACATCAATCACAATATCCTGTATCAATATCAAACTGTGTCTGAAGCCCAGTATCTAGTTTTTATACGAGCATGTACCTGATAAAATACTTCCGGATTAGACATAGACATCTGGTATGATGCGCAGATCAAACTTATCAGCGATCTCACCACAATCATATCAGACAAGTGAATGGTTGCATTTGACATATCGAGGGCTCAGCGCAACACTGTCGTAACTCCTATGTATTTATATAGGAGTTACGACTGTTTTGCGTTGAGCCCTCGATATTGAATGTTCTGGTAAGTCATAATCCCGGATGAGTCATGTGTTCACTGAGACAATTTAACTAAAGACAATACACTCGAATTCGATGTGTCCTCCCTCCCCCGCTGATCCACGTGGGGCAGTCATCAGTTGCTTACGGAAGTACATGTTAAAACTGGTTGGTATCCTAGGAGCACTTGTCAGCTCAACAGACCTCCATACATAACTGAAATACTGTTGAAAAACGACGTGAAATTTCCACTTCACCTTCTTTCACAAAACCATATTGCAGGTAAGAAGATATTAAATAAAACGGTTGTTTGTATAATAATATATATTGTTGACTGAACCCAGACTTGTGATGTGAACAATAGTATCATATTACTGAAGTAATCATGACAGATTTTCTTCAATATAATAAAAACAGCTGCTATATTTCACAGTAAACGAAATCTTATCTTACAAACAGAAGGGCTTAAACTATTTAATTGAATGTTTAAAAGGTTTATATTACTCGTTCAGTTTTTTATTTGGGCATAACATAACTACAAACACATTATGGAAAATAGTAGGCTAATATATAAATATCACATCCTAAGGAGGGTGATAGCATATAATGTTAACCCGAGAAAGTTAATGTAAACCGAGATGTAAGCCAAGGTTGATATTATATGCAATCACCCTCCATAGGATCTGATATTTATTTTATTATACCGAAGAAATATTATTATATTATAAAACAATCAAGTCAATGTGAAACAGAAACAAAAAAGTGATTGCAGAGTCGTTGGAGTGTTTGAAGCAATTTTTGTGAAAGAACTGAATCTGTCATAACTGAGAGATAATGTCGTTTGCAAACATTACAAGCCCTTGAGTGTTACCTATTTTAATAAGCGGTATGTCACAACGTCATAGGGTAAAAACGTTGTGTCACATGGTAAACACGTTATGTCACAATGCCATAGGGTACAAAATGTTATGTCACAGGGTAACATTACGGATTTGCTTATAGCGTGTATATGTGAATTTTGCATGGACAAATCACGTGAGGTATAATAACATGAGATATTGTATGATTATCAACATTATTGTATCAAATAACTATTATAATAATAATTAATTCTAATATAAATAGATTTATGAAGGAATAAGACATTTTGCACTTGACTCCACACGAACAAGTAAATACATACACTGATAGTCATACATATTCACATACATGAACTAATTTCAACTCGTGTAGAGTAGATATAATTATCAAAATACAGTTGTATATAATTTCGCATGCAATCATGACAATTATTGCATTAATGTTCGTAGTCGATATAAATATGATAAAATCGCTTGCTAGAAAAACACATAAAACAAATATGAGAACACGAATATCTTTTTAAAAAATGGTCCGCACAATTTGAATCAAGCATATTTGTTGCAATATTAAGGTTCAGATGTGTTGTGCAACATAAATGAAGACAAAACAAAACAAACCAAGACAAAACAATATCAATGTTCATTTTTGTTTACTCGTTTTATATAACTGAACCAAATACATGTCAAAAATGCATACTACCTGGTACAGAAATGAAATTATGAATGGTAAATAAGGTGGTGTGTTTCCTTTGCTAAGTTTATATTATATTTGTTGATATTTAAGATGATAGTGGTCTCTTATGTTTGGAATGTGAACAGCGGGGATTGTCTTACATAATTGTACACAGTTTATTTCAGTTTCAATTGATGATTGTAATTGCAATAGGTATTTATCCCCTTAACCATCAAACAACTATTCTAAACAGTACTCCTTATTTACCAAACTCCCTGGCTAATAAGTAAACGTCGAACCAGTATTCCCTGGATTACTAGTCCAGCGCGTAACCACTAGACCACGGATCCGCTACGCCACCACCAGTAGTAGTAGTAGTAGTATTTTGTTTATAAGGTCATCAGTCACCATGTACACGTAGGTACTTGAAGCCAAAGATGGATACAAACCGTGATCAATGAGATCAAAAATGGTTCTTTTCTCTATTAAACGCCACCACCAATGTTGTATTTTCGTTTATTTATCGTCGCCACCGGTATGGGCGACGTATCCGGAATATTATTAGTCATTTTAGATCTTTGGAGCATAGTGCATGATACTGGAAATGCCCCAGTTCCAGAAGCACACCTGGTTCTTTTACGTGCCGATGTAAAGCATCATACACGGGACCTCGGTTTTTCAAAGTCTTGTCCGAAAGGACTGTTAGTACTGTCAGTGATGGAGCGGGGAATCGAACCTGCGATCCCAGGATTACAAGTCCAGCGCATTACTACTGGACTACGGATCCGCTACAACCACCAACCTTGTAGTACACATGTGGTGAATTTCATGTAATGATAATTAATCATATAAAACACATATTTTATTAATGTTGCGATGCTTTGGAAAACAGACAAGGGGCGTATTATGACCGTGCGACCATAAACACGCATCTTACAGAGTGTTCGTCTAACAAGAGATAAACAGAATCAAATACGTTAAGACGACACCACAAAACCCCTGACAAGGTCAGCGGCAATCCCTTCTTATCTAGGAGGGAAAATGGGATATAGGGAAATAACCGCCGACCAAGCCAAGTATGCGCCCTACGTTAGATTATACAGTCAGTTCTTGAAACATAACCGACACCTTTGATACAACTGCTAAATAACTTGTGAACGACTTTGAAGGAAAGGACTCGTCCATACATAAGTGAATCTTATGTTCAGAAATTTCAATTTAGCAGCATTTTCGATGTATTGTGTAACAACGTTTTGGGTAGCGATTGTATACGGTGTGCGCAAACTTGAGACGGGTAGATTTCACAAAATCTTGAAACTAAACAGAAATGCACGCTCATATTAGGTTCATTTAGTGCAATCGACTTAAATAATAGTATGCTTGTAAATTCGGTCAAAATAACAATTTATGTACTAATTTGAAGCAGATTTAAGTATACATGTACGTGGATTATGTTTGGATGGGTTTGGTCACGTTTGGGTTTTCCGTGAGGCCAATAAATAGCCTCCCGTAGTGTGATAAGTTCTAGACCTTACAGTCTGTTTCAATATAGTTCACCAGTACTCATTGTATCCAGTCGTGAAATCACAAGCTTATGTTACCTAAATATTGCATATCGATTTATCTAATTAAAGCTATACGAATAAACGAAGAAAGACTTCTTAATTCCGACGTCAGGCAAATTCCGTGGGGTTGACTAACAATACTACTCACTAGATAAATCCAGAAATATACTATAGATCTACTTTCAGACGCAGTTTTTAAGGCAAACAATATTATGTTCATCTGGTTTTCATGCAACCTTGTCATGTTGGCAGTTATAAGAATAACGCATCTGTCGTGATCAAAATCTGTTATATGCAAATATAACACCATTGCAATAATTGTGTTAGGACGAATACATTTCTTAGTTTTGGTAAACAAATACATAGGCCTTAACGAAAGGTTAACCAATCCGCGTCAAGATTACATTGTTGATCGGCTTAAGAAAATTTGGTTCAATGATTAACGTAAAATTTGATTGGCTTACACAACGCTGTCAATCAAATAGCAAAATCATGTTAGTACGGCTGTGCCGAAACATAGAACACAAAATCGAAACTTAATAGTTCTTATAACTTGTAACTTAATTAACAAATAGTCGATGATTGCAACAAATACTGTTTGTATTTGCTTTATAAGTGTTTTTACACTTTAAGTTTGAACTGAGCGGATGTCAATAAGAATATCATTACAGATATGTGCACTGTAGTATGAGAACGCATCTTTGTCTTATACTGCAATATAACAAATTATTACATGAAGATGATCTGAGTCTGTAATTTGTATTTTGTGACAATGTTAATGGCCCAGATAGAACTTCTGGAACGTTGCTTATGTAGATTTTGCACTTTTACCCCCTATTGTACGACAATAATTAAAATATGTCATGATATACTCATTGTAAAACATTATCTTCATTCCAAACAACAAATAATACGTAAACTATTCTTTTTAGAAGGCGCACTGTCATACTAAGCTTTGCACAAATCTTATTCACCTGTTTATTCCAAGTCCAATATGTTGTCAACATATACACCATGGATACACATTTTCTACTTTCATCTCATTTAATTTAAGTGCTAGCTCACAAACATTCTTCAATTTATGTTTGCTCAGATGGTTGAAAAATCGGCGTATAAATCGAGATTGCTAAAATTATCATCATATAATTGTAAATCATTTATGTGGAATAGAAATAACACTGGACCTAGGATTGAGCCTTTGGGAACACAGGTAACATTTCAGATGTAGTATTTCCAACTTTTACAACTTGCATCCTGTTTGATAAATAAGACGTAAATATTTTGATAGTATTAACCGAAAACTGACAGAGTTTAAGTTTATGTAATAATATTGTGTGATCTACCTAGTCAAACGCGTTTTTAAGGTCTAAATATACAGCCACTTGTTTGCATCAAGTCTTTCAATTATTGTTTTTACTTCAAAAGGAGTAACTTATATATTTTTTATCTCAAATACAGCTGTTTTTAATTTTTCATGTAACGTTGGTTTCAACTTTGAAAACTGTTCCGTCTCGATTTTTAAGATATGTTTACAAAGTGTTCACTTAGTGAACTTATAATGTGTAACAGTCCATTTATTTTGGTTTATTAATGACAGGGGCGGATCCAGGATTTGGTCTTAGGGTTGGGGCGTAACTTTTTGGTCATTTTTTGGTTTTGTTCAAGCCTTATAAAACGGCAATGACTGTGTTTTATTCTTTGTTTTTAAGTAAGTGAACATAAAACCAATTCAGAAAGACTTTATTAAACACAACGCATAATTTGAAAATCTTATAATTAAAGATCTCTGTATATGTTCGTATTTATACTCGGACATACACGTATGGTTGGGAATTTTTAGGGGGGTGCGCGCCGGGTGCACCCTCCCCCTGGATCCGCTTGTTAATGGTGATTGTTTCTGGAAACCTAACAACTTCATTTGTGTTAAGACCGGTGAATGTATTCCGATTTTTCCATAAGTTATTGGTCGTTTCATTTTGCAGCTTTATAAAAAGGTAATTTTTAGATTTCCGCATTGTAGATAGTTTCGTTTCTAAACATTTTATATTGTTGAAATTTACCTTTTCTGTGGACTATGATTATGTTTATATGTCTGTGATATTAATACACCGCAG
This sequence comes from Mactromeris polynyma, assembly GCA_032209605.1. Classification (NCBI taxonomy): domain Eukaryota; kingdom Metazoa; phylum Mollusca; class Bivalvia; order Venerida; family Mactridae; genus Mactromeris; species Mactromeris polynyma. The sequence continues at coordinate 18,000,517 of JASFXZ010000013.1, forward strand.
TTGCATGAGTTTATCACATGACTTGAACGTTTACGTATCAGGCATGTATCACGCGTGAAGTGCTTATGAAATGCAGGAATATTACGATAGTACACGACAGTGTGCAGTAGGTAGATAACTCAGCGGACGATAGCAGTAGGCAGAGATACGTATACAAGAAACCGGTGACACATATAATTTATCCAAAGATCAACTACACGACGTATATCTTATAGAAAATGCAATTTTCCGTCATCGTTCTGTTGAATATCGTCAATATACGGGAACAAACTTTTGTATTATTGCCATCCATTCTGTAGGTCGGTCGATTGGTTTTTCTGTCCAATATACAATACATGTAGTTTGTGTGGTGGCCAACTACTTCTTTAGTTTTTAAGGTATTACAATGCAGTTTGATAATACATGTACCACGAAACACGATTTATAGATGTGGAAGACATAAATTTGCTGTGCATCCATCAAAATGTTTTAGAATTATGTCCCTTTGAACTGAAGTCTCCTTTTATAACACATGTAATAACCTTGTAGTTTATGTTGCAAAATACTTTAGCTTTCAATGGATTGCATTGAAACTTGGCATTAAGGTACTGTTTACTTCTTCTCCATCCATCCTTCTGATTGTCTATACCTATATTTTGTATACATTCGTGTGTGTCTAATTCCTATTTTATTTAATATACTGACGTAACAAAGTGTTCTTGATAAACTATTGTGATAGGTAAAATATATGTCAAATTGACGTCTGTGATCGGCAGTTAGCCTCTTGCTGACAGCACTTTCAGTGCTTCGATTAATTTTATGTGTGCGCTTACACAACATCGGCAACCTCTGTACATTTTGTCAACATGCAGGAATGTGACTATGGCCATTGCTCTTGATATTAAACATTTACATTTAGAAATAATTATAGGCACTATTTAATGCTTTGTCAGCAATATTTCATTCTTGTATGTATGTGTTTTATGTGAGGTGTCTGTGGTTGTTTTATTTTCAGATCATCTTAACTTTTGTAGCTTTTAATAATCTCATTTACATCCTGACGTAATCACATATATATCACGTCTATAGATGAGACGAAAATAAAGAATTTATTACTATTACTATTATTATTACTTTTACTGTTATTATTATTAAACAAGAAAACTTAAATGAATTATTCATAGTTTTCTATTCAAGTAGTAAACATGGGCAATAAACTGAGTTCAAATCAAATTAATTGTTAGTACACGCATGCATCTCATGGCTTCTACTACACCTATATCATATCAGTTCTCCGTCATATTTCTAGAAATAATGTCCCATTATTAAGTAAATGGTTAACTGATATATATTAACGAATCAAGCCCAATTGATACGTATATCAGGCATGGTGAGACAAATTCCTGGAGTAGCTTGTGCGCGTTGTTATTCTACTATAATAATTCTGATTTTTGATTAATTAACACTTTGATGTGTGTTTCTTCACAATGTATATATAGCTCACTTGTTTAAAAAATATCGTATGTAAATTCACGTTGACACTTTATGTAAATTATATGTATGTATTGACTATGTACTATGTATAAGTCTAAATAAAACTTCTGTCTGCCTGTCTGTCTGTCTGTCTGTTGTATGTGGCTAGAATATTCTGCTCCGTCTCTACATTCGGTTTGTACAAGGTAAATGTAGTAAAACAAAATGTAAACATATTTCTACAAACTTGTACACAAATGAACTTAATTTTCAAACATGTTGAATGATTTTGCATGATGTAATAATTCAAGTCAATACTGACGACAAAAAACAACCATGTAAAATTGTAATTAGAATCGGCTTAATGTATAAGATTAATTGATGTTGTCGTTACCACAATAATCACTTAATTATCAAAATCGAGCATGAACATCATCTACTATAAATAAATAACAGCAAATAAAAATAGAAGATAATTAGACAAGCTGGGTGCACACGAAACGCTGAAAATGCTAGGCAAAATAATAACAAAAAAATAATAATAATTTGTAAAGTTAATTTTCTCATTAATATCAAACAAACAGAAGCTGTTTTCCCAATTTGATCAAATACCTTATATCTGTAGAAGTCTGTTTAACCGATTGATGATAAAAAGATATCCAGGTATTAAAAAATCTCGTGTATTCCTTGTGGGTCGAAATATTCACAAACATTAAAAAGATTGTGTTTAAAACTAACTCGTTCGTGCGAGGTATTGTAACGCACTGAATTATATGTTGAAATCAAGTATGCGATATTCAATGGCTATAAACGTATCGCATAACGTCATGATATCCGTACCTAGAATTTGTATCTTATAGTTTTTATAGTTATTTATTTCGGTCATTAATAACGTTTTATAGTGTCATTAAATTAGATCCAACAATAGTTTACATATTCTCCATTAGCATCGGGCGTTTTTTTCCGATATCTCTATAATCAACCCTCGCACAACTGATATTTTCTATTTTCAGACAGGCGAATCGACATGCGTCCATTATGATGGCATATCTCTGCCACCAGTTAACTACTTAATGAACTAGATAATTATGTGGTTATCACGTTAAAGAAACTAGATAACTACTTAATTAACTAGATAATAATGTGGTTAACTAGATAAGTATCGTGATAAATTAGCATACCAGATAAATATCTTAACACGAAAAATTGTGGGCACAAGCAAAAGGAACGTTACTTCTTTTTGGAACGGTAAAAAAATATGAATTTTTAAAATGTATCCGCATTATTATAAAGATTGAAACAACAACTGTTTCAATAATCGCAGACATTATGCCAATGATGGATGGCTTGTCTTAAATGTAGAAAATTACCATTAGTGTGCCTTAAATGAAAGACTGAGTACTTAAAGTGTTGACATTTAGATTTATCAAATAAGTACAGAAAAAATAATTACAGGCAAGTTAGAAAAGGAACAGTATTACGTAATATAAATATTTGGGTGCTATTTATATTTTTACTGATCTAAAGAACTTCGGAGAGAAACAAAGGTTATATATAATACATCATTCATTATGCCTCGCCCCTCCCAGGTACGCTGGTACACCATGGTACAAAATCATGTGTGCATTTCATCAAAAGTCCTAGGTGCGCTATTCACTCATTAGTACACTTTTCGCAATTAATAGCCAATTAAGCATGTTTCGTTACATGAATTTAAAAAAACAAGATTCAACCACGTTCTAGTTTAATCTTAAGAATATGATTAATATTAAAGATATTTACACTTCAAAATGTCTAAAACATATTGAGAAAACATGACTTATTCATTCCAGAAAGTTTCACTCCTATCTTTTCATACTTAGGACTTTTTTATGAAACGCAGCCCAGTTCTTCAAACCGCACTTTCCACAGCTTAGGCAACTTTGGAAATATACTCAATTTCAAATAAATAGTCTTAATTTGGACGTCGATCGATTTACTTTCCAAAAATACAGTACATAAATATAATCAAGTGAAACAACACGTTTAACCTTATTTAGATAGATCTATGAATACAATTAATTGTGTTATAAATACAATGTATACTAATTATCTAATTTTTAAAATCCGCTTACCTTATATCGTCATGTGTGCTACCATTAGCCTAAATATTAACAATACAACTTGATATCTTAACTAAAATGAAATTTTCATTTACCATTTTTTTGCTGATTTTTTCTCTTCAAAATGTGTATATTTGCATATTTATTTAATTGTGCGGTCTGTAATTGATTTTTCGTTACATGCATCGTTAAGCTGTGTTTGTTAATTTCCTTGATTACGACTTTGTTTTCCCTTGTAATAAATTTTAAACGCGCACGACTTTGTTGATTTATTTGCTATATTTGAAATAACAATATATTAGAAAGTGTGCAATGGTTGCATAGTTTGTTGTTTTCGATAAAATGTTTTTTGATATCTACATTCATAATGGTTCGTTTATCTCCAGCTGAGAGCCTATGTTTTAACACAGAGTTTGAATCTTAACTAAAAAGTATTTCTAACAGGTCGCTGTTATATCGGCATATCAGCACAAACCCATATAACAACCCTTCGAAACCAAATGGCCAAATGTAACGGCTTTGGTGGAAAAAAGGAAATGTGTATAGCACAAATTCTCAAATTAGCAATATTTCAGTATTAAGTTATATATATAAATATATATATATATATTCTTTATTTCAGTCTCATCTATGTACAGTACATCCTAATACAAAACAATACATTAACTACACAAAAGTACATAGTCATTCTGAACAGAATTATAAGAGACTACAATCACACATTCGATTCAACAATATGTACAAGGTAAAACTGAGGATCAGTATATTAAAAATGTACAATACGATATTGAAGTACAAAAGGGCGCCAATGCGCATCTTAAAATAGTATTAGAAAAACAGTTATCAGTCTCGATCAGATCGAGAGTGAACTAATTAGCAGCTGATTCGCGGAATATGTAAAATTTTCAACAATTGCAAATGTTAGACACTATTTACACACATAAAAGCTACGTATTAAGGTATGTCGCTAGGTTATTTGACCTAACTGGCACCTGGTACCAGTCATGTAAATGTTCTGTACAGATGTGAGTTGTGTTTTGGTATCAGACTTTTTTGTCATTAGGTGACTTTGTATTTCTTTCGAAATTTGGTTACACACATTGTAATGTTCACTCTGAGCTAAAAAGAATTGAAGTACACTTCGAAAACTGAAAGCTGGTTTGTCACTGATTGCTTTGACTGCCTTGTCCTTCCCCTTTAGCCATTAAATACATTGCTGCTTTTCAATTTATTCTCATTCTGATGGTTTTTACTGTTCATAAATTCTTTAATGTCACTGAAGAGAATCCAATCATACCCAACTTTCGTGTCACTGCGGTTCGACCTACTTCCTACAGAATTATAGAAGGAAAATATCTTCAAACCGCGATAAATTAAAATCTGTTAAAGGTATCTTTCGTCGGTGTGAACAAATGTTAGAGATCAAACCTTTCACTTTATGATGGTTTAAATATTATGTTGCTGTGATTTCTACTTCATTGTCCTTTTTTGAGGTTTTTAAGATCACCATTTTTACATTGAAATAAGAAGGGGCTAAAACAATATCTTTGAATTTAAATACTTACCAATATAGGTAGATACTGTGTGCAGAGATATATAAGAGTTCAAAATGTGTACTTTCGACCGCACTTTTTAGATTTAATGTGGGTACTCTATTATGCTGTCCTTTTTAACGATATTTGTTAAAAATTGCCATGTACGCGTGATCGGTATCCAACAGTGCGTGGGCAGCATGCTATCTGATTGAAGTGATAAAATCGGATGCAGCGATTATACAAGCTGTTAATTAACAATTAGTGTGCGCTTTATATGGAAGAATTGAGGGGAAATTTGACTGTTTATATAATAGCTTTGAAAAAAAATATCAGGGTGACAATAGATTGACTTTTTTAATCTGTAAAGGTGTGGCATTTAAGACAGTATAACTCGATTACAATAAATATATTTTTTATAATGATATTGCTTAACTTAATATTTAAATGCGAAAATTATGATATTAATGGTATTAATATTGAAAAACAGATGTTACAATTATTTAGACAAATAATCTGCATAACTTATATAAAACATATTTCTTAAGCTTGTACACTTTGCTGTATATAAGTTTTAAATTAGTTAGACTTTGCTGTATATATGTTATCAATGTGTTATGTGTTTTTACTGGCTTTAATAAAAGCCTATTTACAACATATCCTATGGTTTTGTTATCATTGTGTATTACAAGCTACGCAAACTTTTGAGACTCCCTACGAACCATCTGACGACCATAAAACAAGGACCTACATTTCCCCCCCAGATAAAACAACATCTACTACTACTGAAATTTGTTTTTACTACTGAAATTTGTTTGAGTGTTTTTATCTATTACTTTACTGCACATATTAAGTTTTATTAGTTATAATAAAAGCCCATTTACAACACAATCTGATGTTTGTTCTTTATTTTGTTTAACTAGCTACGCAAACTCTATTTTATATTATAACCACTCAAAGGCCATAAATATATAACAATGACCTAAATGTACGTCATTGTATAAAATAAATATAAATCATTAGGGTTTGATATTCATTTTATATCGTTTTTCTGCAAAAGAAAGATCATTCAGTGAATAATATACACTTATCATTTGTTTTGTAAATATATTAAACAAATACCCGGATTACAATGCAAAACTACTTAGAACAGAATATTTTATTCAAACTACAGGCTTAAGTGTTTATTTATTGTCTGGCGTACACAATTGTAATAACGCGATCAGTTCATTCAGGAGTGGCAATCGACTGTAAACGATATGCCGGGATTAGCATATTTTAATAAATTAAAAAACGTTTTCAATTGTTCAGAATATATCAAGTTCGATTGAAAATGATACATTATTAAAACAACTCGCATCTTTCAGATTATGCTTGCATTCACTAAGTATGAAACAGGTAGAGCAAATAATATTCCAAGAGAAACGGACGTGCCGAGTATGTTAATAAAGATATATATATTGTACATAATGTAGCACAAATAAATTTTATATTTACTATCAATTAGATATAATCACCAATGCACATATGATGATTGTATAAATAATTGCACTCTATCATCAAAAATACAAGATCATGTTTTTAAATGTAACAGACAAAATAAGTAGTTGTATTGGTCAGTGTCATTATAATTTTACTCGAAAGAGACAATTGTATGTTTGCGATGCTAGAATGCTAAGTAGCTACCCATAATACAGCCAACCTTGCCGAAACAAAATACTAGGCATAACTTTATGGTGCATAATTCAATACTATATTTTTCGAAAGAGGCTACAATAAGTACCATGAATGTATAATACATTTGATAAATCAGTACAGCCCGGGGCAATTCCATTATGCTGGCTATACACAGCGGGGTGGCTAATTAAGTCTCGAACGATAATGATCATGAGACGTTAAAGTAGCGTATATATAATCGGTTATAGCATGGAGCCAATATCGATCAGATCTGGGGAATCTTGAGATGAGCCAGAAAGTTGGACATGTGACTTCCATTGTCATCACTTATGATATTTAAGTTTTTTTAAAATTCCAATTTTGAATTCCATTTGTCATAAGTCAATGAAAGACTATTGACTACACACATAATGAGTATTTTTATTAACTCAAGCACAACAATACAACTAATATGTTTTAGATTTTAGTTTATTATAAATCATAAAGTCTAATATTTTGTAGTCTTACGCCAGTTATCATCAATTTAGTTAAGTTTTGATTTCACCACGAGTGAAGGAAAAAGTCTGATCAGTACATACTTAGCCAGGCACATAGACCAATTGAACATTCCAGCACATCTGACAGTAGACATTGACAGTGAATGTTACAAGACCGACTGCCATTGTATTGAAATTGAATGCGTTTGCCAGAAATACACCTCTCCTGTTCGAGTGTCATTTGCACCAGGCTCTCAACCACAATTAGAAATCCTTCATCATGTCAAGCAATCAAAGGGAGAAGCTGAGATGGCACAGATAGACTGGCTGGTGGAATATCTGCCTTCATTACAAGATGGGGAATCATGTGCCAGTATTGTCACATCAGGAGACGTAGATTCAGTTGTCATTCACATGTTTTCCCTAGCATACATGTGGCCTCGACAACCTTGTATTAAGACAGTGTTCAAGCACAAGGTGTATGTCATTTTGCAGAAACAAGGAAACACATACGACATATACAATATAACAGGGTTCATTTCGTTGATTGAGAAGCACTGATATATAGGTGTCAAACTTGCTCTAGTTTTAAGTCTGGGTGGAAATGATTATTTACCGAAGTTTCATGGTATATCTCACAGCAAGACTGTAGAAGCTTATCTTGGGAGTCCAATGCTGAAATCAAACCTGTTTACAGTTGAGCTAGTGGATTGTGCTGAAGATGGAACTGACCAGATCAGAATACATTTCAATGTTCAGATGTATAAAGAATTTATCAAACTTCTTTATTGCTCTAAGAAAGTAAACCCTGATAACTTCACATTTGACGAAATCCGACAGATGTCAATATTGCCTCTACGATCTCAATCAGTACTTGACTACAGAAGTCCCCAATTATGGATGCCTCCATCTTCCGCCATTGATCAGCTTGGTAAGAATGTCCAATGCTTACTACAAGACTGCTGGCACACACTTTTCTGTCATGCCAAACTTTTTGAAAGACGGATGCCTTCTATAACTAGACGGTGGCGTTGTAGAATATGATCTTGGACCTGATGCTCAGATACAAGATGTCAAGGAAGTGATATTCTTAGATCAGGGCACTCTTATGGAGAAAATGGGACAGCGCCAGAAACACCCCAACTACGGAAAAAAGACCTATCTTTTTTAATGAAATTCCTTCCATTTGGAGATAAAATATGCTACTTTTATCAGACTTTTAAATGTACATTAAGAACTCATTTTATCATTTAATAACATGTGAATATTCTTAACACAGGTACTTTATTGTTCATTTCAGGAAGTCTTGACAACTCTGCATATAGATGTAAACTGCAAACAAAACTTTATGCCAGTTGCAACATGTTATTTAAACTGTTCAGATTTATATACATGGAACTTATTACTGGACCCTTGTGAGCTCACTGGACTTTCCAAGCATTACATGTCATACGAATATAATTCATGTCGAAGGATTTATTTCTTATTATAGCCCTTTTGCACGTTTTTTAGTCTCAATCATGGTATCAAATATTGATCTCAGTATGCAATTGACTTTTATGTGATTTTAGTTACTGAAGCTAAGTTACATAATCATAATTTTCAGTTATTAAATTCTGCTTCCAGTGCTAATTCTGAGATATTTATGTACAAATGTAAGTATAGCCAATGTCTTTGTTTTTCGGCGAAGCCGTACTAACATGGTTTTGCTATTTGCATATCAGTGTTGTTTAAAACAATCAAATCTTACGTTAACCACCAAGGCAATTTCTCTTCAACCGAACAGCGTTTGTAACATTGGCGCGGATTGGTTAACATTTCGATAAACGGTACGTTACCTTACCGAAATCCACTGAATTTCAGTGAATTTACCGAAATCCGTTTTGGATCTGGTGTGACCAGCAATCATAACATCTCGGCAATCTTTTTTGTTGCACAACAAACATTAACCTTCAAATTGCGCCGACCATCTTTTTTCAAGATATTTCTTGTTGAGATATAGTTTGTAATTGCATTCTAATGGAACTAAGTTTTAAACTTAACTACCCGGTATTTGTTATTTGATTTATGTTACTGTTTTTATTTCATGTGCTTAGAGTCGGCCAATGTGTATATATTTGAATTAAAATTGTTCTTGCAATAAAGTATGCTGAATAAATATATCTATCTATAGTATAAACTGAACAATATCTAAACTAAACAACAGGGTTTAATGTATTTTGTCATAACTCACAAAGAATGTTTTTTTGTAAATATAAATGTTAAAATGTTTAATGTTTCCTGCATACTAGATGAAATTATAATGAATAAAAGTACATGTGTAACTTGCTGATTCCATGTATATTAAATACATGTATTGCATGAAAAATAATTAGTTGCATCAAACCCAAATCACAACTTTCTTGTAAATTTTGGCTGAGAAGCTGACCATCTGAGTTTGTAACTTGATACTGCCAGTTAGGCTTCGGTCGTATAAATTAAAAGTTCTTTTGGGTGAGGTGTGTAATTGAGATGTTATGATAGTGATCAGCTAGCAGATAAGAAAACTAGGAGAACATGGGAAAGATTTGTAGGACTGGTACCCAACTAGGTGTGCAGTGCGATGTAATCCGACTCATAACTTCACCGAGGCAAACGGAATGTTAATTACACCAGTTGAAATTGATTGAGGTCTCGGAAATAACGCTAGAAATCGCAATTTCATAAATATTTCTTGTTGAGTGAACATTGCCGTACCACATTTCCTACGTTTGATCGCAACTCTAGTATAATTGATTAGTGTACAATAAACTAGTTTGTGTAACCACATTTTGCTATACAGGCAATCCGCTGTTTGTTCTCGTTTTGCACTTGTAATCCAATTCCCATGTTGTTTACCGTCTATAACAATCTTGTGGTGTCTGTGTGGTGATAACTTTTTTATGAATAGAACCTTCCCATGTTTTACGCGTATAAATAAGTAAGTAAGTCGGTAAAACATGTGTACAAAGCATTTACATATACAAATATTATGATATGGCAATAGACACCCAGCCAATTGGACCTATATGTCACCTATAATATGGATCGTAACCATAGAGCATAACTTATTGTGCAAATTAAAAGCAAAACATGTATATGAGATCACTAAATTATGTCGAAATCAAAACAGATACACAGCTTAAGTATTTTACATAGAGTCTAAACAGCTTATTTGTCATAAATTAATTGTCGTCGTAAGAGTTATGCTTTTGTTAAAAAATGTTATCACTTTATATTGGCAATTATAAATGAGAAAAACAAGTTTATCACTGGCATTCATATCAATATATTAATCATACATACATATATTTATTGGCATAAACTTTTACAAGTTTATCGCCATTTACAATTTAGCAAGGACAAGATGGCGATAATACATGAGACAGGAGAAAAGCATGCAAACATTACATTTACTAACATTGACATAAAGCATTTCAACATGAAACGAAGACATAGAGTATGGAAAACATTATTAATATTGACATAGAGCTGTCTTGTAATGAAGAAATGAATAATAAATTGAATAATATAATTATCCTCTATAAAGGTTTGCCAAGAAATTTTTTTTTTTTACTTTTACTTTTATTACCTCCACTGATGGAGAGCACATTATCATACTACAAACATTGGTCAACAGTTATACAAGATATTTATACAAACATGAGAAAACATGTAATTAAAGTTGGGAAAATTGCGCTTTACACTAATTACAAAGTATATCGTACCTGAGCCGAACCCCCCAACCAAGGATAACTTTAGCAGAAAAGCTCATTACCTCATGGTTAATGTTCCCAAGAGATTAGTACAGTCTTGTGAAACAAACAAGAAAAATTATCTTAATAAGATCATCTTATCAGACTATATCTTCAAAGGAATAAGTCTTCACGACCTTCCTATTGAAGAATCCCCATGGAATTTAATAATTGTTTAAATGTATACACATTTGGCCAGTGGCAATGATATTTCGGTAAACATTCAGTTCTTATATTTCTGTAATATGGACACACTAGCAAAAGTGGTACTCATTTTCTAACGTAACTTTACGCTCTAACTTACGCAAATACCTACGTACGCAAATATTAGTGAAACCTGGGACCAATATATATATATTACTCCAAGATTCTAGGTTAGAGCGATACATGAATTCAAATACCACCTATCATTTAACACAGTGTATTTTGCATATATAACTGCAAAACTTGCTTGTATGAAAGGACAACAATTATGATGGTGTCTTATTACTCAATCTTTTGAATTATTTAATTTCCTTATGACTCGATAAAGTTGAAATAAAGAATGCATGCAGATATAATGTTTCGTCGCGGTAATGCGAACGTATTCAAAATACAAAGAAAAACTTCATGTGTTATAGTTTGAATGTAAATTCTTTATACGAGGAGGAAAATGTAATTTAAGATTAAAGCATTTTGAAATACAATTTTAATAAGGAAAATGTGAAAATATGAAAGTAGGCTTGTTCTAGAAAAACAAAATTATTTTATTTTGCAAAACTTTAGGCCCAAGTATTACATTCCCTTCCATGAATTATTGAATTGTTTAAAATTATTGTAAGAAATTTTATTTTCACTGTTTCACACGAAAACAACACCACGACAGATCTCTGACTCTGTTACGTATGATGCTCTATAATCTGTGTTTTACAGACGCTTTCAACATGATTATGAATTGAAAGCGCCTGTCTGATGTAGAGTGAAAAGCATACGATTTTTTTAGACGGTCTCAAGGCCGATGAGCACATCAGGGGGCCAACTTTTATTGCACTTGCTTCCGCTATACTGGTAGTATACAAGAGGAAATCGACCATAGATCAATGTATTGTATTTGTAGTGCTAAAAGAATAGTAACATTAAGACCTAATCAGTGGATACGATTTTATATTAGAAATAGAAAAAGGTCACTCCACAGCCGACTGGGGGGGGGGGGGATCCGGGCCCGAAGGTTGTAAGCCATGTATAATTATCTAAATGTCCACTACGACAGTTTACTGCAATACTCTTGTTGTTCTTATTAGCTAGTTTTCTGATCTTATAAATTCATCTTTAAACAATCTGCGACAATTTACCCGTATTATTGTTCACATACTTTCGAGATAACAAACTTATTAACAAAAATGTATTATTTATTTTTACAACACATTTTCTGTTTCCACTGAAATTGTAGTTGTTGCCGTGATCAAAGATAAATTTGAAATATCACGTTTAAGTCATTGTTGTTCTATATATATACACCCCCAAGAATATATAAAGTCAAACTATTGCCCAAGGCAATTTCAACATGCTGTCGAAACACAGAGGGGTGGCTAAGTTAGTCGCTAATAATGATCAAGAGACGTTAAATCCGAGTATATTCGGTTATAGCATAGAGCCAATATCGATTATTGATTATTGACAGGTGTCATTTTCGTGGGAAGGGAGACAATCCAAGTTAGAAGAAATGGCTTAAACAAAGCCGATAATCAAGGGAGATCATTCTTGATAATTATCTCAGAAAGCTGCACATGATTGCCGATATATACGTCTTTTATGAAGTAGTATATTGTGATTCAAACTCAATTTATTTCTACGATAGTTTGATTTTGCCGACGAAAATTCACGTCTGGCTTCTTCACATTCATTAGTAAACCAAGGGCTGTATATATAATTTCTGAACTTATCATGTTCACATAATCATTACTTTTTTCGTTGGACCATACCAATTTCACAATATTCGTATTGTGTATTTTCAACGTGACCAATACATGATTTATCTATACACAGATTTACTTGTATTGGAACATGATGTGAACAAGTATATAAATCGTGAACAATAAAACCTGTACTATAATGAAAGATATCATATGACATGATTACATAATCAATTACGAGGTTACCATTTTTCTGACAAGAACGTGTAACTGCCAACACCAGCATCATCACCAAGACGACCATTGACATTTTTTCAAATCACTACTTATACACATATTCAACAATTTATTACCTAAAGAGATTATTGTTTTATCCATAGAATATCTTATGGGAAATGAATTGTTATCAAAACAACTTTCATGATCGTTCTCATCGCACGAAAATACATTATCACGAATAATATCATGTGATATCATCTGTCCGCTCTCCACATTGAGCATTCAAGTCACCAATAACTGATATTTTACCAAGTTCACTATATTTTATAAATTTTCTCTCTAACATTTCGAAAAACCCTGATTCGTGCAATGAGTAATAAACAGAGTTACAAGGTGTTTACAAAGCATATATAAAGATCCAACACAAATCCAAAGCAATCTTTACAATTAAACCAATTAAAGCATCTGTTTCAATTAATGATAATCCGTTACATATCTCGTCTTTGTAAAATAAAGAAACACCACCGTGACCTCTTATAGACTTGTAGATATTATATCATGTAATGTTAGTGTCCTTAGATTATCATATAGAGGCCAACCAGTTAAATCAAAGCACTGAAAGTGCTGACAGCAAGGGGCTCACTGCAAATCACAGACGTCACTTTGCATTAATGATTCGTGTAACATGACTTTATTGTACAGAAAGTACAACTAGGTGACAGTTGTCAACCGCGTAATCCTGCTATTTCTGGGACAGATGATCCATCCTCCTGACTGTCTATACCAAGTATGTGTATACAATCTTGTTAACTCCTATATTATTTAAATATACTGACATAACAAACTGTTCTTGATAGACTATTGTTTTGGATAAAATATATGTCAAATGACTTCTGTGATCTGCAGTGCTTTGATTTATTTAACCCAGTCCATGTTCAGCGCGCTTTTGTTGGTAAAGTGGTTGAGTTAATTTTGTCATATGATAATGGACTTAACATTAAAACACCAGTATTGAGTTATATTTGCGTTTCGATAATCATTATTAAACATTTGTTTGGTAATTCTGTAATCACTTAGTTTCACAAATCTATTCCAATATCGAAGTATATACAGCCGTCTTCTGTAAGTACAAGGTAACCACCCGGTTTCACCGATAAGCGCGAGTTTATGGGGTAAATCTGTGAACGCCTAAAAATAGCGAAATACCGGTTTTTGCATACTATCAGCTGTATCAAAGTGTTTGAAACCCCACACAGAAGCACTGCAATCTAATACAGGGACGACACGTGAGTTGTATAACTTTTGAAACGTATTAACCCCAATGCTCTTCCGGCACCTTTTGAGAGAGCCTCACAGTTAAGTCTGAAGTCATTTTTTTCATGCAGCATAACTCCAAGGTACTTGTATTGGCCCACTGTCTCCAAGAAGTTATAAGTCCAATTTGGAATTGGTAGTTACTTCATTGTTGTCTACCTTTCCGAAAGTGCATTATTTTGGATTTGTCACAATTGATCAGGACTCGCCAACGTTTGCATCAATCATGCATTGTGTTGAGCATTGTCTGTAGATTTTCATCTGAATCAGCAATCAATATATTAATATCATCCGCATACAGGAGCATCGATATTGAAGTATCGTTCTCTTTTACTGCAAGATTAAGGTTGTTGATTTCTTTGACCAGATCATTCACAAAGATGGCAAAGAGTGTCGGAGACAAATGACATCATTGTTTCGCCCCTTTTGCACAATCGAACCAGTCAGTCAATTATCAATACGTGTAGACCTGTAAGATTGACCGCGAACAGGTGTATGAACTTTCAGGACCAACCCATGTCAAATTAGGTAAGAAAATATTCTCGTGCATAAAGCTATAACTGAGGTGCGTTTTTTAGAGGTAGGGGAAATAAGCAAGAAAAGTTAGCCAATGTAGAAAAGGTAGCCGTCTAAAAAACGCTTGAACGATTCGCTAGCTACAAAATGGCGCGCGCCAGACCACACGACACTGTTCCGCATGGACGCCATTTTGTTTAGCAAAGCTAGCACTGTCAAAACACGCTACCTATCTTAAGATAGGTGCTACTTTCCCTACGTTTAAGAAACGGCAGTGCTGCTTTCCCTACCTAGCGCTAGGTAGAATTCTACTTTTCCTACCTCTAAAAAACGCACCTCAGCTGTTTGGTTTACTTTTCTATCAAAACACGACCGGGGCTTTTTCTCCGTCGATATTACGGAAAACTCGAACATTTCAATACACCTACTTTGAAAAGTAATGGTCCAGGTAATATATTCATGCGTCCGTGGTTAATAAAATCGCACTATACAGATGAAGAAGAACTGTTGTATATACTATTATTGGAGTTATATATTTTACCATCAATTTTGTTTATAAGTAGTTTATAAAACATCGTGTCTTTATCGATGAAGTCGAAGCATTTTTTCCAATCAATAAAAGCTGTCATAGTTGATTTGTTATTACGCGAAATGCCATCCAGAGTGAAAATATGATCTTCACAAGATCTGTCGGACCTAAATCCGTTTTGTTCATCGGCTAAAATATCGTGCTCGTTCAGATATGCCGTTATTCGTCTATTGATGAAAGCACTATACAACTTACTCACACATGAAAGCAAGTGGACGCCTATATAGTTCATTGGTAATCTCGTGTCACTAGATGGGTCCTTCAAATTTGGACAAAAAATTGATTTCCTCCAGGATGAAGGTATTATGCTGGTGTCCATCACCAACTGAAATAACTGTTGTAACATCGCTAGGACGCTTGGGAATT
The DNA here is from genome assembly GCA_032209605.1 of Mactromeris polynyma. Lineage (NCBI taxonomy): Eukaryota > Metazoa > Mollusca > Bivalvia > Venerida > Mactridae > Mactromeris > Mactromeris polynyma. Next base: position 18,016,425 of record JASFXZ010000013.1, read on the forward strand.
TCAGCACGTCATACGGTATCATATCATATCCCGAGGCTGATTACGATTTAGCTTTCATCACTACACTGGTTATTTCTTCTATTGCTATATTCCTGTTCAACTGAGGGTTGTGTGTACATGTATATAGCGCATCTGACATCTCCATTTCAATTAATTGTTTATGAATCTTTTTCTGGTTGAAAAATTCCTTGTCGAAATCACAGTCATTTGCATCACAGTATAACTTTTCAAAATCAGATTTCTATCGTTCTAACGTTGTAAGACCATTCTCAACAATTTCAATTGGAATCGATCTATTCTGTCTTGGACCCAATTCTTCGAATTTTATTCCAGGAGTCATATTAGGGTTATTTGATGATAAATCCTCTAGTTCCATTGCAACTGATTCACGGTACTGTCGCTCTTCTTTCCTGAGGGATTTATCCAAAAATAGATCGTGCAGTTATAATCGCTACGTAGCGCATTTCTGACATTCCTAAATGATTTAAAAATGCTCGTTCTTTATGTGTAATTTTATTCCAAAGTTGAGTAAAGTTTTCATTTCCAAAACGGTTTTTTGTTCTTAAATCGTTTATTTGCTCGTTTTGTAGCATTGTATTTTGGCACAGTCATTTCAGTTATCGATGTATCACAAAATGTTTCGTAAATCGAGTCAATATCACACTGAGACTCTCGGTTAATTTCAATACGAGTGATTATATCCAATAAAGCGTTTCTAGCAAGGTCGTTACACATGAAGTCCGACGGAATTCTGTTAAGATTAAATCGTGGTGGACATTCATCTTCATTATTGCCGCTTTCACCTGGAACACACTGTTCATATACGGTCCCTGCTTTCACAGTGCTTTAACATAGTAGTCACTTCAAATTCCTTCTAGTCTGCGAGAAAAATACATGCAACAAAACGAGCAAATAAAATATATAAGAACATAAAACCTTTTTGGAATGAAAAAAATACTCAACTTTGGAATAAAATGACATATAAAGAACGAGCATTTTTACCCTGAAGAACTATTCTGTTCTTTCTGAATGCTGACAATTTATCATTTATTTTCCGTATTTTTTTCTACTATGCCAAACTGTTTCAATATGGTTTGTTGTTAAAACACCACTAAACCAGAAATAACGCGATGATAGCGGCACACAATATACTCATATAATTATGTATGTATAAGTGCAAATACGTTAAGAACTCGCGATTACGGGAATAATGAGGATTTTTATATCTGAATTATTTTTGGCGTCTATATACTATTTATAATATTTAACACCAAAATAGGTCAACTATAAGAACATAAACACGTAATCAAAACTATGTTAATTGAATTATACTTAAATAGGAATTTAACAAAAATCCAAGCCGTTTCGTCCGACAATCGAAGCCGTTTCGTCTGGGCCGTTTTGGCGGTGGGCCGCTTAGACTATACCTTTAATCAATGAGGGGAAGTAACTGCGTCAACAACAACGAAGTCTTTAAACGCAAGATGTCCAGAAATAAACATTTACACTATGAAATGCGGGTAATTTTTGACTTCAACTTCATTAGGGTTAATAACAGACATGAACCTTTATCATGAAATATTCCATCTGAAACTTAAACCAAATATTTCACCTTTAATGTCTTATGCACAATTTCGGATACATGTATTTCGGATATCCATGAATAGAAAAACTTGCACTATAATATTTCCAAGTTGTATATTCTAGAAGTGTCTTTATAATTTTCATTTCTGAAAGTGTCTCATTATTTATTATTTATTTGTCGGATAAGTCTTAATTGTTTATTACCTTGTCTGGCACCGCGTAAGCACAGTTTTTATTATACACCATGTTACAAGTTTTTACCACTACACTGTCCTCGCCGCGATGTCTGCACAGCGGATTTTGAGCGAGTTTCCTAATTGAAGTGAAGTGACCTCTTATTTGTTGGTACTGTATTAAAGGTGATATTTATACAAGATACATAATTTATACATATTATTTAATAATATGTTCCAAAATGCCATTTTTTCTACTCGGGAAATAAAACATAAACAAACCCAAATGTACTCATAACAGGATAACAAAACATTTATTATTATTTAATTTATTATAACATCTAAATATTTTTGTTCATGAAGCGGGCCGTTTTTACTGATAATCCGGGCCGCTTTGACCGACAATCCGGGTCGTTTTGACCGACATTCTGAGCCATTTTGACCGGGCCGTTTTGGCGGCGGGCCGTTTTGGCTGCATACCATTAAACAATACCCATGCTTGTTTTTGTTATGCTATTGTTATGAAATGACCATGCTTTGAACAATATTTCTAAGAGGCTTTATGAAAATGACTTAAGACTATAAAATATTTTACTCTTAGCTGAGAAATTTCTTACGAAATAATCTATGATGCTTTATGAATACTGCCCCTATTCTATACCTCAAAACTGATGGTCAGGTCTATACCTCAAGGGTCACAGGATTTTGTTTTTTACTTCCAGGGCATTCATCTATCCCAAATGTCATTTCTTGTTATTTTCAGATTTCCAATCATTATGATGATGAAGATAATTTGGAGTGGGAATCTAACAAGGAGGTCTTATTCTCTAGTGTGAAGGAAATGAAAGTGTCGAACCTGCGTCGCTTGTTGGATCGTGGTGTCAAACCAAATTTTAGAAATTCATATCAACAAACGCCTTTACAAGTTGCCATTCTATTGGACCCCTCTGATGGTGAGTGATAAGCATTTAAATGGAGTGTAGGACAAAATCCCCTTCGCTCATTTTGTACAAGGTGGACAAAATCCCCTTCATGAATTTTACATGTAGGACAAAACACCATATGATATGTTTTCCACAGTGGAAATAACATCCCTCAAGTATTTCATCTTTGCCTTTGTTATTGTTGCAAAGTAGTTTCTTGTAGCTTGGATTTTGAAAGACAGCAGTATAGAATTGTTATTATTTTGAAATAGTTTTCAACTGTGGAAAAAAATATCATCCGGTGTTTTGTCCCACTTGTAAAATTCATGAAGGCGATTTTGTTCACCTTGTGAAATTCATGATGGGGATTTTGTTCACCTTGTAAAATTCATGAAGGGGATTTTGTTCACCTTGTAAAATTCATGAAGGGGATTTTGTTCACCTTGTAAATTCATGAAGGGGATTTTGTTCACCTTGTAAAATTCATTATGGGGATTTTGTTCACCTTGTAAAATTCATGAAGGGGATTTTGTTCACCTTGTAAAATTCATGATGGGGATTTTGTTCACCTTGTAAAATTCATGGATTTTGTTCGCCTTGTAAAATTCATGATGGGGATTTTGTTCACCTTGTAAAATTCATGATGGGGATTTTGTTCACCTTGTAAAATTCATGATGGGGATTTTGTTCACCTTGTAAAATTCATGATGGGGATTTTGTTCACCTTGTAAAATTCATGAAGGGGATTTTGTTCACCTTGTAAAATTCATGATGGGGATTTTGTTCACATTGTAAAATTCATGAAGGGGATTTTGTCCCACTTGTAAAATTCATGAAGGGGATTTTGTTCACCTTGTAAAATTCATGATGGGGAATTTGTCCCACTTGTAAAATTCATGATGGGGTTTTTATCCCACTTGTAAAATTCATGATGGGGATTTTGTTCACCTTGTAAAATTCATGATGGAAATTTTGTTCACCTTGTAAAATTCATGAAGGGGATTTTGTTCACCTTGTAAAATTCATGAAGGGGATTTTGTTCACCTTGTAAAATTCATGAAGGGGATTTTGTTCACCTTGTAAAATTCATTATGCGGATTTGTTCACCTTGTAAAATTCATGAAGGGGATTTTGTCCCACTTGTAAAATTCATGATGGGGATTTTGTCCACCTTGTAAAATTCATGATGGGGTTTTTGTCCCACTTGTAAAATTCATGAAGGGGATTTTGTTCACCTTGTAAAATTCATGATGGGGATTTTGTCCACCTTGTAAAATTCATGATGGGGTTTTTGTCCCACTTGTAAAATTCATGATGGGGATTTTGTCCCACTTGTAAAATTCATGATGGGGACTTTGTCCACCTTGTAAAATTCACGAAGGGGATTTTGTCCACCTCGTGCAAAATGACCTAAGGGGATATTGTCCAGAGGGAATTTTGTCAATTTAAGTGCCTTGAAAACTTCAGTAATAAGCTTCCCTCATTGGCTTAGTTGGTTTGACATTTGACTGCCAATCAAGAGCGTGAAAAGACTAAATTTTGTTCTCAATAAATTTCATTTTGTCATCATTGATTTCATATAAAACTTTCTGATTCAATAACTTGTGCAAATTGACATTACTAGTGTGCTTAATATGTGAAAATTACAATATTTCATTTCCAATATTCTCAGCGAGTCTGGAGACTATTAGACTGCTTATAGCATTTGGTTGTCCAGTTGATGCTCAAGACAGATTTGGCCAAACAGCATTACATGAAGCTTGTCAAAAAATGGAACCTGACTATGTGCAGATATTACTAGAGTCTGGAAGCAATGTGAATATACAAGATAATGCAGGTATTATATTGACTCTGCTCTCAATTCTTGTTGTGCTGAATTTAATACAGTTTGGTTAACAGTTTGGTTAACAGTTTGGATAGCAGTTTGCTAACATTGTGCCATTCATTTCCACCTGACAGTGTAGTGCGTCATAGGAGGACATGAACATCAGGGAACAAGCTAGGCTCAATTTTTTGGGAGAAGTCACTTCTCCCTTCAGCTGAGATATGGAGAAGTGGGGAGAAATAAGGGAGAAGTGGATACGGCGCGTCCGCATCATTGATTTTGTTTTTTCTTCATGACACTGGATCTTTTAATAATTAATGTTTGATAGTTGTGAAACATACAAATTAACAAAAAGTGCAAATCAGTTTATGTTTTACAAATCTCCTCAATAATAAGAAAGCATGTTTTTAGTCACACACTGAATAAATTATATCATGCATATGATAAGCTTTCGTTTTTAGCCATATATTGACCAAAATCTCAAAGTAAAATATAAATCTTTACTCCATAAATTTATCATCTTACATATTAATAATTATGACATGTTTACCTTCAAACCTCATTAGTGAGAAACTAGCCTTACAGCTTGATGTTTCACTAAAAATCCTCAAATTATGCAATACTGAAATGTTAACCAATGAAATTTAATGCAAATCAAAATTATAACCGATGTTTTTTTAATCAAGTATGAAAAAACACCGCATGACGCGACCGACGTAAACAAACGTGAGTCAATATTGAAGACGAAAGTAGAAAATTCAATAAAAATCTAGACAGCGTTTACGGTGAAAAATCTAAACAAATTCACCGTAATCGCAGTATTCATAGCAATATCGCACCTTTCACGGGTCATCCGTTTGATCAATTTATGACAGGCTTAACTAAGTGTCGTCTATGTCGATTCGCCACACACGTCGTGTAAACACACTCATGTCAAAATTCATTACAAAGCTAATCGCTCATTGGTTAGCAGTAGTCGCTTATCCAATCAGATCTCTCCTTACATTATAGCTGTAGACGAAGCTTAACTTTACAAAGTCGAATATTTGGGGCTGTTTATTGATCAATATTGATTAAACCGTGGAGTTAAACCCGATAATAGGTATGTTTATACAACGAATGCACTGTGGATGTCTCGCTTAATTACACGAAGGCTCCTATTGTTTAATGACATGTCGCAGAAATTTATGGCGACTTAATTTTCGCGTACTTTTGAAAATTGACGAAATGAACGGACGTTCGGCGACTTCTTCGCCGACTTCGCCTAGCAGCTTGTTCCCTGCAACATCACAATCTTGTATCTTTATGCCATCCCTATAGAACTCATTATCCAGAACTAACATTGGTTTAACTCTGAGCATTATGTATAGTAAGTACCGTATAATATGTAAATTGTAAATATAAATACCTTTCAATTTACTGGTTTGTTAATTGTACTTATTTACAACAGGGCGAACTCCTTTGATGGAAGCATGTGTGAAGTCATCTGTACAAGTATTATTAGTTGTACAATATCTATTGGATTGGGGAGCATCAGTCAACATTAGAGACACGTTTGGAAAAAATGGTATGTTTTACCACAGACATAAGTAAATTAAAGAGAAGCAGTCATTCACAAATATGTAAATTTGAATGACTGGCTACATTGTAATGTTTCATGTGTTAACTTGACCTGTGGTTTTCTTATAAGATGTGGCTATGTGTTCTGCTAAAAAAAACTATGTTGCTATAAAATGTATGATGGAAATAAGCCCCACACCCCCAAAGAAGAGGGGGCATATTGCTTTGCACGTCAGTTTGTCTGTCTGTCGGTCTGTAACCATTTCGTTTCTGACCATTAATTCGAGAACACCTTGACATATCGTCCTCTGACTTGGTCCACATGTTGATAGCTGGTAGTAGAGGAACCCTATCGATTTTAGGGTCACTCTGAGTCAAAGGTCAAGTACATAGGGGTCAATTTAAGTTGGAATGTTGCTACTTACACAACAATCAAGGTAGTAATTTATTGCAGTTGTTACATATATGTCATGCCATCATCAGGTACATGTTATAATTAAAACGTGTCCACTATTTTCAGCTTTGTACTACCTCATTGTACAATCTACTCTATCAGACACTACCGTTAGATCAGAAGTTATATACAAACTATTGTATGCTGGTATTGATGTGAATTATAAATATTACCAAGGTAAGACTTGACATGTATATTTAGACTCAAGAATTTGAATTTTCTAGCACCATGAGGGAAATCCTAAAAATAGTTTGGCTAGTCAAGTGGTCATGTGACGTGAGATAAATAAAGTCATCTGACCAAGTGACCTGATCAAGTTAAAAATATCAGGCACCCTGTTATCGGGTCGAAATTACTGCAAGTGACAGGATTAATACCATTTACCATTTAACCTATTATTCTATTTATCCGGTCACTTATTGTGTAAAGTAAGGGGAAATACCTTTAATATTAAATATCGAATTAAATCCGCTTAATTGTGACATAATTAATTTTGTGACGTTTTGAATCAGTCTCCTACGCAGTGCTCTCCCCTTATAGTAATGGGGGGGGAGGGGTGGGGTGTTATTGATGTACTGTAAGGGAAGGAAACGATGCGTGGAGTTTGATATTGAATATATTGTGACGTATTGAATATTTATAAGTGTGTTTAGCACCTTACGCCGAAAGAAACAGTTCACATGACTGACACATTTTCAATAGCAATATGAATATCTGCATTACGGAGCATCTGATGAGCCTTAATCAATAACAAATCTAAGAATTTGCAACAATTTAGTAAGAGCCATAAAAATAGCATTACAAATAGTTCTTACGCAATTTCCCACGGTTTGTTTACAAAATGACGAGAAATGTCAACTGCCGCAGAACACTGAAACATTTCATGAATACGTGGACATGAAAAACTGCACTAGAAAACAAGGATTTTGTCTGTACATTCAGTATATCAGTGTCTTTTACGATTGCAAAGGAATTTTTGGCATAAATGGATGAAACCGGACTGGGATTCTAAATCTAATATTGAGAAGATGTGTGGGGTACGTACTGCTATTGCTTCTGATACGTTAATTTCGTGAGAAACTCCCTGATGAGTTCAAACGCAGACGGACTCAATTTTCCGACATGATTTAGTTAGAATGGTTTAAACTGCCGACAATTTGTTTGACATCGTTGTTTACTACGTGTTCCAGTTAGCACTTGATTTAGGGTCAAAATGCAGATCAAGTTTGTCTAATAATGGATAGGATTAAGCACTGTTTAAATGAAAACAGAACAATTTTGGGGAAATTAACATTTTATTGTATGCGTTATACAAAAAAGATGAAATGTGTGATAGTATTCAATTGAAAATCCATTGTTTTAGTAAGTCTGGAAAAAAGATAACATCGCAATACTTTACTAAAAATAGTCAGGCTAGTCACGTGGTCATGTGACATGAGATAAAGGTCATGTGACCAAGTGACCTGATAAAGCAAAAAATATCAGGCACCCTGTTATTGGGTCGAAATTACTGCAAGTGACAGTATAAATGGAAAATATCTGTATGGAACCACATATTGGTACTGGTGGTCAGATTTCATTGAAATTTGAATATAATAATGGGTATTGGAATGATGCACATCAAATGTCCCATGAATCTACTTTAGTATATAGGATAGTTTAAATTGGTTCTAACAAACGGCCATAATATTTTTTTCTAACCAAAGCAATCTCGTAATGTTTGTTTGGTTATCCCTACAGACGGATATTTATATGATTGTGGTTGTCTGCCCATCCATCAGTCTGGGGAATGATGTGTATCAAATGCCATAGCCATAAATGCCCACTTCTTCAAGGGGGTATGACAAACTCATGCCATGACACTTTTATTATTATATGTCCTCAAATTTACGGCTTTCACATTATCTGGTATTTTTCGAGGGATATTTCATAACTAATTGATTTGTATTTCCTGTAATTTGCCTAATACGGCAGGGGAACTCAATTCAACGAATTTGCTTGTTAAAATTGTTGTTTTGTTTATTTCAGATGAGACCTTTTCACAGTGTTTGTTCATTGAAAGCTCAAGAATATTGAATTTATATGAGAATCTTCAATGTCACTTTAGACCTCTCGTCTGTGGTGGGTGTCAGATCATGGAAAACAAAAACTGCTACAGCAACTTAATTCAGAGATTGGAAATTTTAAATGGAACACAACTTCTTGATGATACTTTAGAATATTTGTTAGATATGTTTGTTCCTGTTTGTAGCACAAGGACATTACGTAATTTGAGAAATTATTTAAAAAACATTGATTTTCTCAAACATAGGCCAGCTGTACTTAAATTAGACGATCTAGTAACCAACGTAAAGTCACTGAAATGCATATCTCGTATTGCAATTAGAAAAAGAATAAATAACAAATTGTTCATAAAAGTAGAAGAACTGGCCTTGCCCAAAGTACTTGTTGAATTCATCAAATACAGTGAATGTAAATCTCCCATTTTGAGCAGATAAAATAACTCCTTATTCTGGAATGTAGAGAACATTTTCCTATACCCATGATAAGTTTAAATTAGGGATGTCAACGAATATATTCACTCTGATGATGCTAATAATATGCTCTGTAATTATTAGTAAATGCCGGGATTTTTACAGCTTGAGTGATCAGTTTAAAACACAAGAAAGCCGAATTAAAAAAACTTAAAAAACTTATCAATGAAAAAAGCAAAATTACTTAAAGTCTTAACCTCTCATGAGGTGTACAGAAAGCAATTGGTATTTTAGCTCACCTGAGCACATGACCAGGGGTCAAATAGATATATAGGGACAACTTTTAAAATCTTCCTGTCTAAGACTGAAAGGCCTAGAGCTATTTGTTGTGTAGCATTGTCTAGTGGTCCTCTACCAAGATTGTTTAAATTATGCCCCTTGGGTCAAAATTGGCCATGCTCCAGGGATCTATGTTTTTACCTAGAGTTATATAGAGAAAACTTTGAAAATCTTCTTGTCTAAGACTGAAAGGCCTAGAGCTTAGCTATTTGTTGTGTAGAATTGTCTAGTGATCCTCTACCAAGATTGTTAAATATGCTCATGGGGTCAAAATTGGCCATGCCTCAGGGGTCGCCTGTTTTACGTAGAGATATATACAGAAAACTTTGGAAATCTGCTTGTCTGTAGTCGAAAGGCCTAGAGCTTTGACATTGTCTAGTGGCCCCACTACTAAGACTGTTCAAAGTATACCCCTGGGGACAAAATTGGTCACGTCCCGGGAGTCACCTGTTTTTCATAGAGATATGTAGAGAAGACTTTAAAAATCTTCTTCTTTACTTGATATATATGAGACATGGTCACAATATTTGCCGTAATACAATCTAGGTCAAGTTTGAAACTGGGTCATCTGGGGTAAAAAACTAGATCAAACGATTGCAAGTCCTTGTGGATTCTCGGGAGACTGCATTTTCTACTGGAACTACATAAACATTGATCAGAATGTTCTTCCTTATAAATTGCTTACTTTCATATACATGCATACTTTTTAACTGGTATAGTAAGTATAATGTTACCATTAGGATACTGGAGCGTTGTGCTCAGATTATGTAAAGTGTTTTTTTTTTATATGTTATTGTCCATCTCTTGTTATTCCGTATGGAATGGCATTGCACTGTTTTAAATGTTATTTTACAATGTAGGTGTTATTGAGTATGTGGAACGATGAAATGAAAATAAAGATGCTTCTATTTGCAGTATGTCTTTCTGAACTATCAGCTCAATAATAGGTGTGCACCATTAATCCAAACATATTCGCACATCTTCCCCTAGCAAGTGGAGATAACGGTGTGAGAATGTTAGAACATATTTAATTAAGACTTATAAATACATACATAATACATCGTATCAACATAAATCGTTATTATAAATCATTGCCACGCATACATACATATAAATCAGTGAAATTTCAACACAATGCAACCAATTATAAGATAAACTACAATGCATGGACAAGGATATGGACAGTTGTATGTTATTGAGAAGGGTATCTACCTATTCGTTTTATTCATACTACAGTTAGAACAGAACTGAATGATTTATTAACATCTGGATTTAAGTATAATACTTATCATCCAATATATACAGTTTACAATAATAATATTTACATACTCTATGAGAGTAAGTACATGTACATTTATACATACAACATAGTCAAACAAAATATTTCCAATTCACATGACAAACGACAGTGATACAATATGAATAAAAACAGCATTATAAGTGTACCATCCAATCAAGAACTGTATGGTGGCATATTACTGCCACCAGTTAGCATTATAGCGTTCACGAATTGTTTCATGTTAACCACTTAATTATTACGATAATTATCTAGCTATCTAGTTAATATTCGTGATACATTTTCGGTAAGATAAATATCATAAAACTAGAAACAGGCTTGAAAGTGCCCAGAACTGCCACCTCTTACCTTTTTATGATGTATTACACTAGATTTAAATGGAAACACGAATCTTATCTAGTTGATCACTTATTATGTTACTTAATAACTCAAATTCGCGAATTTCACTTAAGATTCGTGTTACCACTTTTTTATAAATGCAATTTGGCTTATATATGTAAGTGGTAACACGAATCTTATCTAGTTGACCACTTATTATGTTACTTAATAACTCAAATTCGCGAATTTCACTTAAGATTAGTAATGTATACTAGTATATTGAAAACAATGCCTGAACACTTAATAAAACAATACCAGTTCAGTTTGTCTTCATTTTTTATTTGTTATAAATTGATTGAATAAGATGCAAAGTATTTTTATAATGTGACGTTGTGTTAATTTTTTATCAACAAAGTCTACGATTAAGTGGGACAGCCCTCGTATAATATTAGAATTGCATACACATGTTTCCGGTAATCAGAAACAGATGCCAAATAGTGAAATGGCACCCAAACATTTATAGATTCGAAACAATAAAGATGTCGCCACATGTCTATCGTAGAATTCTGACATGATCAAATAAGTATCTATCATTTATAAACAAACGCTTGATTACTGAAGACTAGACAAATACTTGTTGCTTTACTGTTGGTTAGTTTTAGGAATATTGTACATTTTAGACGGAAATTGCATAAGCACGTATACGTCAAAATATTTAGCCGATATTTCAATATTTACTTCACATTATAAATGACACTGGGCGGTAATAGTAAGCAAATCAATGGTATTGGCACAAAAGCTGACAGCAAGGAAAACGCTATCTAAGTTTTATCGCAGACTTAATTATATAAATATAGTAATACAGTCCGTTCTTTTTTTTATATGTATGCGTATCGAATTCCATAGGTGAACTTTTAGGTTTCCCCCAGACTGTCGGTTCTGGTGAAAGAATGTGATGTGACGTCGTAAGAAAACACGGTCGTATCCGATGTTTCAGATGGTTTGATCATTTGATAGTACAATACGACAATACGACGTCTCCATAGCAACACCCTGTGGGACACACCCTTTCTGCTGTTGTTGAGAGGTTGTTGCATAAAAGAAGATGTTCAATAGACTGAGATTTCATCACGAAAATAATGATACTGTCGTTGAAGAGAGGTTAGTATTCAAACGAGGGCCGCTCTTGAGAGGTTGCCATGAATGTGCGAGGCGAAAGTAATTTCTATATCCATTCTAAAGTATGAAAGTTGTTACCGTGACACGTGTGTTTGCTATTAAGGAAATGCCAATGTTACTACATTTCTTCATAAAACATATATTAAGTACACGAATACACAGTCAATGGTTGTAACGCAGTGTTGAAAATCAACGAAGAAATTCTACTCACACTGCTGTAAGTGCAGTTTCTTACGTTATTTATATTAAAATGTGTGTTTAATAATTACGTTTTCAAATGTACATCTGTGTTGTTATTATAGTGACCAACGAATAATTGAAATCTTAGGAGTTAAATTAAAAATTTAAAACCACATGTCCCGACCGGTTCATCGACCGACCCAACACTATTTTCATCGACTAATGTTTTCTTTGACTCCTTAGAGGATATCATTTCGTGTCTGAAATTATGAAAGAGATCTTTCCGCAATAGACATACCGACTTGACGCAAAAACAATGCTGATAGAGGTACAGCAAACAGCAAACTTAAGGAAGGCCTCAAATTAAAATAAAATAAAAACAAGAAATCCCTTGAAAAAGTGGATTTCGGTAAGAAAACCTACCCCTTATCAAAAGGTTAACCAATCCGCGTGAATGTTACGAACGTTGTTCGGTTGAAGAGAAGTTGGTTTAGAGGTTAACGTAAGATTTGATTGGTTTACACAACACTGATATGCAAATTGCAAAGCCATGCTAGTACGACTGCACCGAACAACATTCGAACATTCTCTTCAGCTAGCTGGAACCTTGGGATAGGTGATATTCTGACTACAGAAAAGACGTCGAACTGGAGTATTGTTCATTCAATTTTACCAAACTCCAAAAGGAATCCTACGTGAAGTCGGTAACTGAGATGGTTTGGACATATATAAAGCACATTATTTATGTGAAACAATAAAACATACGAGCCGAGTTTATTGATTAAGTGACCAGTTATCCACTTCCGACGATTACGTGCACGTATTAAATAAATAAAACTGCTTTATAAATCATTCATCACAGCGTTTATCTCACTTGGTGGGGTATCATTATGTAAAGGGAGATCACTGCGTAGGATATTGTGATATCAATAGAGTTACACTTCTTGAATAATGTAGTGGTGAATAAAACCGGTATTTCCTGTCTCAACGTCAGCTGTCCCCGTCCGCGAAAATCCAACGATTTTAAACAGTCTGCACTTTTCCTTGTTTCTGCTGCCCATTTTCAGCAGACAGGATTTCAACATGAAAGGTAGGCTCTCAACCCGTGAGATGACGGAAAATCGTTCACATTGTCAGGGAACACCCCGAATTATACGGCACATGACCGAGCTGATCTCTACTCAATCGTGACTGGACTTGATCGAAACTGAGTCAATTTTCATATCAATACTTTTCGACCTGTACTGCAATTGCCTGTCTTTAAACTGTATCAAAGATATTAAAACTTTCAAATCGATGAGCGAGTCAATGATTAGACAATATTTATCCTGTGGTCCACACAAAATCTGTTTGACTATCACAACCATAGAAAACATATTAAAAACGGTTAACTGTAACATAACTGACGAGTTGTTGCAGTTTATAGACTTAATACAAAATAAAACATAATTAAATTAATCAAAAAATAGGACAACATTATGTTAATAAGACAAAAACAACAGCAATTTACACATTTTCTTCAGTTTGATAGTCAAACAGATTCAACATTAACCACAGCGGCAACAGGATTAATGTTAGAAGAAATCGCATGAGCTTTAAGATGTACGAGTACGCGAACTTTTTTTGCAGATCAGGAGGACCATGGGATAAATATTGTCAAGGCTTTGGCACCTGCATCGATTCGAAAGTTTTTGAGATAGTTTATTATTATATGACTTATGTTTTTGTCTTCGGCGTCCGTCCGTCCGCCCATGTGGGAAACCGGTGGCGACGATAAATAAATGCAAATTCAACAAGTTATCATCGCTACCAGAAAGAGGCCGTCGCTAGTACACTGACTGTCATCAGTCGGCGGATTAATGAAGGCATGACGGGAAGCATACTGACCAGGTGAAAAGTATTTATTTTGGTTCGTTAATGACATGGACCATCGCCTTGCAGTGTTTGGAAAGTTCTGAATATGCGTTGACACGGGACTATCCAATTACCACCGAATGTATTTACATTTGTTTTTATAATTAAATACGACATATGCTAATTTACTCATTTGTTCTTTTTGAACCTTGTAGATAACACGTATGTTTCACTTGTGTCTGTGAACTATTGCACGTATTGTTTTCGTGATTTTGCATTTGCTAATGATGATGGTATATATCATTGTTTATATTGCTTTCATGTACCTGGTCAGTCTCGTGTCTTTTTACAAAATTACACGTATGCACGGACCTATAAACCATGGTTTATAGGTCCGTGATGTATGTGAGAGAGGTCATTTCCTAAAAAAATCTCATCGCGAGGGGATTCGCCGCTACACTCATCCCGGCCATCCGCGGTCCCAATGCTCAATACCTTCCTACGCGCCTGGTATTACATTATTAATATAATTATTTTCACTTTTAAGTTAATCAATATCATTCCAATTATACTTATTGTAATCAAGTTTTACTTTGTAACATTTTATTTAATTTTGTTTAATTTCACACCTTTACAGATTGAAAAGTCGATTTAAAATTAACCACACCAATATTTTAGCTCTAGGCTTTTCTAGAAAAAAGTCATATTTCCCCCAAATTCTTCCCTAAAAGCGCACTCGATGTTAATTAACAGCATGTATAATCGCTGCATTCGGATTTATTACCCACACTGAATTACAAGACTGGGTAGATTTATTTTATGGTATCTCACAGCATGGGGTCTTATCTCTTATCAGATTAATCGGTTGTAAAACAGCTAAGACTGGTCATTTTGGTCAGGGCGAACAACCAGAAATTTAATAGATCGATTTGTCTCCCTTGTCAACCGTAATGAAAGTTGGACATGGGAGGCAAATATTGTAGATGTGAGAACTATGTATTGCCATGAAAATGAAATGCACCAAATTTTAAGCATGGACAATTTATCTTTCAAACGTCTCCTACTTAATGCAAGTCCTTCAAGAACAGGTGAAGTTCTCCTTAAAAATGCATCATTATTTGCTCATGTCAACTTTCATTTCCTTTAACACTAGAAGAGGGCAAAAAAGTCTTGATTTTTTGCACAAATTAGAATATATTAGAACACTACATTGTCACTTTGCTTACATGTTTCCCAAAACCACAAATACAGGAGTCTTGGAAATGTATTAGTGAACCCGAAAGGTTCGAACCCACGACTGTCTGCGAGACATTTAAGTAGCTAAACATTATCACAAGACTCTTATTCATGAGTCATCTGTAATGACCTATGTGCTAAGTAAGCGTGAGCATCGGAAATACCTGTATCCGACTCATGTTTTGTAGTTCCGGAAACTTTTATGAAAAAGTATTATACAATGATTTAACGTATGTCTGTATGAAGGCATTAAGTTGCCATTTTGTCACTATTTTGTCTTTGTGCATTACATGTATTTACAAAGATAAAAATATGACGCTGGCACATATCCTTATCATATCTGAATTGTAAAACAGGAAAATTAACTAATCATTTCTAGACATACGTGTGAATTATCATTAATGGCAACCACCTATGCGTACACATTTTGCCTTTCATCAGTATACATTTTACAATCTAAAAATATGTGACTCTCATCCTCTTGTGTTGTCGCTCGGAGGATCGACGGCAGGATGTAATTACACTTCAGTTTCAGATTAAAGATCAGTTTCACACGAAGCTATGTAATCAGACATCAGCTTCAGACAAATAAAGGTTATCAGACATCAGATTCAGAATACGGGTGGTTCACAGCTTACAGTGTAAGACAAAGGGAGGTTATCAGTTTTAGCCTCAGACAAAGGGAGGTAATTACAGTTCAGCTTCAAAGGGGTATTAAAACTTCAGCTCCACATCAAGGGAAGTAATCTCACTTCGGCTTCAGACTAAAGGAGGCACCAACACTTTAGTCGTCTACCCAAATTTAGTCAATTTATAATGAATTATATTTATATACGAAAAAAATACAGCAATACAAGAGGTGACCAATTTGAATGGCAATCTAGCATATACATGTATTTGGGATTAAATTATACATTATGAAATTCAATAAAAAATAAAATTATTTTATTAAATGCTTTATTTTTATTTCAGAATTGCACATCTTAGTTCAAGTTCAAGGTCAGTTTAAACACAACTTCACGGATAAACAAGTAAAACATAATGAGCATTTATACATACAGATGAGTGAACAGTTCCTAGACATTGTTCGGGCTATCATATACTTGAATACTCTTGCTGTATTTATTTCAAATTTGACTTCCTGGAAACAATTACTTTGCACTGAATCAATATTCCCTCCAAAGAATGACACCTCTCTTGAGCGACTCCCTCCTTTGAGCAACATTTAAATTTCCTCCCATACCATTTACAAATTAAATTCCCTCCATGGAACGACTACGTTCTATAACCACAAACACTCGAAACTGTGTTTGTTTGTTTCATCGGGTTTAACGCCGTTTCTCAACGATATTTCAGTTATATACGGCGGCCGGTTCACCTAACCAGTGTTCCTGGACTGAAATCTAACCAGTACTAACTTACCCTTCCACAAGGAGCCGGCAACTTCTCCACATGTCAAATTTTCATGGAAGGGTATGACCTACCGCGACCGGGAATCGAATCCGGATCGCCGGATTTCAAGTCCAGCGGACTAACCACTGGACCACAGCCGCGGCTTCGAAACTGTGTACTGACACTAAAAACTAAATGTACCTCACTTGACTGGTCTCGGTCGATGTTAAAGTGATTTAATTTTATGATTTAATAATAATATATTAGCAGGAAATATTAATCAGTCAATAAATTTATGCTACCTCAATATCAAATGATACCTAGTGTGAATATATGTACAGGTCTAAGAACTAAACCATACATACATGTATTATACAACAGTCAGTTAGAGATATGTCCCCTCCCTACAATAACTCCCTCTCTTTAACAAACACAATGTCAGTCTCCGTAAAATCTCGCTCAAGAGAGGGACCACTGTACACAAAATCATAAAGCGTGGTAAAGGTCATTAACACTTTGCCCTCTACAGTTTGTGTATATAAAAACAGAATGTCTAATAACTGTTTGATCTACCCTTGAAAAACAATTGAAATGCAAACACGTAATGTGAACTAAGCCTTAGGCTAGTAAATAAACTGTGAGCGGTAAAGTAAGGTTACGAACACATGTTTGAATGGTTACAAAAACAAGTTATGAAACGAACGGAAATGAGAAGTTATGTGAAAGGTTACGAAACGACCTTAATGAAAGTCTTAAACAGCTTTGTAATAGATTACGATTTTAGTGACACAGATTTGGACAATGGACACTCCATTCATGAAAACCATGAACCATAAAACTATATATAAACATAAAACAAAACCACATTCACTTGTTCATATATAGTGGATCCCAACAGTAAAGTGTTTCTCGCAGCACTACGCGTGATTCATGTGACCAGTAAGCATTTTGTAAAGGGAAAGCTTGTAAAGCGTTAAACTTATCTTCACACTATGCGTTCGATAATGAAAACTTTAGTGTAAGCTGATACATATTTATATTTTAAAGGAACCCTACCCACCTAAGTTTGCATAGATACATCCAAAATCGATTTATGATCGCGTCTTCAAGGTTTGGAACTAACTACTACAAATACCAACAATGGCCAAATGGAGCTGAGGGTATTGCAAAAAAGTTTGTTCTCCAGTCAACCTTCCATGCAGGCGCAATAATCCACATACTTGCTGATCGTCCCTTGTATAGGTAACAATTCAAAGTTAATTCGACAGTATGAGGATTTAAAACACTAGTTGTAATATAACATATACAGCATAATGAATCATAATGAATATTATGTTTTATAATCATTTACACAAGTCGGACCTCGTTTATTTGACACCTTCTATTCGAGTACTAGGTATCACCCGAAATAATTATTAGGTCCTGATACACCTTCTTATGGACAACGAATTAAAATGGACATTCGAAACCATGTATTATTCAAAATAAAAGTTCAGACCTGATGAATGAACGAGGTCCGACTGTACATATATACGTCACTACGTGATTCAAGCTTGTGAAGGTAGTTGTGCGTTGTACCAGAACCTTTTCTGCTTTGAGGTTAGAATTAAGCATGAATCAAGGTACATTGTATTTATAACCACATGCTCCCAAAGCCTCTATCGAGAGCTAGACATGTTAGTTAGCCAGGCCCGCCCTATTCGAGCGAACGAGATGTCGCTGTAAACAATATGTACTGCTATAATCATCAAATGTGATTAAACCGTTCAACAAATATTTGACCTTGTAACGTGGTGTGAATAACAGACGTTATATTTG
Source organism: Mactromeris polynyma (assembly GCA_032209605.1). Taxonomy (NCBI): domain Eukaryota; kingdom Metazoa; phylum Mollusca; class Bivalvia; order Venerida; family Mactridae; genus Mactromeris; species Mactromeris polynyma. The sequence continues at coordinate 18,035,031 of JASFXZ010000013.1, forward strand.
AAAGGTGGACAGAGACGTGAAAGGGTTTAAAATAGTAACAATCCGCCTTTTGTTGCCACGGATCGCCGTTCATTATACATCGCTTTAATAGACCGTGTTCAAATACAGTGGGTGAGTGTACAATTGACATTGACATTAGTGACCAGTTTAAGAAACATGGAGGGAACGGATTTAACCAAGAGATTTTCTGTAGTTGATTATGTTGTTTTTGGAATTCTCCTTCTTGGATCTTTGCTGATTGGAGTTTTCTTCGCATTTCGAGACAAGAAGCGCAATACAACAACCAACTATTTTCTCGGTGATAGAAAACTCAAAGCAATTCCTGTTGGAATTTCCTTTGTGGTAACTTTTCAGTCCTCTATCCTGATCTTGGGATTTCCAGCAGAAGGATATGCCTATGGAATGCAGTATGCCGTACAATGTATCGGTGTCATATTTGGATACTTAATCGCTGCTGTCATTGCTGTTCCTATATTCCATCCTTTGAAGATTACGAGCGTGTATGAATACTATAAGCTACGATACGGGGAGGACAAAGTGCGCTACATTGCGGTAACATTGGGTGTTATCCACTACACATTCTACATGGGTATCGTCATGTATGGCACGGCACTAGCGCTAGAATCTGTGGCTGGCCTTCCACAGTGGTCATCCATTGTTATATTTTCGACTGTATCTGTAATATACACATCTGTTGGTGGATTTAAGGCGGTTATATGGACAGATGTGTTCCAGTCTGTTGTCATGTTTACTGGAATTGTTGCAGGTAAGAATGATTTTATCTCGGGCCAAAGTTCGAACGAAATGTTCATTTGCCGTCTCCCTTATCTACCCGGTGAAAATACACATCGCCACAACTCGGTAATTTCTGTAACATATATATTTTTAAATAGCCGAGTTGGTCTGATTGCGAAAACACTGCCCTCAACAATTATCATGACCATCGGCCTGTTTAAAAATTTGATCAGGAGTAGTATTTTATTAATTACTTACAGAAGTTTTGATTTTCTACCTACCTACATGCACAGCTTCCAAGTAGTACCTGGGCTTAGCAAACAAACACTTATATACATGTGGTCTCAATCATGGTCAATGGTACTATTTTCAACGAATGAGATACATTTCGATTTATCTATATGCTGAAACACCAACGAGTAAACGGTGTCGAATAGAACTGCTTACATAAGCAAATGTATACGCTTATGTAAGTCACTTATAGAAGTGTTCGTCTGTATAACCCACTGACCTTCACTACGCTACTGACTGCAGATCAAACTTTATGTAAATGACAAATGTTAGCAAGTTTATACGGCCCCTGTGGAGCAAGTGACAGAGGGGAAGGTCGAGAGTGTCAGGGCATGGAGAATTAACAATTGTCATAAAGCGATACTATGAAATTACATTAGCATCCAAAGTATTGATTTTCATTTTGCAATAAATATGGCCTTCGTGTAACCAATTTATATCTTTTATGTGATACCATTTGTACGGTTGTAATGATTATTGTATATTCTTCTTTATGTTCTATGGCAGTTCTCATAAAAAGTACTGTGGATGCCGGTGGACTTGGTAACGCGTTCTACCTTAGCAGAAGTAGACTCAACATATTCGATTTCAATCCGGACCCTACAGTACGTCACACTTTCTGGACCCTCGTCTTTGGAGCACCAACCCAATTTTTTTACCTAGCCATCACTCAAGCCGGGATCCAGCGCATCAATTCAACGCCGACACAAGCCACTGCAAGAAAGTTGTTCTACATTGCTGCGCCCATATACACCCTGGCATGGATTTTAGTTTTAATACAAGGAATGACAATATTTGCTTACTACACTAATAAAGGATGTGATCCTCTGGCATCAGGGCAAGTCACCAACCTTAACCAGATTATACCATTCACTATGCTTGAACTGTTTTACCGTTACCCTGGGTTACCAGGTCTGTTTATTGCTGCTCTGTCCGCTGCGTCCCTTAGTACAATATCATCTGGTCTGAGTAGTTTGTCTGCCATAGCGTATGAAGATTTCATCAAAGTTTTCTTCAAAAATGTAAGCGACCAAACCGGTGCGAATATTTCTAAGGCTGTTGTTGTTGTTTTTGGCCTGATTGCTGTTGGTTTTGCTTTTCTTCTATCAAACGTTGAAGGCCCGCTAGGTCAAGTGATGGCTAGTTTCATGGGTGCAATTTCCGGTCCGGAAGTCGGGTTGTTTCTTTTATCTGCTTTCTATCCACGCGCCCGTCCTAACGCGGCGTTCATAGCAACGCTTACGGGCATGTGCTTTGTCTTGTGGCTAAGTATCGGTCAGAATTTTTCCGCTTCTATGCAAAAGGTTCCATACCTACCACTGGGACCCACTGACCAATGTCCGGTTGCCAACAATATTAATACGACTTACACGATCTCAAATGTCACTGGGTCAGTTACCTTGGATGCGACCACAATTCACGCCACTACAAATCCTCAGTATGAGAAAACTGGGATGCAAACATTCTATTCAATTTCATACATGTATTTCAATCTGATAGGCTGTATTATTGTCGTATGTGTTGGAATTGTTATCAGCGTGTTCACACAACCTGAAAACCCAGTAGAACTTCACAAGAACGTCACGCTGCCAATGTCTGTATTTATTCCTTCTTGTATTAAGAAAAGATGGCGTCTAGATAAAGGAACTTACAATTTAGCTGAGACAGAGATGACATAAATTCACTCACGTATTGGGCTTCATTTCAACTGTATTTGGTGATTTACATTTATATGCATGTATACATGTATATTGATATGCCTGTTTAGGACATGTCAAATTGGAATTCTGTTAAGCGTCCGCGTACGCCTAGGTTTGCGCTCCTCGAGCCAAAAAAAACATTTTTTCTAAGCTAAAATTCTCAAATATTTTCGATATCCATGATTCGACAACGGCAATTTTAGTTGAGATCCGACAACGATGTGATTATTGTGTGAAAACTATTCAATTTGTGTGAAAACGAATCAGTTTTAAATTAGACTTATTCATGTATAGATCTAGTTTTGAAACAAACCATTGTTTGTTTTTATGATGTTTCTTTCATCAAAATATCTAAAATTATTCATCACTTATTATCTGAGGATATTTGTTTATCGTTATGAGTTTTTTTTTGAATAGGTAGCTAGATTTCGCGAACTTAGGTTGACGCTTAACAAAATTCCAATTTGACATGGCCTTAGATGTTCTTTAAGATATTCTCCATTTAACAGAGAAATGAGGAACGATACTGGTCTTATTTTTGTAAAATAAATACTAAATAGTATACAAACTCTCCAGCGTGGTCTTTCTTGAACAACGACTTCTCTTCATTTCCATTATCAATTTTCTGTTGTGAACAGTACTACCATTTAATCGTCTTTCGAGGAACAACCTCTGAATAACAACCGAAAGTAGCCCTACTAAATCATACTTTTCCTGACCGAACTTGGAGGCAACTATCCGTTCCATAGATTATTTTTATTTTAACACGTGTATTTAAAAACAAAACGACTAATAATTTAAAGCAAGTTATGTCAAATATACTAAGCGGGTCATGTATTCTTCCGACCTACCTATCGAGTTCATTAAGTGTATTCTGAAACAAGCGACGACATTATTAGCGTACTAGAAATAGTAATTTTGTATACATGTATTTTTATTAATACATTTATGTATTTTGTGTCACACTCGTTCATGTATAATAAATCATGCTGTCTACAATATCGCTGATTATCTTTGTTATTCATTGTGTGACTTTCGTTGCCGCCGTATTATGCTCACTTGTATTATTTGAGTCAGAGTGGTGGGTAAGCGAATCAAATCTTGAGTTGTACATTTTGAAGCAAATTTCGTACAGCTGAATGGACGCTGATTGGTTCGAAATATACAAGTTGAAAAGTGGACTGGCATGTAGCAAAGCCAGCTTAAATATGTGTACGCCGAAACGATATTGAGATTTATAGGCGCAGTCGTATTGTGCTTGATTTTGGTACATAAGTCACGGCGGTGCGTCAGCCAATCAAATGTCATATTTTGGACAATCGAATTGCGTTTGTAACTGGACCATGGTTTGTTAAAAACTGCACGATATAATCGCTTGTCTGGAGTAGCGGATCCGTGGTCCAGTGGTAAAACGCTGGACTTGTAATCCAGGGATCGCTGGTTCGATTCCCCGCTCCATCACTGACCATACATAATGACGAATATATTTATTTCTCAAATCATGATGTTTTGGATAGCATAATAAGAAATGATATTCCGTTTCTACGACATTCTGAGTGCATGTTTTACATATTCTATTTTCTCTATCAATACCGAGTACATGCGCGTAGGAGCTGGGGCCGCAGGAGCCGCGGTTGAGGCCCCTATATTTCGACTCGCAACGGCAATTGAGCCGCGGACATTTTATGACCCCTACTTCTCATCTGTATCTTAAACTAGACAAAACCAGTCACACATTTTATTGGCATTCAGCCAAGATATTTAACATGCATTCATCGCAACCAGACAGGGGCCGTCGCTTGTACCATGACCTCCACCTAGGGTGTGACAACATGCGGCGGATTAATGAAGACATGAAGGGAAGCATACTAACCAGGTGACAGGTATATTTATTTTGGCATTGTTTTGATCTTAAAATGGGGACAATAATATTTACTTGACGATCAATTAAATGGCGATAATCTCATTAACTCACAAAAAGTATTTTTAAAATTTCACACAGATACAAATTAAATACATATTCTGAATCTCCATTATCAAAGTAAACTTTGACATGGATGTTCCAAAATATATCCCTAACAGTCCCGTGTCTTTTTACAAAATTACTTATATGTATGAATAAATGTAATAATATTTGTTTCGGAAATATCATTTTAAAAGTGATGGATTTGTGAAAGGGGATTTCCTAAATAAAAATTCATCGGGAGGGGATACCCCTTCCACGCCCACCCTTTCCGCGGCCCCAATGCTCAAAACCTTCCTACGCGCCTGGAGTAGTCTACCAGCTTTAATTTCCAAGTTATGACTGCTGAGTCTAAATTGTGTAAATCGAAATCTTAATTTATCATCTCTAATTATATCTAGATATTTTCAAATTCAATTTTTTTATTTAAATTCAAAATACTAGTTTAGTTTCGGCATTGTGCTGATTGAACTATACCAGTCTTGAATAAATTGATCATGTATTCTCCTTTTCATAGTTATTAAATAATTATTTCTAAAATTAAAGTTTGTTCGGACGTACTGAAAGCCAAGATGGTCAATAACTGAGTTCATACGTGAGGCCCATGTAATACCATTATCATTTTCACTGAGGTCTTGATACAAAGCATACATTGAAGATTGATTGTTTTTCATGATTTCTAACCAAAATTTAATAGATCTTATTTTGCTTATTATTGATAATGGGAAACTGCCAAGCTCACCGTAAACAGCAAAATTTGGCGTATGATATTTCACCCCAAGTATATGTTTACAAAATCTAATATGAAGTTTATCTACGTCTGTATAGTTATAAATTCCCCAAATTTCTGACCTGGGACCAATCCCAGTTCTGACCCATACAAGATGATTGGAACTACCATTGTATCGAAAAGCGATAATTTAGTTATACTATCTAATTTAACTTTATCAAATAAAGAAAGAAGATTATTACATGCTGTAAGAGTTTGATCATGTATAGTCTTCACGGCTGTATTTAAATGTACTTTGTAAGTGAATTTGATTCCTAGATAAGTAAACTCATCAACCCTTTTATTTTTTTCTCCATTAATAAAAATATCACAAACGTTTAATTGTTTACGTTTTTCAAATATACACATTTTTGTTTTAGAAACATTTAATTAGTATTTATATACATTGCCTATTTGAGATTGCAGACTTTTAGGATCAGTTGTGAACAAAACTATATCATCTGCAAATAATATCATATATATTGATAATAGTTCTAAATCTTTGTCAGTTAACTTGTCATAATCAATACATTCAACAATGTCATTTATAAATAAAATTAATGTAAGGGGAGATAATGGTTCTCCTTGTTTAAACCAATTGTCACATCGAAAAAATCAGACATATGCAAAGAACCAGACAATTTTACACAAGATTGTATTTTATCATATATTAGGGATGTCAACGGTTAACCGGTTAACCGTTCTATCGTCCGGTTATCGGTTACGAAAATTGGTAACCGAGTAGTCGAAAAAAAAATTAGTGCATAACTTTTACATTTTTAGGCAAATTATGTTGGTCCTATACTTTCAATGTTTTATCCGATAATCCGTCGCAGCTGTGCACCCACTTAGGCGTTAAAATCAATAATGCGATCACTGTTTGACAAGAGTGTTAATTCTACTAAATGACATAATTGCTTAGTTAATTGCCTATTTGTTGTGATTCACCATACACATAATAGAAGCGGATCCGTAGTCCAGTGGTAACGCGCTTGGTCTTGAAATCCTGGGATCGCAGGTTCGATTCCCCGCTCCATCACTGACCGTACTAACAGTCTTTCGGACGAGACTTTAAAAACCGAGGTCCCGTGTATGATGCTTTACATCGAGCACGTAAAAGAACCAGGGGTGTTTCTGGAACTGGGCATCTTCTGTATCATGCACTATCCTCCAATAATCTAGTATGACTAACATTCTTCCGGAGGCGTCGCCCATATGGGAAACCGGTGACGACGATAAATAAATGCAAATACTACAACATAATGACGAAAATTGGTAACCGATCAGTCAATAATGCGATCACTGTTTGACAGAACAGAACAGAACATTTTTTATTTTTTGTTTTTTTTACTTGTATATGGTACATCGTCATAAAACACATACAAAATACAAATATACAATGCATCACAGAAGAACATGAAACGAACGGAAGAGAAAAAGAAAACAGGGGATTCACAACAAGTTTTAGAGGACAAACAAATCATATGACGTTATTAAGCAGAAAAGAGAAAATATGAAAAAATGGCAAATATTGTTTGAAGGTGACAATCGAATTATGGTAATGTTAAAGATCTTCGTTTTAAAGCATCTTTTATAAACTTAGCTACGTTACATATCGTGACTTTGTTTTTACATTTGATTAACTCAAGATATTTGAACATTGACGGCTTTTTACAATAGTAGTTAGGAATATATTTTCGACGTAAATCGTTAAAAGATGTGCACAAACATGTAAAATGAAAACAGTCCTCAATGTCATAAGAGTTACAACACAAACAATAACGTAAATTTCTGTCGATCCTATTTCTCCCATATCGTCCAGTTGAAATACGTAAAGGTAAAATGTTTAATCTAAGTTTTGAAAAATAAGGGCGTAAATCGTGAGAAGATCAAGATAATCTTCGTATGCAAACTTCTGTTTAACATTGTTATACACATCTAAAGAAGGACTGTGTGTTATACTACCAGACCATTCCTCGAGTGTTTATTCTACTAATATTGATGTTGAGAAAATGCATAGACAATTTTTGAAAAGAATATTGGGTGTTAGAAAATCAACTAACTTTCCAGCATTGTATGGCGAAATAGGTCGATTTCCATTTTCCATAATGAAACAAATTAGAATGGTAAAGTATTGGACCAAACTTATACAGCTTGTCGATTGAGAAATTGTTAAGCAAGTGTACTTAATGTTAAAGCAAGATGTTGATTCTGGGAATACATAAAAATTAGGCTTTTTGTATCAAAAATATTTTAACAACCTATGGATTTACGTATGCGTGGATTAACCAGTCCGATATAGATATACCTTTTGTTACCATAAAACAAAGTATTATTGATACATTTTTACAAAAATGGTATGCTGATATATACAATTCGAGTCGTTTGCAGACGTATTGTGTATTTAAGCATGACTTCGAACTTGAGAAATATCTTGATTTCATTTCAGAGAAAAAGCACAGAGTTGCATTAAGGATATAACGAAGTAAATGCCAGGTCCCCAGAAATTCGTTATAAGCGTGTTCCACTGTATGTGCTCATTTGGTGATATGAGCGAATATTAAAGAAAACTTCTTTCCAAATTGCGAGTCCTGCATCATGGAGAACAATCTGTAAACATGACATCGAGTTTACGTAAAATTAGCACAAATTCTACCCCATATAGTGACACAGACGTCTCACTGACCTCACTTTTTTGTCCCAATAGAATCAAAGACTGCAATTTCTTTGTCAATTATATCGCATACCCTGTAAATACATGTATCTATCAAAACAAGCTTTTGTGAACAGGCTGTTGCATTACCGACAAACGGCAAGTATTCGGCTTTATACCGGATATAATGCGAATAAAAAATCTCAGAGACTACATAATGTTGTTCCTCAAGGCTGGCACATTGCCAGCGAAATATGAACTGAAATCAATTCTATGACGTCATGTGTAAGACATAGAGTTCCAGCAAAGGATCGAAGTCTAAACCAGAAAAATTCGAATATCACAACCGAAGGAATTTTCGTCTCTAAACGGCCATGCATTTATTGGCAACTTGGTCGTCAATACCCACAGTGGAGAAAACAGTGTGAATTCGCTGCCAAAACACTTCTAAGACTGATGACCTACTCACCAACATAACGTGCCTAAAATGCGATGCACTAGCCGATCAGTTGACTAGACATGACGTTTTCAGTTGCCCATACTATGAATCGTCAAGAGCCGTGCTTTGGTTCAATTAAATTGATGTAATTGGTATGAAGGATAATATTTCACTAATGAACGAATCGTGTGTCAGTCAGTGTCACGCAAGCAGACTCTAGTTCTGCTATCTCTGAGAAGAGGACCGGTGTCCAATACTGACGGGTTCATGTGACATTGTCACTGGCCCATTCCAGACGCTCCCTAATGTGATATTTCTTAACACCAGTTGTTTCTTAATATGGTATCGTTCTGGATTCCATCGAGCCGTGACGACAACAAACCGGTCGTAGGCATGGGTTGTATACCTTATGCGACCGCCCCCGTGTCCACGCATCACATTTCTATGTGTCTGGTAACGTTGTCACATCCTTCCAATGACGCTCTGTGACACGCCAAGACGACGTGCAACCTGTCTTTGAGAGAGCCATGCCTCAAGCAAACCAATGCCTCTAATCATTTCTACATTATCGAGACACCTTCGATGTTGTACAGTCGCCCTGCTCACTCACAATTTTGAACTCAACAGTGTATAAAAACAAGCAAAACCATTTACTTGCATACATTTATTGCAATGAAAATAATGTAGAATATAAGGTTACCAAAGTGACCCGTATCAAATTTTGAGTAGTATATTTTTATCCTGCCACTTGCTGTAATTTCGACCCGATAACAGGGTGCCTTTATCTCACGTCACATGACCACGTGACTAGCCGGACTATTTTTAGTTAAGTATCGCGATGTTATCATTTTTCCGGACTTACTTAAAACAATGGATTTTTCAATTGAATACTATAACACTTTTCATATTTTTTGTAAAATCCATACAATAAAATGATGATTTCCCCAAAATTGTTCTATTTCATTCAAGCGGTGCTTAATCTTATCCGTTATTCGACAAACCCGGTCTGCATTTTGACCCGAATGTAAGTGCTTACTGGAACACGTAGTAAACAACGTAGTCAAACAAATAGTCGGCTGTTTACACCATTGGAACATTATCATGTCGGAAATTTGGGTCCATCTGCGTTTGAACTGATCAGGGCTGACCGTGCGTTCGAGTTTCTCATGAAAATAACATATTGATCTGTAGCAATAGCTGTACGTACCCCACCCATCTTCTCAATATTAAAATCCCAGTCCTGACGTTTTCATCGATTTGTGCCGAAAATTACTTTGCAATCGTACATAACACTGATAGACTGAATCCACAGATTAATTCCTTGTTTTCTAGTGCAGTTTTAAATGAAATATTGTAAATATCACTTTGTTCACGTGTTCTCTGGCGCTTGACATTTCTCATCATTTGTAAACAAACCATGGGAAATTGCGTATGAACTAATTGTAATTTTTGACTCTTACTAAATTATTGCAAATTTTTAGATTTGTTATTGATTATATTTTAATGCTCATCAGATGTTCGCAAACACAAATACATTCATATTGCCACTTAATCAGGCAGTACAAAATGTATACATAATAAACAGGTGAGTACAAAATGTATACATAATAAACAGGGAGCACAAAATGTATACACAATAAACAGGAAGTACAAAATGTATACATAATAAACAGGTAAGTACAAAATGTATACATAATAAACAGGTGAGTACAAAATGTATACATAATAAACAGGAAGTACAAAATGTATACATAATAAACAGGTGAGTACAAAATGTATACATAATAAACAGGTAAGTACAAAATGTATACATAATAAACAGGAAGTACAAAATGTATACATAATAAACAGGTGAGTACAAAATGTATACATAATAAACAGGCGAGTACAAAATGCATACATAATAAACAGGTGAGTACAAAATGTATACATAATAAACAGGGAGCACAAAATGTATACATAATAAACAGGTGAGTACAAAATGTAAACATAATAAACAGGTAAGTACAAAATGTATACATAATAAACAGGGAGCACAAAATGTATACATAATAAACAGGGAGCACAAAATGTATACATAATAAACAGGAAGTACAAAATGTATACATAATAAACAGGTGAGTACAAAATGTATACATAATAAACAGGTAAGTACAAAATGTATACATAATAAACAGGCGAGTACAAAATGTATACATAATAAACAGGTGAGTACAAAATGTATACATAATAAACAGGAAGTACAAAATGTATACATAATAAACAGGCGAGTACAAAATGTATACATAATAAACAGGTGAGTACAAAATGTATACATAATAAACAGGGAGCACTATATAAAGTAAATAGTTCGGATAGAATGTTCTCATTTTGTGTATGAAGAATTGGAGAAAAGGGTTACATAAACCTAATTCATTGTACTGCACATAAAACATAGAAGCAAATTAATGCTACACTTTAGAAATAAAGACAAACATTTTATCACAACATGTTTATTTCGTACAAAACTAAGTCACATACATATATTCAATGAAAAACATACCAAAAACAGTAAATTACAATATCTACAATGTGTTTAATACATAAAACTATATGAGTTCATAAATAATGTTTTAAGTTTGTAATAAACTTTATGATGTTCTAAACAGTCGTCGTTCTACGTTGATAACGGTCGAAACGATTCGTTTTATTTTCTCACACCATTGTTCTGTTTTCATTATGCTGGGAAACTCTTTTCCGCAAATTACCATCTTATGCAAATCAACAACTGCAGACGAAATATTAAGATCTCTCACGATTTCTTCCCATGATTTAAGTATGTCCGCTTCATTTACAGCTTTTAACATATGCTCAAAATAAAAGTCAATCAGTTCTCTATCATCACTAAATTCTCGCATGATACAATCGTGTTGAATCTGAGATGGATGATCAACTTCACAGCCGTAACAATTCTTCTTTATCACCTCGCCCAGAACTTCGTAAAATGCTTTCGCATATATAACATCAAGATAAGAGTTCATAAGCATAACGCATGTTGGTTGTGTTGTACAGTATTTTATTGGAGCGTCATTAAACTCTGTCCCATCAACATTTGTTGTCATTGATTCACATTGTTCACTTTATCCATGGAGTCTATTTGTTTGATTTCAACCTTTTAATTAGCCATGTTCTCGCACGCAGCTCCGAATTAACAATGATAAAATGTTGTTTGCTTGTACATTGTATTTGCGTTTATTTACCGTCGCCACCGGTTTCCCACATGGGCGACGCCTCCAGAAGAATGTTAGTCATTTTAGATTTTTGGAGGATAGTGCATAATATAGGAGATGCCCGAGTTCCAGAAGCACCCCTGGTTCTTTTACGTGCTCGATGTAAAGCATCATACACGGTACCTCGGTTTTTAAAGTCTCGTCCGAAAGACTGTTATTTAGTATTGATATAGAGTTTTGATAGTATATATAAGCGTTCGTTTGTGGGAAGGTGGGTTAATCATTTTCAGTTTTCAAATTTCATATTCAAATATTTCCCGCTTTTGTTTCTGATTCTCGCCAAATCCATCAGAATATAATGACGTAGTTCAGGGTTGATCTGAAATCCAAGGACTCCACGAGATAACCACCCCATGAAAATTTCGAATTTGTCTGTCCAATTATTTTCAAAAATAAACAGTTTAATGAAATATTTCTGTGTTGTTGTATAGGATCGTCACATTTTTTCCATTGACTAAGTCTTACTGAATATGAAAAACATTCCACAATGTCACCTCTTCCGGTATTATAAAAACCGCGGTTAACTGAAATTTGTCTGGTAGAATCTGCGAAGACCACGTATCAAATGTATTGAGTCTATTTTCATAAAACTTTGGTGCATGAAATTGCAAACCTGTAATCTCCTTTATGATATGGAAATAAACTGATTACTTACAATGTCCTTCTAGAAATGACGTAAGTAAAAGAACGCTTTCCTTTAAGTCTAAACGTATAGAACATGTATGTTTTCTCAAAGTTTTATTTTCACTATGAGAAACATATCTTCAATCGCCAAAACGACAATGTATTTGTTTCAAAGTAGGACGCCATTGTACATCTTTAAATCCTTGTTGTTTTAAATATGACATGGCATCTTCAGTGAAAAGCAACTGTGCTTGTGCTATGATTGGATTTCATTCGTTAGTAAAGAATGAATATATCTATGACTTAACTCACAAAACAATATGTAACAGAAACTGACATTATTTAAACATCTGTTAGCATATTTTCTTCTACAGTCTGATCATTCACTCAATAAGTGGTTTAAAAATAACCGCGCGGTTTTAACAATATGGTGATAGACCTCTATCTCTTACAAGTAAAAAATTGCTGCCTGATGCAGCAAAGGTGGGTGCACGGCGTAAACAAAATGAAATAGAACAACTGCAATTTGAACTAACAGTATGTGTTTATTATGCTTTAATGTGTAACTATATATTAATGTATAAAAAGTACATTTGTAGTTTTAGTAGTAGGAATTTATTAAGGAACAGACTAGTTTTTGTATGGACAGTTAAACAGAAATAGAAATTGATAGTGCGGAAAACTTTCATGATAATGAACATCATGCATGTAAATTAAGACAACATTATACATCTCAAAATGCAAAACATTGATTGAAACATATTAACATAAATCACAATCATTATCACGGTAGAAATAAATAATGAAATACCGACAAATTTACATAATTAGTATTTACTAAAAATTTAAAAAAAGAACAATAATCACTAAATGATATTGCATATCATGTCAAAATGTGAGAGCACTACAGTTTAATTAACAACATGTCAGTGGACAAACAGACATCCAGCATCACACACTGAATTAATCAAGCAATGTGTGAATGTAAAATGAGTTTAGACATTTTGAAAGTTAGAAAAATAGTGTAATTTAATGTAAATGATAGCTAAAAAGTGACACATGAGAGAACTATAAAATGCTTCCTGAATGAACAAGTGGTAGGAAGTGAAAGCAGGCCGTAGTATATGAATGACTATTATAATAAGGCAAAGAACATAGCTAAGAGAAATAAAACCGTATTTACTTATATCTCAAACATATTTACAGTGGAAAGAAATAATGCAATAGTGACCAAAATGCAACACAATAACTCAATACAAAAACATTAATCACTAAATGATATAGCACCTTGTCAAAATATGATATCACTTCAGTATGTAACAACCGCATGCTAGAATCACACACTGGATAAGTTATCAAGCAGTGTGAATGTATAATGAGTATAAACTTTGTGGAGGACTGGATAATGGTGAAATTGTATATGTAAATGAAAACTGTAAATGATACCTGAATCTACAAAAGTGATAGGAGGTGTACACAGACGGATTAAGCAGACTTAGTATATGAATGACTAGAGAAGTAAACAAAAAGAACATAGCAAAGAGAAATATAAACGTATTTACATATATCACATACATATTAACAGTAGAAAGAAATAATGCAATAATGACCAAAAAGCAAAAACGATTACTCAATACAATCAAAGCAAACAAATGGGGTGTGGGACAGTACCACTTGTCTATGTAGCCAAGCTGGCAACTCGTTGCATATAAGTTTCTGTTTTGTAACTATAGTCAAACCTGTGTTAAAGACCACCTGCGAACAAAGACCACTATTGCAAAACCTGTCTGCAAAGACCATCAATTTTATCTCCCATCAGACAATTTTAAATGATATTTAATATGTTAATAGAGACCACCTGTAAACAAAGACCACATTTTGCTGTTCCCATGGGTGGTCTTTACAGACAGGTTTGACTGTAAACAGTTTTATAATATCAAAGTTTGTGTAACTAGGTAAGAAAGTTTGCATGGAATATGGAATAAAACAAAAACATAAGACATAAATGTGAAAAAGAATAAAAAATTATTGAAGAAAGAATAAACATTTTTTCCAAGAGATCTTCAATCCGACTTGTTCTAGAAATGCTAGATTTTCAATCCAAAATAAAGAAAATGGTCAGTAATAATGGTAGAACCTTAAGACTGTAAAACAAGTGAAATGTTTGTCACGATTGTAAATAAATGAAATACAAAGATATTAGACCCTTTATGTAACGTTTGTGAATATTTAATTATGAAATGACATATTAAATTCTATCCTCGCTAAATTAGAGTAAAATCAGTATGGCCAGGCATAAAGTTATGATAACACTAGCTTGCCATAGGTTATGAGTTATCTTGTTGCAGTGGGGTATTTTCCAATTAATTTTCAAAGCACAACTTTGATGAAAATGTAACAGGTTTTTTTAGAGATGAACAGCAGACAAGGTTTTCAAGTTTCAGACACCTGTGACCTTGACTTTTAACATTATGACCCCAAATTACAATATGAACTACTAGACTTCATACTGATACTTCCCAGCAAGTTGATGAAAATCTATCACTGGATTTTGGAGATAAAGGGAGAACAAGGCAGACTGGACAGACAAACATACAACATAATAAATACAAGATGATGAACACATATGTACAGCAATAACAAAGTTTATATAATTATACATTGTAGTTAAATATTAGTACTAAACTGTTTACTTCATATGCAGCTTAATTGCAAAAACATCATCTTTTATATAGTTTATACATGAATCCAGGTCAAATCATCCAAGCTTTGTTTTAAAGGAAACTACTTTGAGCTTAGTCAGTAACAAAAAGTATGTTAGACCAGTTGTATCAAAAGTTGAAAGTAGACTGCAGACACAGCATAGGGCTATTCAATGAACATTTTTACCCGGTTTGGTTTAAACTGCTCTAGCAGCTTTAGATATAATATCCAAAATATGTCAGCGAATCAGATGTTGGATGTAATTTTGGTACAGTACAATCATGTGCCATGTTCATAGCAAATCAGCCAAAGGGTAAATAGATTTTTTTAGAAAAAATGTCTGGCAATCAGAAGCCCAAGTGGCTATTTTGGAATTCGAGTGGGGCTGAGTGGGGCTGTGTGACACAATATTTGAGGACAATCATGCAATGAACAAATCTCGAATGAGTTTAATAATTAAAAAATATCAAAGTGAAACAAACAGCAATAAAACACCTGAAGACTGAGGCAAGACATGAATATTGCAAAAGCACATTAATGTAAGAACTGTTACAAGTATCAAAGACAAGCAAAGTCAACTATCAAAACACAGTACAATATATTCAAATAAGAGGCCCAAGCAAAAATTAAATCAAAATAAGGGAGGGCTTGGTTTTTTTAAAACTTTTGAGTGCTGACTGGGTTTTTTTACATGTGTTTTTTTGAAATACTTAACTTTTGCCATACAGTAAAAAGGTATGTATGTATAGTATTACTGTGTTTATGAGGTCGCCCGTCGCCGCGCACATTTTATAATGCACATTATGGTAATTTGGTCGACCCAGTATGTCTGCCGCACACCATAAATATACTTTTTTGATGCCAGTAGAGGAGTATAGGTCAACCAGACAATTTTTGAAGCCAAATACGGTCACTGCATAGTGCCAATGAGACCCATCATACAGTTACCATTTTCCTGGCATCTAACCAGTACTTTCCCGGAATCTACCCAGTACTTTCCTGGTTACATGCCAAGGCGTATGCACAAATATTATAAATATTGTCCCTGAAGTAAATTTCATTGCACTAACAAGCTGATTTTATACATTTAAGAATAAAAGGCCAGAAAATACTGCACTCCACAGGATGCAATATATTAACCCCATTACCTACAGAAATAAAGTTACTGCTAATGGTAAATTTCAATTTTTAAAAGCCACCAATGAAGAAAATAATAAAGTGGTGTGTTAGAGGTTGTTGAGGGGAGTTTTTTTTCTCTCTCTGAAACAGTCGTAAATCAAGAATAAAATCCATATTTTTTGTTTCTAGGGTTCCCTCTGTCATTCGCCAATAACATCAAATGTGAAAAAGACAATAATTTGGCAACAGGTTTTCAATTTTGGCAACAAAAATATTCCAAAAGAAATTATACTTGAAAGCAATTGCATAATTTTTCATGCTTTTTATCAAAATTGGTGTGTACTTTGAATATGCCACAGGGAATCATGTCTTCAAATTAAAAAAAATTAGCACCTTCACTACCGGGATATGAATAAATACCGAATGATATCAGAAATGGAAGTATCTAGTTTTTCGCATAACTTTGATTGCAGTGTCAGTTGTTCCGAATAGATAAGGGATCACTGTCCTTGTAAGTGCAAGGACACTTATTTAAGGTTTACACAAGGCAACAAGATGAAGCTCTAATGTTCATCTTGCATATCTGGGAACATCTGCTTCACCATTCCTACAGGTACCACAACTACTTTGTCATCTATTGTTAAGAAGGAGAACTCATCTTCTTCCTGACAAACACTATCCACCTCATCAATAACGTCTTCTACTGGAAATTCTGTTTTCTGTTAAAATACAATAGTATAGGTATATTGTAAGGGTATTAATGAAACATATTTAAGAAATATCTGAACAATTTTTGCTATATTTAGGTGTTGAACCTTTCGCCTAGTGTTAAAGCTCTTTTTGATGGAGTGTGAGGATAAGTGACCCAATCATGTTTATGATAAAAAAAATGTATTACTTTGATCTTGCTGCTGCATATAATCTTTGACGGTTTGTTGTTCTTTAATTGTGTATTTCTTTACTTTTCTGCTTTAACAATGGATTTAGTTACATGTTTATTATAACCATGACATATTAATGTCTCCATGTAAAATTTAATGGTATTAAAAAGTATTAGCCAATAACAATATATTTCAAAAGTATCAGTTGACAGCTGCTAAAATTATTAAACTAAAACTATCTGAATGGACAAAAAAAACTTTATGCCTTTTTGATGATATAACTACTGTACTAAAGTACATTCAGAATTTTTTGGCAATATCTTATTTTAGCTGAAGGTAACAGGCGACAGGATTGCAATAATTTGAACTTGCTATTTAAATTTGTATAGCAGAATATCAATGTATCATTTCCTATAATTGCAATAATTAACCTCACAATTTGTCTGTTGTTCAAGACACAACACAAATCAGATTTCCCACCCTTCCCAAAAAAAATTCAAGGACTCTTCAAAGGGTATTTTCACAAAATTCAAGGACCAAAACAGCATTTGTACTGCTATTTTATTCATTCAACATGTCTTTCAAATTAACTTTTTCCATGAACATTTAAGTATTAAACTTCAAATTATGAACTTATATACAAGGAAATGTTACACGCACTTCAACGCGAGTTTTCCAAGGCTTTCAAAGTCACTATTTTTTATCTGTTTAAAGTGAGTTTATTATACAGTAGGAGAACCATGTGACATACCGTGACTAAGGTCTGGGATGTTGTTGAAAGGGAAACTTCATTTCTGTAGGTATTTGTAACACTGTCTGTTATGACAAGTCCAACTCCAGGTTGAAAGGTTTCATTCACACATTTGCACCATAAGGCCACCTAACATTTGTTTGTTGCATCTTCAAAATATATGTTCTTTATTTTGACATTCTCAGTACCTCACATACAGCTTCTTCGGAACTTCCTGCAATAAAAGGTAAATGAATAAAATACTGCATTAGACTTTCCAATGGATAATAATGCATTTTGCCTTTCATCTCAAACAATGTTTTAGAACAGCCATTCATTTGCTGATCGTGTATCTGAAGACATCAATTTGAAGATGTCATCAGACAATTATCTTAATTGAGATTCTCCATCTATCATTGGCAGTGTTTTCCGTGGACTTTTAAAATTGAAAGTCATTGCAATTTCATATCCGAGGCCAGGGTCATTTCCAAGTATTGGAGGTCATACAGGAATATGCTAAATCGAGTCGACGCTTATGTACTTAGACACATTCAGTCTGCATGTAATAATGAAATTGAAAGTTGAAACTGAAAGTACATTTTCGGAAAATCGCTGTAAGGTTAGAACATGTGATCAGTGTATTTAATACAACCTGCGAGTTTAAACGTTTACATGTTAATTATCAGGATGTTTGAACGATACATGACTTATGAAAGAGGGAAAATACTGCAAAATATTAAACAGAGCACAGAGACGAATGCTGGCTGCATCATAACAATAACAAATAAAATGTAGGTCAACCACGCGATGGGTCAACCACAATGTTGAAACGATAAAATTCAATAATTATACAGTTGAAAATATTAGTTAATGACATCAATCATAATATACAACAAAATCACATACCTTAATTTAGCTTTTGTAGCCTATAAAATCAATAATGACGTTACAACGCACAATCGTTTGCTTCCCGACATATATCCCGCCGGTCTGCGCAGGCGCACAATAGGCTCTGGGGTGGGACTGAAACCCGTTATCCGGGATTCTCCGGGATCGATTTTGTAAAAATTGTTCGAGTGGAACATATGTTAACTGAAGGGTGTGAACGAATGTTCCTCTATCCGTTATTGACCGTTGATACCTACGATATAGTCCAAAATATCGATCCCGGATTTTCCCACCAAAGTCCCGGATTTTTTTAAAGTCCCGGATTTTAGTCCCACCCTAGGCTCTGTTCGATTTTTCGCCCAATTTTGTTCTTAACCGAGTCCATTGCAAAACGACGCTAACAGAACTCAATATGCACGGCGTTGACACGCCGTGCAACAAAATGACCTGGTCAATCAACCACGTTTATATGGAGGTGGCCATCTTTCTCTAAATTTTAACATCAACAGTTTTATAAATAGAATAGAAACAAACATGTGTCATGATTATAGCTGCAAGGCTTAAAGCTCGTGTGATGAGCGCAGGTGGTCTGCTCTTTGTCTAACATCTGCTATAAGCCAGAGGGCTTTATAGTATCGATTATTGACTAAAAATCTGCTCCGCAGCTCCTCAGCTCCTCAGCTCGTCAAAACAAAATGGCCGCGAGTTGATTACTTTACTACTACTAAAGACCACCTCAATAATAAGACCACCTCAAAATTAAGAACACAATTCCAAGTCCATTTTCACTGATTTTCTCTTTATTTAACCTCAATATTAGGACCACCTCAATATTAAGACCAGTTTTCTTGAGTCTCAAGGGTGGTCTTATTATTGAGTTTTTACTGCATTTTCACGATCAAAATCTTGTTCTACTTAACTGTCATGAGATATTGGTGCACACGTATATATGAGATCGCCGCTGTACGATTTCCAACCTGTTCTGTAAGGGACGTCATTTCCAGAAAACGTCACATGTGACATCACCATGTACTGACAGTAAGCAATATTTGCCCCATATGACGATATGAAAACGAAGTGACCATATGGAGCAAATATTGTTTCCTGCTTGCAAAAAGGGACATCATATGTGACGTTTTCTTGAAATGACATCACTTACAGAAGAGGTTGTAAATCCCCTAGCATCGCTCAAATCATGCTCTTACTGTCAAATTTTAAGAGTTACTTACCTTGGTGTTTAGTGCCAACGTCAACAAACTTAATCCTTCCTGATCTGGTAGTAATTGATTTATATGATCAGACAATTATATGCCGCTAGTCGTCGATGAACAAGTTATGGCCTGTGGTACATTTATTTGAATAATAGGCGTACACGAAGGTTTTAAAGTTTCAAAATCTTTGTTTTATGTGTATGACTACGCCACAATGTTACTGCTAGCTCATAGTACAGATATTCATACTAGGCCAAATGTTTAACCAACTTAGCGTGTTTTTTTCTGAGTTAATGCGGTTTTTTCATTGGCTTAAAGTTAGCAAAAGTGAGATTTTATGCGTAAAAAACATACTTTTTCCAGAGAAGCGAGTTAAAAAAACCGCTTAAAACCCACTTGAACCAACTTTAAGCTCACTTATTTCCAAAATGATTCGCTTAAAACCGGCAGCGAAATACTTTGGGGAAGAACAATAACAACATATTCGGCTTAACAACTACACCAAAGTTCTCAGACTGAATCAATTAGTAACAAATACTGAAATGCATTTACATATTCTAATTTTGCTTGAATTTTACTGCAGACTTTACTATAAACATGATATGAACGAATTAATATCAGGGTGATATGACAAAAATGCACCAGAAGTTAATTCATAACCTGTTTGAATTAAACAAAAATATAACAAATCATATCACACAAATAATGCTTTGAAGGGCAACAAAGAGCTTCACAGGAAACTTTTTCTCTTAATCATAACAGACTTCACTAAATGCTTCTTTTAGAACGAACATTCTCATTACAAAAAACAGTGAATGTACATGTATTTAAAATGTATCGATAATATGTATTTAAGCAGTTATAATCAATTGCATTATCATCATCATAGCTGTCTCCTATTCTTCTTGCAACAATATTAGTATTTCATTGAACTTTCGGTCATGCAGTCCAAAACATAGAAATTATAAATAATTTTAATCATACGTGGCATGTGGCAGAATTCTCATCATCCGATAATCGATACTGCGCAAAAATGCCTATATAGAACTATGAAGGATTTTAACTTTAAACTGGTATAACTTTTTATCCGTTAAAGATATCAAATAAATGCAAACGGTTTTGTAATGTTTCAATATTCCCCATTCATTCAAATATTTTACCTTTTATTTGAAATAAAAGTAAAATGGTCTTTTTTTAACTTTAAAACAGCTACCAGTGCTATATAGAATATATAGGCGGAAAAAATTTAGTCTGAAATTAACTTAATGTCATTTAAAAACGGTTAATGATATTAACAAAATGCAAATGGACTCATAAACTATAATTATTGCTCTGTCAATCGGTATTTATTTGGTGAAAATATTTAAAGAGGAAAATGGTCTTTTTTCACTTTAAAATTATATGGTATGTTTTTTTACCACGTTCGGAAATGTTCGGAAGACCGTCCGAGTATGACCGAATATTACCGAAGTTTTATGGCTCTTGAGCTCCGGACGGGCACACTAGGGGTCCAGCAGCGATTATACAAGCTGTTAATTAACAAATTAGTGCGCTTTATAGGGAAGAATTTAGGGAAATGTGACTTTTTATAGAATAGCATTGAAATGAAATATTGGTTTGGTTCATTAGATTGACTTTTTATTCAGTAAGGTGTGAACTTTAAAACAGTATAATTCGATTACAATAAATATGTTTTTATATGATATTGTTTAATTTTATATCTAAATGTCAATATTATTATATTAATGTTATTAATATTGTATTTAATACAGATGTTACAATTATTTAGACAAATAGTTGCATAACTTATATAAAATAAATGTGGCTTTTGTTGAAATCGTATAAAAATAAATTTTACCGCAGAACTGTATTTTTTGACCGTTTGCATAGTTATACATAGTAGTTACAATTAAAATGAATTTTTGACATTCAGTTGCTTGCTGCCAAAACTGCGAATTTATTGTTTTAAGGAATACATCGTGTCATGAAACCTTGCATTAAATTGTATAAACATCATTTTAGATGGGGTTTCTATCGCCTGTGATAATAAAAAAACCTAGCTTGTTTTTACAACAAAGTGTCATAAAGTATCTGACCCTTAATTGACAAAACAATAAAAGGTGACAAATATGTGAACAATATACTGTGAATATAAAAAACGAAAATGACCTATAGGTGTTGACATTCGGATCACAAGTAATATCTTCGTATCAGTACCTTGTATTCAATACTATGTCAGTGGGAAAAATGAAGGAAATGTTGGTCCGTATGGGAATAAAAACAAAATTAAGAAAAAAAGAAAAGATCGCAGAGCTTCTGAGAAATTCGTTTTAAACTCGGTACCCTGAAACAACACATTTCCCTTCATTTCGTAACTTAAACATGTATATAGGGCCGTAACAGTTTCACCAGAATATAATTGTAGGTATTATTTTCGCACGTAACATGTCATTTAATTCCACAATGGTCTTGTGATACGAGAGATTCTTTGTTTGCTAAATACATCAGTTTTCTACGTTTTTCACCAATTAATTTTCGGGTTTCATGTATATAGTATTTGATGCATTTTATTTTTCATGAACTACAGTTCATAAATGTAGTGGAATGTAAGACATTACATTATAAAATTATATTAAGAGAAAATAATTTCGTTTCGTGTTTTTTTATTAATTATCTGTCTATTAAGGCAGGTGGTCAGCTTGTTCTATCCGAATCAGTAATACTGCATTCTAAATCACCGTTTAAAGTACAATACACTGGTTTACCCCTGTTGATTCACGAATTAATATCAGTTAAATCACCTTTCGAAATCATTGAAAAAGTATAGCCGCATCATTCAATTGATAAAAAAGTAAGGAACTAATTTAAGTATTAATTTCACTTAAACGACAGACAATCTTGTATATGAAAATCAAGTAATTCGCTCACATACATAAAAATTACAATACAACATTATTCATTAAACGCGCACTTAACCAGAGAAATACATGTATCATACTTAACGTTAGAGGCTACAATATAAGTATCATGAATGTATAATACATTCTGAAAAATTAGTACTGCCCGGGGCAATTTCATTATGCTGGCTAAACACAGCGGGGTGGCTAATTAAGTCGTGAACGATAAAGATCATGAAATCATATCATAAATCGGTAAATCACGAAGGCTTCCGAGTGTTTCCGGGTGTTTTCGAGTGTTTCCGACCACAGTGGCCACTAATTTAGAGACGCTCGCATCGATAACTATCGGCTTATCTGATGATGAAGATTCTTCGGTATGATAATAATCTAACGACATATCTGTAATGAGCTGAATCAAATAAATAATAATTAAATGCCCCAAAGTATGTCTAGATCTGCTTTAAAAGCAGATGATTTCACTTATTTTAAAATATAAATTATATCATATACTTTATACATACGATGAAACCCTGGTATTTTACCAAGATTTATTACAGTTTTCGTATCTGAGAGAAAATGTTGTGCAGAAGGTATTTTCAAATTATCTCAAACACTGAAACCACATTCACTTAAATCTTTCTTCATTTCCTATTTCCCTTAATTTCCTCCGAGGCCAACTCCCATTTTGTATTTGTATTACTGTGTTTAAGAGGTCGCCCGTCGCCGCGCACATTTTTTATAATGCACTTTATGCTATTTTGGTCGACCTGGTATGTCCCCCGCACACCATAAATATACTTTTCTTAAATACTACTTGTCATCTGCATGTAATAAAGATGCGTGGATTTCTTGCGGATTAGAAATATAAAACACTACCTTCAATACACACATCTTGTACCACCGAACGAAGTGCACATCCGATTCTCGTACGTCCGCAAGAATGAACAAATCGAGAACAGTACCCTTATAAAGAGAGTTCTTCCTGCAAATGCACCCTAGTCAGGTGCACTCACCTGTCTGGTACCGTAGAAAGTGGCCTGCATCCAAGTATTCTGCCAGTATGAGGAGCCTATACTAAGTCCATACTTTCGTGAGTTAAGTACCCTCGCAACGAAAGTAGGCAGTATGCTTGTTGTACATGATGTACATTCTATATCTTACGAACGCCGCATTCACATGACAATGTCTTCTCATACATATCCCTGAGAGACATGAGCGCACAAAACACCAGGATTTGAGTGTAAGGGCAAACACCTAGGAGGATGGGGCATTAAGGGATCATATGGCTGATTATTAAAAACAACCAAGGAGAGTTGAAGTAGGAGATAAAAAGGGACAGGAATCAATTGCAGGACAAGCTAAGAAAACAAATTGGCCTATGACAGAAACAGCAATATATTAAAAGTAAACACATGTTACAAGTTAGGGTTCTATATTCTATATACAAAATACAACATTCTAAGTGAAAAGTTACAGGCAAACTTTATCAATATTTAACTAATATGTTTATTTGATAATTATCATGATGGTTATATATACATGTACAGAAATACATTGAAAGTACAAAATATAACATCATATACGAGATTTACAGCTAAACAATATCAGACTTTATATCTTCATTAGATAATCATAACAAGAAAATCATTGATGCAAAGCATCAAAGGTCGCCGCTAAAGAATTGAACAAGAGCAAAGGAAATGTAGAATGATTTTTTGTTATTTACATTCTTTTGTACAAAAAACATGTAACTAAAGCATTACAATCCATTTTAGTAGTATCAAACACGTAAACAAAAAATATTAATCTGTTTACAGACCCAGTTCCAACTTCTCTGTATATAGCAAGGTCTTTGTTCACAATAATAATAATATTTAAAATTACATTCTTTGAATCGTTTACATAAATTCTCATTAAGTTTCTAAATAATTATCTCAGACTATCATGACACTCAAAATTTATCACAGGAACACATTTTCTTTTCTGATCCATACGTACGTAAAACATAAGCTTAGAATAAGCACTTATTTTATCTAAATATTTATTTCATACAGTTAACGCATCACTTCTATTTGTTATAATTTGTCATGTAAAAGATTCAAAGAATGCAATTTTAAATATTATTATTTTGCTTTATACAGAGAAGTTGGAACTGGGTCTATAACCAGATTAACTACTGTAATTGAATTTTACTTGATTGGTCCACTAAAGTGTCATGGTCACTCTAAACATGCAACCTAGTCAATAATCAAATAACAACCTCTAATTAAAGGTACATGGTGACTAGAGTTCAACTGTTTATGAGTGTTCATTTAGTAATGTTAATATCGCTAGTTCTGTCATGTGATTGAAGAAATCCAACCAATGTGCTGGATTTCCGCGGGATTTTATTGTTTACATCACGTGAGAACTATTTTCAACTTTCTAAAAATAAACTTTCCGTAGACTGGTTTCAAATATATTATCAGTCAAAATAGACCTTGACCATTTGAAATCGTTGCACAACATGAGGGAATAAATCAAAAGATTAAAAAAAAAAAAAAAAAAAAAAAAAAAATATTACAAATACTTTTTCTGTAGAACTTAATTGTCAGTGGGTAAAATTATCTTGAATCGAATAATCTTGGGAAAAAAATTAAGTCACGTGCCCCTCCACGTACAAAAAAATCCCATTCCAGACAATAATGATATATTAAAAGTATGAGCAAAATATAACATATACACGGTCAATTTCCATCTTGTGATATTTAACATATTCACACACTGTACAATACATTTACAAAACAAATATATTATAATGACTGATACATAGGTCTTTTAAAACCCCAAATATACGTAAATTGTACAAATACCACGCTGATACAAACTACGATCTAAATTGATAAATCGCACAAATATAGGGCGACCAATTTCAAAAGTGTTTCATTGTACTGTGACATGAACAAGCGTTTGAATATTGCTATTAAAAGTCAACATTGACAGGAATACAATGAACTGGCATAATAATAAAATAAAGAATCTGTAGTTCACATCACTCAATTGTTTACGGACAAGACATGGTTAAAGGGAAAAAACTCGTACATTCATATCTGTTCACAATTCTCAGTCTTAAATATTAATTGGAGTAGAATATCTACTTGGCAGACTTGAGTGCCTGGTGTGCGTTTACAGATACATAACAATTAGTGAACCTGTTGGTGTTCGAACTATCTACTGTCAGGTGCGTCTTTAAGACATAAATGCAGTTTTGAATGATGAAATGTCTTGAAGTTTCACTCCTATATATCACGTGTATTTAACGAAGGGCAATATTAGTGACTGTTGGGGTCTCGTTGGTGCAGTTAGTAAAGTCGATGTTAATTTCGTGCTTGTCGCTGTTGATGTTGGGATCGGTAGTCAGTTACTTCAGTGCTTGACTGTGCTGGATTATAGTAAAACATTTTCAGATTATTGTATTCAGCATTGATTCATAATCCAGAATAATAAACTCTCGTGTCTTAAATGATGTTCCCTTGCGTATTTGCCCTTGCACCTCCTCAAATGCCTGATGTGCTATGAACTGTTGTTTGGTTTAAGGTCTGTGTGATGAGACATTGTCTGGTGTATGCGGTGTTCCCTGTTGTAACTTATTGTCTCTTCCTATAATCATCAGTAAAGAATTCGGCAGTTCTTCCATTACAATCCTGTCTCGTAATCAATTTCATCTTCATCTTCAATCTTCGCCATGGTAGCAAGTTCAATAATAGCTTTTCCAAATACTGGCCATTCTGGTTGCGGATGACCTCCATCATTATCTGGCACCCATGATGCATGTGTATAGCGATGGAATATTTTACCCAAGAAATCTCCCATTAGTTGCTTATCAACATAATCAATTATCAACATAATGATTGGTTTACGGAGTTCGTAGGCTTCCATTATTTCAGTTTGACACCAATTCTTTTGACAATAATCTTCAGAAACTACGGCTAACATGACAGCTGATTCGTTTATGCAGTTTAGTATTTGACTGCATATCGGACGTCCTGGAAGAAAATGTTTATCCCCCACACAGACAAGGTCAAAGTTTGTCTTAGTTAAATCAGCAATTATGTTGGTAAGTTGTGGATAAATGATATCTATAACAAGCTCTTCATCTTCTGAACAGAATGACAAGAATATCATATATCGCCATGGAAACTTTTGATTCTGAATTTGATGCAAAACGGTTTTTAACTTCCGTTGCCGGCCAACGAATCGCTTAACTATCAACAACACTAATGCGCTAACAATGATAAGAATTCCGACTGGCGGCAAAACAAGTGTCAATAATCTGATCCGGTCTTGTTGGGTGCAGTACTCCTCCGTGGCAGACAGACCTGATTCGTCGTGAATGTTGTACAATTTGCCATTTAATTCACAAGTATACTGACGAGTGTCGGAGAATAAAACGTCCGATGATTGTATCCACTTCAATGACTGTAAATTATTCTCTTTACAACTACATACGTATGGATTTTCAGTCATGTCTACCTTAAAAGCTTTCTCCATTCTAATGCTCAGTTGATCGAGCCAATTTTGTGTTTTACTATCAACTATTTGAATATTATTATAACTTAGATCTAACAGTTGTAGGCGCTTGAAGTTTTGGATATTGATATTAAATGTTTTAAAACGATTTCCGGATAGACGGAGTGTAACAAGTTGAGTGTTTTTAGAAAACATGTTGTACGGTAAATCTAATAATTGATTCCTGTCGAATTTCAAATTCTCTATGACGTGTAACTTGTAAAACAGTCCTCGAAATTCCATAATTTCATTAAGCTGCATTTCTACAAGGTTGTTTTCATATAATGAAATGTCGCGTGCTACTTCCGGTAAAATGGTTGGTGATATATACGTAATGGTCATGCTTGATAAATCTATGATCTCTTGGTGCCTTGCAAACCATCTTGCTACGATTCTTACTATACTGTCGTCATGTGTAATTGTATTCAAACGTACTGGACAATTTTTCGTATCGGTGTCATGCTTTAAACATACTGTAAACGAACGGCAATTTTGTAGTTTCTTCAAATCCAACAAATTGAATGTTGGACATGCTAAAAGTTTATATCTTTCTATAAGTAACAATATCATAAAACTCGGACGCTGCAAGGTAACTTTGTCTTCGTGGAGAAATATCCAGTGTTTAATGATCGTGTCTTCGAAAGATATTGTACTCAAATCTCTGGCGCTAGATTTGTAATCAAGATACATATTTATAACTGTACAGTGACTTATGACAACATCTTTGATAAAAGAGCCTAAGTAATTCATTCGATCTAGACTTAGATGTGATACATAAAAATATGATAACGATAGCGTGGTCAAATTTCGTCCTAGAGATAAAGTTTGAAATAATGATTTTCCAAATGACTCTTTCGTTTTAGGGAGTGTATCATACCAGAACTCTTGTCTTAATAACTCAATTGTTTGTAACTTTCGCATAGTACCCCAATCACCTAATGCTTGTTTCACGTCTTCAAAGCAGTCAACCATCCCAACTAGCCGCAAATTAACCAGATTATGGAGACCAGAAAAAGTCCTGGTGTAGGTATGCGTACATATTCCAAACATGTTGGTGTTGATCCACAGAGTACGGACAGATTCAAGGTGAGCAAATGCGTAGGGATGTATACAAATGTAACTTCTCGGCGTGTCTATTGTAAGAGTCGTCACGTGTCGCCAATCTCCTTGAAAAGATTCCTTTGTAATATTGAAAGTTTTAGGCATGTTTGAAATCACGTTCACTGTGGTTACATTACGTGGAACCTGAACACCACTAAGACATCCATTTTTACATTCACAACTCGTCCCGTTTAATGGTACTCCAACATGACAATGCATTGTGTCATTGTGTAGATAACAATCGTCAATGCAACGTTGAATGGATAGAACCAACGATATTCTGATAAAGAACAATATCAAACCGTTAAAACACGCAGTTTGCACTACTGTTTTCATTGTTTAAAATGAAAATAGACAATTAGTCACTTACATAACTCTTGTTGTTCGAAGCGTATGTTGAGAGCGAAATTATTCATTCGAATCTGAATCTAGATCACAAGAGAACACACTAAACTTGTTACTAATTAAGTTTTGCACATATAACGAACATCTTTAAATACGAGTACACATAAAGTGGTGTTTAACAATTGAATTCAACTGTCGCAGGTTATAAACCAACAGGAAAAAAACACTTAATCATAAATGTACAGATAATAGACACTACAAGTTATCATGTTATACTCAAACCAAAACGTACAATAGTTATATTCAAGGACACCATTTGATATTGAAAATGAACTTTGTCGACTGATGTAGTACAGAGGAAACAAAAGTGTTGATATGATCAGCACGCATCATATCCACGATATTATAAATACTTTTGCGTATATTATATGTTAATAAATAAGTGATTTGATATTGGCCCTGTTATTTGTCCGAGGGCAGTCGTATTGGCACGAGGCCGAAGGCTGAGGGCCAATACGACTGTCCCGAGGACAAATAACAGGGTCAATGTCAAATCACTTATTTATTGACAATTTTATTAAATAACTTCATGTACTTATAAATAAAGGATTCAAAATCGTGTTTTTTTTCTGTATACGCTAAAACTATGAATTAGTTCCGTGCTAAAAACTTTCGACGAACGTTTAAATACTGACTTTAAAATAAAATGGCTGCCGTTTCCGAATTTCCAGCTGCGAATCTATATCATTTTTTTACCCTGTTTAATTAGCCAATCAAATTCTTTAAAATGCGGGCCAATATCAATATCAGTTAGCGGCCCCGGGCCGAAAAGTGATATAGATATTGGCACTGTTATAGAGGAGGCCTTTGTATTATTGGACGAGGCAAATGCTGTGTTTAAGGGCTAATAATTAATAGTTATTTAATAAATGTTATTATTCGACTTGTCATCTGCATGCAATAAAGTCGCATGGATTTCTTACGGCTTAGAAATTTAAAACACTATCTTCAATACACACATCTGGTAACCCCGTACGAAGTGCACATTTGTGTCTCGTACACTCGCAAGGATATCAAAATCGAGTGCAGTACCCTTCTAATTAGGTTTCATCCGGCTATTACACCCTCGTCAGGAGCACTCACCGGTCTGGTACCGTAGAAAGTAGCCTGCATCTACCAAGTATTCTGTCAGTAGAAGGAGCATAAAACTGAGCCACTTACCTTCGTGGGTAGACTATAACCGAATTTGTACACGTGCAACGTAAATATACAATACAGACCCTAGCCAGAGGTAAAATTAAACCCAGGCAACAATGACGGGGTCTATGTATCCTCCTTCGGGGAGGAAAATGCGTATAACCGTTTCCTGCGTTTTCTGGTTATTTTAAGTAACAGTAAAGTGATTTATCAAATTTTATTTTGTTTGATAGCTATGAATCGAAAGCAGTGGCTGTTCTTCTTATTTTCTTTTTTTCATATTATTTTTAGTTGATTTGCATATTTTAACCGAGTCGTGCCTAAGCATATTTTACTATCTTTATTTTGAACATGTTTTGTTAAGCAAATGAGACTATTGAAATCGAGCAGGAAATGCCACATACATGGCACACAACCACCCCAACAGCACTGGAAGCATGAACGTGCATTCGAACACGTAAACAAAGCCAATTACAAAGACAAGTGGACACAAAAAGACACAATCACGTGATTGGTGAATGTAGCAGTGCCGCCTGGGAACGATTCTTGGGGAAAACACCACTGGTTTTTAAACCTGATTTGAGGATGCTTCCTACCGTACACTTCCATTACTATCACGCCCAAGAATGAAGAATATCAGTGTAGATCCGCTGCATAACTGATGAAAGACGGTGACCTAAAGATAATGTAAGTAGGACTATATAAAATAGACCCATGCATGTTCGATAGCGTATTAGAAAGAATTGAAGAGCGTGTATAAACCCACCTTGTGTCGAACAAACAATTTGCAAAGATGGAAGCTTGTTGGCCTATGGCAGTTTAATAAAATTCATTGCATTTCGTTATTGCGTACATAGAGGATCTAGCATGAGTGCTCATGTTTTATTGAATTTATTGAACGAGTCGGTCAAAATAATATAATGCTAGGCTTTGCCGAGCATTATATCATTTTCACCGACGAGTATAAGAAATTCAATAAAATATGAACACGAATGCTTGATTCTATTTATCACATAACTTGTAAACGGACTTAAAACAAAAAAATCAGACTCGTTTCTCTAACTGCCCCTGCATTGAGTGCTTACATCTAAATTCACGCCAAATACATACTCGCTACAAGCTCTAATATTGATATGGTCAATGAACTGCGCGATTAAAATATGTTGTGTGTTGATTTACATGTGCTTACATTTACATTCACGCCAATTACACACTTGCTACAAGCTCTAATATTGATATGGTCAATGTACTGCGCGACTAAAATATTGTGTATGTTGATATACATGTGCTACATCTACATTCACGCCAATTACACACTTGCTACAAGCTATAATATTGATATGGTCAATGTACTGCGCGGTTAAAGTAGTTTGTGTGTTGTATATACGCCTGCCAGTAATGTGTTTTGTTTTTGTTTTCATACGGTTTTACGCCGTTTTCAACATTGTTTTTTCCAGTCATATACGGTTGCCAGTTTTCCAGTCAAATACGGTTGCCAGTTTTCCAGTCATATACGGTTGCCAGTTTTCCAGTCATATACGGTTGCCAGTGGAACTTACTAGTTTTCCAGTACTTACTTGCTCTTCCGCAAGCAAATGACAACTTCTCCACATGTGGACATGACCGTTGCCAACGTCACGACCTACCAGTAAACGGCCTTGTCAAACGTTTTATGGTGTTCTTGAATGTAAGTATCGTCTATTAAGAATTTTCCTATAGAAAATAAAACTTGTCTCCGACGTTATCTCATATATGTAGGTGGTGTATTTAAGCGTTGTTTTCCTGTTTGTGTACGACCAACATCATGCGAACGATATAAAAACACAGATTGTAATATAATTTTAAATGTCAGTTAAATTTTAAACGTGTTATGTTGAAACATTTTCTGTTTGATTCATCGTTCTTGGAAGTATTATTCCGACGTTCGCATTGGGTGGCACAAGTTAAACGTGCTGCAAGGACTTATTTCCTCTTCTCAAACTAAAAAAAATAACCGCAGAAATGCAAATTAAAGATTATTCAGTTTTAATTGCGATTGTGATCAAGTTTTCTGTGATTTTATCCGGTGTACTTTGTCAGTATTGTTTTCAAGACGACGCTAATACTCGTACAATGTACTGCGACATTTACGGACACTCGGAATGTACCAGTTGTGGATGTCTTACAGACATTCAGGTCCCACGGAACGTAACAGAAGTGCGAGTTTTGCTGTTGTCCATTGATGAAAGACATAACCATATCGCTAACTGTTCGTTTCAAGGAGATTGGCGACACGTGAAAATTCTGATAATTG
This sequence comes from Mactromeris polynyma, assembly GCA_032209605.1. NCBI lineage: Eukaryota > Metazoa > Mollusca > Bivalvia > Venerida > Mactridae > Mactromeris > Mactromeris polynyma. The sequence continues at coordinate 18,067,390 of JASFXZ010000013.1, forward strand.
ATTCACTCAGCGCAGGTATTATTATATTTCCTTTTGCTTTTGCCAAGCTCCATTCCCTTCGAGTTTTAGATATAAGTGCAAGCAGGAGTGGACTATGTACGCATGCAGACCAGGGGACATTTTATGGGCTAGACAATCTGGTTACTTTACGACTCGTGGGGTTCGCAAGGTGCTTAGAACGTGTGAAGACTGTATTAGTTGTCCCAGGAACGATGCGAATGTTACACACACTGGTTTTGAAATTATATTATTATTCTGAAGATGCGCAACTGCAACTATCGGAAGAGCCACAAGTATTTGGGAAAGAGTTCTTCACCGGTTTATCACAAGGAAGAAACTTGACTTCGCTTTCATTATTTTATTTTTATGTAGGCGACTTAAGACTCGATTTACTGAATTACTTAGGCTCTTTTATCAAAGATGTTTTCATAAGTCACTGTGCAATTATCAATATGTATCTTGATCATAACACTAGTATCGGGGATTTGAGTACAATATCTTTCGAGGACACGATCATCAAATACTGGATCTTCACCCAGGAAGGCAAAGTTGCCTTGCAGCATCCGAGTTTTAGGATATTGTTACTTATAGAAAGATATAAACTGTTAGCATGTCCAACATTCAATTTGTTGGATTTGAAGACACTACAAAATTGCCATTCGTTAACAGTATGTTTAAAGCATGACATTGATATGAAAAAATGTCCTTTACGTTTGAATACAATTACACACAATGACAATATTGTAAAGATCGTCGCGCGATGGTTTGCAAGGCACCAAGAGATTATAGATTTATCAAGCATGACCATTACGTATATATCACCGACCATTTTGCCGGAAGTAGCACGTGATATGTTATTGTCTGAAAACAACCTTGGTGCAATGCAGCTTAATGAAATTATGGAATTTCAAAGACTGTTTTACAAGTTACACGTCTTGCAGAATTTAAATTTGAACAGGAATCAATTATCAGATTTACCGTACAACATCTTTTCTAAAAACACTCAACTTGTTACACTCCGTTTATCCGAAAATCGTCTTAAAACATTTATTATCAATATCCAAAACATCAAGCGCCTAAAATTGTTAGATCTAAGTTATAATAATATTCAAATAATTGATAGTAAAACACAAACAGTGGTCGATCAACTTGAATTTCAAATGAACAAGTCTCTCAAGGTAGATATGAGTGCAAATCCATACGTATGTAGTTGTAAAGAGAATAATCTACAGTCAATGAAGTGGATAAAATCATCGGACGTTTTAGTCTCCAACACTCGTCAGTATACTTGTGAATTAAATGGCAAATTGTACAACATTCACGACGAATCAAGTCTGTCTGCCACCGAAGAGTACTGCCGCCGACAAGACAGGATCGTGTTATTGACACTTGTTTTGCCGCCAGTCGGAATTCTTATCATTGTTAGCGCATTATTGTTGTTCTTAGTAAAGCGATTCGTTGGCAGAAAACGGAAGTTAAAAACCGATTTGCATCAAATACAGAATCAAGAGTTTCCATGGCGATATATGATATTCTTGTCATTCTGTTCAGAAGATGAAGAGCTTGTTATAGATATCATTTATCCACAACTTACCAACATAATTGCTGATTTAACTAAGACAAACTTTGACCTTGTCTGTGTGGGGGATAAACATTTTCTTCTAGGACGTCCGATATGCAGTCAAATTATTAACAGCTTAAGCGAATCAGCTATCATGTTAGCCGTAGTTTCTCAAGATTATTGTCAAAAGAATTGGTGTCAAACGGAAATAATGGAAGCCTACCAACTCCGCAAACCAATCATTATGTTGATGATTGATGATGTTGATACGCAACTAATGGGAGATTTCTTGGGTAAAATATTCCGTCGCTATGCGCATGCGTCATGGATACCAGACAATGATAGAGGTCATCTTCAACCTGACTGGCCAGTATTTGGCAAAGCTATTATGGAACTTGCTACCATGGCGAACAATGAAGATGAAGATGAAATTGATCAGGAGAATGTATTGTAATGAATGGCAATTGTATGATGACCACTCCATTATACATAAGACACCTGTATTGTAATACATTGTACATTGAATGTAATTAAACTAAAAATAGGCTATTTATACTAATGATGCAATATTTACAACGGTACAGCTTTATCATGTGTGCACACAGTTATACCAAACATTTATAAATCGGTATTTAAGTTGAATTTCTACACATTTACTTATTGTATGAAAGGAGCACACCGGTCAAAATATTGAGGATATATGATATTGGAATATGTAGAAAAAAACAAAATATTTTCTGATGAAATCCACGCGTTATGGTGTACATTAGGACTTATATTCAATGTATTGTTGTATACATAATTATCATATTATATACATAAATCCAGTAAATGTTAACACCATGTACTTGTGTGATATTGTTTATCTATCTATGAAATATGGGCTAGAATGTTATATCATTGAGAATTTATAATGTTATAGAGCAATTGGTACAAGAATACTTTGTTATGAACATTTATATATTTCTAAATTCCATAAATATTACTTATATTAGACCGTTTGCAATATTTAAAAAATTAAAGGCATAGTTTGCAATTGAAGTTTGCAATTTGAAGGTTAAGATTTGTCGTGCAACATAAAAATGCCGAGATGTTACGATTGCTGGTCACTCCAGATCTAAAACGGATTTCGGTAAATTCAGCGATCTTTTGAATATCCCATAATCTTGTGATTTGGTATTTCACCTTGCAAGGTTTTTCTGATGATATACCTAGCTGACAGATTTTGTCTGAAACGGGACATCTCATTCACAATATCACACATACATTGAATTCAGAATTATCATCTGGCACAAACATTTCAAATAGACACACCATGGATACGGATTTACAGAATGATTTGCAAAGAAACGTTGCAAAATGAAGAACATACTTTATATCAAGTATTGCAGATTTTGTTAAATGTCAAATTGTGATACTTCAGACAAACTTAATTGTGCGAAATACTATTTTTGCAAACAGGAAAAAAGCGGGGACGCCAGGTGATGTGTTTGAAACAGTAGAGACTACAATGAGAATTTTACTAGCATCTTTTCCTGAAGAAGAAGGTGGATTTGTGGCATGTTTACCAGCAAATTGATGTTTATGGATTTCTCAGACTAACACAGTTTGGATGGATTTATTTTCGTGACTATTTCATTGTTACAAACAATAAACATTGTTCTAATCGAAATAAAATGATGACGAATAATAAAACGAATTATCAAATTGCACTTGAAACACCAACATATCATCTGGGTTCACAGATTATCTCCACAATATTTCTGGTGTTTATATTTCTGTTTGGTTTGTTAGGAAATCTACTGATGATATTTGTTGTTGGAATGTATCGCAACATGAAGACGGCTGTGAACATTTACTTGGTCAATTTATGTATAGCGGATGTTTTAGTTCTTACCGTGTGTATGCCGACCATTCTAGTGGATATTTATGCCAGGGATGTTTACGGAAAATATACATGTATATGCAGGTATGAGTCCAGCAAACACATTATGTCGTCCCGTTCAAATGTATGGTTTTTTAACGTTGTTTTTTTTGGCAACCAATACACAACATTCATTCAACGTTGTGACAACGTTAAGAAATTCATACATTTTAACGTTGGGACAACGTTATGTATAACGTTAGGACAACATTAGCAGTATCGTCGCTACAACGTTGTGACAACGTTATATGTTTGCTAATAAGAGCGAATTTGTTATTGTTTGTTTGTTATAAACATGCGTGAGTTTAATAAAATAGGTTACCAAGGCAGATTCTAAGTACTCCAAAACATCTGACCGTAAGGAATTGTTGCTACTTTGTAATAAAACTGAAAGCTTTTACAACAGTAATACAGGTGGGTGGGGTAAATACGAACAAAAAACGTCTGTCAAATGCAACTGTAACAATATAAAGACACACATATCGGATAATGTATTACCTTGTATGATGAATTCAAATTAGCGTTCTGTATATATCAAATTAAATCTATTAGTTTAAAATCGAACAGAAAACAACAAAGATTATTCTGCAATGTTTTCGCTGACACCCACGCACACTACCAATAACAAGCTTCAGAGTCGCAATAACGCTAGATTCGAATTCTTTACTTTCCATTTCTCTCTGAACTAACAGGGAGTTTTTCATTAAAAGCATTATAAGAAATTAAACTTGATGTGTATAATATACCATGAAGTAAAGGAATCGAGAGTTTATACACATATTTATTGTTCTTTATTCGAAACTGCGTCTGTCCAAATGACAGCGTTGTCACAACGTTAATACAACGTTAAAATAACGTTGTTCCGTCACTTAAAAAATATCATTTTAATAGTTGCAAATCATTTTAAGAAGTATTTTAAGAAGTATTTTAAGAAGTATTGAAGTATTTATTCCATTACTCATATTTTTGAATGATAATTAGTGGAAACTATTTACATTTTAATTTAAGCACTAATATTGTCATAACATTGTTGCAACGTTATATATTAACATAACCATGACCCAATCTTCACACAACGTTATACTCACGTTATGTGTTTGCTGGGAGGTATGTCCCGAAAAAGAATGATGTGGACTATGCCTACAAAATGAATACTTGGCCTTATTATGGAGTAGGTCTTAATATTGATGTTGAATAAAGAGCAAAACGGTGAAAATGGACTTGACAATTGTGATCTTAGTTTTGAGTTGGTCTTATTACTTAGGTGGTCTTTAAGTGTGCAGTTTTACCAATTTTCATAAATATACATGTATACGTGCATTAATAGCTTTATCATGTTTGAAACATTCTCTCTATTCACATGATTATGTTACGAATTTATGAAAATTACCCTTTGCATCTCTACAGCTGTTGATTGTGTAAGCTTAATCGGTCCAGGACTAGGCATCTAATCCGGTGGTGGTACACTCGAATCCTAGATCAGGCGTGACAATTACACAGATGATAATACAAGTGTACATGTACATCAAAAGTCACTGTTGTATGGCATGACAAATATCAAAAATTGCATATTCTTATTTCTTACCACTTACCACGAGTTCCTCCGCACGCAACTGACTTTTTACCCACCTGATTCTGTGGTGGAGGACAAATGCATCTCGGTTGTAAAATAATTTCATATTATATAGTCAACCAAGAAACACTTGTTTTGCAAACGATTGACCAATATACCAAGTGTACACACTATATTCAACTAATTTTGAATCGATAGAAACTGGAAATATTTATTACATAGATACAATGCCATGAGCGCAATTAAAGTTAACGATTAAGACAGATAATTTTATTTAACGTCGACAAAACACAAAACCCCACAACCTTATCTCTAAGACTTCATGAACCGCATTATAAAACTACAACTGTATAAACATGTACCAGAGAACGCAGTAAATCGAACTACATGCTGATTTGTGAAGTAAGCTTGAAGCAACATTCAATGAACGTAGACAAGAATGCGCCATAAATGTGTTGGTATAAACCTTTTTGTGAGTGACACACCACACTACTTGTTAATCCCCTTGATAGGGAACCAATCTTCCTGTTCTATGATAAATTCTTTCAGCCAATATAATTTACATACACTCAATCGAATTCCTAGACAGTGGAATTAAATCCAAGAACGAAAAGCAAATTGATCACAGATATCGAATTACGAGACGGAAATGTCTGATATTTCTATATTCAGTTAAAGAACAGTTCCACCGGAATATGGTAGAATAAATGATAATGCTATTACATTACAGCACACACAAACATAAATTGTGTTATTGTCGACGGGAGAAATATAAATAGCTGCCGTCTAGAATGTAAACAAGTAATTAGGTTCATTCGACACTAGACTTACCCTGCCTTAGCAATTCCAACATTTGTCGGACAACGTTCGATTTATAATATAATTGACACTGCTAAAAATCTAATAAGGTCCACATTTTCAAATGAGTGTTATTTTATTCCATTTGGATTCATTTGAATGAAAATTATTTAAAATCATTAATAAATCAACAATTTCTGATGTACCAATCCATTCAAGCATAGCAAACTCGCAAGTATGACATGCACAAAACTGTATTTGAACTAAGGGCGCAATGAGTTCTGAAAGATACATTATGCTCATTTTTTTTGTTCATTTGTTTACCTATACAGACATGAAAATATACTTTATCTAGTTAAAATTTCAATAAATATGCAATGTCACAGAATACATTGACAATGCATATCCCTGTATTTGTCGAAAGAAGACGTTTATATAATCAAAATATTTAACAAGAAATATCTTAAAGAAAGATGGTCGTCGCAATTTGAAGTTTAAGAGGTGTTGTGCAGCATAAAAATGCCAAGATGTTACGATTGCTGGTAACTCCAGATCCCAACGGATTTCGGTAAATTGACCGAAATTCAGTGGATTTCGGTATGGTAACGCACCCTTTATCGAAGGTTAACCAATCTGCGTCAAGGTTACAAACGTTGTTTTGTTGATGAGAAATTGCATTGGTGGTTAACGTAAGATTGGATTGGTTTACACAACACTGATATGCAAATAGCAAAACCATGTTAGTACGGCTGCGGGTGTTTTTTTTACTTGTTTTGAATGTTAGTAATTTGATTAAACAAGATTGTTTTAAACGGTTATACATGGCAATGGTGTTCTTATTAATGATAGTTTAAGACTGTCTAACAACAATACTGAATGATGCCCATTTAAAACTTTAAGTTCAGATTAGTCAGATACATCTTTAACAAATACATGTGAATGAGTTTTAGGACTAGACAACAAGACTTAGTCTGATTAGAGTTTATAAATCTGACAGTGGCACTATCAGATTTATTTAAACGGATTTAGGTCTGTGAACCGCCTGCTTCTCTTCCAATGTAACTGTTAAACTTTGTTGTTTTAAAGGCAACAGTTCTCTGGCAACGACTTTCACTCCGTAACTACTCTGATAACCAAGTTTGTGGGTACCGGTTTGTTCCGGGAGGCCGCTCTAGGTGTTAATGCTTTGCACTACATGTGTATGTGACTTTTCATTTTATGGATATCTTGTTGAAAGGTTACAGCCGAAGGAGTTAATGTTGCTTTGTTACTGTATTTGCGTTTTCTTGAAGTAAAATGGCTATTTATGGTTGTTTTCTGTCCGGTTTCTGCCTGTTGTTGCCAGCTGTCTTAACTTGTCCTGTGATCTTTTCCATCCCATTAAACCCCCTCATTGTTTGTCCTCTTTGATTTCCTAGTTATTCCTTATGGTCGGCCAGGCCATTCCTTGCGACTCTGTTCCCTTACGTATGTACCAATGAGCCTCCTCCAATGGTGTTCCCTGTAGCAACTTATGCTCTCTCTCTCTCTTTTATTTAACATTCTGTCAAATTGTGATTAAAATATGTCGTTGTTTGATACAGATAACGACATAAAACAGTGCAGACTTAAAGAGTTGGTTTAGAATGTATGCAATAGGAGCAAAGCCGGTTGTTGTAATCTGTGCGAGAGCTTGCGTTCAGAATAAGAGCTTCAAAAAACTTAAGCTGTCCATGGCGCCATAAGAAAACATTCATAAGGAAGAAATTGTTTTATTAATGTCAGAGTTAACTTACTTAATTCAAAAAAAAGATTCCCCAATTCAAAACAGGCATGAAATGTGCGTGACAACATGAGTATTGTTATGTTGTTTCGCATCATGACGTTAAATGTACTTTGTAAGTATAATGTTATCAAGACTTCGCTTCATTACAAGGAGAAAGCGCTTATTTCATTGAATTCGTTGCACGTAAAGGGGAATTAAATTACATCCGCAATAAGGGGACAGGGATAATATATGCAAGATATCACAAGTGTTATCAGGTTGGACCATCACAAAGTACTTCAAAATATATAGATGCAGTCGTAAACGGAAGAAAAATTTGAAATTGATAAAATAGAAATTGATAATAGTTATAAGTGGTATGATGATAGATAAAGGATATTGGTGTGTTTCGGTTTCCGAGCGAAACTTATCTGAAACCGAAACTTATGTTACCTAGTGAACAGCTGCCGGAATATTTTCACGAGCGGCGTAGCCAAGAATGAATATTTAAGTCAGATACTCACGAGGTGAAATCACTCGATCTTACACTGAAACATACAAATATTCTATTTATAACTCGATCTTACACTGAAACATACAAATATTCTATTTATAACTCGATCTTATACTGAAACATACAAATATTCTATTAATAACTCGATCTTACACTGAAACATACAAATATTCTATTTATAACTCGATCTTACACTGAAACATACAAATATTCTATTTATAACTCGATCTTACACTGAAACATACAAATATTCTTTTATAACTCGATCTTACACTGAAACATACAAATATTCTATTTATAACTCGATCTTACACTGAAACATACAAATATTCTATTTATAACTCGATCTTACACTGAAACATACAAATATTATATTTATAACTCGATCTTACATTGAAACATACAAATATTCTATTTATAACTCGATATTACACTGAAACATACAAATATTCTATTTATAACTCGATCTTACACAGAAACATACAAATATTCTATTTATAACTCGATCTTACACTGAAATATACAAATATTCTATTTATAACTCGATCTTACACTGAAATATACAACTATTCTATTTATAACTCGATCTTACACTGAAACATACAAATATTCTATTTATAACTCGATCTTACACTGAAACATACAAATATTCTATTTATAACTCGATCTTACACTGAAATATACAAATATTCTATTTATTTCATGCTTCATTTTGGTCTTTTTTATTTTTTACTCGGTAATTTCGTCAATTTTCCCCGTTTCAAATGCTTCAATATATCACATGTCGTCATTTATATCTATCTATCTATGTATACTGTCTTGACTCCGGTCCCCGTATGGGTATTAATGACAGGTGCGCGTCAGTGCAAACAAAAAGATAAAAGAAGACAGTGGGATAGTAGAGGATAAAAATATGAAAGCGTTAACAAGAGTGAACTTTAACAGTAAAAACAAATAAAAACAACTTACAACTCGTTCAATGGCTTGGGGGGTAGCACAACGATTGCTTGAACCCCTCTAACTTTGGTTTAGTTACTGTTGTGAAAGGAAGGTTAATTGTTCCATAACACCACTGTGCTTGGGAAAAACGAATATTTAAAGTAATTTGATGACGTATGCACGGGTATGTAAGCGAAGGGATGCATGTGACGGGTCATCCTAGTGGGTCTCTCAAGATATGTTGGTAAAGGAATTGCCACCAACTGGTGTACTATTTTGAAGAACACAATCACCTTATAATTATTTCTTCTCGACTCGAGACTTTGCCAGCCAAGATCACGCTGCATACAGTCGAATGGAGAATAATTGTCACTTACCCACCTGCTCTGCGTTGGATCTTTTCGATATTGTTGATATTTTGTTGAGTATGTGGGTTCCATACAGATGAGGAGTATTCTACCTGAGATCTTACTATTGTCTCATATAAGCTAGTTGACGAATATGTTTATTTTTAGTTTGGATGTTTCTACGGATTAAACCAAGTGATTTATTTGCATTAGCAGTAATTTGATTTATATGAAAATTCCATGATAAATCATTTGAAATATTTACACCAAGATATTTAGCTGCCATGGAGGTTATAACCAAAATATATTTTATGTTTACTTCTGGATAGATTCAGGACCTGGCATTTACTGGGATTAAACTCCATATCCCACATTGACTTCCATTTCATTCATTTATTTAGGTCTTCCTGCAAGATAAGAGAATCATGTACATTACTTATAGTTAAGTATACAGCAGTGTCATCCGCAAATAAGCGCACCTGAGATGTAATGGTATCTGACAAATCATTTATAAGGTTGAGAGGAGAAAGAGTAAGGGTCCTAGTACAGAGCCTATGGGAACACCTGATGTTAATAGAACTTCAGTGGATTTTTCGTCATATATGAGCAACATCCTTTCTTCAACAACAGTAACAATATTCCTGAATTAAGAATTTACTAGCAATATCACTTCCATGAAACAACGAATGTCATTCAATGCGATAATGCCCATCATTGAAATTTAATAAACTTGCATTCAGCTTTAGTATTGAAAATGTATATTTTATCGAATATCCGAATATTCGTTGACATCCCTGAATTATTTACAAACAGAGTGAAAAAAACATGAGCAGTTGAGAAGAAGCCATTTCAAAGCGACTGCATATATATAAGGTTTGGTTCATACTTTACGGTGGTAACTGTGAATAAGTGTCCGATAAACTCATAGAATTGAGGCATCTAACGGGATAATTTGATGTTTGTAACGAGTAAGAAAGAAGCATGGACCAACATGAAGCATGAAATAACTAGAATATGTGTATGATTCAGTGCAAGATCGAGTTATTTCACCTCGTGATCATCGCTGTCCTAAATTTTCCTTCTGCTGCTCGGTCGTGAAATAACTTTCGAGGTTACACCAAACAACATAAATTTCCTCAATGTATTGTCGTTAACAAATATTCCCAGTATTGTAATGTCACCAGTACTAGACAACCACTTAATACGCACTTTTTACGAAAACCCCGTTTGGTGCCTCTTGTGTGAACGAAAACCCCGTTTGGTGCCCCTTGGCAGAATGTCCAAGGACAGTGTGTGTCTAGATATATATCACATTACTGTTCCTTGTTGTTTATCCGGTATACAATGCATCTTGAATCTTTGTTATCTCTGCACTTGCAGCCAAACATCATGAACATCTCCGTTTTCCTGCCCCTCTTATATATTCAAGTGGTTTGTTTATTGAAACCAAATTAAAAGTCGCCTAGAGATAACGCTTGTGCTCCAACCTTGTACCAATATTTAGTTCCCAATATAGACATTTTGAAGGGCTACAATTAGTGACGTATCATTCGGAATACTGCGGTGTCACTAGCTGTCTGAAACATCGGCACTGGGAACCGTTCATTCAACGTTGTTCGTCAAACCTCAGCTGTCACTCAAGCCTCAGTTGTCCATCAAACCTCGGCTGTCTATCAAACCTAAGTTGTCCATCAAACCTCAGCTGTCCATCAAACCTCAGCTATCCATCAAACCTCAGCTGTCCATCAAACATCAGCTGTCCATGAAACCTCAGTTGTCCATCAAACCTCAGTTGTCCATCAAACCTCAGCTATCCATCAAACATCAGCTGTCTATCAAACATCAGTTGTCCATCAAACCTCAGCTATCCATTAAACATCAGCTGTCTATCAAACATCAGTTGTCCATCAAACATCAGCTGTCTATCAAACCTCAGTTGTCCATCAAACATCAGCTGTCCATCAAACCTCAGCTGTCCATCAAACCTCAGTTGTCCATGAAACCTCAGTTGGCCATCAAACCGCAGCTGTCCATCACACCTCAGTTGTCTATCAAACCTCAGTTGTCCATCAAACCTCAGTTGTCTATCAAACCTCAGTTGTCTATCAAACCGCAGTTGTCCATCAAACCCCAGTTGTCTATCCAACCGCAGCTGTCCATCAAACCTCAGCCGTCAATCCAACCTCAGTTGTCCATCAAACCTCAGTTGTCTATCAAACCGCAGTTGTCCATCACACCTTAGTTGTCTATCAAACCTCAGTTGTCCATCAAACCGCAGCTGTCCATCAAACCTCAGCCGTCAACCCAACCTCAGCTGTCCATCAAACCTCAGTTGTCTATCCTACCTCAGTTCTTCATCAAACATCAGATGCCCATTAAACCTCGGTTGCCTACGTTCTGTTTGGAAATATGATTTTGTTTCCTCGACACAGTTTTTGACAATGTTTATTTGTCATTACGTTTTTTACAGGAGTTTCTTATAGGAATGTTACAGTTGTGCAGTCCAATAAGAACAACTTAGTAAACTTGGTATTACATTATCAGTATGACGTTCCATTAGCAGCAGACAGTTGTACAATATAAAAATGTACTCATGTTTGCAAGAATGCCGTGCTCTTAAATGACAGGACATAAGAACTTGCATTCGGAAAACCTCAACCAACTACGTACAGTGCCTCGGATATTCGTAAGACACTACTTTTGGAAATACCATTCGAATATCATGTAAACAATATGGCGGCGTCAACGCTGGAGTGCTGATGAAACGGGATTAGAATCACATATTTAAGCTATACGAAGACTGAAATATGTGAGTTTTAACTAGAAATGACAACGATAATCCATTTCTTATGTGAGATGATCAAACCACCAAACTGCATTTCCGTGCTGTATATTTGTGATAATGATCAAATGAACGTGCAGTATCGTTACATTAAAATATAAAGTTAATGTAAGGCCTGTTGTATTGGCTTATTGTAATTAGCTTTAAAGACGTACGCATCAGTAAATAAAATATCTAAATACAGTTTGATTATCTTGTTTCTACACTTTCCGGAAACAAATGTCATAAGGTTATACCTATTTTAATGAACACACCATTTTCTAAAATGACAAACTTGGTCTCCGGCTGTGATTACGCCCTACAGCTGTTAAAATAGTGTAACGAAATCTTTTGTGTGCGGTAAATAGACTACATGCTACTAGATGTATCCCTTGCTCAACAAGACACTCATACAAAATATATGTTATTAGTCAGAGAAATAGATTTTCTGTTCATATGCTTGTCAACAAGGCGAACTAGCCATTTTACAATTGTTTGTTTGTTTCATCGGGTTTAACGCCGTTTCTCAACGATATTTCAGTTATATACGGCGGCCGGTTCACCTAACCAGTTTTTCCTGGACTGAATTCCAACCAGTACTAACTTACCCTTCCACAAGGAGCCGGCAACTTCTCCACATGTGGAGGAAAAACGACATTTTTGTCAAATTATCATGGAAGGGTATGACCTGCCGCGTCCTGGAATCGAACCCAGATCGCCGGGTTACAAGTCCAGCGCACTAACCACTGGACCACGGGCGCGGCTATTTTACAATTGAAGTTTTTGGTGAAACGATGACCTAACGTTTTGCAATGTAAAACATATGTATTAGTTTGTTTCCTGATCAATTTGTCTCCATCATTAAATTAATTGTAGAACAAATCTTAGAACAATGCGAGCCGCCTCGGCAGATTGCGGTATATTTTACCTATGAAATCTGCGAGACCGAGGTGATCGAGTGTATTGCAACCGGAACACTTCGCCCTGGAACCTATTTTGGATGGGATCTCGATAATTTCGTGCAGTAGAATGCTGAAAAGCTTATATTTACATTTTAAGCTTACTGAACCAGTAGTGGATGGTTCGTACTACTTAATGCTGCAAAATCAAGCACAGGCACCTCAAGTCTAGAAAAGGCAGGCAAATGTAACAATATCATACGCAGTGATCTCCCCTTACAGATCTTCGCCTTAATAGAAGGTTGAGCTAACAGCCAAAACAACTATTATGAGAAAATCGACTTCAAATGTCAGAATGCTGTCATTTCGCTCTTATTTCACCAATTTGGCCCACTTAAAGACGTATTGAACTACATATTGTACATTCCAGTTCATTGCACCACAATTATAAACTGTTATTTGGAAATAGCCCAAACAAGTAAAGTCAATTTAGGTTGAGATGTGGGACCTATCTCATATTGAGATATATTCTTTGCTTCATTGTTTCAGTAAATGTCCACTTTGAAATGAAAAGATGATGTGGACATAACGCACTCTTATGTTAAACTGGAAGGAGTTAACTTACTACAATAGCCAGGTCCGGGTTGATCACGTGACTTATTACATTTTAATAGAATGTTCCAATATTAACTATTAGCGTAAGCTATGTCCTGTCATGCGTTTTGTAAAGGTGTTTGCGGCTTACGTTTCGTAACGTTTGCAATTTGGTTCCCCGTGTGCAGTGAATGTGATATGGTTGGGATACAAAACAAAACAGTTTCGTAAATTCGCAATTGTTAGTCGTAATTTAACGCAGGGCATGATATGTCTTACAATGGCAGCTGTGTTTGTTTCATTCCGGTGATATACCTCAATGTGTGACCCGCGAAGGCACCTGGTAATGACCTCATTGCATTTGGTAATTTATACTGGGAGATAGAGCACTGCATATCCAGTTTGTTTGTTTCATCGGGTTTAACGCCGTTTCTCAACGATATTTCAGTTATATACGGCGGCCGGTTCACCTAACCAGTTTTTCCTGGACTGAATTCTTACCAGTACTAACTTACCCTTCCACAAGGAGCCGGCAACTTCTCCACATGTGGAGAAAAATCGACATATTTGTCAAATTTTTCATGGAAGGGTATGACCTGCCGCGACCGGGAATCGAACCCGGATCGCCGGGTTACAAGTCCATGCAAATCCAGTGATATAATTATCTAAAAAAATGAAAAAAATGGACATATATCAACCTACTACTAAGGCGACGAGATATCGGAGATCGAGATACTATCACAAGTTTTTCGTCCATATTTTGAAGAATGTTATTTTTTATTCGACGTTTTCCTGTAATGTAAGTTTTATATCAATTATATAAGATGTTAAATGGTTGAAAAAGTAAAACATCTAGACCAAAAATGAAAAATACCGCCAATAGTTTTGTTCAAGGCTCTGGTAAACAATATGATTGACTTTGAGAGTGATATTGTCCATGTGATAAACTATTTCTGATTCCCAAGACAAAGCAAATAGAGTGTTTACAGCATGTGCTATCTGGCAAAGATGTAATAGCCAAACTTCCCGTGGGATATGAAAAAAAGCTTAATATGTCCACCGCTGTACGATTTCCAACCTCTTCTTTAAGTGACGTCATTTCCAAAAAACGTCACATGTGACGTCACCATGTTTTGACAGTTAGCAATATTTGCCACATATGGCACTATGAAAACAAAGTGACCATATGGAGTAAATAGTACTTCCTGCCTGCAAATAGTGACATCACATGTTGCGTTTTCTTGAAATGACGTCACTTACAGAAGAGGTTGTAAATCCCATAGCAGCGCTCAATTATATTCATTGAACTTCATTTTCTCGCATTCGGTGCCAATGTCCAAATTCACTAATTAAACACTTAATATATTCTGAATGTAGTATGAAGTTGTTACTCGTACATCAGCTTGAATACATTATGTTACAACCACAGGATAGTGTCTCTAGTTCTCTCCCTTTATTCATTCTAGAGTTCTCATACCGGATGAGAACCTAGAAGGGATAAATGAGCGCCGCTGTACGATTTCCAACCTCTTCTTAAAGTGACGTCAATTCCAGAAAACGTCACATGTGACGTCACCATGTACTGACAGTAAGCAATATTTGCCGCATGGCAATATGAAAAGGAAGTGACCATATTGAGTAATATGGTTTCCTGCTTGCAAATAGTGACATCACATGTTGCGTTTTAAATGACGTCACATGTTGCGTTTTAAATGACGTCACATGTTGCGTTTTAATTAAATGACGTCACTTCCAGAAGAGCAGCGCTCAAATGGAGCGAACCTAGATGGAACAAAGGGAGAGAAGCAGTGACAATCTCCTCCGTGCTGACAACGCACTAATGAAACAACATGGTAGCAAAGTGTGATATCATCCATTCTGTACACTTGGTGGAAGGTAGACGGTGGTTCAATAATTATCCATGTAGACAAATAGAGGATGTAAAAGTTTCCAGTTCAGCCGGACTGTCGAAAAAAGTTTAAATTTTAAACTAAGGAGATTGAAATACATTTATTCACATGTATTTAGACATTACCACAGAACAATAATTAACCCACAATAGTGGTGACCTCGGCATCAGAGCGGAGCAAAAACCCGGAGAATGTTGTCCAATTATCTGCATCCCCATACACACCGTCGTGCACACGAGCATTCTGAATGGCCACATCATCGCCCTGGTTCAATGTTACAATAAGTGTTTGACTACCTTGATCAAAATGACCAGTTTCACCTTTAGCGAATATGCTTACTTTGTTAACTCCATTGACAACAATTTTACACCATGTTTCAGCACTATTGTAGGCTATGACTGTCACATGGAATACGTACGTACCTGTTATTGGTGCCGTGAAGACGCCGTGGTGTGGATTGTAAGCGTTACCAATGTTAGTTTCTACATGGTCAAACAATACATTCTGGCTCAGTCCTAGGTCGTTACGAGCGTGAACAAGAACAGCCGTGAAAGCAACAATGTCCACTTCAGGTTGTTGTCGTCGTGCTAGTATCCTATTGTCGTCTTTTGAAGAATCTAAAATTTACAATAAATAGATTTTCAAAAAAATGTTTAAGAAAGATATATGATCATGTATAAATGAAATATGTCTTATTATTCTGAATATATATTCAACTATACATGTACCTATATTCTATTTTGACAGGTTCGTGCGAAGGCAATCTCAAAGCCTTTGTAGATTTTCGTGAAATTTCAAAACTGTCTGAGTGCAAGAGAAAACTATTCGAAACATTTTGGGAAGGATACCATTAGTATCAAACGTGTTACATGATAAATTCAGACCACGTATGTTTCATAACGTGAATCTCCATATCGTCGGCTGTTCAAACATTACCTTCATTATGTTCGTCAATCTTGTTCTCTCTAATATCTTCATTAGATGCATCCAGGGCTTCTTGGAGATAGTGATAGGCTTTGTTGGTTTCTGTGAGGGATCGGTTCAGTTCTTCCATCTGTTGCTGTTCATTTCTAATTGCAGCTTCAAGGTCGGATATTATTTTCTGTTGAGCACGATCACGTGACTCTAATCCCACAATTCGGTTCTGTTGGATTTTATCCTGTTTCTGTTGAGCCAGGTCACGTGACTCTAGTTCCGCAATTCGGATAAGTTGGACTTTATCCTGTTTCTGTTGAGCCAGATCACGTGACTCTAGTTCCGCAATTCGGATCTGTTGGATTTTATCCTGTTTCTGTTGAGCCAGATCACGTGACTCTAGTTCTGCAATACGGTTCTGTTGGATTTTACTCTGTTCTTCTAGAGCACTTAGACGAGCAATTAATTGTTGAAACAACGGATTGGTAGATACTGTGGATTCATTAATTTTCGTTGGTACCAAATTTCGTGGTTTTGTCAAAATGGGCATTTCGTGGGGTACTTGAATTCGTGGTTTTTTGATTTTTGAAGCATAAATTAAAAAAGTAGTCTATAAGTCCAAAACAAATAAAATATATATGTCAATTAGAAAACAGTGACACGGACCCGAAAGATATACAGGTATTTTCTCACCTTTCATTGTTATCGATGTTACATCGTGTGGCCCCGTTCCCTTAGTTAGCCACACTATGCAAGTGTCAATTAACACATTATATTGAGAATTATCTACCTATTGTTTACATCACATGTCATTTAAATATGTCAATTAAGCACCAGTTAATCTGGCGCTAAACGAATTAACAATCAGTCAATAAAAGTTAATGCAAATCATCTTCGAAATCACTCGCTTTTGAGAAACCAAACTATCGTCTACACACAAGCTAAATATAGAATTATGTTGATGTCGTGGCTAAAGTCCGGTAACGTCGTTACACGGTTACCGTCAACTCCGGGGTTACCGAATCCAGAAGATGCTGCATCACCAAGAGAGGCTCGTACATTTCAAGCAGCCAACGACTACGTAGATATACAATCAGAAAGTCAGAAGCAGTCCAGAAAAAGAAAGCGGGGAGATTACGGCCACTACGATGACGAGTCAAGGGCTAAAATTGCAAGATATGCAATTGATAATGGGGTTGCTAAGGCCTCGAGGAAATTGTTGTGCCTTACGTTAATGGGATCAGAGACACTTTACCCCTGTCGCAGTGTGACCAGCAAGCCGTGGCGATTTTCGATGTCTTCCGTGCTCATCAGTGTGCTACAGTTATCGCCAAGTTGAAGGAAAACGGGATTACGCCATTGTTCGTTCCAGCTTGCTGTACGGATCGTCTACAGCCCTTAGATTTGTCACTCAACAAGGAATACAAGGATTGTCTGAAGGACTGCTTTCATGATTGGTATACTTCCAAGATTATCTCAGCATTTGACGAAGATGACGATACCATGGCTAATGTGGATCTGAAGATGTCAACGCTCAAACCCATTCATGCCAATTGGATCATTACTACACATGGGAAATTTGAAGATCGGCGAGATTTAGTTGTGAAGGGGTTTCAGTTAGCCGGACTTTGTTAAAAGTGATTGTTATTGTGTGATGATTACAAGTGACTGTACAGTGTGACTGGAATTGTGTTAATTCAGCGTAAAAATGATACCATCATTCATCATGATTGATCGTTAATGATATTATTATTTTGCTATTATTATTTAATAACATGTGAAAAACAAATTAAATTTCTTATAACTCTCTGTGATTGTTTGTTATTTTTTATCACTTATTTTATAACTGTCACAAACTGTATAATTACGCTATAACGACGATACATTTCACACGTTGAGATTATACTTCCAACACACTGATCACAACGATATGAAAATATTCGTGTACTGTACTTGGAAGTAGAGCTGCTAAATATAGCACACCAGATCAACAACATCATCACAGAACTGACTACTCAACTTAATAATGACGAAGAATATATAACAAACATAAATAGTAAAAGCATTAATAGTTTATTGTTATCAAATATTTACATTATATATACACCAACATGCTTATAAACTGACACAATTCACGGGAGGTAACCGCGTGTTAGCGGCGATGTTTATCTGGAGTGTACTAGTTTTCGGACATAGACTTTTCGGATACGATCGTAAGACAAAATTTTCGTTGGGTACTTGAATTCGTGGATAAGCTCAACCACGAAATCCACGAAATTTAATGTTCAACGAAAATTAATGAATCCACAGTAATAGATTTGGATCGACTGTTTCCGAAGCACAAACATACCCCGTTGTTATGATGAGTGTCAAAGTCAAACATAATTGCTTAAACCAATCCATAGTTAATACAATCCACACTTATATAACGTTTCCCTCTTCTATGGCACTTTAGAATGGAATGAATATATCTAGGACATTCCTTAGTTTCTTATCTGTGGTCATGAATAAACCATGTCAGTCATTGTTCGAGGGTTGTGCAACATTTTCTTAAATTTTGATAATGGAGTTTTGCTGAATGATGCATTTTTAAGGTTAAATTGCATTACGAGGGGTATTTTACAGATGGGTTTTTTTTCATGATTTATAATATCAAAAAGATACAGCTACAGTCCGATTATTTCTGGATCACCCCTCGTTTACAAGCATCGCGAATTCCACATGTTTTCCAATCAAGTTTCTTAAACTATATTCAATAGGATTGCATATCAGTATGGAGGCATATATTTGCCACCATTAAATCACTTTACTATTGAAATAAATATCTAGTTAACCATTTAGTTAAAGCGTTCCTGAGCAAGAATAAGTGTATATCAGTGTGAAAATATGATTTGAAATTACTATCTTGTCCTCTGTCGTTCCAATTTCGCATGTAAACTAAAATCAAGGGTAAGAATTTTTAGGGGGACGTGTATGGATTTGTGCATAGCTGGTAATTTACTTTGATTGTTGCTGTATCTGTTGTTAAAATTAATAAAGCAATATAAAATAAGTAATATTTTCTTCTCTAAAGCATTTTTACAAGGTACTGCAAGGGGTAGTGTTTTTGGCCCAAAGCCAGCTTTTGATAAATAAGTTTTATTTTTAAAATTTCATTTTTGTTACCATGGCAACCGTTTATTATACGTCATGAAAAATATAAAAAATGCATATTTACATAGAAATGTTCGGGCCGCTGACTAGCTTTTTTTTAAAAGCTAGCCTTGCTAATAAGTTTATAGTGACTATCCGCTTCAGTTGTCACAAGTGCAATGTCGTCTGGTTGTAGACAACATGACTATTCTACGTTTAGTGGCACAATTACTGTAGGAGAAATCATTAATCTGAAAAAAGCATTTCAAAATTTATCAAAGTATCAAACTACCAATAATCACAACATCTTACGTAATCAAGTCCGCTGGATGATCAATTTGCGTTCAGTAATCATTGTTGAATGATGTAAGATGTTTATGGCTTTTATACAATAATATCGCTTTATCACGAACAGAGACAGCAAAACTGTACACGACCCACAGGTAATAGTTAGAATATTACTATTTGGATTTGGTTTAAAACATTTAAGGTGATATATTTTCTTCTCTTGTAACGTGTAAGTCTCATGATTAATCTCCTATATGTTGGACCCCTTCCCCCGGTTGCACATTGGTAAAGGGTTCTCCTAAAGTGTGGAATGTCGGGATTTTGACCCCCTATCGAGACATACCGAAGTCTTTAACACGGTATTAGAAGCTCCCCTCCTTACGTTCGGCATGATCATAATAATAATATTATAATATTTTTGTCAATTTATCCGTCCTAAATAACTCCATGTACTAACGTAACCTCTCTACAGCAATAACCTTTCAACAACATCCAATATTTGTTGTGCAGATGAGTTTCTGTATCTGTATCTGCACAAATCTCGCAAAACATCAAGATTCCAATTCAAAAGATTTGTCAATTATTGTTTGTTTGTTTCATCGGGTTTAACGCCGTTTCTCAACGATATTTCAGTTATATACGGCGGCCGGTTCACCTAACCATTTTTTCCTGGACTGAATTCCAACCAGTACTAACTTACCCTTCCACAAGGAGCCGGCAACTTCTCCACATGTGGAGGAAAAACGACATTTTGTCAAATTTTCATGGAATCGAACCCGGATCGCCGGGTTACAAGTCCAGCGTACTAACCACTGGACCACGGCCGCGGCTGCCCAAGGATCATTCCTGTGAAATGTATACAAAATCCATTCATTGGTAATAATTAGGAGGGGATATTGTTTAAAGAAAATGTATGGACGATGAATGATTAAAACACCGGAAATCCAACAATCCTAAAAGCTTCGTGCTCAGTCAGGCCCGGATCCACCGGGGGCGGGGGGGGGCAAGGGGCCTTGTAATTCTTCCTACTTAAATTTTAAGTTTGTCAGAGTGACCTCCCCTGATAATAAAGGGAAGTAACTCTTCCGATTTATTTTAAAGTTTGTCAGACTGACCTCCCCTGATAATAAAGGTAAGTTACTCTTCCAACTTAAATTTAAAGTTCGTCAGAGTGACCTCCCCTGATAATAAAGGGAAGTAACTCTTCCGACTTTATTTTAAAGTTTGTCAGACTGACCTCCCCTGATAAGTTACTCTTCCAACTTAAATTTTAAGTTCGTCAGAGTGACCCTCCCTGATAATAAAGGGAAGTAACTCTTCCTACTTAAATTTTAAGTTTTTCAGAGTGACCTCCCCTGATAATAAAGGGAAGTTACTCTTCAGATTTAAATTTTAAGTTTTTCAGAGTGACCTCCCCTCATAATAAAGGGAAATAACACTTCCGACTTAAATTTTAAGTTTTTCAGAGTGACCTCCCCTGATAATAAAGGGAAGTAACTTTTCCGACTTAATTTTAAATATGTCAGACTGACCTCCCCTGATAATAAAGGGAAGTTACTCTTCCGACTTAAATTTAAAGTTTTTCAGAGTGACCTTCCCTGATAATAAAGGGAAGTAACTCTTCCGACTTAAATTTTAAGTTTGTCACAGTGACCTCCCCTGATAATAAAGGGAAATAACACTTCCGACTTAAATTTTAAGTTTTTCAGAGTGACCTCCCCTGATAATAAAGGGAAGTAACTTTTCCGACTTAATTTTAAATATGTCAGACTGACCTCCCCTGATAATAAAGGGAAGTTACTCTTCCGACTTAAATTTAAAGTTTTTCAGAGTGACCTTCCCTGATAATAAAGGGAAGTTACTCTTCCGACTTAAATTTTAAGATTTTCAGAGTGACCACCCTTTGATAATAAAGGGAAGTGACTCTTCCGACTTTATTTTAAAGTTTGTCAGACTGACCTCCCCTGATAATAAAGGGAAGTTACTCTTCCAACTTAAATTTTATGTTCGTCAGAGTGACCTTCCCTGATAATAAGGGGAAGTAACTCTTCCTACTTAAATTATAAGTTTTTCAGAGTGACCTCCCCTGATAATAAAGGGAAGTTACTCTTCCGATTTAAATTTTAAGTTTTTCAGAGTGACCTCCCTTGATAATAAAGGGAAATAACACTTCAGACTTAAATTTTAAGTTTTTCAGAGTGACCTCCCCTGATAATAAAGGGAAGTAACTTTTCCGACTTAATTTTAAATATGTCAGACTGACCTCCCCTGATAATAAAGGGAACTCACTCTGAAAAACTTAAATTTTAAGTTTGTCAGAGTGACCACCCCTGATAATAAAGGGAAGTAACTCTTCAAATTTAAATTTTAAGTTTTTCAGAGTGACCTCCCCTGATAATGAAGGGAAGTAACTTTTCCGACTGAAGTTTTAAGTTTGTCAGAGTGACCTCCCCTAATAATAAAGGGAAGTAACTCTTCCGACTTAAAAACTTAAATTTTAAGTTTGTCAGAGTGACCACCCCTGATGATAAAGGGAAGTTACTCTTCCGACTTAAATTTTAATTTTCAGAGTGACCTCTGATAATAAAGGGAAGATACTCTTCTGACTTAAATTTTAAGTTTGTCAGAGTGACCTCCCCTGATAATAAAGGGAAGTAACTCTTGTGACTTAAATTTTAAGTTTTTCAGAGTGACTTCCCCTGATATGTTTGTTTAGAATCACATTGTATAAAGGTTATCACCCTTAGTAAATGATAATGTAGTTAAATGAAAGAAATCCACTTGTCAATGTTTTAGGTTACAAAGTATATTTTCAAATATTTTTCAAACAAAATTCATTTTTTGTTTTATTACACTAAATAACATCCTCATTCAAAATAAAACATCATTGTTATGATAGACATGTAGTTGTGCCAGTCTCCAAAATAGGTCTAGTAATAATTCTTTATTAAAGATAGCCTATAAGGGTTATCTCACTCGAGCCCATCTATCAAACAACATAAATGAGACAATCCTACATACATGTACTGCACTGTATATACAATGTCTTAACTCCAAACAAAATACAAACACTGTTTTGCAATGGGCAAGACTTGCGATAGTTTTATTTTATGTACAAGTACATGATCATGTATATCTAATTATACATTCCATATACAAATGAATTACAACATAATGCTACAGTAACTACATGTATATGGACATATACAATAGGTCAACGATAAAATCCTTTCCTGATCAGTCAAATGAGCGTAATGACAAACACTCATCATAGAAACGATAGGTCAGGTTAAAAACCAGAGATAAAATTTCATTCTTGTGTGTGGAATGTAAAAATACTCTGGAAAACTGTACTTCTCGAATCTACATACTTAATGAAATAACACAGTGCAACATAATAACCGATATGAGTTTAAAAAATATGAATCTGTATCGAATATCAACCCTAAAAATCCTAACTATCAATCGACTAAGCATGTCAAGCAAAATATTGTGTATTACATTGAATAAAATAGGTGGCGTCACTATGGAAGTCAAGCGTAGAACTGACCTGTCTAAACTGACCACTCACAAGTCACATGACACTACATGTCACGTGATTCGTACAATTATACTTGTACTTCATACAGTTAAGAATTATGTTCTGCGGCTAAACTACATAACGCACAGAACTAAATAAAAGTATAAATAATACAAAAACATTCATACAATAGTTACAATATCAAATGACAAGTTTCATTACAACATGCAGTAGTTAACAAATACAAAAATGAATCTCTTACATTTACTTAAATCTTACTAAAGCAGTTGATTCAACCATAACAGTGCATATATAACACATAACATGGAAAAGTTATAGTTATTTTTAAATGGCCTCCCCATCTCCCCTCACAGCCATCCCTATCTCCCTTTATTGAAATGATTTTACTATTTGTTTTTATTTACATGTATATACAAGAATATTTTCAAAACATGTATACAATGCAACCTCTCTTAAGCAACAACCTCTCAACAACAAAATCAATTTTTCCTATAGTAATAATTTCAGTGAAAATCTACTTTTATATGGCCTCCCCATCTCCACTCACAGCCATCCCTATCTCCCGTCATTGAAATAATTTTTATAATTTTGATTTTATTTATACACAAGAGTAATTTCAAAACATGTATACAATGCAACCTCACTGAAGCAACAACCTCCCTTCAACAACAAAATTAACTTTTCCTATAGTTGTAATTTACAATCGATTTAATCTCTTAAGGTCAACAACCTCTAAACAACAGCCAAAGTGTGGTCTCCAAATTTAGTGTGTTGCTATGGAGAAGTTGTATTGTACAAACAATTACAAACTGGACATAAAACATTGCAATAGTACAGACAACGACACTTAAAAAACACTACAAATTACAGAAAGAATAAAATGTTGAACATGTACAGTCACCTCAATTTGTTAAATTGAAAAAAATGTAGTAAATTTTGTTGTTCTACCCAACATATGTTTACAGGTGGCGGTTTACTACGTTTCGAAAAAAAGTTGCCATTACAAAATTTACATACATGATACATGCACTATGCATCACAGTATATCAAATGTATACGCCTTTATCAATAACTATAAACCAAACTTGTTGTTTGACTTTTCCGAATGTGCAATCAATGATTCGGAATTCGAATATTCAATAAAATATATATTTTCAATATAAAAGCTGAATGCAAGTGGATTAAATTTCAATGAAGGGCATTATCGCATTGAATGTAATTTTACAAGAGAAAATAATATCTACAGGTGTATGGATGGAGGACTGAATGAAGGAATGAAGGACTGAATGACTTGAATGACTGAATGAAGGAAGGACGGACGGACGGAAGGACGGACGGAAGGACGGAAGGAAGGATGGACGGAAGGAAAGACGGAAGGTCGGACGGAAGGAAGGACAGAAGGAAGGACGGAAGGAAGGACGGACGGAAGGACGGAAGGAAGGACGGACGGACGGAAGGAAGGACGGAAGGACGGAAGGAAGGACGGACGGACGGATGGAAGGAAGGAAGGACGGAAGGAAGGACGGAAGGAAGGACAGAAGGAAGGAAGGACGGACGGAAGGTCGGACGGAAGGAAGGTCGGACGGAAGGATGGACGGACGGAAGGTCGGACGGAAGGTAGGACGGGAGGGAGGACGGGAGGACGGAAGGAAGGACGGAAGGAAGGACGGACGGACGGACAGAAGGATGGAAGGAAGGACGGAAGGAAGGAAGGACGGAAGGAAGGAAGGACGGAAGGAAGGAAGGACGGAAGGAAGGACGGAAGGAAGGACGGAAGGAAGGACGGAAGGAAAGAAGGATGGACGGACGGAAGGTCGGACGGAAGGTCGGTCGGACGGAAGGATGGACGGACGGAAGGTCGGACGGAAGGTCGGACGGAAGGAATGACGGAAGGAAGGACGGAAGGAAGGACGGAAGGAAGGACAAAAGGACGGAAGGAAGGACAAAAGGAAGGAAGGATGCTCAGGAGTGGTCTTAACTGTAAGACTGAATATCAAATAAGAAGTTCGAATGTTCAATATTTGTTGGGAAGGTTGACCGAATATTCGATACCAAATTGCCATTCATTGACATCCCTACATTTAACATAACAGAATACATCTACATAAAACAAGGTAGCATGCATAAATACATGTGAGAAAGGCAAGCAAGGCATGAAATACAACTACATACATATATAGGAGGTTACATCTTAAATATCAATATCACAGGCAGATATTAAAAGATACAATCAATCAGTAAATCTTAAAAAGCAGAAGTTTACATATATATATATATACAGGTTATGTACAGGTAATAGCATGACACACAAGAACAGTTCTGACATGGTCTACATGGCAAAGCATAGTAAGAACATAAAAAGTTAAAGGGGCATCAGGTAAACAAGCACATTTCACATATACAGAAAACAAAAGCACAACAAACAATTTCATCAAAGCAATCACATGGAAAAGCTACATATTGCAACATAACCTATAAACATATAATGCTCAAAATGCACATTTAAGTAACTGCACATGATGGACAGGAGCAGACTGTTCTGTTCCAAAAGGATTTTAAAGCTTTTTGTTGGTCAGGTATCTGTTAAGTACATTAAAGAGAAATACCAACTAAAGAACCAACATTTTTTTCACAAACAAATAAAATAATGAAAGAAAGCAGTAGGGTTGCATATCAGTCATATCTATCAATACAATATTCGTATCACATACTTTTTTCAAATACAAAAAATAAAGAATAAAAAGGAATTCTCTGATGCAAACATTCACAGTGAAGTCTTATCTAAATTACCACAGTCTTCGCTAGCAGATGAATCTTTCTGTTCACACTGTGGCCAAATTTCAATCCAAAATCAAGTACAAAGTAAATTGGATATTAGTAAGTTATATGTTCTTATGGTACTTATTGCGGACAAAACGTTTTAGGAAGAAAGTTCAGACATTTTTGCATTTTGATATTTGTCTAATATGGAAACGTTTGATATGACACACTGATCGAACCTTAAGTAGGGGTATGTGATAGATATCAAGTTCCGGTATGCAGCCCTAGAATACAGTGGTATAAAATATAAACATGCTATGTCACAGAACAATAGGCTAAACACATACAATAAGTTACTACATACAAATATAGTTACAAATGAATAACATAAAATTCAAGATAAAAAATCGATTTAAACATATTTAGGATGAAAATATTTTGCATTGCATTCTGATAAACACAAAAAAGCATTTCACTAAAAGCGGGTTTTCACTGTAAGAGAGTTCTAGTTGGATTAGTGGTATACAGATTAGGCTGTATAATTCTATTTACAAGTTTGCCTAATTTTGAAGTAGCAAATATGCATTAGGCTGCATTTAAGAAAGTCATTGTTTGCTGTTATTATTATTAAACACCATGTAAAATAAAAACTAGCAAAAATGAGTTTATTTCTATCTCCACAATATGTGAATGGTTTCAACAATTTTTCCTGCATACAAAATACTCCAGTAGTTTTTATCATGTTGATGACATAAGAAATGCTCCAATAGATCTGATCATGTTAATGTCACAAGAATGTTTCGAATTAGGTTTCTTCAGGTTTGCATTTTTAGAATGCTCCAATAATTCATGTAAAAAATCACATTTTAGGCAGGTTCAAGTAACCTTCAAGTGAGTTTGTCTTACCCAATGTAAGTTCACCGAGCATTTACAGATTCACTTCACAACTGCTTGGAGAAGTCTATGGTTCTCCAACACGTAAGCGCAATCAACCGTCATCTCCACAATTCCTCTATAGTTCCATGTCCTGAAATCATAATAATCCTTAATATATTTATAGTAATGACATTTATTCAATAATAACTCATCTCATCTGGCCAAATGCATACACATGTAATCGATCAATACACAGGCTAAATATTTGAGTAAAACGAACATATGCTTAGGCCCTCATACAATTCATCAAGTCATCAAACAAGTTGTTAAGTGTTTCATCGGCTACAATATTGAGTTTTCAGTTTACTACAGATTGCAAGATCTCAATAATTTAAACACAAACAACAGCATATTCTAATTTCATTGACACTGAAGTCGGATAAATGTCTTACCAGGATATAAAAGCTGATGTCACTATGTCTGATGTATCATGTATCTGTGTGGAAAGTTGTAACTGGTGAATCAACAAATGGTATCTCCCTGTAAATGAAAACATTTGTTAAAATAGTGAAAATATACCAAATTTTCAGATCAGCAATATTCGATGTTGCATACAATATGACTGAAAGACAAACGTGTGCGTGTACTTCATAGAAAACGGATTGGGAAACAAGGGGCAACTGCAGCATTCCAAACATATTCTCTTAAAATTATTTAATACTTCACTTAAAGACCACCTCAATAATACGGTAATCTCACAATTAAGAACACAGGTTTGTGGTCCATTTTTATCAGTTTTGCTCATTATTCAACCTCAATATTAAGATTTTTCAAGGGTCCCAACGAAGGTTACTCTCATCATTGATGTTTTACTGTGTATGTAAATAATTCATTCAACGAGATATTCTGTAAACACCAATATTAATATCTGCTTACTAATTGAATAGAAAAGATGTGCATTAATAATTAGTTCTATAAATAATATTGAATGAATGAACAGTTATTTTTGCTTAGTTTTAGGAAATGGTAAATTTTCACCTGGTTGAATGCATATATTCATGTTGCAACCCATCCATGTTGAAGGCATGTTCCTCACATCATCTTCATCTTCTAAAGCTTGTTACAGTTGTTTATTTTTCAGTCTTGGGCAGTTCCTTTCTTCCATATCCTCAATATCCATTTCCATAAATGAGCCAAACCATCAAACAAGTCTTTAAGTTCATTGAACTCCTCTCCTTCAACATCATTTTCAGCACACTCTTCAAAAAAACACTGTACACCCTATTAAGAATAAGTAACACAAAAAAAACATTAACAAAGCAATCTACTACACTACTATCATGGAGAAAATACATTCTTCCAGAGGCATCGCCCAGATGGGTAACCGGTGGCAACTATAAAAAAATGCAAATACAAAAAACATATCAAACAGTGGAACACAAATAACACAAAGCAGGTGAGAACCCACAATCAAT
Source organism: Mactromeris polynyma (assembly GCA_032209605.1). Classification (NCBI taxonomy): domain Eukaryota; kingdom Metazoa; phylum Mollusca; class Bivalvia; order Venerida; family Mactridae; genus Mactromeris; species Mactromeris polynyma. Next base: position 18,096,001 of record JASFXZ010000013.1, read on the forward strand.
AAACTAATATAAATATTCCAATAACACGATCACGAGCGGTATATTAGCATGCATTGATACGACGTTCTCCGTCACCGAGATGAAGACTGCTAGAAAAAGAAAGAAACAAAATTAGACATATCAAACACATGGAACACACATAACACATGAAAATGCAAAATTAATCAACAAATACAAAACAATCTGATAACGTGATCACGAGCGGTATATTAGCATGCGCAGATACAACGTTCTCCATCACTGAGATGAAGGCGGCTACAAAAGAATGACACAGAATTAGACATATCAAACACATGGAACACACTTAACACATGAAAATGCAAAATCAATCAACAAATACAAAACAATCTAATGAGGCGATCACGCGCGATAGCATGCGTCGTAACAACGTTCTCCATCACCGAGATAAAGGCGGCTAGAAAAAGAAAGAAACAGAATTAGACATATCAAACAAGTGGAACACACAAGAAAATGCAAAATCAATAAACAAATACAAAACAATCTGATGACGCGATCACGAGCGGTATATTAGCATGCGCAGATACGACATTCTCCATCACCGAGATGAAGGCGGCTAGAAAAAGAAAGAATCAGAATTAGACATATCAAACAAGTGCAACATACATAACACATGAAAATGCAAAATCAATAAACAAATACATAAAAATCATAAAAAAACATCATTTGCTCAGGACGCAAGGGAACAGACTCTTAAATAAACCTAATATAAAATCAATGTAAGTAATTATTACAAAGTTAAAATTAATTGTTCTATGAATGTAATCAAAAGTTTCAAACTTCTTTAAAAGCAAAAATAAAAAATTTAAAACTTATTCCTTCAAAGCAGAATAAATCAGAATGGAAATTGAAAAGCAACATAATTTGCTACTACATGTATTATCATTTCTGAAACTTAAATTAACTATCAGAGTTTGAAAAAAAGTAGAAAGCATTGGACATATCAAACACATGGAACACACATAACACATGAAAATGCAAAATCAATCAACAAATACAAAACAATCTGATGACGCGATCACGAGCGATAGCATGCGCCGATACGACATTCTCCATCACCGAGATGAAGGCGGCTAGAAAAAGAAAGAAACAGAATAAGACATATCAAACAAGTGCAACATACATAACACATGAAAATGCAAAATCAATAAACAAATACAACAAAATCACAAAAAACACATCATTTGCTCAGTACGCAAGGGAACAGACTCTTAAATAAACCTAATATAAAATCAATGTAAGTAATTATTACAAAGTTAAAATTGATTGTTCTATGAATGTAATCAAAAGTTTCAAACTTCTTTAAAAGCAGAAATGAAAAATTTAAAACTTATTCCTTCAAAGCAGAATTAGTCAGAATGGAAATTGAAAATCAACATAATTTGCAACTACAGTCAACCCTGTCTGTAAAGACCACCCATGGAAACAGCAAAATGTGGTCTTTAAATACAGGTGGTCTCTATTAACACTGATCAAATATCATTGAAAATGGTCTAATGGGAGATAAAATTGATGGTCTTTGCAGACAGGTTTTGCAATAGAGGTCTTTGTTCGCAGGTGGTCTTTAACACAGGTTTGACTGTATTATCATTTCTGAAACTTAAATTTAAACTATCAGAGTTTGAAAAAAAGTAGAAAAGCATTGGACATATCAAACACATGGAACACACATAACACATGAAAATGCAAAATCAATCAACAAATACAAAACAATCTGATGACGCGATCACAAGCGATAGCATGCGCTGATACGACGTTCTCCATCACCGAGATGAAGGCGGTTAGATATAGAAAGAAACAGAATTAGACATATCAAACTAGTGCAACATACATAACACATGAAAATGCAAAATCAATAAACAAATACAACAAAATCACAAAAAACACATCATTTGCTCAGGATGCAAGGGAACAGACTCTTGAATAAACCTAATATACAATCAATGTAAGTAATTATTACAAAGTTAAAATTGACTGTTCTATAAATGTAATCAAAAGTTTCAAACTTCTTTAAAAAGCAGAAATAAAAAATTAGAAAATTTATTCCTTCAAAGCAGAATTTATCAGAATGGAAAATGAAAAACAAAAAAAACAAAACAATCTGATGATGCGACGGTGAAGTGTATAGAACCATGCGCTGATATGACTTTCTCCATCACCGAGATGAAGGCCGCTGGAAAAAGAAAGAAACAAAATTAGACATTTCAAACAAGTGCAACATACCTAACACATGAAAATGCAAAATCAATAAACAAATACAACAAAATCACAAAAAACACATCATTTGCTCAGGATGCAAGGGAACAGACTCTTAAATAAACCTAATATACAATCAATGTAAGCAATTATAACAAAGTTAAAATTGACTGTTCTATAAATGTAATCAAAAGTTTCAAACTTCTTTAAAAAGCAGAAATAAAAAATTAGAAAATTTATTCCTTCAAAGCAGAATTAATCAGAATGGAAAATGAAATACAAAAAATACAAAACAATCTGATGATGCGACGGTGAACTGTATAGAACCATGCGCTGATATGACGTTCTCCATCACCGAGATGAAGGCGGCTGGAAAAAGAAAGAAACAGAATTAGACATATCAAACAAGTGCAACATACATAACACATGAAAATGCAAAATCAATAAACAAATACAACAAAATCACAAAAAACACATCATTTGCTCAGGATGCAAGGGAACAGACTCTTAAATAAACCTAATATACAATCAATGTAAGCAATTATAACAAAGTTAAAATTGACTGTTCTATAAATGTAATCAAAAGTTTCAAACTTCTTTAAAAAGCAGAAATAAAAAATTAGAAAATTTATTCCTTCAAAGCAGAATTAATCAGAATGGAAAATGAAATACAAAAAATACAAAACAATCTGATGATGCGACGGTGAACTGTATAGAACCATGCGCTGATATGACGTTCTCCATCACCGAGATGAAGGCGGCTGGAAAAAGAAAGAAACAGAATTAGACATATCAAACAAGTGCAACATACATAACACATGAAAATGCAAAATCAATAAACAAATACAACAAAATCACAAAAAACACATCATTTGCTCAGGATGCAAGGGAACAGACTCTTAAATAAACCAAATATACAATCAATGTAAGTAATTATTACAAAGTTAAAACTGACTGTTCTATAAATGTAATCAAAAGTTTCAAACTTCTTTAAAAAGCAGAAATAAAAAATTAGAAAATTTATTCCTTCAAAGCAGAATTAATCAGAATGGAAAATGAAAAACAAAAAATACAAAACAATCTGATGATGCGATGGTGAACTGTATAGAACCATGCGCTGATATGACGTTCTCCATCACCGAGATGAAGGCGGCTGGAAAAAGAAAGAAACAGAATTAGACATATCAAACAAGTGCAACATACATAACACATGAAAATGCAAAATCAATCAACAAATACAAAACAGTCTGATGACGCGATGGTGAACTGTATAGTACCATGCGCTGATACGACGTTCTCCATCACCGAGATGTGAGGCGGCGAGAAAAAGAAAGAAACAGAATTAGACATATCAAACAAGTGGAACACACATGAAAATGCAAAATCAATCAACAAATACAAAACAATCTGATGACGCGATGGTGAAGTGTATAGAACCATGCGCCGATACGACGTTCTCCATCACCGAGATGAAGGCAGCGAGAAAAAGAAAGTAACAGAATTAGACATATCAAACAAGTGGAACACACATGAAAATGCGAAATCAATCAACAAATACAAAACAATCTGATGACGCGACGGTGAAGTGTATAGAACCATGTGCCGATACGACGTTCTCCATCACCGAGATGAAGGCGGCTAGAAAAAGAAAGTAACAGAATTAGACATCAAATAAGTGGAACACACATGAAAATGCAAAATCAATCAACAAATACAAAACAATCTGATGACGCGACGGTGAAGTGTATAGAACCATGCGCCGATACGACGTTCTCCATCACCGAGATGAAGGCAGCGAGAAAAAGAAAGTAACAGAATTAGACATATCAAACAAGTGGAACACACATGAAAATGCGAAATCAATCAACAAATACAAAACAATCTGATGACGCGACGGTGAAGTGTATAGAACCATATGTGCCGATACGACGTTCTCCATCACTGAGATGAAGGCGGCGAGAAAAAGAAAGTAATAGAATTAGACATATCAAACAAGTGGAGCACACAAAACACATGAAAATGCAAAATCAATAAACAAATACAAACCAATCTTATGACGTGATTGCGAACCGTATATTAACATGCGCCGATAGGATGTTCTCCATCACCGAGATGAAGGCGGCCATAAAAGAAAGAAACAGAATTAGACACATCAAACACAATGCAACACATGAAACAGGTGAAAAGGCAAAATCAATAAACAAATATAAAAAAATCAGATAATGCGATCGAAAGCGTTAAGTGGCATGCAACACACATAGCCTCTGGTGTACTGCAAACAGAAACAAAGTAAAAACTTTCACCACAGTTGAGTAAACCAGTCACAGTCACTGTTTCTTCTATCTTTTATGTATGTCGTTCCCGTGGTAACAGAAGTGAACCATTTTTGGTAGAAAATACAGGTAACCATCAGGAAGGGGTAGAACATCATACAACATTACCATGGGCCCTGAAATAGATTCATATAAAGACAATTTGAAATAGCCTAATAACAAGCATGTATGAAATCATAAATCATATATAGTTATCAGCCCTAAAAACAAAATAAAATACAAGCAAAAACCAGGCATGTCAATAAATAAGTTGCAAACTGTATTGACCCAAATGATAAAACAACTCCACACTGCTTTATAATGTCCACCATCACCAGACAAACTATGATAAAACAACTCCACAAGAAATTGCCTATGTCCACCATCATCAGACATTCTATGATAAAACAAATCCACAAGAAATTGCCTACCATGATCAGACAAGCTATGATAATACAACTCCACAAGAAATTGCCTATGTCCACCATTATCAGACAAACTATGATAAAACAACTCCACAAGAAATTGCCTATGTCCACCATGATCAGACAAGCTATGATAAAACAACTACAAAATCAGCCAATTCAATGAGAAATATAAAAATGTACTAACTGTTAAACAACACACAATCCATAACTAGATAATAAGCATATCCAAAAGTCCAATCACCAATTGTCCAAGTGTGCAAGTCCTGCTGGTCACAAACAACTAATGGTTTCCCACCAAAATGTTGATAAAACTGATTGGACAAAACCAAATCTTAGGACCAATGAATGAGCCAGTAACAAATGTGAGAGAACAAAAACATGTTGAAATTGATTACACAGTATATACATACACACTGATACCTGTTTTATAAAACCTGATCTGATTCTTGATTACAATATCCACTCTTCTACCAACAACCTAATATATACAAGTATTGACAATCAAAACAACCAGTGCATATTATTGAAGTCAATGCAAATAAGATATCTTTGATGAAAAAGGTAGTCTGGGATAATTAATCCCTCATCTAGTTGGAACTATTTAATTGTACAAAGTAGTAAATAAACTACTCCTATATTACTGTTGTGAAAGTATAAACACATTGGTATCAATATACACTGATGTGGGGTATGGTCAATGCACTGTCTTGGGAAAAAATAACTTAAAATGACTATTCAGGTGTTAGTTAAAGGTAGACTACTTTTATGTAATTTACACCTAAATAAACATTGTTCTAAATTATCATCTGCGGAATACTGAATTGTTGGTTCAAGGTTAGTTAAAATATTGTTGCGTACAGTAAAATTTCATATTAAGACCACCTCAATAGTAAGACCACCTCAACATTTAGACCACACTTTTCAAGTCCATTTTCATTGGTTTGTTCTTTTGCAACCTCAATATTATTGAGGTTTTACTATACACACTGTCTGATGGTAGATTTCTACAGCACATGTTTTGATTAGCCAATCACTTATAAATGGATGGAACACGTCCAGATAAACATGTCAGTAAACTTGTATGTCATTTTAAGTTTCATCGGGTTTAACGCCGTTTCTCAACAATATTTCAGTTATATACGGCGGCCGGTTCACCTAACCAGTTTTTCCTGGACTGAATTCTAACCAGTACTAACTTACCCTTCCACAAGGAGCCGGCACCTTCTCCACATGTGGAGGAAAATCGACATTTTAGTCAAATTTTCATGGAAGGGAATGACCTGCCGCGACCAGGAATCGAACCCGGATCGCCGGGTTCCAAGTCCAGCATACTAACCACTGGACCACGGCCGCGACTGAGTGTCATTTTAAACAAGAAATATCTTGACAAAAAAGTGGTCAGTGCAACCTGAAGCTAGCAATGTTGTTGCAATCTGAAGGTTAAGATTATTGTGAAACGTAAAAATATTGCCGAATTGTTTATATTGCCAGTTACTTGATTACACTAAACTCCAGTAACTCTGATACCTGTCAGGGGAGATCACTGCATAATGGATTCAAATAACTCTGTAGTGTGATTTAGTCATAGACAGTATAGTCTGTTTCGGTATAGTTCACCAGTCCGTATTGTAGCACACACTGGTTACATATCAATGTATCTGGTTAACACAATATAATTGTTTGTGACGGGTACTAAATATCAAGAAATACTTTTTAATTCCAACGCTGGGCAATTTCATCCAGAGTTGACTATCAAAACCTCTAGATCTACTTCAGATACAGTTGTAAAGGCAAACAATATTATGATCATCTGGTTTTCAAACATCCTTGTCAGGTTTACAGTAATTAGAATAATGCCTATGCCATGAGCAACTGTTATACATTTGTATTTGCAAACATTTAACACCATTGTAATAATTGTGTTCATTACTTTGCAGGAAATATATTTAAAACAAACTAACACGAGTATTACTAAGACAAATTAGCATAAATTCACAGTAGAGTGATTATATAAATTTATCTTTGTCTCTTATCCAATTAACTTTGACTCTTGTGTAATTGATGTACAAGTTTGGTCATATAATAGAAATCCACATATGCAATGATTTCCTTAAGTGCAACAAAAAATACCAACGGTGCACAGTTCCCGTACGAAATATTTGCTTGGATTCTGGGCTGAAATGGAACGGAATTGGGAAGGAATCACTTATTTCCGGGCGGACAGTGAATGGAATCAGTTATTCCATGCCATTCCGCCTCACATGGCAACTCAATTCTGGGCGGAGAACTGTAAAAATTCTGGGCGGAATTTATTTCTAGACAGAATTTTATACTTTAACTTTGGGCGGAATTTTGAACATAGTCTTCATTGGGGGTGGAATTTTACACTTAGCTTTTTGTCTTGGGCGGAATTTGTAAGATAGTCTACACTCTGGACGGAATTTTATACTTTTTTATAATTTTCTATCAAGTAATAGGTCTCAGAAGCCCAGAAAGCCCAGTAGGTCTCGAAAGCCCAGAAAGCCCAGTAGGTCTCGAAAGCCCAGAAAGCCCAGTAGGTCTCTAATGCCCAGAAAGCTCAGTAGGTCTCTAATGCCCAGAAAGCCCAGTAGGTCTCGAAAGCCCAGAAAGCCCAGTAGGTCTCTAATGCCCAGAAAGCCCAGTAGGTCTCAAAAGCCAAGAAAGCCCAGTAGGTATCGAAAGCCCAGAAAGCCCAGTAGGTCTCAAAAGCCCAGAAAGCCCAGTATGTCTCAAAAGCCCAGAAAGCCCAGTATGTCTCGAAAGCCCAGAAAGCCCAGTAGGTATCGAAAGCCCAGAAAGCCCAGTAGGTATCGAAAGCCCAGAAAGCCCAGTAGGTCTCAGAAGCCCAGAAAGCCCAGTAGGTCTGGAAAGCCCAGAAAGCCCAGAAAGCCCAGTAGGTCTGGAAAGCCCAGTAAGCCCAGTAGGTCTCGAAAGCCCAGAAAGCCAAGTGGGTCTGGAAAGCCCAGTAAGCCCAGTAGGTCTCGAAAGCCCAGAAAGCCCAGTAGGTCTCGAAAGCCCAGAAAGCCCAGTAGGTCTCGAAAGCCCAGAAAGCCCAGTAGGTCTCGAAAGCCCAGTAAGCCCAGTAGGTCTCGAAAGCCCAGAAAGCCAAGTGGGTCTGGAAAGCCCAGAAAGCCCAGTAGGTCTCGAAAGCCCAAAAAGCCAAGTGGGTCTCGAAAGCCCAGAAGGTCTCAAAAGCCCAGAAAGCCAAGTGGGTCTGGAAAGCCCAGAAAGCCCAGTAGGTCTGGAAAGCCCAGAAAGCCCAGTAGGTCTCGAAAGCCCAGAAAGCCCAGTAGGTCTTGAAAGCCCAGAAAGCCCAGTAGGTCTTGAAAGCCCAGAAAGCCCAGTAGGTCTAGAAAGCCCAGAAAGCCCAGTAGAGCCAGAAAGCCCAGTAGGTCTCGAAAGCCCAGACAGCCCAGTAGGTCTTGAAAGCCCAGACAGCCCAGTAGGTCTTGAAAGCCCAGACAGCCCAGTAGGTCTCGAAAGCCCAGAAAGCCCAGTAGGTCTCGAAAGCCCAAAAAGCCAAGTGGGTCTCGAAAGCCCAGAAGGTCTCAAAAGCCCAGAAAGCCCAGTAGGTCTCGAAAGCCCAGAAAGCTCAGTAGGTCTCAAATGAATAGTTTAGGGGTCTAAGTTAGAAAATGGTTTTAGCAGTGTATTAATAGTTAACACTGGTATGACCATACAATAATGAAACAAGAAATATCTTTAAAAAAGATGGTCGGCGCAACTTGAAGAATGCAAATTTGTTGCAATCTGAAGGTTAAATTTGTTGTACAACATAAAAAATGCCTAAATGTTACGACTGCCAGTCATTCAATTACGCTATACTACAGAAACGCAGAGACATGTATGGGGAGATCACTGCGTAGTGTGATCTGGGACCAATCATACATGTATATATTGGTCCCAGGTGTGATAAGTCGTAGACACAGTATAGTTTGTTTCAATATATAGTTCATCAATATTACCTAATGCATAAGTCATGAACTCACACATTCATGTTAATAAACTTGTTATATAGCGATGTATCTGATTTAAACGATATAAATGATCGCGACTGGTACATTACACCAGTCTTCTTAATTCCAACACCGGACAATTCACCGTGGTGATGACTAATTTAAGTCTGGTACTCAGCGAACTCTGCACACCGATAATGTAATGGTAAGGGCATGTAATCCAGGCTTCTGACTAACAGAACTACTTACTGGATAAACCATGATATACACTATACACAATGGCAACCAATCTGCGTCAATATGATTGGTTTACAAAACACTGATATGGAAATAGCAAAACCATATTAGTACGGCTGCGCCGAAAAAGATGGTTGGCGCAATTTGAATTAAGGCTATGATTTGTGCAAAATAAAAAAATGCCGAGATGTTACGCTTGCTGGTCTCTCCAGATCCAAAATGGATTTCGGTAAATTCACCAAAATTCAGTGTATTTCGGTAAATTCACCGAAATTTAGTGTATTTCGGTAATTAACGTAACCTTTATCGAGAGTGTTAACCAATCCGCGTCAAGGTTACAAACGTTGTTCGGTTGAAGAGAAATTGCCTAGCAAAACCATGTTAGTACGGCTGCGCCAAAAAATACCCACCTACCCACCTAAATTTGGCTGGGTAGGGTTATACCAAACAACATTCTTTAAGGATGGCCTCATTGAAATTTCATCAAATCTGATTTATTTTGCTGTTTGCTGTACAACTCTCTACCATTGATTGATTGATTGATGAATACAACTCTCTACCATTGATTGATTGATTGATGAATACAACTCACTACCATTGATTGATTGATTGATGAATACAACTCACTACCAATGATTGATTGATTGATGAATACAACTCACTACCATTGATTGATTGATTGATGAATACAACTCACTACCATTGATTGATTGATTGATGAATACAACTCACTACCATTGATTGATTGATTGATGAATACAACTCACTACCATTGATTGATTGATTGATGAATACAACTCACTACCATTGATTGATTGATTGATGAATACAACTCACTACCATTGATTGATTGATTAATACAACTCACTACCATTGATTGATTGATTGATTGATGAATACAACTCCCTACCATTGATTGATTGATTGATTGATTGATTGATTGATTGATTGATTGATTGATTGATTGATTGATTGATTGATACAACTCACTACCATTGATTGATTGATTGATGAATACAACTCCCTACCATAGATTGATTAATACAACTCACTACCATTGATTGATTGATTGATGAATACAACTCCCTACCATTGATTGATGGTTCGACTGATTGATTAAATGTTATTGATTAACCAACTAATCCATTTACTAATTTCTCAGCAAATTTATTGAACAAGTTGGCACTGGGAAGCTTCATATTCTTTTTATTCAACTAGTTTAATAAATTTAATACTAAACAACACAAATTTAATATTCTATTTATCACATACCCAACATAATAAGGTAAAACACATTATCAAATTGAACTCATTAATATTGACAGCAGCGTCGAATGTAATTTAAGTTTTTTTAATTAAAAGCCGAAAAAGTAGCCCTATTCATAAATTCATTACTCCAATTTATAAAATATACATGTATCTTACAATTCGCTTATATCAAGTGTCACTGTAAAAAGTAAAAAAAAGAAAAAAACGTTCCTTAATAAATGAGCGCCGCTGTACAATTTCCAACCTCTAATTTAAGCGAAGTCATTTCCAGACATTGAATTAGTACAGCCAGTCAGACAGCCTTAAATCTAGGACTTCAACATTTCTCAGAACTACTTCCTAGGCTACAATGACCCGGAAGTACTTGCTTACCAGGCCGACACATTAAACACATATTTAATCGCTTCAACTCCAGTTTTGGGAATTTTCATATCTAATTTTATATAAACAAGCATTCTAATCAACATTTCGAAATCAACTGTTAGAACTACAAACATTTATGACACAAAGGACAATAATGGCTCTAGTTTTTCAAAGAGCTTCAAGACATACCAGGTTGCTCCGGTAGACGAGTTTTCATAGGTGCTTCTGATTGGGCAAACAAACATATATTTGGCTATGGGAATGGGTCAGATAGTCTGACCCGTGGGAACTATAGAAAAGGGCCTGTGATGAGACCTCTTCCAAAACTCACAGAAAAAGCCCAGAATCTACAAATATTTGAAATACCTACAGGTGTTAAAATGACAAGACACTAATTACCTTTAGTAGAAATATTGTTTTCCTTGTATTCAACTGTTTGGTACTATTAAAGTCTCAAGTACAACAGCCACTGGTTTGTACTTCTCTCTGTGTTTTAACCCAGTGGTAATCCAGGCACCTGAAAATTATAAATATGCATCTTTTACCACTATTCTAGGCATTTATGCACTTAGAAATTGAAAGAAATATTCTTCTTAGGTTATATATTCATTAACTATATCATATGATAAGCACATGAAATTCCAATGGTTCTCAATGGATTTCATACTTGATATGAATTGTTTCATTGGTGTATTTAACTAGTGCAGAATGGTTATACACTAATCTTTCAGATTACTTAGACTCAGATTATTAAGGGTTCAGCCAATATGTTGGTCACTCTGTTATAATAAGTCAGTCTCAAGGACAAAAACATCCTAACAACAAAAATGTATCTGAAGATTTATTGTAGGTGTTTGCCTAATATTCAGGTTTTTTTATGTTTTGATGTTAAATAAATGGAACTGTTACATGTTATAATTTAATTAGTAAAAAAAAAAAATTTGTGGAAAAATGATATTGGGCCATTTGTCATCACAGCAAAGAATACATATTTAAAAGCACAATCGTGAACTATGAGCAAATTAGGACAATCAGCTGGTAATGAGGTCAATGACTCAATTCTTCAGAATTATGCAACAGCCAACCCTTTCACCCAGCCTTCAATCACATACATATGTGTAAAAAAATCGAAAATTTTAATTTCTAATCATACACAAACACACCAATAATTTGACCCAAATCACCTGATCATGTCTGCAACATAAGCCTTATTACTGCCATGATTGAACTTGTTCAGGGAATGCCACATACACAAGACAATATTGACCTCCCCACACAGACCCATTGGAAAACAACAGTCCACAAAACTGCACGCACTGAGGAGGTGCAAGGGAAAACATGTATGGGGTGTACAGAATGTTCTGAACAACTAAGGAGTAGGGGAATAACAAGGGGGTTACTGGATGGAATACACCACAAGCAAGTCAAGGAAGTCAGTAATAATAGGCTGAAACAAGTATCATCATCAGTATCATAAACTGTATACATGAATCGTGATGCACTACCGTCATACATTTCTCAGCAATACACATAGTTGAATCCATAATTGTTCTAGCTAGTCGATATTTAAGATGTTTTCATTATTTTGTTTATGAAATATTGAAGGGGCAAATTATCGGATCATTTTAAAATCAGTAATACAGAAAACTTAAGAAAAACTCTCTATTCACCTCCCAGCAAATTTCTAAAAGTTATAACAAATAGATCATTGAATAGCTTCAGCCACAACACATCAAGCGCCTGAAAACACTCACGTCGCCATTTAAAAATGTTTCTTACAAGCTACAACATCGGATCCAGCCATAAACAACTATGTCAACTGTGATGCACAAATATGGCTCAAAATTTACACGAAATATGCACAAAAGTTTTCGTAACTTACCAATTCAATCGAGAAACCTGTAGCCACACCCATCCATTGCCTGTTTGAAATATGGGGACTTCACACCATGTCGACCAATCAGATTGCAGTAACTCGTTATTTTCCGCCAAAGACCGTCCTTTACTCCATTGTAGGCGGTCTCTGCGTTCAGTTACGGTTAACAGTCACGAACGTTTTGTTTTGTATCCCTGGCCCACCGTATCACACTGCCTGCCAATGGGGAACCAAATTGCAAAACGTTACGAAACGATAGCCTCAAATCCATTTACTGAACGCAGGGCTGTCCTTTATTACCAGAAGTGATCAGTATAGTATATTATCGTACATTCAGATCACCACGAAACATTTTATCACAAACTTTTGAAGGATCAAACCATTCATTTAGTTGAAAATGTATGTCATATTCGTAGGCGTGCAAACACACTATCACTTCAATGCAAACTTTGTAATCGATATTTTAAAAACTAATTTTTTATCAAATTCTGTCCACTATGAAATAAGACCTCATCGCAATGACACAATTGTCGCAGGTTGTCTTGTACGACAATTATAGACTTGAGTCTGGTGACGAGTAGGGGCTTTTCAGTCTGCAAATAGACAACGAACATACACAAATGTAGACTTTCACAACCTTCCAGTGCGACGTTTAATGTGTGACTCAATTAAATGAAAGCAATAAATGCAACATTTGATAAGAAGATAATAAATGAAATAAAGAAGAAACAACATGAAGAAAAAAATGAAAAGTAACAGCTATACCTGCAAATAGACAACGAACATACACAAATGTAGACATTCACAACCTTCCAGTGCGACGTTTCATGTGAAACCGAAGAAGCGTGCAAGTTGGTTCGTTTCGGCGGGAAACCCAGTCCGTGCATCATGAATGTAAATGGTGTGAGGTGAGGCCCGTACAAATGGTTTTGTTTAATACATTGTTATACTGTTACATGATTTAATGAAGCAAATGAAAAATAGAATGATATATAATTATGATAGAAAATATTGGACAACGAGGCCCGACACGCATGACCCTGTGACACAATGTCGTTCAGTATTTCTACACTGTACCGTCCGGCATGTTGCCATGGATAACACGTGGAGTTCCTACCACACGCACCATAAGAATAATGTGGTCATGTCAAGTCGTCTGTAAGACAACTCCACGAGATATCTATCCGACCACGTGACTAGCTACACACAAAAATACCGTGCAATTCGCTTTCTAAATTACCATTTAAATACAAATTTTGTTATGCCACCAAACATTGAAATCGCCGTCCCCACACCTAAATAAACACTAGATGGTGAAAACTTATTTATTGACTAATTGCTTAGTCTTATATTGGTGAATCCATGACTTGTATCAGCTGTTTGTTACTAACATGACATTGTGTACAAGAAGGCCCTGACATTTTCATACACTTTCTTTCCTGTAATTTTGAGTCAAAAAATGAAATTTGACCTACGTATCTAAACAAGAAATGAGAATGTGGATTTAATCTAATGTACATTTTTTTGTATACGAATTCTTATAATTTTAAAACTGAGAAGTCAGATTTCTATGACGATTGCACAAGCTTCTGTCGTTAATTAGCCGAACATACCTATGATCAGAAATATAATTTAAAATCGTTTGATAAAATAAAAGAACTGCCTAAATGTGCTTTTTGAAAACTCTGAACCGAGCAACACTGATAAACTGACCACCGCATTTATCTGAAACAGGGTAAAAGCGACATTCGCCGCCGCATATGACTGAACAATTGCTGAAACACGGCGTTAAACCCGATCAAAACAAACAAATCAAAACGACATTTGGCAGAATGTCGCAACATCAGCAGCAAACATCATGAAAAACCAAGCCTTATTGTTAAACTTATGTAACGTATAGATAATCAAGCAGACGACAACTCAAAGAGCTTTTGGTAAGTATTACTATCATAAATCCAAAACAACCATCATGTAATGGATATATGTAACATGAAAGACGCAAACACTAAACAAATACGAACATTGTTGAAACATTCGTAAAGTAAAATATTTTCTGCAATGGTTAAACATGGTTCCAAATTATCTATATAACGGAGGAACTTATTTCAGCATTTAATTCCAAACATGCGAAGATGTTCACCAAATCGCTCAGACTGATTTTTGAAAACATAAGCCTAAGTCTCATCAATAAGAATCATTTAAGCTTTCTCGAGGTCGTTTCAAGTCCAATAATATTCCGAATAACCTTGCAATGGCTAGCATTTTCACACACAAAATATTTGTAATGTCGCGAAATTGTGTGATAATAAAGGTTAATGAACACGGTTTTAATAATTGCCTACTATTCGTGATCGAATGAACATGCACGTCGATCTTCGTTTCTAAACTGAGCGTTAAGTGATATCACTTTCAATGTAAAAAAAGTTGGTTGCCGCGATGTGTTCAAAGCGGAACCAACAGCGGAAACCTTCGGAAAAATTCATCTGCAAAAAGTTCTTTCAGTGCTTGGAATGGAATTATTTCCCACGGTATCACTTGACGTAGATTGGTCAATAGGCTGTCAACACTATGATAATTGAATATGCCCTCACGAGTGGTCTCCCTTCTGTCTTAATACAGTGAAACCTCGATAATAGGACCACCATTTGTTCTGAAGAAAGGCGAACTGAGTTGTGAAGGAGGTGTGATTATCTAGAGTCGTATTAAGGAGGTGGTCCTCATTTCGAGATGGTCTTTATGAGATATTATACTGTAATTTAGATGTTAGCGGGGTATTCGACGCCAAAATTTGTATCTCTACCCAACTTGTTCATCATGTAATTTACCTTCGATTTAGGTAAATTGGGAATTATTCCAACATGTTCTTTTGAACATGACAGATGGGTGATTATTGAAGTGCAATTATTGAAAATGATCCATACGTTCATCTTGGAATTAGACTCGACACATAATTATATGTGCTGCTCTGATAACATGAGCGAATCTTGTAGAAAACTACGCGGTACACTCCTAAGCATCATGGACAATTCTGTCCAAACTGCGAGTGTCAGTCCTGCAACAAAATCTACAAACATGTTGTACTACCGAAGTCTTTGTACGGATATGCTTTATGGAACAACTCAACACCAGCAAGCATCCTCACGCTCGATTTTGAGTAAAACTTATACATAATCTATCCCCATAATAACAGTGGGTCTTCCAGTCAAGGGGAATCCCTTGAACCAGGACTGTCTCTTTCATTACTGTGTGCCATTTATAGAGAAGCATGTAGTGAGTGTAGGAGAAAGCCAGTAACATTGTCAATGTATCAAGGATTTCAAAACCGAATAATAGACAGTACTCATAACAACATTGAAAAAGTCCTCACATGTAAGGAAGGCTATAGCCCAATATCCTAATGAGAGTATTGTATCATATGAGACGTAAGGCACCATTTAAAATCATTCAGATGCGTAGGCACAATATCCTTGACTTCCAAAAGTCAACAACATGTCTGCCCTTTACTAGATGTGTTTGAACAGTCGCATAGAAACAGAACACTGTTGTATCGGTACTTCATTTTACAATGAAAAATAATGCATTAATGATTCGTTTAACTTGTTCAGAAAGGGCAGCTAGGTGGCAGTTCTCAACCGCGTAATCCTGCCATTCCTGGGACAGAGTGTCGAGTTTGACATGATGATGACACGGACATATATGCTTTATATGTCCGTGATGATGATAAATCCTTCTGACTGTCTATACCAATTCTTTGTATACAATCATGTGGGTTCAACTTCTATGTTAGTTAATATTCTGACGTCTTGATAGACTATTGTGATAGGTAAATCTATGTCGAAGTGATGTCTGTGATCTGCAGTGAGCCCCTTGCTGCCAGCACTTTCAGTGCTTTGATTATTTACATCAATATTGCCACGGACATATAGATCTAAACTATGTCCGTGATATTACATTTTCTGTTTGTGTAATTACGACATTTTTTTTAACATATTCCCTTCAAATATTTCACGATAATTATTTTGCTTAACATTTTTTCCGGCCACATTGTTGCCTTGCATTCTCTTGTATTTATGATAAACAGTGATTACAAAGTTACCTCCCTTTTAAAATTTACGCCATTTGTACAAACTATATGACAATGCGTAGACTCTATGATAATTTTAATTTGGTTTTGGCGTTTTAGAGGTAAGTTAAGTAAATGCATCGCTAATTAAAGTAGAATTTCATTTTTGTTTGAAAGGAAGATAAAACCATGTTCTTGTCAAAATATATTGCTATGTATTAGAAAATCGTTTGTAAATAAATGCATTCAAATCAATGCTTCATTTACTGATTCAGATCTCTAAAAGATCACATTATCTCTTTTCTTACTTGTTCCTCAAAGTCACAAGTACACAAGTTCGATAATTATTTTCAATTCTGGATATTTTCTATCCTGACCTATGGGGGCTATTAATCCGAGCCTTCTCTGTCCCTAAACCAGCCCCTTTTACGATTTTTGATATTTCATGTTGCTGGTTAGGGTCAGAGGAACTCCTATAGTAAAAACCCGGGGATTTCCTCTCCCGCGCGGGAGAGGAACTTTAAATCAATATATCTATGTAAACATTCATTGGATTAACATTTCAAGCATATACATCTATTATCAATATATTAATTAACCTATCTGAACCGTAACATTTGTTTTGAAAACCTTTAATACGTTGTAACGGTCAATCCTTTTCAGAGTAAGCTAAACAAATAATTTTCTTCATGTAAATATGTATTTGGGTCAAAGCACCTGGCTGTCACGTGATAGATGCAGATTGGTAAATTAAATATCAATTTACCGATTTGTTTGGCTAACTTTCCGTTAAAATGAGACCAAACGCCACATACACCGTTGAAAGTACACGACTGTACATGACTGTGTGGTTTTCAGTAATCCCCGGGTTTTTACTATAGGAGTTCCTCTGACCCTAAGCCGCAAAAAAAAAAAAAAAAAAAAGGCTATAGGGTCAGAGAAGTCTCGGATTATGGGGCTATGTGTCCAGTTTTGTCGGCACAGCTGTAATAAGATGGCTTTGCTATTTCTTCTTCTTCTTACGTGTACTGAGCTGGGCTCTTCAAAGAATGTAAATTAGCTGAACGAGACTAGGCGTGGTGAGGGCGCACAGTGTCTTAAATGTTAAATTTTTTAAAAACTATATATGGTGTCATGTCTGGTGAAATAGTGTCAGGTGACTCCGCGAGGAGCGACCTGAAGGCATCCAGGGTAGATGCAGATACTGTGCTGGCTGGGAGAATGTTAAATTCTCGTACTGTCCTCGGGAAGTAGGAGTTTGCCAGTACCTGTTCTGTTATTCTCTCTTGGAATAGCCGGTGTTGGCCTCTGGTTCGGGCATCGCTGCTATGGAGGTACCTGTCTGCGTTGATGTCTACAAGATTGTTACGGATCATTGAAGACAAAGCGGGCTGCTCTGCGCTGAACCTGATCGATAGCTTTGATGTGGTTTTGCTTGTGTGGGTCCCAAACTGTGGCTGCATTTTCAAGTGAGGGTCGAACCATGGCCTTGTAGGAAGCTTCCTTGACAGGTGGTGTGCATTCCCTCAGGTTCCTGCGTAGGAATCCCAGTGTCTGACTTATTTGCAACTCAGTGTTGTGTAAACCAATAAAATCTTACGTTAACCACAAAACCAAATTCTCATCAAACGAACAATGTTTGTAATCTTGTCGTGGATTGGTTAACCTTTCCACAAGGGGTACGTTACCTTAATGAAATCCACTGAATTTAGGTCAATTTACTGAAATCCTGTTTCCATTACCTAAATCCACTTCTAATCCAACATCCGCACTACATGTTGCTAATTTCTTGTTATATTGTTCAATATAAGGTTGATTTGATTGTACATACAAAAATTCTATGGAAAATATTGCATATTAAGAAAAATATAGATGTGTTTTTTTTGTGTCTCCAGTGGATTTCAATAAGGTAACGTATGGTTCGATAAGGCCTATATATGTATTTAGTATTACGTATTTTGTCTTCCGAAGCAACGTAATGAACACTATTATGCAAAGAAAACATTTTGATCACGATAGATTTGCTATTATTCTTATTGTAAACATGACAATGTTGTGTGAAAACCATAACAAGGACTTATTGTTTGCCTTAACAACTGCATCTGAAAGAAGATCTCTAATATTTTGGACTAGACATTATTATAAAATAATCTCCCCTGTAAAGATTATAACAAATGAATAATGCTAATTGTGTTTGAAATTGCTTTGTTTTATTTACTAGACATTTGAATTTCAAAGGGATGGACTGGGTTGGAGAGATAAAAAGTGGATCTTATCCTCACCAGCAGACAGCGTTTGTCTCCCTGCTCAGATCCCATCTTCTTCTTGCACAATTCATAGGTGACGCCACTATAAACCCTGCCAGTGTTGGACACTTCTATGTTATTAGATTGTGTGTTATCATATAATATTCATGTAATGCTGCATAATATTCTTTAATCTTTTTGACAGTGAAACAATGACTGAAGAATACATACCAACAGAGATTGGCAGTAGTGCGTCACTCAAGGAGGAGTATGACCGAAGAGAACTTCAGCAAAAACGACATTATTTTTTGTTTTCACAGCTCCAGAATATGTCTAGAGAGTTGCCAGGGTAACATTTTACTGTTCTGTTTTAAACACACTCCTAGATAAGCATTCTCCTATAGATGCAATTTTCTCCCTTTACCAAGTACTTGGGCCTCTAGCATCACTAAGATTTTTAACAGTATTGTTATTTGGGCTTTTTGTCCTTTGATTTGGTGTTAGTTGTTAATAGTGTTCTGGGGCCGTATTCACAAACATTTTAAGACTGAATCTGAAGACTCAGACTTTAAAGTGGGAAAAGTTAAATTTACCAGTATTTCGTTTTCATTATATATATCTAAAGGACTAAATTTTTGTCTGAATATTTCTTGTTACTCCTGCTACACTTTTGCAATGTTTTATCAAAATATATTCTGTAATAATAAGGTATGAACAAAATGACCATTTACCATTTTAAAGTCGAAGTCTGAAATTCAGTCTTAAAACGTTTGTGAATACGGACCCTGGTTATATTTGATAGTTCAAAGAAAATAAGTCTATAAATGTAGATGATTTAAGGAAAAAAAAAATTTAAATTAAATAATACAACCAACTGTATTTTCTGTGTGTATGTGCAGTTCAGTTCAACTATCCATTATCATGCGACATTCATATAGGAGATGTACCACTAGGTATGACACGCACTGCATGGAGTCTACAGATAATGAGGCATTTGAGCTTTTATAACAATTTTTTATATAAAATGTAGAAATCTAAAGATTCAAAAATAAATTTGCTACAAGGTGTTAATTGTCTTGCGTCAACATTTAAACAACAGTTTATACTGCCTTCCCTATTACAGCAAGTATCAACAACGTCTTCCCTATGATTTACTCTCTGGATTGGCCAATGCATTACTAGATGGAACTGTGTTTCAAATTGTTTCGAATCTGAAAGAAGTTCAAGAATGGGAAGAGAGAATGATGTTTCAACAAAGAAGTAAAGTGATGTCTGATCATAAAGGTACATGTATAGGGATCTTATAATTTGACAGTTTTATATGGGACCTTGTTATGGTCTTATTTCTCTGTACTAGCAATGTTTATACAGTGTTCAGATTGTTTCCTGCCCATTTTTGGCCTATTGCGGCCAGTTGTCCTGACTTGTCCTGTGATCTTTTCCATCCATTAATTACACCCTCCCTTACTGTCCACTTTGATTCTCCTTGTTATTCCTTGTTGTCTGCCGGGCCATTCCTTGTGCCTCTGTTCCTTAATATGTGTACCGTTTGACCTCCTTTAGTGCCTTGTGTTTTGTAGATTGTTGTTTTTCCGGAGGTCTGCATGGGGAGGCATTGTCTTGTGTATGTGGGGTTCCCTGTAGTTACGTATTTTCTCTGTTTTATACTGTATTCATGTGGTTATCTTAATAGATCTTTATAAGATCTTTCTAACAATCTATAACACAAAGGATTCACTTTCCATGGATATTTGCTACAGCTGTCGGAATCAGTACAAATACATCATTTTCATCATTTTTTCTCTAACTCTAAAATGTTAGAATATGTAAGCTTTGTTTTTTCAGCGCTGTCGCATCGTGCTCGCTTTTGCTATTTGAGTCACAGCGATGCGTAAGCCAATAAAATTTAAAGTTAAATGTTGAACCAAATTTTGGACAGCAGAATTTCGTTTGTAAACTGCACACTGATTTGTTTAATTCTGCATGTTGTAAAAGCTCAATCTCATTGAAATCAGCCCCTAACTTTAGCTCCATTACTTTCTGCTGTTAGGATCTGACTACAATCCGTAAGAGGTCACATTCATATAACCTCTCTAAAAATAGATATGCGTAACCAGGTGCTCGCTTGTGGTCCAATGAAATTTCTCCTTACAAAACCGTGTTAGCGTACAGACGTTCTTCGTTTATTCGGAGTTTCTGTTTATACTGTTTTTAATGTCCTTCCTGCCGCTTCCGGTTATAAATATTTCCAAAAACGAAACACCACCCAAACAACACCGATCAACCAAAGAATGTTGCCGTGTAAGAGTTGTGATTGTGTCCATGGGCGCAGCCGTATTGAAATTGACGAAAATACGTAATCGGAACGTCTTGGTGATCTACGCTCAAATAGAATTTATGGAGCTATTCGGAGATCGATGAATATTCATAACTCTATACCAAAGCATTTTGCACCCAACGATTTGATTGGCTACTCAAAGGTCACAAGAACGTGACCTGTATCAGACATCAGATCCAGTTAGCATATAGTATAGGAGTTGACTTGAGTTGATTATAACGAGATTGGTAAACGCTTGACTGGGATTTATTAAATTTGTATTGCAAGTTTTGTTGAACAACAATAAGTCAGGTTTTCTTTCATGGTTTAAATTCTAAGTTTTAATGGACACCTGTCTTAAACATGATTTCTTTCACTATACAATAAAACCTTTTCAGATTGTATGCGTCTACATCTGAAATAACAATAATATTTGAAAATATTTACTACCGGTACATCCAAAACTTTTTTTTTGTTATATATATAATGGCCCTATCTGATCATGTTTTTTATCTGGTTGTCGCGGATGCTCAACAGATTGTTGGGATGTAAAAGTTGTTTTGTTTGGATTCTTTCTTTTGTCTCTACTTTTTTAAGTTAAGAAATATTTTATAGATGCCTGTATGAATCTAATTTAGTTATGTGCAAAGATAATCATTTTTACCATTTTGTCATGAATATTGAATTTGACCTGAAAACTAGAAGATGTTTGTCATGCTGTATCTGTGTGTTTGATCATTTCAGCTCAAAAACATGAACTTCAGAAGAAACACAAATCAATGTTGCAAGAATGTCAAAGTCGTCCTCACAACTTGGCTTTAACAAAAGCACAGATTGACAGAGAAATGGAGGTAACGTCAGTTTGGTTTGTTGACTTCTAAAATTTCAGCATCTACAATCATCTCACTCACACTATTCTTACAAATGCAGAAAGGCAATTGCATATATGGCAGTCTGTTACATAAGTCACTTGCCTGGCATACATGACAAGTAATTTGAATTTTGGACAGCCAATTTTCCATGGGGTTGTCAAATGTTTGTTTGTTTCATCGGGTTTAACGCCGTTTCTCAACGATATTTCAGTTATATACGGCGGCCGGTTCACCTTACCAGTTTTTCCTAGACTGAAATCTAACCAGTACTAACTTACCCTTCCACAAGGAGCTGGCAACTTCTCCACATGTGGAGAAAAATCGACATTTTTGTCAAATTTTCATGGAAGGGTATGACCTGCCGCGACCGGGAATCGAACCCGGATCGCCGTATTTCAAGTCCAGCGCACTAACCTCTGGACCAAGGCCGCAGCTACGTTGTCAAATGGACTACAGAGTTTTTATGCCCCCACTCTGAAACCTTGTAAACACTCCAGAGGTCACATATTTGACTTGATTTATATGAGACATTGTCAAAATGTTTGCCTTAATAAAATCTAGACCAAGGTCGAAACTGGGTCATCTGGGGTCAAAGACTAGGTCACTAGGTCCAATTATAGTAAAACCTTGTTAACACTCCAAAGGTTACAATTTTATTTTATCTACGTGAGACTTGGTCAAAATGATTGCCTTAATAAAATCTAGGTCAAGATTGAAACTGGGTCAACAGGTCAAAAACTAGGTCACAGGATCAAATGATTGAAAATCCTTATGGATTCTAGGGAGCTGCATTTTCTATGGAACTACATAAAACTTGATCGGAATGTTTGTCTTAATAAAATGCAAGTCCAGTGTGGTACTTGGTCATGTGGGGTCATAAAGTAGGTCACAAGGTCAAATCAGTGAAAATCCTCTTGGACTTTCTTGAAACCAACATGGCAATGTACTCAGGTTAGCGATATAGAGCGGCCACGGCCCTCTTGTCATTATATGTATTATAGTTGAAACTTCTTAAGTCTGGTAAAGAATTACAGGTCCAATTATGATATAATTTCACCTGGATTTTTGTTAGAAGATCTTCTGCCAAGATTGTTCATTCAAATTATTTGGATTAGTCAAAAAACATGGCTGCAAGGGAAACTACAATAATCTTCTTGTCAAGAATCACAGACCTAATTTTGAAATAATTTTACCTAAATGTTCCTTAGGTAACTCTTTACCAAGATTGTACAATTGTGTGATTTACTAAAAAACATGGCTGCCCCTTTCCGGATATCATTCTCGACAGCTCTCGGGCATTTCAGTACCACTTCGTTACTCGGATAACACCCTCTAGTGTATGTAAGGCGGAGCACTATGTAGCAAAACTCAACATTTTGTGCGGTCAAGAAATAGTTCTCGTAAAACGGATTTATAATTTCAATAACTTCGATAAATTCATGTAAGAGATGGATTATCGTTATCAATTCTAGTTAAAAACTTACATATTTCAGTCTTCATAAAGCTTAAATATTACATTCATCAGCATTCCAGCGTTCATGCCACCATCTTGTTTTTATGACATTCGAATGGTATTTCCGAAAGTAGTGCCTAATGTACATCTGAGGCACTTGACGTAGGTGGCCGAGGATTTCCAAATGTCCGGATATGTATACATTGTAACTATAGTGATATTTTAACATGCTTAAAATAAAAAAATTTGCTCCTTTGTGTGAATCATAGTATCAAACATTTCAAGTGCTCAGGTGAGCAATATAGGGCTATCATGGCCCTCTTGTTCTGATTTTCTTTCTAAAAATAACAAAATGAATTGATTAAATACGCAAAATTTACTTTATATGGTAATTTCCATGCAGTGATTTAGCAGACTGCTGTCATTTATACCTTAAGGTAGGAGGAGCTATAATCCTACGTCACATGAGGGACCATTTCCAAAATTTCTCTTGAAATATTAACACAAAATGTCCTTGAAACTGAATTTAATACGTTGTTTGTAACGTTGTTAGTATTTTTAACAGTTAACTAAAAATGATGTAGCTAATAAGGCATATATCTAGTTAACGTGAGAATAAAGTAGAAAATTGTGTGGTTATCAAATTACTTAACTAGTTACCCACATAATTAACAAAAAAAATTAAGTAGTTAACTAGATACTTAACTCCTTAACACTTATATAAAATAGATTGTCTGTTCTAAAAAGCTAGGGGTTAAGCAGGTAGGTGATGGCGGTTGTGGGCACTATCAGACAATTTTTTGTTTTAAGATATTTATCTGGGATGAAAATTTTATCATGATACTTAACTACATAATTATCATGATACTTATGTAGTTAACTAGTTTCTTTAATGTGATAACCACATAATGTTCTAGTTAATAATGTAGTTAACTGGTGGCAGAAGTATGCCACCATAGTGGTCTTACAATTTGTTGAACTGCTGATATTTCTGTAATGTGCTTTCTGATGAAATAGCAGAGACCACCTTGTCACTTCACAATTCATATTTCAGACAACAAGTAAACGTTGTGAAGAAGAGATAAGAAAAAAAGATCAGAAGATTCTAATGCAACTTGATCAGAAAGTGATGGATCAACAATCCACATTAGAGAAATCTGGAGTACCTGGCTTCTATGTTACCAATAAACCACAAGACATCAAAGTACAAATGTACTTACTGGAGTTTATTGTACGAGTATCTCATTTAGAGATGCCAACTTGATTTTTGTTGGTTTGAAACCGGTATTTTATTCAAATTTGATGCCAATATAACAGTACTATGATTACTATGGTTTGGACGGATCTAGTCATTTAAATTATGCAGGCTTGACTGTTATCATATGCCATGTAAAAGGTATTGGTGGTAAGCAGGAGTAATACTATATTACCTGAGTTCCGATGTGCCTTACAACTTGCACTAAGATTCTTAGTATGTCAACAAATGTCTTCCAATTGAAATTGGTTCTAGGAATAGACTAGTGGTAAGTTCAAGGAACTTTACTTTGTGCAACAGTTATGTATTACTTATTTGAATGTGATCAATTTATGACTGTCGGAAAACATTTTTTAAATGAAATTTTTTACAATAGACTCGATGTTGTTAACATGATTTATGAATATCACAACTAACAATACAACCATTTGGAGAAAAGTTTGTCTGTATGATGGAATAATCATCCAAGTATATATTGTAGATCTAATACAATATTTACCTCCCTTGTTCTGAATTGTCGGCCATTTTGATAGGCAAATTTCCTTAAAGTTTATGGGGAATATAATGTAAACGATGATAAACTAATCTGGTATATAAAAAATAACTTATACATTATGCTCATGTGGGCATTAGGCTCAGTAAGTTGAAGAAAAAGTGGTTGTCACATGCAAATTCTCTTGTTTTTTTCTCAATTAATTTATATTTGGAAATTACTCCTATAAGGGCTTATCAGTTTTGCCTATCAAAATGGCCGACAGTTAAGAACAAGGGAGGTAAATATTGTAGATGTGGGAACTATGTATTGATTACACTCATAAATGCTATCTTAGACTTGTTAGCTAATTGTGTTCTTCTTATTGATGTTGTGTTGTGTGCATTTCCTCTTATTGTCATGTATATAGTGCTATTAGATTGACTGCGAACAGGTGCATGAACTTTCAGGACTGATCCATGCCAATTTAGGTAAGGAAATACTCTCATGAGTAAAGCTATAATGGTTGTTTGGTTGACTTTTCTATCAAAACACAACCACAGCTTTTTCTCCATCAAGTTTACGGACGTACACCTTTTTTGAAATGTAATGGTAATATATTCATACGTTCGCGGTTAATAAAACTGCACTATACTAAAATCCTAACCCACCAGTACTATTTTACAGTTTCTTAAATGCTGTCAGATACATCTCTTGATTTTGATTGCTGCGAGTGAGTAAGCTCTCACATTCATGATTCAAATGAATTGAATTTGTAAAAAATAAAATTCAATGTTAAGCTGTTAAAATTGCGTTCACTGTCACTGTGTCATAATGTAGTTTCTGAATGAGTCAGTGTCATAACTTTTTATATTTTTAATATATATTCTTGCTATGAAATGTTGTCGTCTGTACTATATGATGGCAACCTTATTAATTTATAACCATATAAGTCTACCAAAAGTAGACTTAGGATTTCAGACTTACCGTCATAAGTGTAAGTTTGAAATATAGACTT
This sequence comes from Mactromeris polynyma, assembly GCA_032209605.1. Lineage (NCBI taxonomy): Eukaryota > Metazoa > Mollusca > Bivalvia > Venerida > Mactridae > Mactromeris > Mactromeris polynyma. The sequence goes on from JASFXZ010000013.1 coordinate 18,122,373, forward strand.
AGAAGTTTTGTGAATTGAACCAATTATTGATAAGTCTAAGTCTAAACATAAGTCTAAGCTTTAGACAGGCCTAGAAACGTTTGTGAATAAGGCGTCAGACGTTAAATCCGGTCTTTGTTTTCATTGTGATTCGAGCGCGATGTTAAGTCGCTACGTGATAATTAGCGAGATGAAATGTATACTGTTTTATCATTATACAATCCTTCAACTAATACTGCTATAATTTTGTGAAATGTTGAAAAATACTGAAGTTATTTGAACTTTGGTACTGTCAAATTATACATGTTGTCCGGTACATCAGGCTAATTGCACAAGCGTTAATTTTGCAAAAGAAACACATGTATACAAAGATAATAATCAAATCTACCCCATGATATTGAGACTTTTTAAAAAACAACATAAATTTAAGTTTTTATTCAAAAAACAACAACAACAGTAACTAGGGATGAGTACGGAAAATCTAGTTTTTAAAACTTGTCAAAACACATGGCAATGCTATAGCCTTAGCGGTATACCTTTGTTTGTACCACAGGGTAAAAGGGAAATGTCTATATTTATACTAATCCGGAGTATGTCTAGGTAGTGTTAGAAATAAAAACCTTGATAAATGGAGATATCAAACGGAAACTTGAACGTTGAAACTATACCCATACCGGATACAAGTGTGACTGCTGGTCATATTTTTTGTTTCTTCAAATTGTCAACATACAGTAACATACAGATTGTGAGTTTTCTTATAATGTTATTATAACCACGGACACAAACCAGGGTAATGATATCACTGATGCACAAGATATACCAACTTGTATAGTCTGCTCAAAATAACTGATGGAAAAAATACTGGTACCTTGATATTGAAATACAGTAGTTAATATGATGATTTGTTTACAAACAAGTAACTAGCTATACACAGCGGCAAGCAAATCCACAATTCAGCTGTCTGCAGCCTCAGCGCTAACAGCGCTTTGATTCCAAAATAACACCGATTTCATAGGCAAATGACGCTCAAATTTAAATCCGATAGAGCATCTATGGGATAATCTTGATAGACGTTTACGGCGACGCCAAATCCACATGGTAACGTCAATGAGCTCCGAGATGTATTACTTGAAGAGTGGAATAATATCCTTCAATCCGATATCAACAAGCCGCGGTGGTCCATACACGTTACCACGGACATATGTCCGTGACGTTACTGATGTCATGATAATCCGATAAAGGATCGGGAAATAAAGAATATATAAGAAAAACCTCAAACTACCGACTTCATGACATTTCTCGCGTAATTGTGTTGTACACCACCTTGCATTGAGATGAGAATATGTCCCGGCTCATCCTCATGTATACTGGTGACGCGTACACGTGCTAATCTACTGCAAAAACATGGACATTCTTGAACGGTGACAAACTCACATAACTGCTGATTTTTATTTATAAATGTACTTGTTATATGTAACTCTTCAGAAATTGGAGGAATAAAAGTTGTATATACTGAACACGATCTGTAATTTGTTCACATGGGATTTTATGAATCAGTTGCAAGATTACGGCAGACTGAAGACTACAAACAGTACATAAAAAACAACCACACACAAGATTAGTGCTGACTTCTTTTTTATTATGCTAAGAAAGTGAATTCATGAATCAGGAACTTCATGAGCTCACAGTTACATCCGTACATGAGAACACTGGGATATCCGGTGGATGATCGTTATTCCACAATATGTACTTGAAGTTTCCCATAAAACTAAGAAAATGAATAATTAGGTCGAAGTTTTTTTATACAAAGGGGACGGCAAACCAAACGCACAAGGAAAACGTACATACATGAAACTAAAACTCGTAGTTATGACATCCATATTCACGATTTAAAAGTTTTAAGATATGAACGAATGAAGGGAGAAGTCTCCATCGGTCTTCCATAATATAACATAACCATATAGTGATAAACTACCAGCACATTGGGTCGTATTATCAATAAGATTTTCGACAGAATATTATCAAAAACGTTCTTTTTACACTCAATTGTTAATTACTCAACCTATTAATAACTGCTGATGGGTAAGTCAATGATTAAATAGTTTGTGTCATGAGACAATACAATCCATGTAAGTATGTCACAAACACAAATGATTACAGTCAATAACAACATCCTACATTATAAACATAACGCCAAAAAACGAAGTTGCTATAGGATTTGAATGTACGAGTATGTGTTATATTTCCCTTTCCCCTGTGCAATTCTTTCATTTTATTAGTGTTCAGGTTATTTCCTGCCCAGTTTCGGCCTATTGTTGCATGCTGTCTTGACTTGTCCTGTGATCTTTTCCATCCAGTAATTTCCCACCCACTCCTTCACTGTCCATTTTGATTCTCCTAGTTGTTCCTTATGGTCTGCAGGCCATTCCTTGCGCATCTGTTCCTTAATGTATGTACCCTTTAACCTCCTCAAGTGCCTTATGTTTTATGAATTGTTGTTTTCCCGAGGTCTGTGTGGGGAGGCACTGGCTTATGTATGTGGCGTTCCCTGTAGCTACTTATTCTCTCTTTCCTTAGCAAAAAGGTTCAAATACTGGATCATTCTTCAATCACTGTCTCACATTGCGAAAATCTATTTCAAACCGGTCTGTGGTGCATTGCAAAACAATTATTTCAGTTCGGAAAACAGTCTGTGACGCATAACAAAAAACTGTTTCAGATATGCACACGGTCTGTGAGCATTTGAAAGAGAGATTAAATTGTTCCATACACAAGACAATGCCTCTACACAGAGACCCCCAAGAAAACAGTCTACAACACATTAGGCACTGAGGAGGTGCAAGGGTAAACATGTATGGGATTATCGGTGCAAGGAATGGTGTGGGCGACCATAGAGAACAACTAAGGAACATTTAGGGGTAAACTTATTTAATGGATGGAATACATCACGGAACAATCAAGAAAATCAACGCGCTTCATTATACAACATTTAATTGGTCTAAAAAGGAGGTCACAATCAATGTTACACAGCTACGCCGAAAAAGTTAATCCCTGTCTTAAAATTCAGAATTGCAAACAAAAAGTTTGACAACCTTAAAGTGATACTTTTTCTTCTTACTTACTTTATCTTTTTCTTCTTAATTGGCAAAACTAAAATTTACCTATACACTTTTCAATTCGATGCGATACTGGTTAGGGAAAAGGCACATTTTCAAGATTCAACACTGATCTAAAAGATCTGTTGATGCACATACATAAATATCTGTTATTAGCTCCTTGGTGGATGCAATCATTTTAAAAGAGCATTATTGAAAATCAAATGACACTATTGGTTTATTTTGGTCACGTGACTTTTTACCTACACGTTTACCACCGTGACTATCTTTACAGCGCCCCATTAGACACCAGTCGAATAAAGTACGTGCTCAAAAAAAAGTTTAGTGTTGCACGAAATAAGCCAGTCGAACACGCCTATTGCAAAATAATCTGTGTCAGTCCTACCCTAAGAATGTTTTACATTGCAAAACAAATTGCCCACAGCATGTCATACATTAAAGATATATTATGCTCATTTTCTGTTCAATTTATTACTGAAACAAACATGAAAAATACATTTCCTAAAATTAAAACATCAATATACATGCATTAACAAAGAATGAACTCATAATGTATTGATCCGTATTTGGTGAAAAAAGATGTTTGTACATAATAAAATTTAAAACAGCTTCCAGTTTGTTTAAAAATCAGGCTATTTTACAAGTTTTGTCTGCTAGTAATATGGTAAACAAATATATTTTCAATCGGTTATACATTGCAATGGTTCTTATTAGAGATGTTTTAGCCAATGTAACAACGAAACTGGATGAAGCCAATTCAAACATTTTATATTCAGATGAGCTAGATACATCTTTTACATTTTTGTAATTCGACATTCCCTTGCTCCTGAATGACATACAAGAACTATTAAATCAGGTATTTCTACCGGTCATCAAATTAACAATTAATGATATATTAACAATTGAATGTGCATGGTTAACAATGGTGCAAACATAACATATTTTAGAAAATTGCACGACACCAAACATGAACAAAATAAATATAATGTTGATAATGAAACAATAAAACCTGATACCAGATCCAAAGTGATCATTTACATTTATTTAACAGGGGCTTTAAGCCATAGCAGGTAGATTGTGTACGCGAGCAATCAAGAGTCAATTCCGTTTTCTAGAATATGGTGGCATATTCACAAGCAATAGAGTCAATATTGAAAAGTTGAAAAATGTTCAATGCCGGTTACTTAGTGACCCAAGGTAGCTTCAGAGACAAGTCTTATTTTGCATTGCGATTAGGGTTAGTGTTAATATGTAAGTTCGGCATGGAATCTAGACATTCTGTATCTCATAAAATGGTCAATTACAAAAAAGTAGATCGAACCACCTGTCAACAGCACAAATTATGAAATGAAGGAATGGGAAAAATGATTCTGAACAGTCCAAAGCGTCGGAGGCACAGGTGAAATGTAACGGTGCTTGACAAATGTGCCTGCTAGACAATATAACAATGAAACTAATTATTTTTATATAATATAAGAGGCATTTTTTTTATAAAAACAATGCACATTGTAGTAAGTAATATAATTTTTGTAGAAAAATGTATGCGATTTATGCATCAAGCACGTGGGCTGTTGTTCGGTGAGTATCAACAACATAGAAGATCTTATAATAATATTACAGTTTGGTACAAACTCAAAAAAATAACAAGAATAAACAGTAACATTCATAAACATTCCATAAGTTTTAAAAATACGAACACATTTTACGAAAATAAACAAATTAACCAATATTCACGGCAAATACAACAGGAAATGTTAATGGTCAACGCGTTAGTTGCAACACCACATGAATATTATCACATTAAGTTGACATTCGGAATATTTCGAACAATATATTGTATTAAATTCGAAATATTGACCGATGTGTCCCGAATGCTCATGTTGCATGATAATGATGTATTGTGATGCCTTGTCAATCTTTACCTAATACAAACACGTACTGAGTTGGAATGAGCCAACAAAAGTTTTTACTTAGATTTTATTATCTACGTCTCCACCGGATTTTCTGACGGTCATTACCAAGACACACATAATCTTCCTACTGTGAATGCTGCATTTCAGTGCAGTACGAATATTTACGGCATGTAACAGACTCAATGTGTGCCACCGTTACTAAAAGTATTATATGAAAAGCCGACACAAACTGTAAAGCAGGTCGTGTCCGGTGCTATAAAAATACTCTTGTTTCTTGCAGACATCGAATATGACTAAATACAATAAAAAACATTGGCTTTTTCTGACCAATTTTATAACCAAACTTAGTTTCTCTCTAACACTAATTTAAAACAATACTAATTCGAGTTTAAAGTATTTTTATCGGTATCACCAAACGCTTGCATTTCGATTAAATTTCCATCGACACTTCCGGTTCCGCTTTCGTCACGAATTTCGTCATGAACTTCGTCACGAACTTCGTCACGAACTTCGTCACGAGCTTCGTCACAAATGTTATCCGATGTGTCGTCGTCATGTTCGTCAAGGTTGTCATGCGCGAACTCGGATGTGGCACTCTGTGTACTATAGAATGAATCACTGCGCTTATTTGCCAGAAATCTATCACGGAAAGTTGTGGCATGTTTCTTCTCATTGTTACTTTTTTCTGTATCACCACAGAGTACTATACAAAAGTAAAGAAAATAATACATATAAAATATTTGCTGAATTACAGAAATATTTCGCATAAAATAATCATCAGGGGTTCCATTAGTTGCTGAATCTCAAGGGTCATTTTGATAATTTTTGACCGGATTTTACCATTCTATAGTCAAAATACCTATAATTTAGAGAAAAATTGACCCTTCAGCCAGAATCCTGAGGGTCGAAATGTGGCATTTGGAAATTTCAGGGGTCAAAGGGTCAAATCAAGGGTCAATTGGAACCCCTGATCATGTTCATATTTATGTATAGGGGGTAGAAATTCAGCCAGCCAAGTGCCTCCCAAAGGGTGTTGATATGAAGATATACAAGGTGTTCAGAAAGTTTGTTCACAAAGTTTAAACTTAGATAAAATGAAAATAATGCTGTGTACACTGGTTTAATTTCGTATAATGAAAGACACTGCTTTTTCATGAATGTCTATTTTATTTAGAACTCTCATATAGAAGTGAACTATTGGTCCATAGTGACATAGATGGAAAGAGCATTAAAAAATACTAAAATTCAAACTTTGTGAACGAACTTTTTTAACACCCTGTATATCCCTTTGAGGTGTTAATAATTTTAAATCTTCTTATACGAAACATTTAAATCTTGGAACTTTTTAAAATATTAGAAGCAAGAAAATCTCGAAAGGACATGGTATTCAATAACCTACTGAAATAACTCAAAATGTGGTTTATAATTATTAGGAGCTCCAGATTTACTTACATGATATACTGCTGTTTATTCGTGACAATTGTTTCTGTAGATCATTAAACTGTACATCTCGACTACGCATGACATTCAACACTTCATACCGGAAACTTGAGATGTCTTGCTTAATCTCCTCAAAGTCATCTAAGAAAATAAAGAAGCAATGGTAAATGTTACTGTGAAGCATCGTTGGCCACCCACGATTGTTCCATTCCGTCACTATCCGTTGATAGAAACTATTGCTTCGAAACGTATTTAGACAGTCAGGGTTTCCGAAGATGTGTGAAGCAACTGCCCCTAAATTGTATAATAGGGTCGAGGAATGCCAAACTCGAATGCTGCCTTACGCAATGTATAACCGCTAATTTCACGTGACAATCCCTGAATAAGGCGCGAGCAATGCTTAGTAAACCAGAAAGTATTCATAGAGTGTAATAAGACTGTATTGTAATAACATGTTTTAAAAAAACAAAAAATAAGTTCGAACAACATTAAAATTAAATTGGATCGCCCCGAAATTAGACGTCCCAGAATGAACACTTGGCGACCTTACTTAATGTATTATGGCGACCATTACTTTGTGACTAAGGTTTTATATTTGAACTTGCGTTATTTAGACAACGAAATAAATAACATTGAATACTATGAATAGGAAATAGATACTTAAAACTCTGTGTTGACTTTTTAAGTGTGTTATAAGTTTCTATTTCCTGTTCCTGTAATAAGATATGCAAGAAAGATATGCATAAGCGAATAAGCCCAGAAAATAGCACACTTTTCTTATCTTTTTAAAACTATGAATTGTTCATAAGATCAGTTGACCACCACTGTAGGCGAAATATAATACTGTGTTGATTAAATGATCAAGATATTTAAGCCTTGATGCCCACCATTTTAAAGTCTAGTTAAATCCATGTATTTGTTGAGTTTATGTATTTGTGAGATTTCGGCCTTTAACTTGACAGTATGGTCTTTGTTTTATTTCTTATTTTTTGTCGTTAAATTTTGTGTTGTGTTGTGAAAGACATTAGGTAGTAGTAGGACAGATGGTTCATTGAACTTCGTACACATCTAAAGGAGTGGGAAGACCGACATAATGTGTCACTGAACGTTTTATGTCAGACGTTTTGATTTAATTAGACAAGATGAGCTTCAGACTGTTAGAGACCTAGCGCCCAACGACAGTATCGGTTGTTGAAACTAGAACACTAAACACTTGACTGAAAATATAGTAATTGTGCTTATTTACGCAAACGCATATTTCATTAATTATTTTTTATGTAATTTAACTAGAATTAAAGAATGTATACCAAACATGCACAGGATGTCCCTTCATTGAAAATTCCATGTAATTTTTTACAACAATCGTTTTACAGACGTGTAGACAGCTTTACACTTTCATATAACATTGTACCCGAAACTTACATTGAATGGCATTGTTCCTTCTCTTTATTAGTCCACTTTTGCTCAAATAAGATTTGAAAAAGAGGGTGGGGTAATGGTTTTTAGTTTGTACTTTTTTCTAATATTTCAAATCAGAAATTTCCCTTGTTTAATATTGTATAAGTATTGTATTGCACCGATACTCAAGGAACTCACTAATTTCTGCACTTTCAAAACATTTCACTTCTCATTGTATTGAAATACAGAGCTCAGTGTAAATTGAAATTTGTTATAATCACAAACATGAAGAGTCCGTAAGAAAATAAGCTTATAAACATGTTTTGCGAATCCAGAACTGCAAGAATAATTTGAAATCATGTTCATTCTCAGAATGTTTTGCGTGACATTTGTGGAACGGTGAGGGGATATGACAGCCTTCATAGTTGCATGCAATTGAATCACACATCTCGCTGGTGAATGCATGGCATACAGACTTATTTCTCTAACAATAAATTTATAACATTATAAAATAATGTATTCTCTAGCATGTGTAGTTGTGTCCCTGGGATTTGAGTGTGGCTGTATCCAGTAAGTTCTGGGTTATGGCCCTTGACTTTGTGAAATTATGTCATAAAGAGCATAACAGTTTGAGAGCCAGAGTCCTTGGTACTTGGGGTATAGCTTGTAGCAATTCATGCTGAAAGTGTAACAGTACCTAGGAGATAAGAGGTGGCACAACATTGTGCTCTTTTCTGGGTTTGTTTACAGGATTGTATGCGACAAAAACTAGTCTTTGATTGAAAATTTGAGGTCGTAAAAATGTTTGAAAAGACATTGGTTGATATATGTGTCCACTCTGTTAATGATTTATGTTTTGTTCCAGAGCCCACTTAACATCACGCGTGAAAGTAATACGACCTAATCTATCGCTTGAAGATTGGGAATAATTTCTTCCATACAACGAAATGAGTAAAGTCCTTGCCGCATACTAAGTGAACCAAAGTTGCATCAGAAACGCTACACTCGGTAGACAGTAAGGTGTATGTAAGATCGCCACGGAAAGCATTATTCGGATTCGTGTCAAATATAAAATGTTTTCGTACCTTCTGTAACTTCAGCCTCCCTTTGTATGTCAAATATATACCGCTGTATAATTCTCTGCATAACTCGCTATAATATAACATATAATAATTTAACATAATTAAAGTGCATCGATACATTTGTTGTTCTCTTAGCATATACATAGTTCCCACATCTACAATATTTACCTCCCTTGTTCTTAACTATCGGCCATTTTGATAGGCAAAACTGATAAACCCTTATAGGAGCAATTTACAAATATGTGACAATTGAGAAAATACCAAGAGAATTTGCATGTGACAACCACTTTTTCTTTAACTTACTTGGCACAAAAAGATATTCGCGCGTTTAAACTTAACATCAAAGTGAAATACATGTAATTTGCTTTTTCATATACAAGACTTCCAAGGATTCTGTTGAAACCCTGCGAACAGTTAATGTGTCTAACACGCGAAATACTTCGAACAGCTCTAGGCACACAGAGATTAAAGAGTAACATTGTACATTAGTTAAAATTTAGTGTTATAGTACTTAATATATGATTGTTTTTAAATATTTCGAATTTCTAAGAATACCTGATAATTCTTGCTCCCGTCGAGAAAGCCTGGAATGCTGTGTCTTTGCATATGCCTGCGTCTAGTTGGTGCACTTGGTATCTCTGTGCTGGGTGCATCATTGCCCATATTTGCCTCGTATATATCGACAGCCGATATGTCCGCGGAACTACCTGCTGAGTTTTTCTGCATTAACTGATTAGCAATCTGGGTCACACTAGGAATTGGCTGAAGATTGAGTTAAAAAGAACGGCTTACTTGCTATCAAAGTTGGCTGACTATAAATTTATTAAAAACGTTTGCATTCTTACCAGGACTCCAGAAGTTAAGCAAATACATCAATTGTTGTGAATTTCTTATTAAGTCCCATAATGCATATATTATTTTCTCTCAGGTAAAATGATCATAATTTTGGATTTGAAAATATATATTGCTCCTGAATATATTGAACCAACTTTCGCTAAACTTGAATGGGAATGTTTCGTTACTTTTTAGAGTGATCGTTTTGAAATATGTTTGTAATTCACGCCCTCCAAACACGCGCTTTTCCTCCAAATTAAGAACAGTGTAAGCGAAGCGATCGAGTTTACCGATATGCAGCGCGAGAGAGGTTTTGGTTAGTAAAAGGTGAGTGTTGTCGTATATTTTTTCTTCGTACTAAAAGCAGTAGTTGGTAAGCATTTAACCAATATACTGGAGACATTTTTGTTTCCAAAACTACTAGTTTTGCCGCATTGAAAAACAAAATGTATCGAAAGGTCAAGTTTCTTAACCAAGCTAAGATCAATCTTTGATCGATTATAAATTCACAATATTTGCCAAAGCAAACAATTTGCCACAATGAAAAACTAAAATGATATGCCCATTCTTCTTATTGCCCTCTATCTACATGTCAATTTTCATAAACCTAGCTTGGAAGCATTTATTGCAAGATACATGTTTTCTGGACGGACGGACGGACGGAAGGTGAACCTATTTCACCGGAAGGGACTCAAACAATTAAAAAAAATGAACAATTTATATACCTCAATTCCATTTTTAGATACTGGTCCGCCTCTTGGTGGTGCGACATTGTTACTGTTTTCAATTAAGTCCTCGTTAATTTCGACTTCTTCCTTATCGCAACAATCAAATATCCATTCAAAGATAGCACGTGGCATTCGTGCTAAGTTTAAAGGTACTGGGAGAACATCTTCTTCAGCCAAATACTCCATATAAAGTTGACTACGAGCGAATTTCCATTCAGTGTCGGATGATTCCTGTAAAACAAAAAAGCGTCCATATACGTTTTACCGACTAAGTTCCAGTATTTTTCCATAAATGTTTATGTACAAAGATTCTGTTTGTCAATGCAGTGACCATACTAGGTTATATCTCTCTAAGACAAATTATCAACAATAAATTCATAGTTAAAGATATATTGTGCCCATTTTTTGTTCACTTGTTTACCTAAACAAACATGAAAAATATACTTTATCTAGTTAAAAACTTCAATTAATATGCATTATCACAGAATACATGTATAATGTATTTCTCTGTATTTGTCGAAAAAGGCGTTTGTATCATAAAATTTAAAAAAAAAAGTTTTTTAACAAGCGGGTGTTTGTTTACTAGTTGTGTCTGTTAGTAATATGATTAAACAAAATTGTTTTAAATGGTTATACATGGCAATGGTTTTTATAAATTATGTTTTAGACTATGAATACTGGATGATGTCCATTAAAAATATTTAGGTTCAGATGAGCCAGATACATCTTTAATTATCCATTGGTTTCTTGTAACCGCTTAATGAATATTTGAAACAACGAATCATCTGATAACATGTAAACCGCCTCGAATTGTTTTTTGAAGTATACTTCCATCAACTACGGTGATAAGTCATCCACATTTTTTTTAATTTCTTAATATCAAATCATTTTAGCTATACATAGTTCCCACATCTACAATACTCACCTCCCTTGTTCTTAACTGTCGGTCATTTTGATAGGCAAAACTGATACGCCCTTATAGGAGTAATTTCCAAATATGTGATAATTGAGAAAATATCAAGAGAATTTGCATGTGACAACCACTTTTTCTTCAACTTACTGAGCCAAATGACAACATGAGCATAAATAATAAGTTATTTTTTATACATCGGATCAGTTTATCGTCGTTTACATTATATTCCTATAAACTTTAAGGAAATTTGCCTATCAAAATGGCCGACAATTCAGAACAAGGGAGGGAAATATCTATTAGGACTTAGGATGTCATTAAGTAGTCAATGACCTCGCTAAATTCCACTACATGTATTGTTGTACATTTCAATCATATTATATTTCACCTCCTACACTGACAGAAAATTTAATAAACAATTTATGTATTCGATATGACGTTAGACATCATATTCATAACATCGCCTATTTCCACCAATACATAATTATGTTTTAATTTTATTTGACAAAAACTAAATCATCGTTGAATTTCCCAAGAAATCTCTAATACAAGTAAAGATTTCAGTCTTCAATGAAACCTTAATGATATTACGTTCCCACATACAGCGATTTGATTCCACTGCCGTTACATATAACGCAGTCCATTTTGATACTTGACCTTTTTAACCTTTCAGATATAGCCAATGATTAGTCGCAGTAAACGAAATCACAGCTTTCTGTGATACTAAATGTACACATATTTGGCCTTTCGAGTCGAGGGAAATTTTGAACGATCTAGCTAATCGGTCCTATTTCACGTCATTAAGCATTTACAGAAGGCAGTGTTTCGTTCTTTCATCAAGGATTGTACTGATACATATTACGAATATTGCGGCGACGTTTTCAAGAACCACCGAATGGTGAGTAACGGGATTGCAGATTCCACACCGATAGCTGTATGAATGGCATTATATTACTACACATTTACAGGTGTCGGAATGATTTCGGCATGCCAAACAAAACGTTAGTCATTTGTGTTCGATTTATTTTATTTTTCTAGCAATTTACTTTGCTATTTCTATGACAGTGAGAGCTGTCTAAACAGTGCACAGTCGCATAATCTTTATCTACACATGTTAACTGTACCACTTTTAAACTTCTAAAAATAGAAAATATCGGAGCCAATTTGCGCATTTTAGACCAAAGTGGCGATAAAATTGCGATTGTCGAATTCGGGGAATTCCTGCTTTAGAATTTGAAATTATGAACTTGTTATTTTCTCTAGAATATTAGGATTGATATACATTGTGTATAGGTATCATCGCATAGTGTTCACTTTAAAGATGAGTCTGGCTCATCTGAACCTAAATGTTTTTAATGGGCTTCATCCAGTATTGTTGATATATAGTCTAAAACATCATTAACAAGAACCATCGCCATGTATAACCGTTTAAAACAATCTTGTTAACTCATATTACTAATAGACAAAACTTGTAATAAACACCCACTTGTTAACAAACTGGAAGTTTTTTTAATTTTATGATAATACAAACGTCTTTTTTCAACAAATACATAGACATACATTATAAATGTATTCTGTGATCATGCATATTAATTATTTTTTTATGTACATAAAGTAGATTTTTCATGTTTCTTTATAGGAAACCAAATGAACAAAAAAATGAGCATAATGTCTTTAACAAATCAGAGAAACACTACTTACAGCGATAGCTTGGAATGATCTTGCCATCATAGCGATCAACATGTTAAACAATACGGTCACCATGATAAAGTTGTAAAACCCATAGAGGAAATATCCAATGTCTTGTGTCAGGCTATTGTTATACTCCCCAAGTGTGACGACATCGGCTTCACCTCGACCAAATATCGACCAGAACACAGTACGGAAGGTCTTAACCGTGCTGAAAAAAAACGTACCAGTTATACAGTTTGAAGATAAGTGAGAAATAAACTCATAATGCCACTTATTTTTACACGCGTTTAATTCAGGACTGAATGTGTGTTAACTTTTGTAAACTTGCTTAATGTTTTATGTACTTTACAGGCTTCACATTGACCTGGCTTTTTCGCGATTGTGTAGCTTACCTACTTTAGTGAATGCATGCGTTTTATAGCAACTATTATTGCATTATACAATTGGGACAAAGTGTTGCATTCCTCAAACATCGCTTAAATACAATACAAATAGTTTATTGCATTTAAACATAAAATGTTTCATAGCAACATAAGGTACATAAGACATGGTTTTGCAGGAGCACATGCTGTTATAAAGTGCATATTCAAATATTTTAAATGTATTACATGTATATAAACAAACAGTTATTATGATAAATAAATTGATTAACAGTATGTGTTCCAAGTTTCTGACATTAAGGGTGTATATGATAATTTCATGGTTTCTATTGTTTATGCATTGGTAATAATATTTTATAAGTTGTCTGCATTATGTAGTGCCATGTTATGTTCATGTTTTTACCGAATAAATCTATCTATCTATATGATATAGTTAATACATTATCAGTTTCTTACAAGACTAGCATAATAAATGTATTTGGACAAGTTAATAAGAATATTTCGAGAGGTAGCTTTCATCAAATTTGTAAACTTCTGTTTCGTTGGCCACGTATAATAATAACGTTTAAATAACATCTCGTATACTGTTTATATTTTGTTTTATTTTTACTGTACGGCAAAATAAATGCTCTACTCACTCTCCGAATGCTTCTTGTGCAGGAACCTCAAATGTTCGCTTCTCTACTTCGATACTCTCCCTAACATTGTAGTACCAGAATAAATTCTGCAGCCCAATTATGAAGGCTATCACAACGATACTAAGTAGACTCAGGCATTTCAGAATATCCTTGAAAAACAAATATAACATTTATTGTAGACTGACATGAAGCAGTGACAAAATCAGTATAAATGTAAATCATTTCCGCTACTGCTACTGGCGACAACAAACTGGCTTGGCATTAAACAAACTCGTATGTCATTGCTCTTAGCAATTGTTTAAGTGTGCTGCTGTTGTTGCTTGCAAAACAACTTTCGTTGTATTGTTACATCGCAACAACGTCTGGTAGTTACAACAGTACTACTAGTCTGGTTGTAAAAGTGGAGTTAATCATACCGCAGAATCTTCATCATCAGATAAGCCGAAAGTTATCGATGCGAGGGTCGCAAAATAAGTGGGCATGGTGGTCGGAAACACTCGGAAGCCTCCGTGATTTACCGATTTATGATATGATTTCATTATCATTATCGTTCGCGACTTAATTAGCCACCCCGCTGTGTTTAGCCAGCATAATGAAATTGCCCCGGGCAGTACTAATTTATCAGAATGTGTTATACATTCATGATACTTATTTTAGCCTGTTTCGAATATATATTGACTTATGAGCAGAACATATATAAAGTTTATTATCGACTCGAGCGATTACAGCTCATCATCGTTAGCAAATATGTACACAAATACATCATCATGTGATGTGAAACAATAAATACATATATTAATGAATAACATCAATAGCATTGTAATATTTGTTCTTAAATTACCGATTTCATACATATAAAGATGACTATTATAAGTGATTGTATAAACTGATAATAACAAAACAAAAGAAATGAGAAAAATGGGACTGCCACTGTTGTTTATGTAAAATAGATTGCATGTAAACGACGTTCATATATTTTAAGAAATTTAACGCTTCACATGTATTATATCCCATTCAAAATCATTTGACACTCATGTTATACAGAAATAATAGTGGTTATTGAAAATGACCTTTGAAATAAGGCTTACTTTATTATTATGCTCAACCATATAACTATAACCTATAAACGTAGATTCTCCAATATACCGGTATGGAACAATGGTAGTCAGTCATGTAGATTTGTTTAATACCGTGCACATTTTATTTCTGTAAACATCTTTTAAAATATCTAGCAGTTAAGGGAATCACGATAATGATAAATTCGAATAGTTTTCTAAACTGGTTGCTGTTAAATCCACCAATTTTATCAAAATAAGCTACGTAACTTGTTGAAATTCGAAGAGACCCCGTTCTATCTGCACTGCTTAAAATCAACTAATGGTATTGACGAAAAGCAGAAATTCCATCGTGGGTGTCTAATTGGAAAAGTGTTAAATGTATAGGTATTATATCAACCAAAACAACAAGCGTTATAGCGAATATGGAACCAAAATAGAAAATATCCGAGAAATGTCCTAATTATGTGATAATAATGATAAAAGAAATTTGTAAAACTTATATTCAATGTAAAGAGAAACTAATCAGAATGTAAAAATCATTATATATTTACCGTGAGCATGCGACCAAGAGATATCTGCAAGGGTCCAAGGGATTCATTGGCAGGTAATAGGTAGGAAATTCTGGAAAAACTAATAATGTTTGCAATGGCGAACAGACCTTCTGATAAGTTGATGGGATCCCACATACTCCAAAAGAATCGATCTGAAAAATCAAGAAAGTCGCTATATTTGTTTAATCTACTGTTATGAATTAGTAAGTAGTCTATTTATTTACTAAATACTTATGGTGAAACAAATGTCACATCTGCATGCTTCGGTAAGCGGACTGATTCCCGTGTTGTTATTGGACTGTGAAACACTCGTGCTATTACTTACTTCATAGCTTAAAGAGCCAATTAGAATACATTCCTACACTTATGTGTTTAAACAAAAAACTAAATCTTCTTTTATACAGCTAGTTATCCAGTATATAATTACCAATCCGTTTTACATTTTTTGCATTACTTTTTAAAACTGTCGATGTGAAATTTTACACATATAGTTGATTTACATGTAGTTAGATAAAATGAATGAAAAAAAATAAATTTGATGTTGTTTTGTCTTGGTTTTGTCATTTATCTTGCACAACAAATCTTAAACCTTTCAGATTGGAACAAATGTGCTTGCTTCGGATTTCGCATAATCATCTTTTTTTTAAAGATATGTCTTCTTTAAGGTGTGGATACAAAAAACTTGTAATGGATGTATGTATTTATTTTATTTTGTTTGGTTTGCTTAAAGTATGGACAAAAACTAATTGTGTAGAAAAACAAACGAAAGTCGTTATCTAACTCTAATAATGAACGAGAAATGAATGAAAAATGCCTACAATATACAATCTAATTTGAAATTATGCCGAGACTATTTCAACCAGCAACAAGCAGATACAAAGACGGGGAGGTAACTTTAGCAAGAAGACAAAATGACAGTTCCTGACATACCTGCCATGATCCAGTACAGCGTATACTGTGTGTGTTTACTGTTGTTCAATATCTGATCAATGCTTGTATTCGACAAGTAACTTATCGCAATGTGCACCTACAATCAAAACAGATATTCCTAGAAATACATTTCTTTTACCAGAGTAACGTGATACTGCTTAAAACAGTGTAAAACTCCAACACACACATATTTCAAATTACTGATATCCTATCAAATGCGATATGCTGATAATATTGACTTGAAGAATATGTCACATTTAGCAAAGTAAATCTAAAATGTTATGCAGCTCTTATATAATACGAGACTTTATAAACAAGTACAACAATAAGTAACACAAGTGCACACATACCTCTGCACGCACTACCCTCCCACACTCCTACACACATACCTCTACACGCACTACCCTCCCACACTCCTACACACATATACCTCTGCATGTACTACCCTCCCACACTCCTACACACATACCTCTACACGCACTACCCTCCCACACTCCTACACACATACACCTCTACACGCACTACCCTCCCACACTCCTACACACATACCTCTACACGCACTACCCTCCCACACTCCTACACACATATACCTCTGCACGCACTACCCTCCCACACTCCTACACACATACCTCTGCACACACTACCCTCCCACACTCTTACACAAACATACCTCTGCACGCACTTCCCTCCCACACTCCTACACACATATACCTCTGCACACACTACCCTCCCACACTCCTACACACATATACCTCTGCACACACTACCCTCCCACACTCCTACACACATACCTCTGCACACACTACCCTCCCACACTCCTACACACATATACCTCTGCACACACTACCCTCCCACACTCCTACACACATATACCTCTGCACGCACTGCCCTCCCACACTCCTACACACATATACCTCTGCACGCACTGCCCTCCCACACTCCTACACACATATACCTCTGTACGCACTACCATCCCACACGCCTAAACATATACCTCTGCACGCACTACCCTCCCACACTCCTACACACATATACCTTTGCACGCACTACCCTCCCACACTCCTACACCAACATACCTCTGCACGAACTACCCTCCCACACTCCTACACAAACATACCTCTGTACACACTACCCTCCCACACTCCTACACACATACCTCTGCACACACTACCCTCCCACACTCCAAATATATTCCATCGATTGTGAACCCAATTCTTAAACCTTGCATTAATCACTTTCAGAAACTGCTGTCCGATTACTCTCTCCAAATTCAGGGACTGTGAAGCTCATAATCAAGCCAGGGCCCATATTCACAAACGTTTTTAGACTGAATCTCAGACTTAGACTTTAAAATTGCAAAAATTAAATCTACACGCATTTCGTTTTCATTATATTTAAACGGATACATTGTTGCTAAAACATTTCTTGTTACTCACTCTACACTTTTGTCATGTTTTATCAAAATAAATTATGTCACAATAACGTAAGAACAAAATGAAAATAATCGTTTTGAAGTCTAAGTCTGAGATTCAGTCTTAAAACGTTCACATGTGAATACAAACCCAGTTTGAACACGGAATTCAAACTCAATTCCTTCGGATCGGAAGTCATGCACTCTAGTCTGCCTCCTTAAGGTTTTCTTTAAACATTCAAAAACATAATTAAATAATTATATATATACCTTTAACATAGTTAGAAATTTCAAGGTAAATGAACACGTGTATGTCAGTAGTAAAGCAAAATCCATCAAGTTATAAAGGGATGAGCAGTAGCCATTAACGCCTTCATGGTAAATCTGGGTGCATTCATGGTATAACATGCCTGAAAGAAAGTATACATGTATATCGATATGTGCAGATGTACAGTAAAACCTCAATAATAAGACCACCTTTGGGAACCTTGAAAACTGGTCTTCTTATTGAGGTGGTCTTAATATTGAGGTTGAATAAAGAGCAAAACAGTGAAAATGGACTAGATTTTTGTGGTCTTAATTTTGAGGTGGTCTTATTATTGAGGTGGTCTTTAGATGAGATTTAACTGTATAGAAACATTAAATGATCTTTCGACGCGCAAGAAAAAACGACAAACATTTTTTTTTCATCGATTAACCTGAACAAATAAATTGAGACTCGGCATTGTTCATGAAACGGTCGCATAACTACAAACAAACACTTTTTAAAGATGACCTTATGGGTAAAAATGTCTTGTCTTACCAAAAGTACATATCTCTTGGTCATTACTAGTCATTGTATTTCATTTCGATTTATTTCCTTTTGTTTTAAAGTAAAATGTCTGGCATGTTTCCATGCCAGGCCTTTCCAACTCACACTGTGTTGGCTGTCCTTTTGTTTAATGACATAAATAAAACTGCAATGACGGAGAGGCGCAAATATAAATGGTTTTACGTATAGAAACTCGAACACCAAGATGAAGACATACCTATAACCCAGATAGAGATGAGGAGTTGTGTGGTTGTTGGCACCATCTGTCGCATGGGCATATCGTGACCGTAGGAGAACTCGCTTGAGTTATTCTTCATCTTCATATACTTATCAAATATGTTCGGATACTCTGACCCTAAAGTGATGAAACATTTGTTGTAACAAAAACTAAGTAAAAGTAGTTCAACTCGACGCAATCGCAAAAGATTGGGGTCGCGTACGGCACTATTTTGTACTTCGTAAAGAAGGCCTGGAGTTAAAATGAATTTTCCACTGTCCAAAAACACTGATTACATTTAAAAACGCACACTTTTGATTTGATTGAATATCTACAAACGTATTCATTATATCACAACCAAACGCCGCTAGTGTGTAAATCTAACCTTTCATAACCCAATATGAAAGCAAGAATTATCTTGAAAAAAAGAAGGTCGTCGCAATCTGAAGCAAGCAAATTAGTTTCAATCTGAAGGTTAAGATCTGTTGTGCAACATTGCCGATGTGTTACGATTGCTGGTCACTCGATTATGCTACACTATAGTTACTCCGATACCTGTAAGGGGAGATGACTTTGTAGGAGACTGGATAAAAATAACTCAGTAGTGAGATTAGTCATAAACAGTATAGTCTGTTTCAATATAATTCATCACTACTTATTGATATCGGTCATGAAATCACACATTCATGTCACAATGTAATTAACTTGTTACATATCGATTTATCTCATTAAAACAATACAAATGTTCGTGACTGGTATATATAACCTACTGTAGAATCTTTTTAATTCAAACGCCGGGCAATTTCCCGATGGGTTGACTAACAACACTGATCACTAGCTAAATCTTGAAATATACTAAATCTACTTTCATACGTAGTTTTTAAGTAAAAATATATTATATGCATCTGGTCAACATATTACAGCAAGGTGATTTGAATACTGTTTTATCGTTATACAGACCTTCAACTACTGCTGCTATAATTTTGTAAAAATGTTGATAAATAATGAAGTTATTTGAACTTTTGGTACTGTCAAATTGTACATGTTGCCCGGTAAATCAACTAAACGTTCTGATAACGAGTGTGCTAGCCCCGCATATACGTGTCTCTGTACTCCAACTTTTACACGAGTACAGCGACAGTATAGAGATGTGACGTCCGTGGCTGTACTACGATTGTACCTACCCTGATATATATTACAAATTAATACATTAATCACAATGAGAATACCATGGCTTATGTCATGCTTTCCAACATTCCTCTCATCCTGCCCGCAGTAGCATGAAAACTCAGCGGTAAATTTAAGCTTACCATTCATGTTGGAGAGTTGTGAGTTGAGTGAGAAAGAATAAGATGGTAGTGCCAGGAAATTGAATATGAATAATGGATAGGACAACCGGTCGCCGAACACAACTGGAAAAGTGCTGAAAACAGCGTACAGTCTATGTTCTGTTGCCGATTAATGCTATTATGTCTGCGTGCCATGCTATTCACGCAACACAGTCACCGGCGATATGGACGTTGCGTCGAAAGAAAGCAAACGACAGACTGGAAACCAAACTGCATCATATATATGGTGAAACCAAACTGCATCATATATATGGTGAAACCAAACTGAATCATATATAAGGTATCAGTTTGTCTAAATTTCAAACGCGTCAACCATCGTCATGACGGTACATATAAATGATAAACAGTGATTGCATGAAGAATGTATAGGCATGACCTACCTAAGGTATTGTTTTGTCGAAGTACGTAGGTATCTTCGGCAGTCGATATTACAATCATGAGTAAGAAGGTCACAAATGAACAAGAATGTACAGTAAACTTAATCCATGGAAACTGCAGAACTCGCAAAATCTGAAATATTATGTAATTATCAAAGTATCATAAACAACGGAGACATGTTTAAAATGATTGAAACAATACCCCATACAACCTGCAGGTCTGTTGATTGATGGCAGTATGATTTAAACAATACCTGTATAACCTGCAGGTCTGTTGATCGATTGCAGTATGATTGAAACAATACCCTATATAACCTGCAGGTCTGTTGGTTGATGGCAGTATGATTGAAACAATACCCCGTATAACCTGCAGGTCTGTTGATCGATTGCAGTATGATTGAAACAAAACTTGTATAACCTGCAGGTCTGTTGATCGATGTCAGTATGATTGAAACAAAACCTGTAAAACCTGCAGGTATGTTGATTGATGACAGTATGATTGAAACAAAACCTGTATAACCTGCAGGTATGTTGATTGATGTCAGTAAGATTGAAACAATACCCCGTAAAACCTGCAGGTCGGTTGATCGATGGCAGTATGATTGAAACAAAACCTGTAAAACCTGCAGGTCTGTTGGTTGATGTCAGTTCAAGAGGAAAGCTCCGAGATCGACATAAGCTTATGTATGCTTGATGAGCGTAATTATGCTATAGCTCACTTAAAATTCGCGAGTAATATATTCCTCGAATTTTGGCCCATTATATTTCACTATTTATACCAACATTAAATAGTAAAACAGATGAATGAATGCTTCACAATTGAATAAAATTTAATTTGTTTTTAGATATTTTTGCTGAATATACGTAGATTTATGTACTTATAGTTCCTTCAATTGAAGATTCTTAATATTCTTAGTAGAAACTAATAATCTTGGAGTCCGTTAATATCTGATTATTACACAAGGTACTATATCATTGAATTTTACCGTATTGTTATACAATACAATACAATACAATACAATACAATACAATACATTTTATTTCGGCATTTAAACAATTTACAAAGTTTTTTGCCACATATATAGTCGGTGAGAGAGAAAGAGTCATCAGAGCATAGTGAAGATTTAAAATGAAATATGATGGTAGTTACAAAAAGTCAGACAAATATTTAACATAAATAGTAACATAAGTACAGTGTAGTTTTCACAGATTTGTAGAATTTCTTTTTGACACAGCGAAGTAGATATATTTTGCCAAGTGAATTTGGATGCGTTTTGAGTTTGAAGACATGATATTATAATATTTTGTAAGAGTTGGCTAATGGCAATAATAACGGCAGAAATATTTTTGTCTTAAGTCTCTGTAAAAAGGACAAACTAAGAGGAAATGGTATTCTGTTTCAATGGTATTCATTGTACAATAAATGCATTTTATACATAATTAACTATACTTTTGATGGATATTGGAAAACCATTGTATTACAATTGCATTTTAAAAACTTTACATAACACTTAATTGTATAACATACATGTAACTGCAAAACATTTGCTCGATTTTGTATGGGTTTTTTTTCATAAAGAAAATACTGGAAACTAGAATATCCGTGCACAGGTGATGCTAAAATAATCCCAAAAGAGTGAATCTTCATTCCTTTACATGTCAGGTAATGACAATCGGGGATAAGTTATATTGCATTATAAGTAGAAATGTTCGCATGTTGAAATGTTCGCGAGTCGGCGGTGTCTGCGAATCGCCAATTGATTACTGTTACACTTAAAAGTGAAGTATGTAAAACTAGACTTCTGTGGACGATGAAATTTACCCTGGCTGATATTTTCCAGACATTCTTTAATTCGCGAAATACGCAAACATTTCCACGTCGCAAACTTAAAGTACACATTTCGTCCACTGAACAAGAAAAAGTCTTGTCATATTACTAACCTTCAGTTTTGTTTTTGGTGACATAATATAGATAATGTTGAGGAATGGGTACACCAAAATAAAACCCAAAATCATTAGAATTCTTTTAGGTAGACTGGCTTTCAGGAAGGGACCAATTCCTTCGAACCAACTTCTAGCTAACCTCTGTTGACAACTTGGATGTGACACAAACTGAAAGAAATATATTTTAAATGTCAGAAGATTTTAAATGTATGCTGAACCAAAGAAAAACTAGGTCAGATAATCACCTGATGTAAAACAAGGTCAGCTTATTCGGTCAAAAATACATTTCCACGTGCACGCACGGGTAGGGCATATCCGGTTCACATTTCGAAAAGATTTTCACTTCAGTATATTGCATTAGACGACTTCAGTAAGAAAATAACCAAAAACATTAAAGAGACCACTAAATTTCTATGCCGCGGATCTTTTCAACAATTTCAATAAGTCGTTTCTAATTTCAAAATTATTTCAAAATTAATTATGTCATACGACGCTCGAGGATGGTGCTTGTAACTAGTTCATATCATTTTCTTTCTGATAACAATTTGATTTTACATTCTGTGTAATAAAACAATAGATGTAACAGTATGTACAATACATTGGAAAATGCAGTTTGAAGATTGTATTCATGAGCATTGCGATGACCGCATCATCATCACATGTTTCTTTGACATACACCCGAAAGGTGAGCAAATGCATCAAAAAGGCCAGAAAGTCATAATTCATAGCGACCTGCCACGGTATAGCCCGCTGTTGCCGAATGATGCGTTTGCGACAGAGTGAAGCGTTCCAGACGTGAAGCGAGTTGTGTTAGGATTTATGAACACTGACATACTTGCTACTCTCTAGAATTGTTCGTAAATGATATTTGTTTTGATCTGACGAGTAAAACTATTCAGTTCAATCACAAAACGCTTAAAATCGAGCAGCTGGGCGATTTTTGCATTTTTTTACTATATTATGTTAAATTTAAATAGACGATACCAGCTTTATTTCGCTTTGTAACGTCTTTGAAAAATTAGACATTCATGGTCCTTCAGACGATAAAAGATTCTGAAGCAACATCGAAATTACGAATTATTGGTCAGAAAATGAACACCACTACTCACCTGGAACGCTTCACTCTGTCGCAAACGCATCACTCGGCGGACTACACATCAGGTAAAACACCATGAGGACGAGATCATCCGTCTGAACCATACACAAGTTACATACACTGATGCCATATATTATTGATTGTTTTATGCTATAGTCGTTTATGATATAAAGTTTGAAACCATTACCATATTTTGGAAAGCAAAATGTATTTTAGTGGATGAGCATGTTCAATACCAATACCTTTTTCTCTCCATATTGTAAGGCGAGCCTCAGTCTTGCCAGTGTGCTGTACTTCTCTTCATTTGGTTTCCCAGTCTTGTTCAACACGAGTTCTAATTCATCTTGTGTCCGTACTCTGTCCAACAACTTCACTACGTACTCGCTCAGCTGATTGGACAGTTCTCTGTATTCTTGCTGTAGTAAAATAATTATGAATAAGTCAGAAAAAATGGCCGACCGAATTCTGGAATTATGAAGATTGGGTGTATAAACAAGAACTTTCATCGGTTCCGTACATCAAAGAAAATTGATACAGTAAAATCTCACCTAAAGACCACCTCAATAATAAGACCACCTCAAAATTAAGACCACAACATTCAAGTCCATTTTCACAGTTTTGCTCTTTATTCAACATCAATATTAAGACCACCTCAATAAGAAGACCAGTTTTCAAGGGTCCCAAAGGTGGTCTTATTATCGAGGTTTTACTGTATTTATATTAATCAGACATTATCTATGTATCATAAAATCAGTTTCAAACTATATAAATTGTAGGACATATATTAATGATATATAAATATACCATGCATTAATTGTAGGGAATATATTAATAACTCGTGACACGAACACGGCACAAACAGCACGTAACCAGTAGGAAAAGACACAAATATGGAAAACTTAATACGACCAATCACAGACGCTGGTGTCGACGACAGCTGACATATAACTAAAACAGTTGTGAACATTTTGAAACTCTATAGGACAATTATATACACTTGCAGAAGATGAATAGAGCTTAAGTTAAGGCCACCCTAATGAGAATGTAAATTTCGAATCATTTGGAACACCTTGGTCCATATCTATCCTTAGCCTATGTGTTGAGCCTCTTGCCTTACATGCGAAAGGTCCTGGGTTCAAATCCCCGCTGGGCCCAAATTTATTCCTTGCTTTTTTCATGACATTTCTTCTTTTTACAAACTGTTTTGGCAAGAAAACTGATATAAAATTATAAGATATAAATCATATCTATTGATTTGTAAAAAAATGCCATATTTCTCCCAAGTTTGATAATTCTGCATGGACAAATTTAATACATGCATATTACAAGATGTTATCAATGCAAAACTGGACGGTAAAAGTTTTTTACAGAGTTGTTGAGGATAATTATGATGTCCATTATGTTAGAGTACTCAGGTTATTATGTATGATTATGCTACCTTGAAACTTGGTACATGTATTTCTTATTGTGACTATATGAAGTACCACCTTTATTTTTTACAGAGAATATTATTTTCGATGAATTTTCCTTATGATATCACTAGCACTTTCCTTTGAAGAAAAACACAAACAAGTTTCATTTTTAATTAAAATATAATAACTTTATGCTTGAAGAACATGAGTGGAATTTGTGACCCGCTCAAAGCAAATCGGTTTAATCTTAAAACTTTAAAATCTTTAAAATGGCACGGTCAAACTTAGTAATATTTTGCATTTATTTGCCTCATGCGATTCAGAAACTCATGGAAACAGTTTAGTTAAGATTCTTGATGATGAGTATTAGAGTGGTCTTACCTTAAGTACAGACACCGAGGCTGATAAATGACTGGGAATAATAGCATTATGTGTATGTTCATGTATTACAAAGAAGGCCTTCCAGTCACGGAATTATATCGTAATTGAGAAAAGTGTGTGTGAATCTTATTGATATGGTTAGTACACGCTACGTTGTACTAGGCGACATGTCTTCAGTAGACCACATACATGAATACCGTATTGTTCCTTCTACAAGTATAGTGTTACTGGCCGCTTGCAACAACTTGTTTGCGTCGAAAAATTGTGACAGGACACATGTCAGGAAAGGCCATGTATTCTTTACACATTTTAATTAGTTCTAACACGGGAAAATACCCGTCTATTTTAAACTCAGTAGTCACGTGTATTACCGACCAATGAAAAATAATATCAGGGAAAACAGTGATACCGTTTACCACGACTATCATTGGCTAACTCGGGAAAGTTAAAAAGTCAAATATCAAAATATGCTGGGTTATAACGCAGCGTGTGAAAGAGGTAGTTCGATCAGCAACTATAGTGACTATGGTGACTATCGTTGGATGATAAAACTAAGTCTAGTTCATCTATGGTCTAGTTACTCTGGTCACTCTTCGAACTTGGAGGTTTGAATACTATAAAGAGGTGTTCCGAACATTAACTATGGTTCAACCACCGATTTAGTACGGTTGAACTATAGTCGATAATCGGAACACCTCTATAGTGTTTTCAACCCTCCAAATTCTAAGAGTGACCAGAGTAACTGGACCATAGATGAACTAGACTGAGTTTTATCATCCAACCATAGTCACTATAGTTGCTGATCGAACTACCTCGAAGTAACGACAGTGTAATCAAAGTGCTGTAAGAGAACGTACTTGCTTTGCAGTCTGGAGTAATTTTTTCTCACGTAAGAACAAACATATTCCACACATGAGACAGAGGTTGTGCGTATAACTGATATCAGATCCGTTTTGTTTTCCGATCGTAGATCTAATAGGTTTTTTTTATACCATCTAGTATATTGCATATTTGGGCTTATGGATAATAATTAATTATGGTAAACTGCGTACGCTCGATATGGCATTATCTGGAATGTACTGTTCAGTTCCGTATAAAGCAAGCAGCATCGTTTGTTGATAATATTAATGTCGGAGTCATTAACATACTTACATCGAAAGGTCATTCCGTAGCAGAAATTGTGTGAATAACTCATTAAATATGTATTTTCCGATTCCTGACATTTTTTTAATGTCTGTATTGATACATGATTGTCTCTGAATGTCATCACGTGAGCGTATTCATTACATGATGTGAGAGGTGTAGACATTTAATACCAATAGAGCTTAACAAACAGCTCGTTTCACTAATATCAATACAGAGTAGAATATTGAACGGGTTGTAGCACTAACTTGGCTTCCGATCAATAATCTGACACACAAACCATTCTGAACTGATTAAATAAAAAAAAACTTTCAGAATTTACACATGTATATTCAGAAAATAATCACTTAGGCGGACAAAGTGCGTGGTTTTTGTATCCTCAAGCATGGGGGGAAATGATCATAAAACAACAATAAAAAGACAAAGCGATTGAACAACAGTGGTTTGAATTTACCTTGAAATATTTCTCCATTGTCGATAGAATTTTCAATTCTTTTGACAGCTGGAAAGCGGTCAGAATAGGGTCCTTACTGGACAAGGATATGTAAGCCTCGCTTGACATCCCTCTGTAGGCATTGAGTCTATATTTAGCTGATCGCAGCTGATCGAATTTCATTTTATTCACACATTCTTGGCAGAGGCAGCCAAACTTGTGGGGTTTCTGTATTCTGTCGCCACGCAACAATAGTAACTGAACTATTTCGTACTGATTCTTTTGTGCTGACAAGATAAGTGGTGTGATATCGGGGCTGAACTGTGACTCCTCGTATTGTGTCTTAAAGAAATGATCATCGTCTCCAAACTTTTTCCTCTCCTTCCATATCTCCAGGTAGCGCTTGTGTTTTAAGATATTTTCTGCGATTTGGACATGGCCCGCACTAATGGCTTGTAAAACAGCTTCGTAAATATGTCGGCTGCTGGATTTTTCTAAAAGGACTTCAACAACCTATAACGACGAATACAAAAGTAACAAAAATGGTCAAATCAAGCTAAATATGAACATTGGTAAACACTTAAACAACACCCTTCTTCAACATTTCATACAGGGTTCCTTGATTGTTTGTAGTACATAAGTTAAAGTGGGTTCGTAGCAGAACTTCGCTCTGCAAGGAGTTGAAGCATTACATGTTGCTAACATATTTAGAACGTATTGTTGCTACACTAAACAAAACTTATATGGTGGGTAGGCACTGTCTTATGTATGTGGCGTACCCTGTAGCTTCTCATTCGCTCTCTTTTATAAGTATGCAGGCACTAATATGACTGTATCTCTGTCAATATAAGTCTGATCTTGCTGAAATACAACAATGGTGTAGATACATGCAGGCGAGTAGGAGCTGGAGGCGATGTCGCAGCCCTAATATTCTTAAATGATGCTAAGCATTTCGACTGTGCCATGGCAATGTGTCTAATCAAGAAACACAGGGACCAATGTTTATTGTCACCAAGGCCTCTTCAGCAAAGAAATGTAAGAATGGAAATAAGCAAGGTGACAAGCACATTTCTTTCGCATTGTCTTGATGTTTAAAAAATCGTTCACGAACTGAAAAATCACAGGATATAGTATTAATATCCATGGAAGGAAATTGTAGTAAGGCACGTGCAAATAGTGAATGACTTTGACGCCAAACGAGAATAAAAAACACTCAAGAAATATTCAATCACAACAACACGGAATCGAACCGCAAACATTTTATTCAAGCACGAAACAAACATGATAAAATTCAATCGAAGTATACTTATAGAATAAAAGAAGGACAATGAATTAATAGTTTGTGACAAAATCGGAATCTCGAAAACATGCCATAAATAAAACTCCTATTAGTTCTTAAACACGTTCAGGGAAACATAAACGATAATGACCTCGACATTAACGATCAGGATATAAATTTCATTGATGATCAAGATGTGAATTTCGAAGAAGTTGATACAGAAATAAACGCTGACGAAATACAACGCGCGGTTTCTCCCCAAAATATAACAAATCACACGGTCTTGATAACTTAACCAACAAGGTTTTCTAAACATGTTATGATCTATATGCTCCTTTCTTATTTCTTATTGATATTATACAAAAATCGGCCTCGGGCAACAGTTCAGATGGCATCGCCTCCACCTTGGGAACAACTATTTTGACTGTTACCAAAATAACTATGAAATAACTGTATACTGTCAGTAGGTGGTGACTTCACATGTGACGTTTCCTGGAAATGACGTCACCATGTACTGACAGTATGCACTATTTGCCGCATATTGCAATATGAAAACTGAAAGTGAAGCAGTATTTATTGAAGAACTACTTGATGGCAGACGAGCGCACGACGGCATATGACGTCACATGAACTATTGAGGCATTCAACGGGGAAATTAAATGAATCATGAAATAAATAGATTTGTATGTTTCGGTGTTAGATCGAAAGTTGAGTCATCTCGGCAGCCTATAAAAATAAAGACAGCATTTTGGAAAAAGGCCAACACTGAGTAATACATACAATTTAAGTTAGTTTCCTCGTTTGATTGATTGTATTACTATAACCAGCACCGTTTGTCGTGTCATATATTGTTTGTATAACTTTATTAGATCAGAGAGTAAATATTATTGTTTAAACTCGGAACCGGGTATTATGCCTGTCTAGACTAGATATCATGTGTGTTTGTATAAAAAATGCTGAAAGTTCCGGTGCATATTTATAAATGAAACAATATGTCGAGTGAAATTAGTATCGCGTTTTTTCGTGTCCCTCAAACAGCATCAGTAGGACTACGTTCAGAAACAACTGCTAAAAAGATTAGAAGCATGTAAAACTGACTGTAGTATTGCACTGAATGAACATTAATTCACCCACCGTTACTGAACAATTCAAACAACAACAACACTTACTTCAGTGAGATCTATGTAACTATATTAATGAATCTGGTAAATTATTTTGATGATCTTTTTGAAATAGTCGACGGTTTTAATTAGTACTGTACGAAGGAGTTCCTTTTAACTGAAAGACATGTGTTTAAAGGTGTTCGTACTCGTATGTCATTGATGCAGCTTTTCATAGGATTGCAAAAGGTTGATTTAATCATTTATTAAGTTAATGTTATTTTGATATAAGCAGCAAAAATATTTTAAGTTCAAAAGAGAAAATTGTTAAGAACTTTGGACGTGAGCATTTGAAACAAGAAATATCTTGAAAAAAGATGGTCGGCGCAATTTGAAGGTTTAGATTTGTTGTGCAACATACAAAATGCCGAATTGTTACGATTGCTGATCACTCCAGATCCAAAAGGTATTGCGGTAAATTCACCGAAATTCAGTGGATTTCAGTGGATTACCCTTTATCGAAAGGTTAACCAATCCGCGTCAAGGTTACAAACGTTGTTCGGTAGAGGAGAAGCGGGTTTAGTGGTTAACGTAAGATTTGATTGGTTTACGCAACACTGATATGCAAATAGCAAAACCATGTTAGTACGGGTGCGCCGAAAAAAATCTGCCGTACGTCGCTCAACTTTAAGCGTTGTTAATA
The DNA here is from genome assembly GCA_032209605.1 of Mactromeris polynyma. NCBI lineage: Eukaryota > Metazoa > Mollusca > Bivalvia > Venerida > Mactridae > Mactromeris > Mactromeris polynyma. Next base: position 18,152,678 of record JASFXZ010000013.1, read on the forward strand.
TCTGCTACCGTTGAATTAACTATGATTGACGTTCTTTTTAATTTACTAGAGTAACAAACGAGCGACGTGTTTATAAAAAATCCGAATGATTTAAATTATCAAACTGTCAGTTGTTAATGTTAATGTAAAAGCATGGTGAATGCAACATTTGAAAATTGTGCTAACTTAACGTTATTGATAGACGCCACCTCAGAGGGAGAATGCTGGTAAATGTCATTGTCCTGATAATCGTCAGTTTATGACACATTAATTTAAGCGAGTGTTTTGTTATGAGTAGTTTAATATCCTGCAAAGAGTTTCCGCAACATGTTTGGTTTAGTATTTTTTGTAAATATACTCGAATACACGGTAAACAAGAGAAGACTCATTTATGGATTTGGTCTACCACAATGTTTTCTTATCATAAAACACGGGTGAATAGTGCTATGTCATAAAACACGGGTGAATAGTATTATGTAAACAAAAACACGGGTGAATAGTGCTTTATAAACAAACACTAAGATACATAGTACTATATAAACAAACACACAGATGAGAAGTACTATATGAACAAACACACAGGTGAATAGTACTACATGTATATAAACAAACAAACAAATTAATAGTACTATATAAACAAACAAACAAATTAATAGTACTATATAAACAAACACACAGGTGAATAGTACTATATAAACAAACACACAGGTGAATAGTGCTATATAAACAAACACACGGGTGAATAGTGCTATATAAACAAACACACAGGTGAATAGTACTATATAAAAAAAAACACAGGTGAATAGTACTATATAAACAAACACACAGGTGAATAGTGCTATATAAACAAACACACAGGTGAATAGTGCTATATAAACAAACACACAGGTGAATAGTACTATATAAACAAACACACAGGTGAATAGTACTATATAAACAAACAAACAAATTAATAGTACTATATAAACAAACACACAGGTGAATAGTACTATATAAACAAACACACAGGTGAATAGTACTATATAAACAAACACACAGGGGAATTGTACTATATAAACAAACACACAGGGGAATAGTACTATATAAACAAACACACAGGGGAATAGTTCTATATAAACAAACACACAGGGGAATAGTACTATATAAACAAACACACGGGGGAATAGTACTATATAAACAAAAACACATGTGAATAGTACTATATAAACAAACACACAGGTAAATAGTACTATATAAACAAACACACAGGTGAATAGTACTATATAAACAAACACACAGGGGGATAGTACTATATAAACAAACAAACAAATTAATAGTACTATATAAACGAACACACAGGGGAATAGTGCTATGTAAACAAACACACAGGTGAATAGTACTATTTAAACGAACACTGTTAAAGTAAACATTATCAAAAAAATGGTTTGAGACGGACTTAAAAGTACACCAACATCCCTGAAATAGCTACCAAACAAGACCTCAATCTTATTTGCATGCCGCTTTGACATTCAAATAGAATTAAAATCACTGATTGAATGGCAGTTAGGGTGTTGAAGGTGCTGTGTACCAACATTGCGCTTCGTGCAGAAAGTCCTCATTTATATTAAACTGTCTTTCAGAATTCATTTACGCGGTACATTTACCATATGTGGTCAAGTCTATTTTCATATCCCCTAGCTGCAAAAAAATATGTTGATATTATGAACACAGCGAACCGTAATAAATGAAGCTTTTAAACAGCGCTCAACAAAATGAATGACTTCAGTCGCAGTTATATATCTGGAAGTTGATTTTGAACTAGATAATCGTATTTTATACAAATATCCACGTTTCTGAAACGATTCTGTGGTTGTCAATATCAATAGATTTATTGCCAGGTTTTTACAGGAGAAAACAACAAAATACAAAGTACGCTCGTGACATATGAATAATAATGGTTTTCCCTTGATGATACTCCCTGTTACCTGGCAACGTAATCATAAATGAGAAGAGAAAAATAATCTGCAATAATGACTGGAAATATTCAATATTTTCTAAGGTAATGTGCGTAGTCAACATTTTCCATTCTATTTTAACTGGGAAATCCAAATCAGTGTATTATACACTAGTACACTCCTTAAAGTCTGACGATGTATATGTGAACAAACGGTAAAACCAAACTTTGTAGAAAACCAATTAAGATGTAAATCGAATTTGAATTGCCTTCAAACATCTAATTCAGTACGTGTATTTCTGAAATTTAAGTCCACTCTTTTTATTTATTAGTGAATGCTTCCAAAAAAAAGAATCTTGAAATTACATGTTTAACAAATCACGAGTCATTAAAATCTCAAAATTGTAATAATGAAGCGTCATTGCTTTTATTGAATTTCGAACTGATTTATTGAGATGTCATGTACTTGAAAATATAAAATTTGTCTTTTATGAAAGCAGTAATTCTGAGTAAAACTGAGAAATTGAATGACGATGGCGGAAATTAACTTGTTCAAAACATGCTAAATAGAATTGATTAAAAGAAAAATACTGTGGCAGAAATGGTTTGTTGTTGCGTGTTAACAGCCTCAAACTTGACCAGTCCACCTTACTGAAATAGCATTCCATTTTCATTTTTCAGTTTGCTGGCGATACTGTGGTTGTTTTGGTTTCTTGCCCTTATCAGTTCTGCATGTCCGTTCGGCATGGTTTTGTGCCCTCCCTGCGTGTATCTCCTTGTCAGTTCGGCATTGTTTCTGTACCCTCCCTGCGTGTATCTCCTTGTCAGTTCGGCATTGTTTCTGTACCCTCCCTGTGTGTATCTCCTTGTCAGTTCGGCATTGTTTTTGTGCCCTCCCTGTGTGTATCTCCTTGTCAGTTCGGCATTGTTTGTGTACTCTCCCTGTGTGTATCTCCTTGTCAGTTCGGCATTGTTTTTGTGCCCTCCCTGTGTGTATCTCCTTGTCCATTCGGCATGGTTTTGTGCCCTCCCTGCGTGTATCTCCTTGTCCATTCGGCATGGTTTTGTGCCCTCCCTGCGTGTATCTCCTTGTCAGTTCGGCATTGTTTTTGTGCCCTCCCTGTGTGTATCTCCTTGTCAGTTCGGCATTGTTTTGTACCCTTCCTGCGTGTATCTCCTTGTCCATTCGGCATGGTTTTGTGCCCTCCCTGCGTGTATCTCCTTGTCAGTTCGGCATTGTTTTTGTGCCCTCCCTGCGTGTATCTCCTTGTCAGTTCGGCATTGTTTTTGTGCCCTCCCTGCGTGTATCTCCTTGTCAGTTCGGCATGGTTTTGTACCCTTCCTGTGTGTATCTCCTTGTCCATTCGGCATGGTTTTGTGACCTCCCTGCGTGTATCTCCTTGTCAGTTCGGCATTGTTTTTGTGCCCTCCCTGCGTGTATCTCCTTGTCAGTTCGGCATTGTTTTTGTGCCCTCCCTGCGTGTATCTCCTTGTCAGTTCGGCATTGTTTTTGTGCCCTCCCTGCGTGTATCTCCTTGTCAGTTCGGCATTGTTTTTGTGCCCTCCCTGCGTGTATCTCCTTGTCAGTTCGGCATTGTTTTTGTGCCCTCCCTGCGTGTATCTCCTTGTCAGTTCGGCATGGTTTTGTACCCTTCCTGTATGTACCTCCTTGTCCATTCGGCATGGTTTTGTGCCCTCCCTGCGTGTATCTCCTTGTCAGTTCGGCATTGTTTTTGTGCCCTCCCTGCGTGTATCTCCTTGTCAGTTCGGCATTGTTTTTGTGTCCTCCCTGCGTGTATCTCCTTGTCAGTTCGGCATTGTTTTTGTGCCCTCCCTGCGTGTATCTCCTTGTCAGTTCGGCATGGTTTTGTACCCTTCCTGTATGTACCTCCTTGTCCATTCGGCATGGTTTTGTGCCCTCCCTGTGTGTATCTCCTTGTCAGTTCGGCATGGTTTTGTCCCCTCCCTGTGTGTACCTCCTTGTCCTAATCATTTCACCACCGTGTTGTGCCCTCCCTGTGTGTACCTACGTGTCCTAATCAGTTCACCATTGTTTTGTCTCCTGCCTGTGTGTACCACCTTGTCGTTATCAATTATGCATGTCCGTTCGGCATTGTTTTTGTCCTCACCCTGCGTGTATCTCTTTGTCAGTTCGGCACTGGTTTGTCCCCACTTATCAGTTCAGCATTGTTTTTTGTCCCCCTGCCTTTCCTTATCAGTTCAGTACTGTGTTTGTCCCCTCCCTGTGTGTACCTCCTTTTCTTTATCAGTTCACCATTGTTTTGCCCCCCTCCCTGCGAGTACCTCCTTTTCCTTATCAGTTCACCATTGTTTTGCCCCCCTCCTTGCGAGTACCTCCTTTTCCTTATCAGTTCAGTACTGTGTTTGTCCCCTCCCTGTGTGTACCTCCTTTTCTTTATCAGTTCACCAAAATTATCTGGTATTTTATTTCTTAATCACTGCATTTCCATATACGAATATTTGCTTCGCTATTGAATATGTTTGTAGAATATGTTGATGTAACAATTATCAAATTAGTAATATATCGGAAAATCATTTATGCGGTTGGCTGGAAATATTCCAGAGAGAATCAAAGCAATGATGTGTCAGCAATCAATCCATTATTACATAAATACAAATTATTCCCAGCTGATCGTCGGACAAATAACGGTATCCATTTTCATGCAAACTTAAATAAATCCAAAACAAACAATATGTGTACTGATAATATTTTGATATTACTACTGTGTCATTTACACGCCCGTATAAATATTACGCGTAGTTTGCCGTTGCTGTGTCAGTTCGGCACTGGTTTGTCCCCACTTATCAGTTCAGCATTGTTTTATGTCCCCCTGCCTTTCCTTATCAGTTCAGTACTGTGTTTGTCCCCTCCCTGTGTGTACCTCCTTTTCTTTATCAGTTCACCATTGTTTTGCCCCCCTCCCTGCGAGTACCTCATTTTCTTTATCAGTTCAGTACTGTGTTTGTCCCCTCCCTGTGTATACCTCCTTTTCTTTATCAGTTCACCATTGTTTTGCCCCCCTCCCTGCGAGTACCTCCTTTTCCTTATCAGTTCACCATTGTTTTGCCCCCTCCCTGCGAGTACCTCCTTTTCCTTATCAGTTCAGTACTGTGTTTGTCCCCTCCCTGTGTGTACCTCCTTTTCTTTATCAGTTCACCATTGTTTTGCCCCCCCCGTCCCTGCGAGTACCTCCTTTTCCTTATTAGTTCACCATTGTTTTGCCCCCCTCCCAGCGAGTACCTCCTTTTCTTTATCAGTTCACCATTGTTTTGCCCCCCTCCCTGCGAGTACCTCCTTTTCCTTATTAGTTCACCATTGTTTTGCCCCCTTCCCTGCGAGTACCTCCTTTTCCTTTTCAGTTCTCCTCCTTATCAGTTCACCATTGAATATTACGATACAAAAAACTTCATCACTGTTGACAACGTGCACTAGTTAACAACATTGGTGTATTTTATGTCAGAGAAAGTCCTCGTATCTGTCCATTCCTGAACAATATTGAACATTCGGCCCCTTCGGGACCTCGTCTCCGTTATGACTCCCCTTCGGCACCTCGTTTCCATTATTTCTCAGGAGTGGACAGATAGAATCTCTTTTATTTATTATAACTAACAAATATTTATTAATTTATCTAAGATTCGTATGATCTGTATACTGTCCATTGCTGCGGTTTGACAGAATTAACTTCATTGAAGACTTTTTAACGATGTGAAATTCTTTTGATACATTTTATGAGCGGCCTTGTTAAGGCTGTAAGTGCACGTACGGGCATGCAGAACATACTACCTTAGTTTCTGATGGGAACACTAGATAAAAAAATGGATACCAGCTGCGCATATCGGTCCGAATTCTCGACAGCTCTCGGGCATTTCCGTACCACTTCGTTACTCGGATAACACCCTCTAGTGTATGTAAGGCGGAGCACTATGTAGCAAAACTCAACATTTTATGCGGTCAAGAAATAGTTCTCGTAAAACCGATTTATAATTTCAGTAACTTCGATAAATTCACGGAAGAGATGGATTATCGTTGTCATTCCTAGTTAAAAACTCACATATTTCAGTCTTCATATAGCTTAAATATTACATTCATCAGCACTTCAGCGTTCATGCCGCCATCTTGTTTTCATGACATTCGAATGGTATTTTCGAAAGTAGTGCCTAACGTACATCCGAGGCACTTGACGTAGTTGGCCGAGGATATCCGAATGATCGGTCCGGTGTAAGAAATTTATATGACAAGGGACTGTACTTATTCTGGTCACAGTATATACCAGCATTAAACTCAATTTAAATACAGCCAGACGACCTGCTGACGTTCTAAACAAACCACTGTTCAAATTAAGAAGAGTAACGTCCCTTACTACGAAATGACGTCGTCAATATAAAACTTCCTGACGATACGCAATGGTGAACCGGTTGAAGAACTCATAGTAGACTTTTTCATGTAACATTCTTATTTAATAAACAAAGTTTATGTAAACTTCAAAGGCGTTCTTTGTAGCATTCTTCTTTATGTTCACAGTAATTTGATCAATCACATTTTCAGTATATATATATTTACTCGGGATGTCAACGAATATTCAGTTATTCGAATATTTGTTTGAACGTTCGAATATTCGAATATTCGATGAAATAAATACTTTCAATATAAAAGCTGAATGCAAGTGTACTAAATTTCAATGATGTGCATTATCGCATTGAATGACATTTTACACTTGTAAACAACATTTACAGGTGTTAATTTACATGACATGTTGTATATTTGGGGGGTAAGAGAGATACATGTATAATACTGATGGGGACTTTTACAAATTAAGTGATCAGTTTAAAACAAAAAATTGGTAAGCATAAAGTTAAAATTTCAAATGTATTATTATTAAATAAGAAGGTCGAATGTTCGAATATTCGTTCGGAAGGTTGACCGAATATTCAAATACCAAAATTGCCATTTGTTGACATCCCTAATATTTACGTATATATTATGCATAAAATAATTACCAAGCAATGCAATGGCACTGTTCCTCAATTTTGTAATATAATTGATATACGTGGAATGGATGATTCGGAAATCCTCGGCCAACTACGTCAAGTGCCTCGGATGTACGTTAGGCACTACTTTCGGAAATACCATTCGAATGTCATGAAAACAAGATGGCGGCATGAACGCTGGAGTGCTGATGAATGTAATATTTAAGCTATATGAAGACTGAAATATGTGAGTTTTTAACTAGAAATGACAACGATAATCCATCTCTTACGTGAATTTATCGAAGTTATTGAAATTATAAATCCGTTTTACCAGAATTATTTCTTGACCGCACAAAACGTTGAGTTTTGCTACATAGTGCTCCGTCTTACATACACTAGAGGGTGTTATCCGAGTAACGAAGTGGTACGGAAATGCCCGAGAGCTGTCGAGATTGCAGTCATTGCAGCTGCTGGCCATTAATGCGTGTGTGTAGTTTGGCACCCCGATCATTACTTCGCCCGTTCATACATTGAACAAATATATAGAAATATCGCAACATGTACGTATACGTGTATGCAACAAATTTGATTAATATAAGTTTTTCAAGTTCGATCCAATCTATCAGGTCAAAACAGAACCATGATAAAACTTATTTCACTAGGACAAACTAGGATTACAATAATCAGTAATAATTTCTTCATCTTGCATCTTAACCAGCAAATATTCAAACATCATATATTTAATGAAATGAGAAATTAAAACTTATATTGACACGTAATTGCGTTACGTTACGTGAAAGTAAGCTTCTCAAAAAACTGTGTTGAATATATCTACAATTTTGAGAATTATTTGTTTAGGTTTGACAATGATCTGATAAAGGTAAAATAAACAAAACCACTCAGCCACAAGAGTTTATATCCAAAGACCTGCTGCCCTGCGCTCAGTTACGGCTAACAGTCGCGAACGTTTTGTATTGTATCCATTACCCACCGTACCACATTGACTGCACACGGGGAACCAAATTGCAAAACGTTACGAAACGATAACCTCAAATACCTTTACTGAACGCAAGGCAGCACAGTCTGTACTTTCATCATCTTCAAATCAGGTTCCATACTTGGCCTTGTTATAACATGTACGTGTATAAATTTTGAAATCAATTCAAGTAACACGCGATCAGTATTATGATAGTACCCCCCCCCCCCCTTAAAAAACAACAAATCACTCGAATAGCCCAAACAAAAACTAAACACAACTCGGTCTCTTTTCATCCCTCTACCCCACAGATAGTATTAATCATGTTCGATAAAGTTCGATACATAAATATACATAAAATAATAATAATAAATCTTCATTTAAAGACGAAAACATCAATATAATCCAGAGGCTTATCTTGGGGTCATCTATAAAACACATGTTTAAATATTACGATACAGTTACAGAAACATGTAAAAAACAACAACACACAATACAATAAACAAGGCCTCAACGTAGAAACAAGGAACAAAGCAGAGGATAGCATATCTGTAAACAGCAGTGACCCAAGTTTAGTTGAATCAATTAAATGCATTATATAATTTAGATAGAAGATACGTTTTTAGCAGTGATCGAAAGTGTGTTTTTTTCAGATTATACACTCTACTGTTACTTGAGAGTATCGTTCCATATTTGACATAGCTTTATAAAGTTTATATTGAAAAGAGTAGGAACATTGACAAACAGGGTGTGATATATTACTTAAGACAACGAAGTGAGTGTATAATCGTGTTTTGAAAATTGAAGAAGTTCATTTATATAAAACAAATGTGTCAAAATATCGTCGGTTTTATCTACATCCCCTTCTGCAACTTGAGCCCTTGACCCCTCTAAAACAGTTCTACTCCTTACCTCGAGGTGTTCATTTTTCACAGCAAGTCTCAAAGCAGTCCTTCCCAGTGCATCTATACAATCAACGTTGAGCTCTTGGTTTTCATTCAGAATTCTTCTAACTGTTGGAATGTCACCAAACTCAGCCGCGTGTAAGAATTCGTCTTCGACATCCACAAGCTGTTTAGATTTAACATCTTTATATAATAAGAAAGTCTTACCAATCGCATCTATTTTATAATTCAACAGTTTGGATTTATTTCTCCGACCTGCACCCGGTATTCTCCACCCACTTTGTGATTTCCCGGTCATTGTTGTTTAAACCGTGTTTTCAAACAAAAGATCTAGGTTAAAATTACCAGCGCTTGTTTTATTTTGATCATTTTATATTATTCCAATGCACTGATCTCATGTATGGTTCTCGTTGCAATTAAATACACACACAATATTCAAATCTATTGAGAGCATTAAACACAATGATGATGAAAATGACTAAATAATTTATAAATATCGGCAATTATAAATGAGAATATAGTTCATCAATAATAGATACTGGATCTGTATATGCCACGATTGAAATATCACTGAACACACTAAACACCAAATCACCGGTTAATTATATCATCACTTATATATGTTCTGTGCCATTTTCAATTATTAGGAATAAAAAACTCCAAAAGAGTACAGCTTAGTCAAGCCACATTCGTATTTGTGACCGTTCCTATCGCTTGGTCGTGAAATATGCTTAGAAAATAACACAACTAATTAACAATTTTTTTCAGCCAACTTATGACAGTTACGCTCAATCGATAACAAAATTATCTGGTATTTTATTTCTTAATCACTGCATTTCCATATACGAATATTTACTTCGCTATTGAATATGTTTGTAGAATATGTTGATGTAACAATTATCAAATTAGTAATATATCGGAAAATCATTTATGCGGTTGGTTGGAAATATTCCAGAGAGAATCAAAGCAGTAATGTGTCAGCAATCAATCCATTATTACCTAAATACAAATTATTCCCAGCTGATCGTCGGACAAATAACGGTATCCATTTTTTCATGCAAACTTAAATAAATCCAAAACAAACAATACGTGTACTGATAATATTTTGATATTACTACTGTGTCATTTACACGCCCGTATAAATATTACGCGTAGTTTGCCGTTGCTGTTCAAATTGTAGTACACGCTTAATATTAATAAACGCACATAACTTATACAAAAGAAGCTTTGAAAGTTTTATTTATTTGTGCGATCTGTAAACTGACGTAAGTGTGGACGAGTTTTATGATGATTCGAGAAAAAGCAATTGCGAAAAATGTCATGATACCCCTCAACTGCAACATTATTTGTGTACATGTCATGCCTTCATGATACCCTTTTACTGCAACATTAATTGTTTACATGTCATGCCTTCATGATACCCCTCAACTGCAACATTATTTGTGTACATGTCATGCCTTCATGATACCCCTCAACTGCAACATTATTTCTGTACATTTCATGCCCTCATGTTACCCCTCTACTGTCACAATGTGTGTATATATGTTATGCTTTCATGCTGCCCCTCTACAGTCACAATGTGTGTATATATGTCATGCCCTCATGTTACCCCTCTACTGTCACAATGTGTGTATATATGTCATGCTTTCATGCTGCCCCTCTACAGTCACAATGTGTGTATATATATCATGCTCTCATGCTGCCCCTCTACAGTCACAATGTGTGTATATATATCATGCTTTCATGCTGCCCTTCTACTGTCACAATGTGTGTATATATATCATGCTTTCATGCTGCCCTTCTACTGTCACAATGTGTGTATATATATCATGTTTTCATGCTGCCCCTCTACACTCACAATGTGTGTATATATATCATGCTTTCATGCTGCCCTTCTACTGTCACAATGTGTGTATATATATCATGCTTTCATGCTGCCCTTCTACTGTCACAATGTGTGTGTATATATCATGCTTTCATGCTGCCCTTCTACTGTCACAATGTGTGTATATATATCATGCTTTCATGCTGCCCCTCTACACTCACAATGTGTGTATATATATCATGCTTTCATGCTGCCCTTCTACTGTCACAATGTGTGTATATATATCATGCTTTCATGCTGCCCTTCTACTGTCACAATGTGTGTATATATATCATGCTTTCATGCTGCCCTTCTACTGTCACAATGTGTGTATATATATCATGCTTTCATGCTGCCCTTCTACTGTCACAATGTGTGTATATATATCATGCTTTCATGTTGCCCCTCTACACTCACAATGTGTGTATATATCATGCTTTCATGCTGCCCTTCTACTGTCACAATGTGTGTATATATATCATGCTTTCATGCTGCCCTTCTACTGTCACAATGTGTGTATATATATCATGCTTTCATGCTGCCCTTCTACTGTCACAATGTGTGTATATATATCATGCTTTCATGCTGCCCCTCTACACTCACAATGTGTGTATATATATCATGCTTTCATGCTGCCCTTCTACTGTCACAATGTGTGTATATATATCATGCTTTCATGCTGCCCCTCTACAGTCACATTGTGTGTATATATATCATGCTTTCATGCTGCCCTTCTACTGTCACAATGTGTGTATATATATCATGCTTTCATGCTGCCCCTCTACAGTCACAATGTGTGTATATATATCATGCTTTCATGCTGCCCTTCTACTGTCACAATGTGTGTATATATATCATGCTTTCATGCTGCCCCTCTACAGTCACATTGTGTGTATATATATCATGCTTTCATGCTGCCCTTCTACTGTCACAATGTGTGTATATATATCATGCTTTCATGCTGCCCCTCTACAGTCACATTGTGTGTATATATATCATGCTTTCATGCTGCCCTTCTACTGTCACAATGTGTGTATATATATCATGCTTTCATGCTGCCCTTCTACTGTCACAATGTGTGTATATATATCATGCTTTCATGTTGCCCTTCTACTGTCACATTGTGTGTATATATATCATGCTCTCATGTTGCCCTTCTACTGTCACAATGTGTGTATATATATCATGCTCTCATGTTGCCCTTCTACTGTCACAATGTGTGTATATATATCATGCTCTCATGTTGCCCTTCTACTGTCACAATGTGTGTATATATATCATGCTCTCATGTTGCCCTTCTACTGTCACAATGTGTGTATATATATCATACTCTCATGTTGCCCTTCTACTGTCACAATGTGTGTATATATATCATGCTCTCATGTTGCCCTTCTACTGTCACAATGTGTGTATATATATCATGCTTTCATGCTGCCCCTCTACAGTCACATTGTGTGTATATATATCATGCTTTCATGCTGCCCTTCTACTGTCACAATGTGTGTATATATATCATGATTTCATGCTGCCCCTCTACAGTCACAATGTGTGTATATATATCATGCTTTCATGCTGCCCTTCTACTGTCACAATGTGTGTATATATATCATGCTTTCATGCTGCCCCTCTACAGTCACATTGTGTGTATATATATCATGCTTTCATGCTGCCCTTCTACTGTCACAATGTGTGTATATATATCATGCTTTCATGCTGCCCCTCTACAGTCACATTGTGTGTATATATATCATGCTTTCATGCTGCCCTTCTACTGTCACAATGTGTGTATATATATCATGCTTTCATGCTGCCCTTCTACTGTCACAATGTGTGTATATATATCATGCTTTCATGTTGCCCTTCTACTGTCAAATTGTGTGTATATATATCATGCTCTCATGTTGCCCTTCTACTGTCACAATGTGTGTATATATATCATGCTCTCATGTTGCCCTTCTACTGTCACAATGTGTGTATATATATCATGCTCTCATGTTGCCCTTCTACTGTCACAATGTGTGTATATATATCATGCTCTCATGTTGCCCTTCTACTGTCACAATGTGTGTATATATATCATGCTCTCATGTTGCCCTTCTACTGTCACAATGTGTGTATATATATCATGCTCTCATGTTGCCCTTCTACTGTCACAATGTGTGTATATATATCATGCTCTCATGTTGCCCTTCTACTGTCACAATGAGTGTATATATGTCATGCTCTCATGTTGCCCTTCTACTGTCACAATGTGTGTATATATATCATGCTCTCATGTTGCCCTTCTACTGTCACAATTAGTGTATATATGTCATGCCCTCATGTTGCCCCTCTACTGTCACAATGAGTGTATATATGTCATGCCCTCATGTTGCCCTTCTACTGTCACAATGTGTGTATATATGTCATGCCCTCATGTTGCCCTTCTACTGTCACAATGTGTGTATATATGTCATGCCCTCATGTTGCCCCTCTACTGTCACAATGTGTGTATATATGTCATGCCCTCATGTTACCCCTCTACTGTCACAATGTGTGAATATATGTCATGCCCTCATGTTACCCCTCTACTGTCACAATGTGTGTATATATGTCATGCCCTCATGTTACCCCTCTACAGTCACAATGTGTGTATATATTTCATGCCCTCATGTTGCCCTTCTACTGTCACAATGTGTGTATATATGTCATGCCCTCATGTTGCCCTTCTACCGTCACAATGTGTGTATATATGTCATGCCCTCATGTTACCCCTCTATTGTCACAATGTGTGTATATATGTCATGCCCTCATGTTACCCTTCTACCGTCACAATGTGTGTATATATGTCATGCCCTCATGTTACCCCTCTACTGTCACAATGTGTGTATATATGTCATGCCCTCATGTTGCCCTCTACACTCACAATGTGTGTATATATGTCATGCCCTCATGTTACCCTTCTACCGTCACAATGTGTGTATATATGTCATGCCCTCATGTTACCCCTCTACTGTCACAATGTGTGTATATATGTCATGCCCTCATGTTACCCTTCTACCGTCACAATGTGTGTATATATGTCATGCCCTCATGTTACCCCTCTACTGTCACAATGTGTGTATATATGTCATGCCCTCATGTTGCCCCTCTACCTTCATAATGTGTGTATATATGTCATGCCCTCATGTTACCCCTCTACTGTCACAATGTGTGTATATATGTCATGCCCTCATGTTACCCCTCTACTGTCACAATGTGTGTATATATATCATGCCCTCATGTTACCCCTCTACTGTCACAATGTGTGTATATATATCATGCTTTCATGCTGCCCCTCTACAGTCACAATGTGTGTATATATATCATGCTCTCATGTTGCCCTTCTACTGTCACAATGTGTGTATATATGTCATGCCCTCATGTTGCCCTTCTACTGTCACAATGTGTGTATATATGTCATGCCCTCATGTTACCCCTCTACTGTAACATTGTGTGTATATATGTCATGCCCTCATGTTGCCCTTCTACTGTCACAATGTGTGTATATATATCATGCTCTCATGTTGCCCTTCTACTGTCACAATGTGTGTATATATGTCATGCCCTCATGTTACCCCTCTACTGTAACATTGTGTGTATATATGTCATGCCCTCATGTTACCCCTCTACTGTAACATTGTGTGTATATATGTCATGCCCTCATGTTGCCCTTCTACTGTCACAATGTGTGTATATATATCATGCTTTCATGCTGCCCCTCTACAGTCACAATGTGTGTATATATATCATGCTCTCATGTTGCCCTTCTACTGTCACAATGTGTGTATATATGTCATGCCCTCATGTTGCCCTTCTACTGTCACAATGTGTGTATATATGTCATGCCCTCATGTTACCCCTCTACTGTAACATTGTGTGTATATATGTCATGCCCTCATGTTGCCCTTCTACTGTCACAATGTGTGTATATATGTCATGCCCTCATGTTGCCCTTCTACTGTCACAATGAGTGTATATATATCATGCCCTCATGTTGCCCTTCTACTGTCATAATGTGTGTATATATGTCATGCCCTCATGTTACCCCTCTACTGTCACAATGTGTGTATATATGTCATGCTCTCATGTTGCCCTTCTACTGTCACAATGTGTGTATATATGTCATGCCCTCATGTTACCCCTCTACTGTCACAATGTGTGTATATATGTCATGCTCTCATGTTGCCCTTCTACCGTCACAATGTGTGTATATATGTCATGCCCTCATGTTACCCCTCTACTGTCACAATGTGTGTATATATGTCACGCCTTCATGTTACCCTTGTACAGTCACAATGTGTGTATATATGTCATGCCCTCATGTTACCCCTTTACAGTCACAATGTGTGTATACATGTCATGACCTCATGTTTCCCTCTACTGTCACATTGTGTGTATATACGTCATGCCCTCATGTTACCTCTCTATTGTAACAATACGTGTGTATATGGCATCCCCTCATGTAACCCCTCTACTGTTACAATACGTAGGTGTATATTTCATCCCCTCATTTTACACCTCTACTGTCACAAAACGTGTGTATATGTCATTCTCTCATGTAACCCCTCTACTGTAACAATACGTAGGTGTATATTTCATCCCCTCATTTTACACCTCTACTGTAACAAAACGTGTGTATATGGCATCCCCTCATGTAACCCTTCTACTGTAACAATACGTAGGTGTATATTTCATCCCCTCATGTTACACCTCTACTGTAACAAAACGTGTGTATATGTCATTCTCTCATGTAACCCCTCTACTGTAACAATACGTATGTATATGTCGTTCTCTCATTTTACACCTCTACTGTAACAATACGTATGTTTATATTTCATCCCCACATGTTACCCCTCTACTGTAACAATACGTATGTGTATATTTCATTCCAACATGTTACCCCTCTACTGTAACAAAACGTATGTATATGTCATTCTCTCATTTTACCCCTCTACTGTAACATTACGTATGTTTATATTTCATCCCCTCATGTTACCCCTCTACTGTAACAATACGTGTGTGTATATGTCATCCCCTCATGTTACCCCTCTACTGTAACAATGCGTGTGTGTATATGTCATCCCCTCATGTTACCCCTCTACTGTAACAATACGTATTTGTATATAACATCCCCTCTACTGTAACAATACGTGTGTATATTTCATCCCCTCATGTTATCCCTCTACTGTAACAATACGTGTGTATATGGCATCCCCTCATGTTACCCCTCTACTGTAACAATACGTGTGTATATGTCATCCCCTCATTTTACCCCTCTACTGTAACAATACGTGTGTGTATATGTCATCCCCTCATGTTACCCCTAAACTGTAACAATACGTGTGTGTATATGTCATCCCCTCATGTTACCCCTCAACTGTAACAATACGTGTGTGTATATGTCATCCCCTCATGTTATCCCTCTACTGTAACAATACGTGTGCATATGTCATCCCCTCATGTTACCCCTCTACTGTAACAATACGTATGTGTATATGTCATCCCCTCATGTTACCCCTCTACTGTAACAATACGTATTTGTATATAACATCCCCTCTACTGTAACAATACGTGTGTATATTTCATCCCCTCATGTTATCCCTCTACTGTAACAATACGTGTGTATATGGCATCCCCTCATGTTACCCCTCTACTGTAACAATACGTGTGTGTATATGTCATCCCCTCATTTTATCCCTCTACTGTAACAATACGTGTGTGTATATGTCATCCCCTCATGTTACCCCTCAACTGTAACAATACGTATGTGTATATGTCATCCCCTCATGTTACCCCTCTACTGTAACAATACGTGTGTGTATATGTCATCCCCTCATGTTACCCCTGTCCGGTAACAATACGTGTGTGTGTATTTAATGCATACACATATTAATGAATTGATATTATCTGCATAATATTACCAATCACACTTACTATTAATTTCTGCCATTTTCATAAATGACTTATTGATTAATATAATACTGGCAATTTATGTCATGTCATTAGAGGAATAATTGTGGTTCTCAACGTAAAATGTTTCTATGTCACACAATATGTTACACGTACATCTAAATAATTGCTTTTGAATTGGAAAACTTTGTTGTAATAATTGTTTGGAAACACATATTATACATTTGTGTATTAAATTACGTAATTAAACATATCGGCCAATGATATATTAAAAGCTGACTCTCTGCAGTAACTATGTACAGTGAAATCTCCATAATAAGACCACCCATGGGACAATTGAAAACTGGTCTTAATATTGAGGTGGTCTTAATATTGAGGTCGAATAAAGAGCAAAACAGTTAAAATGGACTTGAAAATTGTGGTCTTAATTTCGAGGTGATTTTTTTATTGAGGTGTTCTTTAGGTGAGGTTTTACTGTATGTGAATAAAATTCTGAGATATTTGCAATATGAGTGTAATTTCCTCGTTCGAGCTTACTGAGTGTCTATATGGTGTATGTGTTAAATCTTTTTATCTTTACTTCAGCGTAATGATTCATATATAACAACAGCGCTTATTTTATACTACAGCGTTTTAAGCTTTGTTAGTGGGTAATTATCGTGTATGGATTACTAGGAATGTGTTTCACTTAATTGCTTCCGCCTTTGTGATCAGTGAGTGGCTAGTGATTATCGTAGCATCGTGTATATGGTAAATTAAAATCGCTAGTCACGATTTGAATCTCGTTTTTAAGTTCATATCACGCAGATACTAGGTAGTAAATCATCCGTGTTTGATAACAATATTTGGTTAGTTAAATCTTGTACAAAGTTATGTTTCAAGCAAATTACCTATCCGCTTAGTCATCCAATTCAAATTAACCCACGCGTATCCTACAGTTTAAATTATGTGGCTTATCCTAGTCAGTGTAAACTGTAGTTATTATATAACTAGCAAATGTAAATATATATGTACAGTCAATCTTGCTGATGCGACCACGCGTCTTATGCAGCCATTTGCAGTAAGCGACCACTTAAATTCCCGCCCGAGCGTTTGTTTTGTAGTATAAATAGTATCTATTTAAACGACTTTTCTATAACGCGACCAGCGACCGCATTAAACCAGTCCCGACAGGTAAGAAAGATAGTTAAATAATTTAGAATATGAACCATACCTTGACGTTATTGGAAATAAGCTGCATAGGCAATTATTGACAAAATTTAGATTAAGTACCCATAAATTAAGGATTGAAACTG
Source organism: Mactromeris polynyma (assembly GCA_032209605.1). NCBI lineage: Eukaryota > Metazoa > Mollusca > Bivalvia > Venerida > Mactridae > Mactromeris > Mactromeris polynyma. The sequence continues at coordinate 18,170,550 of JASFXZ010000013.1, forward strand.
GCAGATATGGACAAAATAGACTTGAAAGAAACGAACGCATTTGTGAAGTAGGTTTTAACCACGACATTGAAGACGAATTTCATTTTATTTTAATCTGTAATAAATATAGACTTGTTAGAAAAAGATACATAGACTCATATTTTTATATAAGACCAAGTATGTCTAAATTAATTCAATTGATTTCCTCAAAAGATGAGGATATTCTTAATAATTTAGCGTGTTTCATAAACTGTGCAATGAAAATTAGAAAACATTTACTTCAATAGAGCAATTATCATTATTATATATATATCTACAGTCAAACCTGTCTGTAAAGACCACCCATGGGAACAGAAAAATGTGGTCTTTGTTTACAGGTGGTATCTATTAACAGATTAAATATCATTGAAAATGGTCTGATGGGAGATAAAAATTAGTGGTCTTTGCAGACAGGTTTTGCAATACTGGTCTTTGTTCGCAGGTGGTCTTTAACACAGGTTTGACTGTATAGTCCAAGTGTGATGTTTTACTATATCTTATTTTTTATTCTTATTTTGAAATGTTCAATTTATTTCCTTCACTTACACACACACACATTGTTGTGAATCATTATCATGTTTTCATATATGTTTTTTTGTTGTTTTTTGGTGTTTTTTCTACTTCATTACTTTACTTTACTAATTTGCTATTTTGTTTGTACCTTGACAATATGTTGTAGCATATCCGAAATAAAATTTTCTGTCCTGTTCTGTTCAAATAATCCATTAAACGACCACATGCACTTAATTCCATGGGGCCTTTCACACCTGACTCACAACCGCATTCACGCATTGTCCTTTAAACAATTGAATATACAATAAGGCGTGATAAATTCGACAAGGTAATAACAGGGCGACACAGTTATTAAACGACATAAAATCGTTGCATATGTGTCCACTTGACTGGGAGTCTTTAATCTACTTGGATTACACAGCATAACGATCATAATTTCAACGAGAACCAAGTTCATGTAACGTCGCTGCTAAAGACCATGTCACACTGTCAAGACTTATATATGCGAGTTACCACGAGTGCTGGTGAATTATAACTCGCCGAAAATGCCACGAGATGACCGCGGTTTCCGATGTTGGGTACATCAGTTCGACACCTGCTCGAGTTCTCTTCCATATGAATACGAGAGTAGTACGAGATTCTTCTGTTAAACTCGAGTTTAAGCAACATCGGTACGATCTGTGTACGACACTCTTTCAACAACCACAGAGATTTCTACGAGGACTTACGAGTAAAGGCAAGTCTAGACGAGTTCTGCCGATATGTGCACGATATCATGACGAGTTATTACGAGTGAGCTACGAGAATGTACGAGAAAGGACGACACATGGCGAACTGGGTATAAATACAATCTCGAGCAGAGATTGTAATAATGTCCTCCTGAGTCGCTGCTGAACTCGTAGATTGTCGAGCGACTTTTTGACACGGCGAGAAGCGGCGACAAGTGAAGACATGTTTACCACAAGTGTTCGAGTTTGTTCGACACCCCTACCACATGTCTTCGATATGTGTACGAGACGAAAACTCGTACGACAATTTTAAACCGTTTAAAGTTCTCGCCACGGCTTGCCGAGTACTTTCTTTATGAGGAGACATGTCTTCGACATACAACGACAAGGCTTCGAGTCCAACACGACACCTGAAGAGTTTAGGCAAGTTGAAACTCGCCACAACTCGTAGCCGAAACTCGCTACAGTGTGACACGGGCTTTAGCGACTTAAGTTCATTGATGTCACCGAGTTTTTTACATTACGAAGAAATATGCGAGATGTAACTTTATGCCGACTCGCCCGCTTTTATCTTTACTTTAAAGATTGTCGTGCCGACACACTTCTTTATACTCATTGAGAGAATATAAAATGTCAGACAAAAACACATTCGCATAATTGAACATTGGGTTCAAATAGGTAAATATTCACTTTGTTTCGTATATAATCCTTTTTAATAGACCCCGTAAAATCATTGCCTTATAAAAAATATATATATGTAAATGTTTTGTATTGTTATGTAAAACATTTGTGTTTATTTTTTATGTTTACAAATTGCTGTTTGTCTTTTGTCATTTGTGCATTCAAAATGTCGAAGTCAAGCAAATCTCTATAATATATTGCACACCTTCCCCGCCCCCACCGAACGATTTCGCTTTCTTCCTTTTTCTCTATTTCTCGTTTTCTTGTTTTCTTGAATATGTTAACATGTAACTCTTATTTCACTTATTTCTAACATTAAAATACATGTATACGTTTTCTTTATAACTGACTAGTTGCCACTTGTTACGTCTGTTACGTGAAATTGTATGTATTGGATTTATGTTCACATGGGCATGCCTTTGGCTTTCTGAATTTGCAAATCTATTTATCCATATATCTGTCTTGAACACTTGTTTTTCACATGGCTTAATCTTATTTCGATTGTAAAAACGCATTTTAACTTAAACATCTAAGAAAGGTTTAATACTATCATTCATTGATAGGTTACGTAATAACCTAAATAAACTCACAATCCGTTGTATAATAACTTAAGAAAACAATACCTTGATCAATATTTTTATTTTAGACCAAACATGTTTAAATTTATTCAACTACTGAAAAGCCAGGATAAAAACATTCTACTTTATTGTAAAAAAGCATTGATGTTGAGAAACAGTTTAGTAAATAATGTTCATAATTTTATACTTTGACCTTTGATTTATATTTGTATTTATAAGAAACTTTGAATGTAAGTGGTATATATATTTGTGTTTGTATTGTGTATATTATGTAATTTTGATATATTTGGATTAATAGTTTATGCTTATACATAATTACAATAAATGTGTGTTTATTTTGTGTATTTATATGTGAATGATGACTATGTACATTGTACACGTCGAAATAAATTTTCTGTTCTGTTCTGATGACGTCATGTTTTGGTACAGAAACAAAATTTCGGGTTTTGACACTGACATTACAGAAAGCTTAATCAAGCGCGTATACGAATCTTGAAATCATTTCCCGCGAATAGAATCGTACTCCGATAACCAGTATATATGTAAAACCCCGGATGTTAATTCATTTATAAATAAAATAGAATTGACTATGAAAGCCGAAAAACAGTGATATTTCCATTCGTTGCATATACATGGATACCTTGTTCTAATGAGAATTAAAGATATATTTACATATGATTTATGTTTTTATTTTATATACCGGTAAAAATTGAAGTATTTAGAAAACATATTTTTATACAAAACAATCATTCAAAACTGTTTTTTGCGGTGCACCGACTAACCAAGGTTGGCGCGACTCATTTTGTTTCTTCCGTGCAATACTGTTTCGTATGGGAACATAACTACGAAAACAGTTCAAATTGAATCTAAATTATATTGACAAATACAAAATTTTGAAATCATTATTCCGGGTATCACTCGCCCTTCCCAAATAAGTCAGTAAAACCGCGTTTTCAACTGGGCCTAATCGGAGTTAAACACGGCGGTATTGGCACTGGGTTAAATGTGGGTCTTTTAGCTTACAAGCAGGTTTTTTCTAGGCAATTTATGGGTTTTCCAGAGAGAAAACAAATACGAAAACCACATTTTTAACCAACTTAGTGAGTTTTTTCTGAGTTAATATTGTTTTTTTTAACATACTTCTCCAGGTTTTTTATTGGCTTAAAGGTGAGCAAAGGCGAGTTTTTAGGCATGAAAAGTTAAAACCTATTTTTTCCAGAGAAGCGAGTTAAAAACCCGCTTTAAACCCACTTCTTGGTAAGTTGGTTTAAGCGGGTTTTAAAACCCACTTGAACCAACTTTAAACTCACTTATTTCCAAAAGACATTTCTGTAAAAAAAAACCCAGAAAAATCACTTTTCAGTAAAAACCCAGAAAAAAATCACTTTTCAGTAAAAACCCAGAAAAAAATCACTTTTCAGTAAAAACCCAGAAAAAAATCACTTTTCAGTAAAAACCCAGAAAAAAATCGCTTTTCAGTAAAAACCCAGAAAAAAATCGCTTTTCAGTAAAAACCCAGAAAAAAATCGCTTTACAGAAAAAACCCAGAAAAAAATCGCTTTTCAGTAAAAACCCAGAAAAAAATCGCTTTTCATTGGGAAGGATGTATCCGAATAATAAATGCTGTAATATAATGATAAAAATGTTGTTTAATTTACCTAGAGAGCTTAAATCAATTATGGGATTTGTATATAACATAAATACGTGTAGTATATATATCAGATAGCCAGTCGTGGTTTCTATGGTTACCATATTATTGATATGCAAGGTGAAAGTATGTGTCAATCGTGTGCAGTAAAAGAGGGAAGATATTGATTATACCGGTATGTTTGTCACGAGCCGCTATATTTAATAAAAGTATATATTTTGGTTGTGGTTCGGTAGTCGATCATTTCGTATTTATATACATGTATGTATGTATATGTATATATACTTGTTATGAATGGGGAAATGACGAATAAAGCTAGCACTTAAGAGCGTTGTTTTTAAATATAAATTTAATCGGTACTCATTTCGGCTAGTTGGCAAAACAAAGCATTTGTAAAAGACAGTTTGAAACTTGCAAACATGAAATAACATTACTACTGATTGTAAAGGACTATACAATTTAACCATTGTACAGTGTAGTTGAATTCCAAAGGGAGTCGTTTTTGTAAAATTTGAAAATCACTCTCAAAGGACATTTCGGTTATTCCGCCGTTTTATTGAACATAAACTACGCAACACACTTATGCTGTGAATAGTAATTTCATCTCTTGGCGAAAATTGTTTACGCCGAAATATTTTTGTTATAAAATAGTCTTGTTTTCAAATAACAGAAATATATCCAGATAGGTCAAACATTGCGGGTAGTGTTGGGTACATTCCATAATGTCGTTATAACGAGTTAATTTTCTGTATTATCATCCCGTTATAACGAATTAATCTTTCATAGCAACAAATTATTATAAACGAAAACGAATTCCTAACGAGATGGAACGTAAATAAAACGAAATGAGTGTACCATTTAAGGGGCTTCGCATAATAAAGGAGCATTTGTTAATTATCCATTTGTTTCAACTATGTAAATGAACCTGTTCTCAAATTTCATTTTTTCTCAAAATAAGGGCTTTACAACATTAACCAAAACGAAAATCTACTTACAGTTTTTGAATCTGCACTCTGATTTGAAATCAAACTCAAACGACTTGACCCTCCCCGTCTTCGCCAAAACCGGCCCTTAGTGCTGGTCATGTTCTGTAATTTAATCATAGAAATAACCGAAAATAAGTTTGTGGCATTATCATCATTTCTTGTATGACGCTTTGAATTCTTCTTAAATCCCATATTTATGCCGTTATGTATATTTTTTCTAACCAAGCAATATTCAGCACATTATCTCTCAGCCCTCAACATCTGCAAGTTACACGACGAATGTTTTGCATATTCGCCATCGATTTATAAAACACACTAGTTTGAAACTAAGTCCACTGATTTCTGTTTAAAGTAATATCATTTGTTTGCCATGTAGCAATACTTTGATTCCATTGCGGCTATCGATAATTTGATATTTTTGTCGTACACCTGTCTATTTGTGTCGATATTCGATGATTAAAACTGCACCCTAACTGCGTTAGTAATTTTGTTTGACTTGATGAAATATAATAGCCATGTGGCACTGGCCTTTGACAGAGTTAACGACTGGTTTCCGAGGACAATGTAGATATCATTAACTGATAAAATTCCCTACAGAACTGGGCGTAAAATCGTTGATTTACAACGTGCATATACATCGATCGTAAATCACACATCAATGGAACGCATTTAGAAGCGTTTCATTGAACTTCGTGTAGCCAAAGTCACGATCGCAACTGTAATTATTTTATGACAATTAAGTTTGGATAGAAACGTTATTTTGCTCTCAGAATCGGGATTTTGCCTGAATATGTCCAGTTACACGCTCAAGTTTTAATCCAAGTAATCTGTTTATACTCCAACCATTTGAAACAAACATATACTCTATACACCTTATTTTTTTGTATCGTACATTGTTAGTATATGTTAAGGCTTCAACTCCAAAGTTGCTTTGACATTGCTCTCAGTAGATCATCACTGATAGTTTAATATACTTTCCGACCGACATGGACAGAACTAATATATTGCATATAGGAAATTATTTGTATTTGGAGATGACCTGTATAAGCTTATGTTTATAAATAAAACCGAGAGCTAGCATCAACATTCGAACGGGAGTGCTGCGAATACAAATAAACGAGCTAGCTCGTACATCCTTATTCCAGATTTTTTAATAATTTTTATTTCTCTACAGGGCTGGCGGTGAATATTCAGTTTCCTTTTCAGTGAATAAACATGAGACACCATTTGTCCTTCACCTCTGAGTCAAAAGAGGAGGTACATACTAATACTGGGCCCGTATTCACAAACGTTTTAAGACTGAATCTCAGACTTAGATTTTAAAATGGTAAATATTAATTTTGTTCCTACGCTATTATTACACAATATATTTTGATAAAACATGGCAAAAGTGTAAAGTGAGTAACAAGAAATACTCAGGCAAAATTGTATCCGTTTAAATATAATGAAAACGAAATGCTTGTTAATTTACTTTTTGCAATTTTAAAGTCTTAGTTTGAGATTCAGTCTTAAAACGATTGTGAATACGGGCCCTGGTTGGTAACCCAAGACATCTTACCGCCCTACATAACGTTGATACTGTCATATCATTACACATTAGACGCATTTTTTACATATTTTCGGCGCAACCGTACTAACTATTGCTATTTGTATATCAAGCGTTGTTTAAGCCAATCAAATATTACGTTTACTACTAAACCAAATTCACTGCAACCGAACAATGTTTGTAACTTTGACGCGGAATGGTTAACTTTTCGCTAAGGCCTGTATATTTGCTTACCAAAACTAAGAACAATAACTCGTTTATTGTTATGTATTTTCTTCTTCCGAAGCAAAGTAATGAACACAATTATTTGCAATGATGTTATATGTTTGCAAATAAAACATTTTGATCACGACAGAGACGTTATTACTGTAAACATGACAAGGATGTATGAACACCATATTAACATGTATTGTTTATCTTAACAACTGTGGCTGAAAGAATACCTATAGTCTATTTCAATATTTATCCAGTGAGTAGTGTTGTTAATCAACCCAACGGCAAATAGCCCGGCGTTGGAATTAAGAAGACCTTCTTGGTTTTATGTATCGTGCTGTTTTATTAATCGCGAACGCATGAATAAGTTACCTGGACAATTGCATTTCAAAATAGCTGTATTGAAATGTTCGTGTTTGTCCGTAAGCTTGCCGGAGAAAAAGCCGCGGTTGTGTTTTGATAGAAAAGTAAACCAAACAGAAGATACAGTTTTACTCACAAGAACATTTACTTACCTAAATTGACATGGATCGGTCCTGAAAGTTCATACACCTGTTCGCGGTCAATCTAACAGCACTTAATATACCAGTCGCGAACATGTATATTGTTTAATCAGATAAATCGATGTATAACAAGTTTATTAACATGAATGCGTGATATCACCGCTGATATAAGTATACCACAATAAGTTGAGAGTGACGTCATGCACTATTTACATGCTTTGACCACATTTATTGATCAAAATAGGTAAATCAAATAACAAGCAAAACTATTTATTGCGATATTGATTTCAATTTAGTTGCAGCCGCGATAGCTCAGGTGCTTTACTGTTCTAATTAAGCTTTTTAGTTTGAGACCATCGGGAGGTAGTTGTGTTTTTTTCATTACAATATTATTTATTTCGATGGTCATCTACAGTTGTACTTACACGACTTATACTAATTAATGTTCGCTCGAATATCATTAATTAAAAACATTGTATAGCATGTGTTTTATAAGCTTTTCACTAATAACGATATGGTTTCATGATTTTTAAAGTGCACGATATCATCGTGCAGTAGATTAACATGTACATTTATTGCTACACACTCGCAGTATATGGAACAGAGTTGATATGGCTACTTCGAATAACGTAAGGGGTTCTAATGAACATTTTAGTGACGACGCTATAGCCATCATTAAACACGTTTCATTTAACGACAAAGCAATTAGACGATAACAAACAAGACAAAATGAAATAGAAAAAAACGACAAACAACAAGTAATTGACAAGAACTGAGTAATGGATAAAACATTCATATTGGCCATAAAAAAATGGGAGACATGAATGTGCCTCTAACTCACACCCTATCTATTGGTCAAAGTTACTAGTCAGAGGTGCTACCAATTGAGCTATCGCTACTTTCTACTTTATGCAATTTTTCATCAAAATTTAATACTAGTCGCGAAGATAATAATCATGATGATGACCGTAAACTGCTTTACATGTACTGGATATGGTCGTGTTTATTATCGACTAATCTTAACTTGGTTTATTTTTATACAATAAGTACAGGTGAACTATATTGAAACAGACTATACTGTATATGGCTAAACGCACTACGGAGTTTTATTTAATCAACCTCCTACGCAGTGATCTCCCCTTACATGCGTCGGAGTTACTGTAGTGTAGCGTACTCGAGTGACCTGCAATCGTAACATCTTCGCAATGTTTTTGTTGCACAACAAATGTTAACTTTCAGATTGCGACAAATTTGCTTGCTTCAGGTTGCGCCGACCATCTTTTCAAAGACATTTCTTGTTTTAAAGCATTATTTAGTAGATATTGTTTAAAAATAACTGATGCAACACAAACCAAATCCTGCAACTAAGTGTAACCCCCAAAATAACAAATTCGGATAATTTGCGAACGATGAAAATTAACGGCATTCAGTGAAAGCAATTACAAAAAGACAAGCACATACATATGCTTCAGTGATTATTTAGATACATTATGATACTTTTTTGAGATCAAATATTTTCCAAAACATATTATTTATATTGTCATTAATACAAATGTTCTCTGGAATCACCGTACAAAGTAAATACATTATGATACTTTTTTGAGATCAAATATTTTCCAAAACATATTATTTATATTGTCATTAATACAAATGTTCTCTGGAATCACCGTACAAAGTAAATACAGTATGATACTTTTTTGAGATCAAATATTTTCCAAAACATATTATTTATATTGTCATTAATACAAATGTTCTCTGGAATCACCGTACAAAGTATCGCTGCAATGAACATGTAATGAAAGCACCAATATCGACAAGAGACGTTGATAAATTAATTTATAATCGTAATTGTCAACGGCTCTGAAGGTATTTCCGTAATCGAGCGATTCTGTATCACATAATGAATCATTCATAAAAATGTTTACTTTTAAATATCGCGTTATATTGCGACAGTGCCTCCAATATAGATAAATTATCAACGTTTAGTTGACAATGTGAATTATAGATTTTTCTCTTAATTAAGTATATGCCCTTAAATAATTGATGTAGAAGTTGTATTGATTCAAATGGGCCACAAACTCTAAACGAATGAATGACAAGTCGACAAAACATTATTTCTGAGCTATCCATGATCTGCAGTTTTAGATTCAGACTTTTATTTCCTCAATCGACACTGTTAGGAGTAGAACTGAATACATAATATTGAATGCACAATATGTTGCATAGTCGTTAAACCAAAACTTCTCATACAAGTTTTTGTTATGAAACAGATGTAAACTGCGGACTGACTATTAGACAAAAAAGCGGTAGATCGATTAGAGCTTTTAACATAATACGATCCCAGTGTACATGTAAACATAGATGAAACATCTGTTTTGACAGACACCAAGTCTTTAAGTTGTCAAATGTTAAAGGTGTAAATTATGTCTTTTAAAAAGAATTTCATAATTTGTGCTTTAACATAAACTGATCATGGTGAATCAATAGTTCACTTAAAGTAACCGTTCGGATAGGGTAAAGCTATATATATATATATCTATGAAAAGATAAACTTGAACACATTGTTTTAGACCTATGATGGTGCTATTTATGGGTTCGGTACTATGTATGTATTTAAATGATAAAACAAGAAATATCTTGAAAAAAGTTGGTCAGCGCAATTTGAAGGTTAAGATTTGTTGCGCATCATAACAAAATGCCGAGATGTTACGATTGCTGGTCACTCCAGATACGAAATGAATTTCGGTAAATTCACCGAAATTCAGTGGATTTCGGTAAGGTAACGTATCCTGTATGTAAGAGTTAACCAATCCGCGGCAAGGCAACAAACGTTGTTCGGTTGAAGAAATATTGCCTTGGTGGTTAATGTAAGATTTGATTGGTTTACACAACACTGCTAAGCAAATAGCAAAACCATGTTAGTACGGCTGCGCCGAAAAAGCTCCAATAACGATGTACAAGCTTATTCGTTATTCGTCTACAAATATGTATTCGCAAAGGACCGGTCCGAATGTTGATGTGAGTGTTCCGGGTTTATATCTAGCTCGGTATTGAAAAAAATACTAAACTCAAATGACGATGTACGGACTTAGTCCAGCAGAAACACAAGAGGACCTAGATTTGGGGTAGATAGTAAATATTTTGCATGATTTTGGTAGCTTGTATCATCCCATTGAGGAATCCGTTTGATGACAATATGCCAACATATAGAGTTTTGAGAAATTCAAGATGGTGTCGAACATGGCGGCCGTAATGTAAGAATGTGCTGTTTGATACATTAATCGTTCGTGTATTTGGTTGAAAGTGCAAGTTTCCAGAAATTTTATGTTTGATTTATCCCTTTTCGGCTTTTTTGGTAAACGTTACCACTATTAAATTGTATACAGCCGCGGTAGTATAATGCAGTTGTGATGTTGTGTATGTAACATAAGTACATAACGAAAATAACCAGGGTTCGCATATAGTAGAATTTAATATGTAGTGAGCAGTATGCCAGTAATACAGTTAGTGACTATCAATGTGACATGCATTTACATTTGTTGGTGATCAGGTGGTACAGTCAGATATGATGTTGCAGACTTTCAAGGAAATACAGAGAAAGTAGACCTCATATTAGGTGAATCTGGAGTTAGACAGGCACAGAGAATACAGCAAGTTGTCACTAGGGCTGGACGAGGTGCTATACAGCAGAGTCAGATACATCAACTCTTTGTCGCGATGCAATTACCGCCACAGAAAAACATTCTAGTATTACATGGAAACAATAAACAGCTGATAACACAGATAGTGGATGACTTGGGAACAAACCCTAAATTCCCCGAAACTACAAGTCTTCTGAGATGGCTAGTTGTGACAGGACAGGATGAAACACCTGTTACATATCACGAATGTAAAAATCCACAGGTAGGATTTGAGAACGTCCCACGAAGAGGCAGAAAATACTCATTGTCTGGTTGTGACACAACTGCTTGCTACTTCGGAATCGGCAAGGGGACATTATTAAATATAATATAATGCTCCTGTTACTTTCATTTTAGATTGTAGTGTTGACTTTAGAACTGTTCTCCAACTGTCTACGAAGTTTATTTGGGCATGCTACAGCATTCCTTTTAGCACAGAATACGTGTCGAACTTACGGCTACAAGTATGAGCTTCGAAGGTTGGGAAGTCGCCTTATAAGCTGCAATTAAGTTACGTGCGTAACCTCCAATATTTCCAAGGCTGTAAAGCCCTATTTTTGTTATTATTTATATGCATTGTTTTAAATGGATGTGAAGTTCCTCATTCCCCAATTGCAGTTCCTTGACTTGATATAACATTCGTGTTTTTTTCTCCCCCGTTCGGCCCATGGCCACTGACCTTAGCTGATATTGTGGTGTATTCTATCCATTCAATCCCATTACCTTAACATCGCGTATATCACCCCACATCTGGGGTTGATTGATGCTCGGCTGAAAAGCCGGATACCTGACAGCCATTTTTGGGAATTGCTTTTGTCCACTGACCTGTTTAATACACCATATTGACCAAAGTACTTCAAACAGATTTTTCATAGTGCATCACTATAAAGATGTCAAGTGTCCTGTCATATTTGAGGCATTATGAATAAATACAAATTCGCTTACGCAAATTGAACTATCATAGACAACGTGGTACACATTGATGAAGCAAAAACAACTCGATATGATTGCTTGACGTATTAGCAGTAATTATGACAACAATACAAGTGAAACAGAGATGAATGAGATAAATATCCAAACACAAACATCTCAACAATGGAAAGTAATAATAACGATTAACTGATGTTATGTCAAACGTTTATATTCATACATCGTCAGATCAGATTTCCTAGACAATGCAAGGATAAACTGACTGACCTGGATGTGATAATCGACACGTGTAATCCATAATGGCCCGAAGTTGAACGAATGTATCTAATACACAATTTAACAATTATCCCTCAGAGATATGTAAGTATAAAATTTCAATAAAATAACTTTTAATCGATATCTTAATTAGCATTAAGCACTAAACCATACGAATGCACCGAGACAGAACATGTGGGAGGGATATTATGAACAGGACTCCGAAGCTGTCAATTTTGCTCAATTATCATGCGTGCTGAACATGTTTTCAAAACTTTCAGCATACTGTGGCGTAGAAGGTATATATATACATACATACATATATATTTATTAGCATAAACTCTTACAAGTTTATCGCCATTTACAATTTAGTAATGACAAGATGGCGATGATACATGAGACAGGAGAAAAGCATGCAAACATTACATCTACAAACATAAACATAAAGCATTTCAACATGAAACAAAGACGCATAATACAGAAACAAAGACATAGAGTATGGACAACCTAAAATAATATATATTATTATTATTGACATAGAGCTGTCTTGTAATGGAGAAATGAATAAACAATCGTATAATATAATTATCCTCTATAAAGGTTTGCCAAGAAAATATATTTTGCTAATTTGTTTAGTAAACTACATTGTGACGAGTTTAATAATGATTTGAATTTATGCACATTTGGCCAGTGACAATAATATTTCGGTAAGCATTCAATTCTTACAATTCGGTAATATGGACATACTAGCAAAAAGTGGTACTCATTTTCAATACAATTCATGTTACATTTTACACAAACTCTTTGATTTCTATCAATATTTCTTTGACGACCTTGTTCAATAAGCAAGTTATGAGAAGAGCATCTAAATCGTGTTAAAGCAGTTCTATAGTTTACGTTGTTGACACATGTCAAATATCTTTCATAATGAACATTCATTAAAAAAAATTGTATGTCTCTAATTTTGACATATTCTGAACGTCACACTCATTATCTGAACATTTGAGATATAATGGTTATTCCATAAGTAAGAGAATCCAAGATTATCTAACAACAATCTTACCATCTTTGCCCATGAATTAACATGATTACCAGTATTATCTTTTAAGTTAAACAATTTGTATAATAGTGTTTCTTGATTCTTCATAATTCTAACACCAATATTTTATAATTCTCACTTTACGCACACAATAATGAATAGAACTCTTGCTAATTCACCATAAATAACAGCATTAGTAGTGTGTTGTCTTACATATTTCGCACCCATAATTCAAAATTGAAGCAATCATAGAATCAAACAGTTTTATTTTTTCTTCTATTTCAAAATTTATTGACTCAAACAGAGGAAAAAGAGAAAACAATGCCTTTCTTGCATTTTGTGTATACGAGGCATGTTTGTGTCCATGTTTTCTCTTCCATTGCTATGTCAATTTTAAATATATTCTGCGATAATGCACATTTATTGAAGTTTTAACTACATAAAGTATATTTTTCATGTTTGTTTACGTAAACAAATCAACAAAAGTATGAGCATAATATATCTTTAAAGGTGCTGAACTCCAGATTGACGAGCGAGCAAAAAAAAAAAATTGTCAAACATTTACAAAATCTTGATATTGTTGCACGTAAAGCTCTAAAACATTCTTACTTTCATTCATCATTACTTGCGAAACATTGTCATAGCGTAGTTTTTCGTATTTTTCCATCGAAAATTTTACTAGGGTAAGTCTACCCAGTAAATCTAAAAATAGAACCGTAAACATTGAGCTCATGCGCATTCGGAACGTCTCTATCATGTAAACAATTCATCACCGTAAAGAAAAGAATAAATGCAGTAAACAAGGTAGCCATAAGTCACTTACTATTTATTTGCACGCAACGAAAATAAATAATCACTGAACAATTATCTCCTCGATGTCAGTAGTGGATCACGCCATGGTGTATGTTTATATTGCAAATTGATCATGTGACTCGTGAGGTGCATGCTAGATTGGAACTCCGCGGTATTTTTAAACTGGAAAACCCCGATTGCTCGATATTACGACGACGATTTAATTGGCCTAATTGCTTTAAATGATTCAAATATTCACCATATACAGCTTTTATTTACGTTTATGATGATAAGACTACACATATTTTGCGGAATTGCAAAATACGACGATTTGTTTTCAATCTGCAGTTCAGCACCTTTAACGTCATTAATTGGAACATAAGTGTTGAATTTTATATCAATCAATCATGGGTCTGCTACATTGCATCTAGGTACTAGTATTGCAATCAATCAATAAAATAATCAAGTTTGTTTTGCATAGTTGCTATCATTTCGATCTCGATGCGTCTGTACAGATATAGTTTGAAAGAGTCGGTTTCCGGTATTTTTTTAGTGTATTTGCATTTATGGATGTAGTATTTTGCTAATATTGGTCTCCCGATTCTGTCATTGAACATTCGGTGTGACCACGCAAGACGAGCTACATAAACCGTCATTCAAAACATTAATGCTAAAACGTATACCATAAATGACTAATAATGAACCGACAAGTTTTCTTTTTGTCTCATATCAAATGAAATTTGTCAGGAAATGTGTATGTTTATTTTAGTCATCGTATCGAGATCAAAATACAATAATGTTGAGTTCAAAATAAATATCAGTACACCATAGTATTTTGATAAACACAAATTTGCTTTCCATTCCAGTAGTGATGCCAACGAATGGCAATTTAGGCATTCGAATATTCGATCAACCTTCCGTACGAATGTTTGAACATTCGACTTTCATTCAGTGTAAAAGAGAGAGAATAAGTAGCTACAGGGAACGCAACATACATAAAGCAGTGCCTCCCCATACAGACCTCCGGGAAAACAACAATCCATAACACATAAGACACGTGAGGAAGTTAAAGGGTAAATACGTTAAGGAACAGAGGCGTAATGAATGGCCTGACATACCTTAACGAATAGCTAGGAGAAAGCGACATTAATCATAACTATTTCTTCTGATCTATATACATAGTACATGCTTGATTTCGGGACAAGTTCTGTTAGCGACAAAAAGACAATTTTAGTGTCGCCAATTATAATTTTTCTTTATATTCACAGTGCATCAAATTTATGAACTATTTTATTCTGGCAACTGTAAGTAGGGGAGCGAATAAATGAAGTAAAAACAAAATCTAGTAAGATGATATAGACTGACGTCGCTTTAAATCTGCTGACAGATAAATTTCAATATTTGGATCACAATACATATTTTGATTTTTTTCAACATCAAATGTTATGCTTCCTGTTATATACTTCTCAACGGTTGCTAAGCACCAAAAATATAACTGAATGTTTTAGTTAGATAACACGTTGTATGATTTTAGTGGTTAGTGTATCGATTAGTTGTTTTTTAAGGACCTTTTTTACATAATGAACAAGAGAACCATGAAAAACGAGTAACTGGGGTAGTTTTCTAAATTTGCACAAAAGATGATAAAACAGTTTGTTTTTGTTTAGTATCTGGTATGTGACCCACGGCTATCAATCACAGCTTGGTGAATATGACTGGTCTCAACGGTTTTCTGGTGCAGCAAGTATGGTCCACGGCCCGCTCATACCGTGTCTGGTGATGCTTTGTGTCAGCGGTATGCATATACATGGTCTTCTCGACGGAAGACCAACCTCATGCAGTCTTCATCGGTGAGTGGAAACATTCACCCCCAGACGCATAACCTTCTCTTCAATGGTGAAAATAATTAATTTTGATGAAGTAGTAAATGATAACTTTAGTTGACTTATATGAAAAAAATATGTTACTAAACAAATGGCACCAATTTGTGAAAAGCGGTTTTCATGTGTCTCATCTGAAACTTCCTTTGACATGGAGTGGCCATGATGTCCTTGCAAAACTACTGTCTGAAAAAGCACTGATTACCTGAACCACACATACTTTTTATTTGGCCATAACATGCATGAAAATCCTCATGGCTCACTTATTATTATATATGGAGAGATACATTTAGACTGTTGCTTAATACATTTTTAAATGTAATATGAGATATATGTTGTGTATTATTCGTATTTTGTATTATGACCCTGTATATATCGTTACCTATGATTTGTGTTTTGTCTGAAAGTGAAACCGGAATAATCTCTTGTCATAATATGCATATAGTATGCTATTTTTACATATTGTATTACGTGATAAAATGCGATTAGCCAATCAGAATGTGATATTACATGTGCGGTACGTTTCCTTACCAAGCCAAAATCTTTGTAAGGTAACATCCGCGCTGTTATACATACATGTAAATTGCTAATTTCTTTCTATTCTATTAAATGATATGTTGATTTAAATGTACAGTCTTAGAAAAACTAGAACATATCAAGAAAAATATAGATGGTAGGTTTACTGAAATACAATCACCACGACCGAAGTTCATTAGACGATAAAGACAGCCGCATATAAATGAAAAAAGAAACCCTTTGTTGATTTTGTTTTATTATAATGAATATAATCAGTTCAAAACTGTACGCAAAGACGGCTAACAACACTTATGCAACGGGTGTCAATATAATTACCCGATTACTTATGCATCATCATCTGAGCGTTTTTCATGTACATGTGATTATAATAAATGGGAAATACCCCCAGACCCCCGCTTACGTTTGATGATTTTCCTGCTAGTTCAAATATTAGTGACACTCTTGCTCAAGTAAATGAATTTTCTTTCATTTTCTACAAAAGTCATAACAGGAGGCATAACCTGCGTAACACAGTTGCTCCAAAGCCTTCGTCCTTTTATATCCCTTTTAAACATTGTCGGACTCAACATAGTTGGACTTCTTGGGAAGCTATTCTAGTTCAGAGAAGGATTTCAGGAGAGAGGCCATAATTCATGTCATATTCACAAATGTAACTCAAAGGGTCTAATAAGGGTCTGATAATTTTGGACTTCATTTGCTGTTAGTAGGGACCTAATATTTACTAGTGCTTTAAAGGTTTCTCTACTACATGTATTACTAAAACAAGGTTTGTCATTTCTATTTTAATACATAGAATGTCTTGAACAAGTGGAGATATTATATAAAATATTCGTTTCTTTAATGTACCATGTATTGATACATCACATTTTTCTAAGTCTGATTTTAAAACTTGCATTTATGACATTACCTATATGTGTAAAAAGATAGTGACTTGGGATTTTGCCATATACATTTTAGTGGCAAGACTATTTATCATAACTTTATACATGGGCATATTGATTTAACTCTAATTAAGTGGTAATATTATTTCGTTTGTCATTTAATAATTAAATATCCACAAATGTTAAATAAAGGGTCTGATATTTTGGTTTTTCATGTTTTTACAATGGGGTCAAGCATTTCACTTGTTTTACCATTTTAATGTTCTACTATTATAACTGACCATTCTGCTTTATTTCGGTTTGAAAATCTAGCACTTCTAGAACAAGTCAGATTGAAGATATCTGCCAAAGCAGTACATTGCATGTCATTAAAAGGCTGAAATACTTCACAACCTTGATGAACATTTCCTAAAACCCCTCTTATCATCTTGACATCATCTCTGTGTTTCTAAAATCAACATGCGTGTTAATTGTCGCTCTCCATTGGCCTAATGACATCATGTGACAAAAGGTGCGCGAAAATATTCGGATATAATTGCATCCGCCACAGGACCAAGATAAAACGAATACAAGCTTAGCTTTCTGTAAAAAGTTGGCGTACTGTTAGGGATAAGTGAATTTTAGCATTTGGATTTAAACAAACAGTAATATATCTCATTAAAGGTACATTTTCATTGAATATTTAGGCATAATAAGTATATTGAATATCATTTGGGTTTTTTTGTTTTTAGTGAAAAGGCACTTTTGTTATGTTTTGGCCACATTTATAATACAATAACCGCTCCTCACAAGAACAAAATGAAAAAGGAATATAATAGATTCGCCGGCTTCCGGTAACAGCATTACAGAAAAAAGTACAATATACCAAACTTTGTTAAACTATTTGGCTCAGAAAATAAGACTGTTGTTAAAAATATGTTATTGTTTATTCTTAATTATTAACCCAAGAAGTAAGTAATACATGTGTATGGTATGTTCTCCTCACTGTTAGATATTCCATAATATTTCAATGCAAATGTAATGTGTACTTTATTATGAGTTATCTTATGTTAATTAACCATACTATTGTGCATGTCAAAATGATATTATTGCGGTTCACCAATGTATAATATTTCGTTATTTTGGATATAATTTGCGTTGCTTGTTAACGTGAAATCATTGGCAAAATGCCTAATATTTCGGAATAAACTATTCTAATTGGCATCAGTAATCACTAAAAAACGGCGATAATACTAACTGTTACATATTTTCGCGACCTCGATGTACGTCTTTCATATGATAACACGAAAAATGGAATATTTGGAGTTAACAATGGCGTTCCAATCAATTTGTACATATTTAAATACATATATGCAATATGTGTACGAGGGGTGTTCGGAAATTTTCGGGACAAGTGTCTTAACTTTTTTTGGTTTTAATAAATATTCCTGATTTTTTAAACGTATATATAGGTATGAGTATATTTTATTGTTGCATTGTACGTATATTGACATAGAGTGGACAGTTTCTGGTCGTAACACTAGAACCAAAAAACAGAAATATTTACACTTTGGGTCTAAATAACTTGAAATTGTCGTATTACGAAATAGCGGACCGGTTGGATTTTCGAACCTTACGACTATCGAAAATACAAAGGAAAATGTTTGGTTCTTTCAAAAAGGGGTTTTGATAGCGGGTCAATCTTAATATCGGATCGGTCGTTAGCCGGAACTTTACTGTACTATAATGAGTACATTTTCTTCCCATCCTTGATTATTCTTGTATGGTATTGGGGAAAGACAAGGAATTGTATATCACTCAGACACGAATAATTAAAAAAAGTTGCCAATGTTATTCTGATCCGACCAATAAAATCATCTTCTTTGCACCTTTACAAAGATGAACAAGAAATATCTTGAAAAAAGATTGTCGGCGCAATTTGAAGGATAAGATTTGTTGTGCAACATAAAAAACCGAGATGTTACGATTGCTGGTCATTCCAGATCCAAAATAGATTTCTGTAAATTCACCGAAATTCAGTGATTTTCGGTAAGGTAACATACCCTTTATCGAAAGGTTAACCAATCCGTGTCACTGTTACTAACGTTGTTCGGTTGAAGAGAAATTGCATTGGTGGTTAACGTAAGATTTGATTGGTTTACATAACACTGATATGCAAATAGCAAAACCATGTTAGTACGGCTGTGCCGAAAATGGCTGGAATTTAGTAATAGAGTAAAATATCAAACGAAAGTAATAGTTTTCAAATATGAGAACTGAATAATTTACTATTGCAAGAATACATTACAGCACATGTTCAACGATTGTGTATTTATTCCACATTAATGATGTTATAACACATATATACATGTGATTATAATTTCATATTATCTACATTTTGTAAGTTACCCACAATAAATAAAGATTATTATTATTGTCAGACAGTATATTTTTTGGCATACAGTTCCTTTTTGAAATGCAGTGCTATTCTGTGAATTCTAATTTATCTTTAGCATGCACCAACGAAAGGTTGAACATTTTCATACTATTTAGCTTGTGTGTACCTTAGCCAAGAGAACGGAAATAAATTATTACACGCACCAGAACCTTTGTCGCCAGGTAGCTCATACGTGTACACAATATCTATACTATATACCTTTTTGTAACTATAAAATTGTACTTTACTATTGATGAAATATTTACAAAATTATGCTTCTCAAAACAAGAAAAGCGTGCTGAATTTCTAATATCTGTAGCAACAGAATAACAACATTAAGTACATGTATAAACATAAACACAATTTTCCAACGAAATGAAATAGAATAGAACACGGTCATTTTAACGCGATGGATATTCGGACGTTTCCAGTAATTGCCGTAAGATACCCTTACAACGTATCTTTAAAAAAACCATGTGCCAAGTTTAGTATCCGACAAGTAGTTCTAAGTCTGAGTTAGATGTTGATTCTCGATGTGCGACATCCATATTACATAGTTTGTCATTCCATTAATGGTAGACCATTTCACCATATTTATCTAAAACCAGCATATTTACCTCGACATTTTGCAGCAATACATCGTTGGTATATTTCAAACTTGCGTGATTAGGTCTAACTCCGGTATATGTTTTGGGCGATTTAAAATAATTGCGCATCCCTTTACTCATTTTTCGTCTATTGTCCGGTACTCCAGCAAGCGTCTAGATTCAGTAAAATTATGGTAGGTTGAAGTTTGTATTATTTATATTTATCAGAGACGGGTTCCTGATCATGCTTCACTATGAGCAGAAGTAGCCAGCTTTTTAATCCTTTGTAACATCTTCAACACTAGTTGTGATGACTAGAATATCTCTTTTTGAAGATCAAAAGAAAACAGTTTTTTGACAATTGAAGCACCCAGAACATATATTTTAAATATATCCAAACACGTTTCTGTACATTTAATCAAGACACCATACTCGTATACTTCAAACTTACAAAGTAAATTATGTGTTTTAAAACAGTGTACGTCAGCTTTTTATTCGCTAACCTTACTTTATATATTATATATTATATCTTTATTGTTCATCACATATTAGATCCATACCTTATACTAGACAAACAATTCTGAGATTTGCAAACATAAACCACGACACTGAAACATCAGGTGTTGTTCTTTCTTAGAACCATAAATGAAATTGACACCAAGTCATTAAATATTAACTGCGATGCTGAGTTTTCTATCGTTGACATAACGTGCTAAAGGCTGGTAACTGATTCCGGTTCAAAGTTCAAAATAATCATGAGGTGACTGAAATGGCAACAACGAGTGATTAGAATTAAGATTATACATACGCACCGCTTCAACTGTTTTTGGTTGACTTCTATGTAATTATCAACTGTACTTTTGTGAGTCAGATTTCTGATCATAGTGGTCCACTCATTCACACACGTCAAACGTTTTTACTTGAGCTGTAAAGCTCATCCTTAGTACATTGACTGTTTACCCTCTCACCTGCTCCAACTCAATTGTTTGGCTCTTCCTTGTGGGTTTTTTTCATACAAGTTTCAAATTCATTTCAATTACACACAGAAAATATCGTGGATTGGTGTTTCCGCGCAAACAGATACTTTATCAAGGATTGCCAGGAGATAATATCATCTTAATAATGGTTTTGTGAGACAAAGTCGCCATCTGTCATGTCTACCTTAATCACGTGATGCATCTATTCTTAGACAGTGACCTGAAGTATTATGTTTGTGTCATAAAATATAAGAATATGATACGACTTATTATAACAGACGCTACGCGATATACACACCTATTATATCTTGCAGTTTTACGCCATTTTTGAACAATAGTTAAGTTATGTACGGCGGGGACAGTTGACCTTACCACCGGTTGAAGGTTTCTGATTCAGTACTAATATGTTCTATCACACGATGATCAATAGAACTTAAAGCATTCTTAGTGCATGATTATATGTTTGGGAAAATATTCTGTCATGGTAAAATGTTATTGCAATTGATATTAATGGAGTCTCAGTGGAATCACTGGTGGTGATGGTGACTGGTGAAGCTAGTATGGTATAATTAAAACAGACACACATGTTGTCGAAAAAGGGCTTAATTTCTTAAAGCCGTATTTGTTACAGGTATAAAAAACATCTATACGTTTTCAATTACTCTATAAATATTGATTTCAAGCACGTACCTTAGTCATGACTCACTGACAAAAAATCGAACATCTTTTGGGGAATCAAAGTTCCAGAAAATCGTGCTACCTTTACTGGAAGTTAACTATTGTATAACTGTTTTACTGATACACAATATTTAACCAGACGTCCCCTATTGTATAACTGTTTTACTGATACATAATATTTAACCAGACGTCCGCCCATACACAATTACCTTCACACAAAATATAGTATACACGTTTTCTTCTGATGTATATGTATTACGAAACTCAGACTACTAATTAAAGCATGGCTTTATATGTGAACAATATGGCGTATCTTGTTACATCGCTAACAACTGCTAAATTGATACGATGCTTTCACTAATTGTTTCAAAAGACCATTATATACATATCTGCAGAATTAAGGGCAGCTAAATGACGAACATAAACGTAAAACGGTGTATGTAATACATGTATATTTAACAGCTGTTTGTTTATTTTAGAGTCTTCCGAACCATAAGGAACAATTAACCTACCATTTTCCAAATTGCATTTTAGCTTTGGCTTCAATGCCAAAGCTCGTTGTATAGCCTTAATTCTCTAGGTTGTTCCGTGTTTATGTGTTTGGGTTCGTTGGGAATATTGTGTTGTATGGTTTTCTTGTCCCTATCAATTCGGTCTTTTTTACAGTATTTTACTGACAGTTCCAAGGCTGTAATTCGCTGTATGGTTATTATTTCTTTTCGTGTTTTGAATGTACGTTATCTTTCCCTTCCCCTGTACAATTCCTTTAATTTATATAGTGTTCATGTTAATTCCTGCCCAGTTCGGCCTATTGTTGCCAGCTGTCTTGACTTGGCCTGTGATCTTTTCCATCCATTAATTTCCCACACCCTCATTCACTGTCCACTTTAAGTCTCCTAGTTATTCCTTATGGTCTGCCAGGCCATTCCTTGCGCCTCTGTTCCTCAACGTATTTACCATTAGCCTCCTCAAGTGCCTTATGTTTTATGGATTGTTGATTTCCCGGAGGTCTGTGTGTGGGAAGGCACTGTCTTATGTATGTGGCGTTCCCTGTAGCTACTTATTCTCTCCCTTGTTTTATATGCAAACACTGTTTGTACCTCCTGAACCTATTGGTATTGTTTTATATACCCGCTCTACATGTACCTCCTGATCATGTTGGTATTGTTTTATGTATCCGCTCTACATGTACCTCCTGAACCTATTGGTATTGTTTTATGTATCCGCTGTACATGAACCTCCTGATCATGTTGGTATTGTTTTATGTACCCGTTCTACATGTACCTTCTGATTCTATTGGTATTGTTTAATGTATCCGCTGTACATGTACCTCCTGATCATGTTGGTATTGTTTTATGTATCCGCTCTACATGTATCTCCTGATCATGTTGGTATTGTTGTATGTATCCGCTCTACATGTATCTCCTGATCATGTTGGTATTGTTTTATGTATCCGCTCTACATGTACCTCCTGATAATGTTGGTATTGTTTTATGTATCCGCTCTACATGTACCTCCTGATCATGTTGGTATTGTTGTATGTATCCGCTGTACATGTACCTCCTGATCATGTTGGTATTGTTTTATGTATCCGCTGTACATGTACCTCCTGATCATGTTGGTATTGTTGTATGTATCCGCTCTACATGTATCTCCTGATCATGTTGGTATTGTTTTATGTATCCGCTCTACATGTACCTCCTGATCATGTTGGTATTGTTTTATGTATCCGCTCTACATGTACCTCCTGATCATGTTGGTATTGTTTTATGTATCCGCTCTACATGTACCTCCTGATCATGGTAGTATTGTTTTATGTATCCGCTCTACATGTATCTCCTGATCATGTTGGTATTGTTTTATGTATCCGCTCTACATGTACCTCCTGATCATGTTGGTATTGTTGTATGTAGCCGCTCTACATGTACCTCCTGATCATGTTGGTATTGTTGTATGTAGCCGCTCTACATGTACCTTCTGATCCTATTGGTATTGTTGTTTTCCCTCTCTGTGCTTTCTTCCCATTTCTTTCGTCTAGATCTCTTTTGTGAAGTTCTGATTAGTGAAAACTGAATAAGCATAATGATAAAAACTTTATTTCTGAATGTGACTGATAAGATATGTGCAATAATGGTAATAAAAACTATATATACCATATTCTCATATGGTCTTCACTACAGTGGGCCCGAGATAAGGTGAAACGCGGGAAAATTGGGTTCGATCGATGATATGATTATGAGCAATATCATTGCAAATTTTAAATCAGTGTTCTAAGTGGAGAGTTATACTTAGCTATCAAAATTCCATAACGCGCCGTGCGTAGAGGTAGAGAGAAAGCTACCGTACCAACACTTCATTTTGATCATGAATATTCGAATCTGGGTGAAGGTACAATTCTTTTGTTGGGATTAACATTTATTTTGTGTTTAAATAATATTTTGATTTGCTGTTGTTGTTGTTGTTTTTTTCTTTTTCAAATTTGCTTATTTTTACATTTTATTATATAATTTTGTACAATCGCGAATGTTTCCAAGCATGGTTACAATGAATATCTTAACAGTATATTTACATGTAAATATATAATACATTTACAAACGATGACTAGATGCAATCATTGCAATCATCTGCTGTGTCTGTTGCTGAGGTCCAGTCGTCCGTATCAGTTGCTGTGTCTGTTGCTGAGTCAACTTCAATCTCCAGCCGTTTTAGTTTTCTGTCGATGACAATTTCCTCAGGCAAGTTCTTTTCTTCGATTTTCTTGACGAGCTGACAACACTTTTTCCAGTCCTCTGCCGTGGCACATTCAATTGCTGCTTCCGTCAGTTCTATCATGTATTTCATATTGAATGTGAACTTTCGATCCGAAACTTAGCGTTTCACATTCGCCCATATCAATTCAATTGGATTAAAATCCAGCTGATAGGGTGGCAGTCTGACGCAACGATGGCCGTGCTCTTCAATAATTCTGTCAATGACATATCGAGATGGTTGTTTGTTCCTCTTGCACAAATCAAGCAGTTCCGGTTTAAGCAGCTGTCTGTAAACTGTATTCCATGTCGTCTTAACCATTCTTGAATGTCCACTTTCCTGGTCGTAGATGTAGGGCGTTTATCTTCTTGTACATTATGGTATGTCGCATTGTCTATAATGAGGAGAGTTCCCGGCGGTAAGTTCGGTATAAGCTTCTCTTGGAGCCCTTTCTGGAAGTTCATGTCGTCGTGATAATCCCCGCCTTTTGACTTGGACTTGAAGATTAACCCTGCCCCCTTTACAAATCCCTCCTCTGATCAAGCCTGAACTATAATGATCCTGTCTCCTTTGCCTATTGGTGTACGGTGCGCTACGTCAAGAGCCTGTCAGCCTTTCTTCGGGGAGTGACTGGTGTGAATGTTTGTCTCATCCTTGAAAGCATTGGTCGCCCTTCCTGTCGGATTTGCTTCAGTTTCATCAAGTGGATGACACGGAGATGAACAGTTTCTGGTTTCTCAATCAGTATCTTCCTGTTGGATCGTGTTGTATTCCATCTAAAGCCAAGCAACAATAACAGTAGCCTCAGACGTTTTCTGCCACCCTTATAAGTATGTCCTTAATATGACCTCTAGCAGAATAGTTCTCGTGGTTGGCTGGAATTTACGTGCTGCCATCATATCGTGCACTGTACGTCTGATGACGGCCCCATGTGGAAATCATCTACGATTATCCTGTTTCGACGTTCCTTCCGTGGTGCCTTCACTGCCACCTTCTGCTTTATCTGCTGAATGTTGAAGGTGCTCATCGGTACACGCTGCTGCTCTACAGACCAGTGCTGAGAGAGAATCTTCAAGCTGCTGCTGTTGCTTCTCCTTCTGACACATCTATCAATATAAGAAAAATATGATGACATACAAATAAACCAAATTGAATGAAAATTGCGCGAGTTTTTATATTGAAACGTATCACTCTTTTTGTTCATGTATTACATATTTAAACCTGTAAAACATTATTTTTGACTTTTCGAGTATTGTCTAAATATGGCTGAACATTTGTTTCGTATAAAGTTGCCATCTTGATTAATATGATTTAAATGAAACACAAGTACATGGATATCAAGACACATGACAGACATTAAGAGTACACATTTCTTGAAAAAAACGTTGGTACTTACATAACAGCTGCAACAATTTAAATGGCCGCGGGCATTCGAACCCGGAACGAAAAAGTTCTACTCATCTTTCTGCTGCACAGCTCCGTATATAACTGCTCGGCTATTCCGGCTTCGATACTAGTCGAGTGAGTAACAGTTTAATAAATGTTATCACTATTTTATGACATGCCTAGTTTGTTACATTAAACTTGTCAGTCTAATGTTTATAACAAAAGCTTATCCTGGGCGGGCTGAAACAAAACATTTATCCGCAAACAAACACATAAAATTAATGACATACCATCCCTATATATACCACAATCAAATATGCTTCCACGTTGGCGTTCCACAATAGATAAATCATTCAGTATGAATTTAGCAAAAGATTTAGCAATAACCGCTGAACAGGTATATTTTTTGAATTTCCGATACTTTATTTACTTACAATGTATTTATTATTATATTAGATTCCGAGTCTACACAACCATTTATAATCGAGTATTGGTAAAATGTACGCATTATAATACATTGCTTTTATAGAATCTGTAAGATAATGAAATATGTTTTAACAGTGCGATTTTATTGTTTAGTTTTTTGCTCACATGGTCAATTTGAGCGTGCCAGTAGAGTACATTATCCACATAGATACCTCAGATCTTTTGAGTTGAAACATTCTTTAGGATTTTATTACTTATTGTTAAATGAAGATTACACAGCAATGTTAATATTCGTTCCTTATAACACTATTCCAAAACAGTTTTCAGCAATCCATTTTGGGATTAGATTGGTGACCTGTCTTATTGTGTGATGATGTTAATATTGCCTGGAACAATTTTAAAACAATGTTTGTCTCTACCTTGGATATCATTGCTCCTTTAAAAAATGTACGCTTAAAACAAAGAACTGAAGAATGGATTGACTCTGATATTTTGGAATGCATTAAGGCTCGAGATAAAGCTTTTTATAATTTTAAAAGACGTAAAGACGCATTCATTTTAAGTCTCTGAGAAACAAAGCTAGTAATACGATCGTGAATGCAAAAAATAACCTTTTTTAATATTCACTTGAGAGTAACAAAAAGTCCAGGAAAAGTCTGAAAACTTTAGGCTTACCAGGTAGAAATAGTCGGTATTCTAATAATATTGGCTTAAATATTGATGGCAACATGGTTAATATTTCTATAATATAAGGTGTGGTCCCAGTGATCTAAAGTCCGCTCGTATAGTTCCATTGTACAAAGAGAATGATAAGGCAGATATCGGTAATTACCGCCCAGCCTCAATATAAAGTATTGTCTCGTTGCTTTTTTAGTTATATATCACCAATTAGAAGAATATCTTGTCCAAAATAATATATTATTTCAGTTTCAGTCTGGATTTAGAAAAGCATTTTCTTCTGATACCTACTCGATTCATCTTACAGATCTTATTCTCTTTCAAATGGACAAGGATCTTCTGTTGACATGGTCCTTTTAGATCTTCAGAAGGCTTTTGATACCGTCACCTAATTTTACTGATGAAACTAAAAGCGATGGACCTCATTGAAATGTCCATCAGATGGTTTACATCCTATTTGTCTGATAGAAGTCAGTTCGTTGAAATTTCAGGTATATACTCATCATCTGCTATTGTATCTCGCGGTGTGTCCCAAGGGACTATTTTAGGGCCATTGATTTTTCTTATCTTAGTAAATGACATGTCTGCTGTTCTCAGAAATAAGTTATAACTTTTAAATATTTTAAGTTTTGATCTGAACATTGTTAGCCAGTGGCTCATATGTAAAAAAAACTTTCCCTACATCTTGGGAAGACTGAGTCTATTCTCTTTGGATACCATCAACGGTTAAAATCCCAGTCCAAACTTGATATAAACTGCAACGGCCAATCTATTAAATACCCTGGAGTTACCATTGTCCTTAAGTTTGAGTCTATGGTAATGTTTGTTATTAAACAAATTCAATGCAAGGTTAAAATTCCTGAATCGTACAAGTGAATTCCTCACTATGCAAACAAAGAAACTTCTGGTATCTTCCCTGCCACTTTGATTATGCATCATCAGCCTGGTTTAACAGTTTACACAAGACTGGTGAGAGTTGTATTGAACGTACATCCTAGATCACATATTGGCACAGAACATTTTTCCCTCTTAAATTTGGTACCAGTAGAAAGTAGAGTGAATCAAATTACTTTATGTCATGTATATAAAATTTATTCCCAACTTTCCCCTTCTTATTTAATGGATCAATTTACCACCATCAGTGAAATCCACAAATATTCTACCAGGTTCAGAGTTAAGGCTGATGTTTCCCCTGATGGAATAAATTATTTAATGTCAGCATGTAAGAGATTTGCAATTCCTAAAGTCAAAGGTTTTGGAGAGAAATATTTTGGCTGTTGTCTTTGGAACAGTCTGTCACAATATGTGAGGGATGCCAAAAGTATTTTTTCTTTTAAATGCAAGGTAAAATACACATTTTAAGCTCGTCTTAAATAACTTATTGTCTTTCCTTTTTAACAGTTTAATAATTTGTAACTTAATACATTGTTAAGTTCATTTGTTTAGCTTTTCCATCCATTATTCCTGTCAAGGATAACTTGATTGTTTCATTGTTTTATACTTTTATCTATTTGATTATAATTTATTTAACACAATGCTTTTCTTTGATAAACTTACTGTGATAACTTAATATATAGCTTAAATTTCTTCCTATGTCACACAATACTATATATATTAAGGACCACAATGTAAAGAAGAGTTTTTACTTGAACTCTCTATTGTGTTATCATTAACAAATATAATGTTGATTGATATTGGTTTATTGATTCATACATATTGTTGTTACAATTGTATGCCTTAATTTGATATTGCCATGTAAATTGTACACTTTATATGTTGACATAAATATATCTATCATCTGTTTACAGGTCAATGTTCATGTGCCTGAAACGAAATGTCATTTATATATATTAAAAATAATAAAGAGTCTAAAATGGTGTCTTTTGATATACTACCGAAATTATTGGAAGAATTTTTAATTGTAAAATTCAAATTTTAATCATTTGGATTATATTGGATAAGTACTAATGGAATAATTTTAGCGAACTTACAGAAAAATGATCGAGTTTGTTTAAAGGAATTTGATGATCTACCAAATCCAAATCCTTCTTCAGATCTACAACTACAACGCCCACTAAGCATCCCTTGATCCTACATCTTTCAACCATGTGTCACTCAGTGCTGTATTGCATGAATGTTTTTCTAAAGCCATAGTGGGTTTTAACTTTTAAGTAAGATACATAAATAGGTATAACATGCGAAGCTTTTAACAAATCGGAGAATACTAACAAAATACTATTGTATATAATTGATGCAATGCAATGCAATATTTTATGAAATCTCAACAATGTTATATTGATGTTTATGTTAAATCCATAATGAATAAGTTGACACTTGTAGAAAATAAAGTATCCTCCTTGGAATCTAGAACAAGTACAACTGAAAGTAAACTTTCTGATATTGAAGTCAATCGTGCATACGACAGTCACGTGTGTGATGAGCTGGAAGCAGAGAACCAATCTTTAACACAACTAATAGAATATCAAGAAAAGGTATCTGAAACTATTTCAAAAGATGTTGAAAATGTACAGAAAGTGAAGAAATAATCTCAGTGACAACAAAGTTTATCTACACTCGTTCAATGCGAGACACCCTACTGTTCTACAATTTCGATGAATATAAGTCACTAGAGGAGCGTAAAGGTGAAGATTGTGCTGCAAAAGTATTAGCATTCTGTGAAAATACTCTTAAAATAGCTGAAACTCAGACATGATAGGTCATACACGAGGCAGATCGTAGTGAAATTCAATTACTATGGAGACAAAGCTGAGATTAAGTTAGTTGCAAGAACTAAACTGATTGACTCGAAACATGGTATTAGTGATCAATTCCCAGAAATTATAAAAGAAATGCGACGCAAACTTATACCTTACTTCGTTGAAGCCAAAGCTAATGACCGGCCTGCAGTGTTGTCATATGATAAATTATACATGAACCAGTGTACTTACACAGCTAACAATCCCCCCACGTGGCCAGCGCCACACCTTCCAAAACGCACGTACACAAATACACAGGTAATCAATGGACAATCAACCGAAGCAGCTACAATTTATACTTTTTAAATGTGCAGGGTCTCTGTCAGACACTAAATCACAGTGACTTTTCGAACTACATAAACAATTATGATGTGATAATGTTAACTGAAACATGGCATTTCTCCGTATCCAACATTGACTTAAATGGTTATAATACTTTTCCTGTGCTCGACCTAAATGCAATAAGCGTGCTAAACGCCAAAGTGGCGGTGTTATAGTATGCATTAACAAGAGCACCGCCTGCGTGTGCCTGACGCTCGTCTGTTTAGTTTCAAGGGTATACCATGAACAGTTTGTGGACTTTTGGGGGGAGGGGGAATTGGTTGTGAGTTTAGAAATAAATAAAATGAAAAAAGGGGATAGGGGTGGGCATTGGGTCCCAAATAATTGTTTGAGGGGGTTCCCCGAAGAATTAAAAAAAAATGTTAGACACACCCGAAGACTTTTGTTGTTGTTGTGAGTTTAGAAATGCGGTTGCAAAACGGCTCATTCGTACCTGAATTAGCAGAAAACCCGTCATCAGCCCTCGAAATAGCCCTTTCTCTGTCCCCATCATGTAGCCAGACATGTGCACCTAACTGCCGATACCTCGCCCAGTCTTTTTACTACAGTAAAACAGTCACTTTTCCTCGAAATTAAGATCTGTGTAAGCGAAGCGATCGAGTTTTTCATGTGCAGCACGAGCGAATGTTTTTATTAGTAAAAGGTGAGTGATGTCGTTCATTTTTTCTTTGTAGGCAGTAGATTATCTAACAATTTTTTTTTCAAAAATCGGGCAATGTAGTACTATTTTAAATGCTTGTTTTTGATGCAGAATCCAGTCTCAGATTGTAAATTGATGCCTGTGTGAAGATAGAACTTCTATAACTTTCGCAGGTAAGTGCCAGAAATATGGAAAATAACATATTGTGTTCGAATTTTATAAAATTCCATCAAAATAACCAAAGATACGGTGTCTATAACTCAATCCACGAACGTTTGGTACTCATTCACTCTATTTGTTGGATACGTGAAAAATGTCGAGGGCTAAAGTAAAAAGCGAACGATAAGATGTGAAGCGCGTCTGTTAAATTATTGATCCATCGCAGTTATATCAAATGTTATAAATTTTGCTTGACATTGGGGGGAAATGGGAAATATCAAAATTTATTATACGCCCGGAAACTTTGAGAGATCCCGTTTGCCTCAGTGTAGTCACGGGCCTGATATAGTTCCAAATTCTTCAAAAAACAAACACATAGATATGTTCACATAGTTAAATTTAAAAAGATTGATACACCAGACCAAAACGATAGATAATATTGCATAATATCTATGATATAAAGTTTAGGGACGTCTCCGAATGCTGCGTGTTTAAACCATACCAAAACGATAGATAATATTGCATAATATTTATGATATAAAGTTTAGGGATGTCTACGAATGCTGAGTGTTAAACCAGACCAAAAAGATAAATAATATTGCATAATATTTATGTTATAAAGTTTAGGGATGTCTACGAATGCTGATTCGGTTTTCGAATATTCGGTTAAAATATAATTTTCAAAATAAAGTTGAATACACAGATGATCTAACATGACTGTTCATGTTTTATTGAATTTATGAAACGAGTCGGTCAAAATGACTTCACTCCCGCAAAAGACTTCTAGAGCGGTTAACTTTCTTCCATAATCATATTGTTATATTCACTGTTTTACTCGTCCTGCTACTCTTCATCCAGTTCGTAGTTCCTAGTCCCGTACAGTAATTTGCTAAAGCAACCAGAAGCAGTTCAAATACTAACTTTGACCAAGCGCTTGATTGTTCACAAAATGGCGTTATTGCTTGTTCAAGATTTCGATCCCGACACGAATTTGCATTAGTTGCAAACCTTTGTGACACGATTAAATCTTAAATATCTCATTTTCAGACAACAAATGTTATAGTCCATAAAATACTAAAGGTTTAACGACATATGTTTAGTTAGTGACAAAAATCAATGGTTTACCGAAATGAGTAACGCGAGTGAATAAAAGCATTACTCTTGAAACCATTACCCGACAGTCAGACTAAACACTTGTCCTGTTGTACAAGACCATTTCGCGGAACAATAAACACCCCATAGAAAATCTTGTGAACATGGAGAGTTTGTCGATGACAATATGTAATTACATCTGTCTAATGAGTGTTCATTGCAAGTTTGTGATCAATAATGAGCCTTCGACATGTATTTTGTAGTTGTGTGCATTTCTAGGGTTGATAGCTAATCTGAAAGAGGTGATAATAAACTCTGGCATTGTTGTACATATAAAATGGCTTTTCAAGTCGAACACCGTTGTAAACTTATTCTTCCGCAAAAAGCACAATGCCGTCTTTAAGTAAATTTTCCACCAATCAAAGTTAAGGCTGGTAGATATTCATGAACATCTAAATATATCTGATCGTAAATATCTCTTCTCTACTCAATTAGAGACAGAAATTCATGTTTTGTTTTATTGCAACTTATATAGCAATATACGTACTCTCATCACTTGGTAGAGATGACCATAAGAAGATGATGCATCGCAT
Organism: Mactromeris polynyma; assembly: GCA_032209605.1. NCBI lineage: Eukaryota > Metazoa > Mollusca > Bivalvia > Venerida > Mactridae > Mactromeris > Mactromeris polynyma. The sequence continues at coordinate 18,203,436 of JASFXZ010000013.1, forward strand.
CCAATTATGGTACCCATATCTACAAGGTCATGGTGCATCACGGTGACACATTCGTTTCAGGCCCAGAACTTTGTTGTCTACAGAGAGATTTTTGGATAACTTGGCGGAGATAATCATCATAAGAAGATGATGTCCATAGCTAAAAGGTCGAGGTCACGGTGCATCGTCCGTATAAAAATTGTGTCCGGTCCAAATATTTGTTGTCCACAGTGGGATTTTGAAATGACTTAACAATGATGACCATAATTGTGGTACCCATCTATAAGGTCAAGATCACAGTGCATCGTCCGTGTTAAAGGCGTTTCCGGACCAAATCTTTATTGTCTGTCGTGGAAGTCTGAAATAACAGAGATGATCACCATAATAAGATGATATGTCTCGTGCACCAATAGTGCCTGCCCATAACTGAATGTCAAAGTCACGGTATATCGTCTGTGTCAAAATCGTGTCCTGTCGAGAACATTGGTTTTGAAAGAACTTGCCAACGATGATCACCATAATAAGAACGATGTGTCTCATCAACAATGGTTTTCATATCTAGAAGGTCAAGGTCATAGTATAGGATTTTTCAGTGTTAACTATAGTGAGTACGGTTAATTCGTGTCCGGCCTAAAGCTTCATTGTGTTTAGTGGGATTTACAAATAATTGTCACCAGTGTCCGGCCCAAAAAATGTTGTTATGGGATTTTGAAATGGTCTACTAGTACATTACACAGCCAAGTGGCTCGGTTTTCAAGTAAACTTACTATAGATAAACGTAAAGCATTCTTTGCTAATATTATATGTACTGATAAAATTGCATTACAACATTCAATTATTGTGATGGTTTGATGATATATGTATTATTTACTAATATTATGCTAATAATAAGTGGCACTGCAGCCTTTAACTAGTTTTTGCTGGTATTTTTTATAAAACTTGGCGCAACAGACATAATGACATTGTTTATGACTTGCAACTTGACCAGAAACCTTTTTTCCTAAACTCATATATACTTATCCTGGTATAAACAAATATTGTTATTTCTGAATCATTTACAACAACTTAAATCATGTACAACAACTGAAACCATTTACAACAACTGAAACCATGTACAATAACTTAAATCATGTACAACAACTGAAACCATTTACAACAACGGAAACCATGTAGAATAACTTAAATCATGTACAACAACTGAAACCATTTACAACAACTGAAACCATTTACAATAACTTAAATCATGTACAACAACTGAAACCATTTACAACAACTGAAACCATGTACAATAACTTAAATCATGTACAACAACTGAATCATTTACAACAACTGAAACCATTTACAATAACTTAAATCATGTACAACAACTGAAGCAATTTACAACAACTGAACCCATGTACAACAACTGAAACCATGTACAATAACTTAAATCATGTACAACAACAGAAACCATTTACAACAACTGAAACCATGTACAACAACTGAAACCATGTACAATAACTTAAATCATGTACAACAGCTGAAACCATGTACAGTAACTTAAATCATGTACAACAACTGAAACCATTTACAACAACTGAAACCATGTACAATAACTTAAATCATGTACAACAACTGAAACCATTTACAACAACGGAAACCATGTAGAATAACTTAAATCATGTACAACAACTGAAACCATTTACAACAACTGAAACCATTTACAATAACTTAAATCATGTACAACAACTGAAACCATTTACAACAACTGAAACCATGTACAATAACTTAAATCATGTACAACAACTGAATCATTTACAACAACTGAAACCATTTACAATAACTTAAATCATGTACAACAACTGAAGCAATTTACAACAACTGAACCCATGTACAACAACTGAAACCATGTACAATAACTTAAATCATGTACAACAACAGAAACCATTTACAACAACTGAAACCATGTACAACAACTGAAACCATGTACAATAACTTAAATCATGTACAACAGCTGAAACCATGTACAGTAACTTAAATCATGTACAACAACTGAAACCATTTACAACAACTTAAATCATGTTCAACAACTGAAACCATTTACAACAACTTAAATCATGTACAACAACTGAAACCATGTACAGTAACTTAAATCATGTACAATAACTTAAACCATGTACAATAACTTAAATCGTGTACAATAACTAAAATTATGCGATGTTACAAGGCACACGCATTTCCATGGATATAACTTTTATTTTCTAGTAATACAATATCAGATGCTAGGAACAATAGTGTGAAATTGTCTAAGGTTTTAGTTACTCGTTTTTGGTCGATTATATAATCACTATGGAAACCAGTTTATCTACAGCGATATACATGTATATGAAGGAGGAAACTTACGATGACATGCGATTGCATTTCTTCAAAGTCCTGAAATGAATATCAGAAAACAGATAATATTAATAGCTGTTTTTGCGTCTAAGATTTCCAGAAATATAATAAAGTCAATGTAAAAATTTTAAGGAAGAAAATTGTTCTCAGGGGCGGTAAAAGGATATTTGGTTAGGGGTTGTTGCCTTGTTCAGGTGTCTAGAGGCGATGCTCCCCAATGCCAACGGTGCTTTCGCGCTGATTTGCATGAAACGCATACGGAATCGGCGAATGGCAAAACATATATAGCAAGTACGACTTGTTAGAAGAACACTAAATCTTTGAAAGATTGTGAACTCCCTTATTGTATACAAGTATATACATACTGTATGTAAAGTTAATAGATCTTTACAAGATAGACACAGTCCATAGATATAGTCATCATATCGACGACTCTTCCATAAGTTTCCCACGTTTTAGGGGGGTGCGGGCCGAAGATAGAATTCCGATTCAAATTTAGCAACCCAACGAATATAAATGAATACAATGTTTACAATTCTAACTTCAAATATCAAACACATTTCTATAAATGTATATACAAGAAAAGGATTGATGCAAAGCATCCAAGGGCGCCGCAAAACTGGTGCTATAAGAAATAACTAACAACATAGCATGTTTGTTATGAAAGATATTTTTTATTTATTAACAGAAGCATATGCATGATGTAGATGTTTAAAAAAGCATGATAATTGGGTAAATCACAGTTTCAAGTTATATATATTACTGGCATAGTGAGTTTTGTTCATAATACAACAATGTTATATAGGTGAGTGAGATCAAGTTTGAGTAAGTTTAAGCAGTACAAAAATATAAACAAACCGTATTAAAATAACATGAAAACAAGTATCACTGGGTTTATGATGATGAACATTGTCATGTATAATAGTAAATTTCATGAAATTAAGTTACATATTCAAACAGTATGAACATATGGCAGCAGTGTATGCATGTTTAAGGCTGAACAATATATGCAGTTCAACAACGCCAAAATACATGTCGAGTAGATAGTGTACGTCGTAACTTCTGCCACCAAATAATGCCTGGTTAGAAAGGTCTGAATGACTAAGGTAAGGAACCTGACCTATGTTATTAACAATAGAACTGTACAACGCGTTTCCTTGAACAAGAATTCCATCAACATCGTGAGATGTCATAAACTGGGGCGACAAAATGTTGTTTGGACAAACCGAAAACGCCAAAAGTGCGATTAATGACATAGCTGTACGCTGCATTCCATTAAAAGGAGCAAAAACATCACAACCTTGATTAAAATCAGCAAAAAAAACCTCTTACCATTCTTGCGTTCCTTTCAAGCGTGTCTAATGGCGGGGAAATGTTTTGGAATAGTCCATTTTCATACTATCATTGGTGTGTATTTCATTTTTAACATCGTAACTTGCATGAATATCCACGTTACAAATACCACTGTGTTAATATTGATTTAAGTAAAGTGAAAATGAAGATTTTTATAATTATTTTTTTATTTTTTGTCTTCGACACCGAACACACATGCTGTTTATGTAGAATCGTCCTATTTTTCGGGGATCAGCAAGTATTTATCATAAACATATCGTTGTAAAATACATGTATTCGACAATACAAATGCATTAAAAATATTTAATTTCTAAATCATAAAAATACAAAAAGTAACGTGTAATATTTACTGCAGTTTAACCCTTAATAAAAAAATAGATTCAGTTATAAATAGATGCTCCTACCATAGTCTCAAAAATTTCGTGATTCCATTAAAGGCCCCGCCCTCATGGGCGGCGCCAATAACCGGTCAGTGCCCCTTAATGAAAAAGGAAGGTCGAATCAACTATCCAAGCTATCCATTACACGAGACAGCAAATCAGTATCCATGGCGACAGTCTGATATTACAACTTTCACCATCGAGAAACATGTCTGACAGTTTTCCTCATACTGACAATAATCTCCACTTTCTCCACCCACCAGATTTCGTGTGTACAGAACGGCACCTGTAACATTCCAATTTAGGGGTACGTGTGATTTTATTTTATATACACACAAATCCTTGGTCGACATTACACTACAATAATTTAGTAATCCCGAAACTATACAAGTACATAAATCATTGATCGGCCTTATATACCAAATGATGACAACCATGACAATGTAACATTCACAGAGAACATCCTTCAACGATGCATTAATAATGTGTTTCCAACGTGTAGGGTGCAATAATTATCATTTAAGTTGGGAGAATATGATCTGATACACGTATATTACATTATTTATATACATGTACATTGGTATTGGTGTACTGAGCTCAATTTATAGGAGTGTAACACCACATCAAAACGATAACTGTCCAATTGACTGTGTAACTAGTATAAAAACTGAGTCCAATAGCACACCTTGTGACCTATTTCTATGACAATGATACTGTGTGATTGTAACGTGAAAGCTTTTAGTTTAATTATATTGTGTTGCAATTATTGTGTACAAAAATGATTGTGGACAAGTCATCACAACATTATCTAAGCCCTCTTCCAGAATATTTACAAAAGCATAGCAACTGCTAGAAAATATGTTATTACAGGTACAATTTTTTTAAATTGTTTTAAACAGAAACAGTAGTAAATAATATGAAAACAATGATACGATTATTTACAATGGGTGTGGACAATGCAGTACACATCACACATGCAGGTTATAAAATATACTTGGTAACTTCAACAAAAATATCTTTAAGAAAGACCATCAGCGCATTTGATATAAGAGTTAACATTTTCAGTTATTGCACGAACACATACTAATGTTAATGTTAATAGAATCAATAAATAAAGACACCCAAATGTTAAAAATCTGCACTTCCGTTCATTTATTTGAACTTATGAATATATTCAAAAACAATAGCATACGTGGTAAAAGTCATTTGTGTCATAGTTTTGGTAGTTTTTTTATTTGAATTTTGTCGTGCTATATCTGGAAATGGTGAGTTAAATTCAAAGTAAAGTGAAGGGACTTGATTATGAAAGGACAGCGTTCTTGCGAGTATCCCGGAATACGCACGTACGCCAATGCGTACAATTCGTCAAAAAAAGTGAAAAAATAAAAGTTCCAAAAAATGCGATAAAAACTGAAGGCTGAGGGGGGATGGTTATGGGCTAATTCGCCCGAATATATCAGTTGTTTGATACTGTAATTTAAGTAGTATGCTAATGACAAAGAAAATGCCATATTAACACAGAAATGTATCATGAAAACGCACCATTTGCCTCCTAATTTTCAAAACTTTCTTTGGGCAGTCCCATCAGTGCGGTAATTAGATCTCCTGTGGAATCAACGTCCTGGGCTTCACAATAACTGTGCATGTTACGCTGATTTGATTGGTTAAATTGCCAGTATGGGGTTCTGAATATCACAATCACGGTGCATGCCATGTATGTTTATTTGAATACGTCACACGCTAAAGAGAAACGCCTGGTTGTACACACACATTTTGTGATTTAGCTATGATACAAAACATACATTTTGAATAAACTGAGCTCCATTCATTTTACGACTTACAAAGTATAGTAAACATACTCGTATGTGCCGTATTTTAAAACGCTGAAAATACTCTTTTCTTAAGGCTTGTGCAATTCTTTGTCGCGTATTATAGCATGTGAATAATTATAATTGTGTAATCATATACATATTTTATTAAAATGTACTAAAAAATATATTCCGCCTTTCGTACTCCGGTGGTATCCGCAAGACCATCTAACGTTATTTGTTCACCATCACTGGTACATAAGGGGATGTGTCAATTGTTTGCGACAGAACCGGTTAGAACTGATTTGAAAACTCAATAACCGCAATTTATGTCGAGAGTCCAGCGTATATAATCGAAATACGTTTTTCATAAAAAGACATTATGCCCCCAAATAATCAAATAATGTATGTAGCCAAATAATTATATCTTGTTTGCTTTGTTTAAGTCAAAGCAACAAAACTAACCACTAACCTGACTATGTTACACCAGTGGCTATGGTTCATACTCAAATAGGTGTTACAAGCACTGAAAAGGATAGCAATTTTCAGCGGATATTTCAAACCCCGCTTAAATATCACAACTTACCTCATGCGACTTGGCAGCTGTCGACCACGCATTGACGGCCATTATTCACACAAAAAGCCTTGTGTAGTAAATACTTCCACCTAAAAATGTTCACTGTTTGGCTATAACTGTGTCCACAACTAAAGCTCATCTCTTTCACAATAGAAATCATTAACAGTGATGCTCGCCACATAAGCGAGGAAAATAAGCATCGTTGACGTTGAGCTTATTATAAATCTCTACCTTATAATACTGGTACAATATGTGGAGAATTACAATGGAGTTCGACAAAAGTCTGAGTAATTAATACTATATGATGTGGTATCGGTTTCATATAATGATAATGGTCAGGCATGTGGATATGTATTATCACCACGTCGGATTGCACTTATAATAATTTGTAATTACAAATGTACATGTACTTTATAATGTATTCACATGAATCTAGTGTTCCAATTATTGCAGACACCAACTATTTAGTTCGAAAAAAGTGATCCTGGTGAATTGAATACCAGATATATATATATAGATCGATTAGGTATTATCCAGAATTCGAAATAAAATTGATACAAGATATCTTAATGTAGATATCACCAGCTTGACCTGAAAATGGGACATTGAACAAGTCGTGTATACGAATTGTTGATATCATGTATTTTAATATCAAATGTAATGCATTCGAATTGCAGGCACAATGTATTGGAACTGCGGATATCGCGAAATGATTGTTGTCGGTGCCTTCGAATGCAGCTATCACTAATTCTTATTCTGGATCCAATGTCTGCAATATTCAAATGCTTTTTATCTAAAAGAGTTATTGAATAGTAAAAGGACAACACATACGCCTCCGCTTTTCTCTACCTTTCGATTTTCTACAGAGCATTACCTTCTGGATATCATGTTGCAAAACTAGATATCAGTTACCACGCTTTGAGAATGAAGTAATGGTATCGATTAAGTCAATAGCGCATCTTTGAAATTGTATATTAGAGACATTCGCTTAAAGAGGCAACTTCAGCACATTGTTGTAAGGTCACATGACGAGCAGCATCACATTACTTCACTGGTAATCCATAGCAAGTGAAACTACTGTCGATTCAACATTAGTTGAGAATACCGTGATTGTGTACACAATGTTTTATAAAACATGTTTTCATTGGTTGATCACCTAATGGTTTGTTTGAGTGATATTTATATGATTAGGGATTGTCTTGGTCTTTTTCATAACTAATTGATTTGTATTTCCTGTAAGGGGATATCAATTCAACGAATTTGCTTGTTTGACTGAAGAAAATGCATCAAAAGCAATTTGTCCTCCACCTCCGAACTCTGAATCACGTAGAGAAATTGTCGTCTGCTTGTTAGGTCAACTTTCCGCTGTATATGACTGAACTACTATTGAAAAAGCCTGGAACAGCCAATCTTAATTAGTTGAAACGAATACTTTTATCAGAATACCGGCAAAATAGTGCTAATATACCTTAGTGTATTGTTACATATGAAGTTGAAACACGGCAATATATTAAGTTCGAATATCGAGTTTCAAAGATTATTGGCATAACGGCAAAAATAATTGCCTTTGACCATTTACAAACTTTATGGCAAAGACAATTCGAAAATGGAAAAAAAAAAAACACAAAAATGAAAAAGTAAACAAAATGAACATGAGAATAACATATATTAATATAAATGCAGCATTCAATACTATCAAAATATCGGACCTCAACAAGCAGTCACTATTTGAAGGGTAGTTTGTCTTATAGACATACATTCTTAGATAAATGTACCTTAATTAAAAATCTTCTTCAAATTTGTGGAATTTATTAGCGATTTAAATTTGTTCATATATTGTCAAGAGATAGTGCCGAGGTATTTAGCTATTTAGGAAATGGTATATATTCTCAATAACATCGAAGTTACAACATTTGCAAAATCAGGTCATGGAACACTTCGACCGACAAGATCTGACCAAAGCACTTGACGATGGCGAACAGGTTGATGCCATACTCCTAGATTTCAGTAAGGCATTCGATGTTGTACCACATTAACGCTTAACCGCAAAGCTGCATCATTACGGAGTCAGGGGAATGTCTTGAGCTGGATAAGGAGCTTTTTAAGACACATAACCCAGCGTGTCGTGGTAGAAGGCTACATGTCTGACTTTTCAGCTGTCACCTCAGGAGTACCCCAGAGATCTGTTCTTGGACCCTAGCTATTCCTGGCCTACATAAATGACACCTCCACTTCTCGCTTGTTTGCAGACGATAGCCTTCTATACTGAAAGATACGCTCTATATCAGATGCCACTGCTTTACAGGAATACCTCGACAGGCTACAGAAGTGGGAGAGCGACTGGGTGATGGCTTTCAACTCCAGCAAGTGTGAGGTAATCCGCATATCAAAGAAGAAAAATCCAATCCAAGTACTCCATCCATAAAGAAGAACTCAGATTTGTTCCAAACGGTAAATATCTTGGCGTAAACCTGTCAGAAGACCTATCCTGGAATGCACATGTGTCAGCAACGGCGAAGAAGCCTTCCTGTGGAGAAACCTTGCTAACTGCCCTAAAGACGTTAAAGCACAGAGCTACCAGTCACTTGTGAGGCCAATACTTGAGTATGCCAGTACAGTATGGGACCCACACAGGCAAAACAACATCAACCAACTTGAGGCGGTTCAGCGGCGCGCTGCACGGTTTGTCAAAGGTTACTACAGGACAACCAGTAGCACAGGTCGGATGCTGAGTGGCATTGGCTGGCAAACCCTACAAGAGCGTCGCTCACACTCGAAGCTGATTATGACATACAGGATTGTACACGAACTAATAGACATCCCTTACACATACTACCATCCTTCAAGTATGAGCACCAGAGGTCATTCCATGAAGTCCACTTCTGTCGACTAGACATCTACCGGCACTCTTTCTTTTCCTCGGGCATACGACTGTGGGATAGCCTTCGAGAGCACATTGTTACAGCTGACTCCCCAGAGGCCTTCAGGGGAGCGCTGGCCAACCCACTGTAGAGGCTCGCCCTGTTTTTATTGTTTATAGCATGTATATACTTGCGTCACACTTTAAACCTGAGACAGCTAGCACTTTTTCAATATCAGGTGACTCGTATTAATAAGGACTTCATTAATAAAAGGTGCATACTATAAGAAGAAGAAGAAGAAGTTATATTTCACAACATAGTCATCTACAATACACTTTTGAAATAGACTGTAATAGTCCATGTTCAAAATAAACATATGTACAACATAGTAAGCGACAGTCAGTTTAACATGGATACTTAGATATACTTTAATTCAAATTTGCTCATCAAAGGATGACAGAGAGGAAATAAAGAAAATAGTAAACATGATCGTTTTAAAATACAGATATCGATATACCTTGTTGAAATAAGCTTTATGTTATAAATGCACATGCTTGTTTAGTATAATATGCTAAAATGCATGTTCTACAATATTTCAGTTATAACACATTATAAATTTTAATATTCATATTTTAAGCATTAACTCTAACGTTGTATCCTTACATGCACAATATATAAGGACGAAAGCTAAGTAACTATGTACAATTGCATAATATAATATTAATGGATATGTTCTCAATATTATATATAATAATTATTGGAGTACCATATTTAAAAAAAAAATGTTTGTAAGGTGGCTTTATTAATAAAGGTTTCTGTAAAATATATTTTTATGTGGAAATAAAAAGATCTGTTATTTTCAAAATAAACTTGTTTTAATTTAGGTTACATTATTGAGGTCAGGTATTGAGATACCTGTATTGAGGTATTATTTCTCCGAGTTAAAATAAGATACCATATTATACTCAACACACATTTAGTATACCGACTATTTATCTCAACATAAAAATGAAGAAGATTAATTACTTTGAGATCAACTTAATTTATCTGTCACACATTAATACTGGTCAGGGTGAAAAACACATTTTTATAGAGTTAAATTAGAATTATCTCTGAATCATCTGTCCCTGCCATGGGACTTGGCCTGCTGGTGTGTTAATAGTTTTTTACTGATTTTCTTTAAATGTTCAGTAAAATACGTAAACCCCCTCAATTTTCATATTAAACTGATTCTCGTAGACAGTTTAGAAAGTTTTTGAGTGCGACTTTATTGTATTGCTGGTTAGGGCCTACTATATATATATATAGATCGATATAATTATATATATTGTTGGAGTATGAATATGTGTGAAGGGGTCCCAGGGCTGATAGGTGGCATAGGAAGATGATTCCGGACAGCGATTAATAACTTTGGTTGATTTTTCATAAAAAAACGTTTCGTGAAAAGTCACATTTCGTTAAAAAAGACGCGTGTCGTTTCTTTAACATTTTTAACCGGAACTTGAATCAGTATCGTTTTGTTCAGTCTTTGTTCAAACTACAGTCAGATTATGTCGCTGGCATTCGTTCCTCCTCAGCAAAAAGGCCCGAAGGGACCACCACCTAATCAAGCTAGTATTCAAAAGGTAAATTATAATCCAAATGACATAAAGCATTGGGGTTACAATCGGTTCGTATTCGAGCTTTGCTCTATCGAGGGTAGCACGATTTACATCCACACGGCCGCGGGACAAATCGACCCCAAAGTCAACTCGACCACTAATTTTGCTAAGTCAACTCGATCCCCTGTTTTATCAATGTATCTATGGAGGATCGGGTCAAATTTGCGTAAAATTGTTTCAGTGACATTGCTTCAAGTCTTGTAACTCTTGTTAAGAATTTGGTAACTGGTCAACTCGGGGGTACCTTATTTTTATCAACTCGTACCCTTACTTTGGTCAACTCGTAGTCGTACCCTTACTTTGGTCAACTCGTACCTACCCACGTCAACTCGTACCTGTTGATTATGTCAAAATAATTAAGTATTGGTTACTGAAAATATCTTACTCGGAAAAGTTTGCGAAAATGGAGTTGTAGAATTATTTCTCAAAGGCAAAACATAGTTCTTGTACTTAGTATGTGATTGTGGGATGATGTACCACATACAAGTCAAACAAATAAAATGTTTTGTTTTGTTCTAATATTCATGCTATGTCATGTATTACATGAAATGAATGAAATGCACAGAATTATCCGATTAAAAAAGTTCACGAACCTGCAAGAAATCCTACAAAATGCTGTACATATTTATACCCTGGTACTAATTACTACTATGAAGTAGTGTGTGGTAAATCGTGCTACCTGCTCTATTCATAACAAACAATTTGTATCCTTACATCTTGTCCTAAGGTACTTGAAACAGACTATTTGATGTTCTATACGGCCTATATACTATAATAACAATAAAGTTAAACAACAACCTCTTTGGACTCCTTTTATTTTCCAAACAGATCATCAACTTTAATAGAAAATATATTTTATATATGAGGTCAAGGGCTGAAAGCACAACTGTCCAAGTCTTCTTATGTTATATGCACTTCGAACAGTTTATATCTGCCCTCAATGTAATGAACAGTTGAAATTAGTTGAAGGCACAAGATAATCGAGAAAACGGTGATTGTCATAAAAAATAAAACCATACACAGCTTAGAACAAAATCATGGATACTTCAAAATATCCTCGAGATAAACCTGGTGCTTGTCATAATGCTACTCTCGGTAATGAAGTTTAATTGTACTTGGATTATATGATAGCCAAACAAATTATTGTACTTATCTTTTTTATAGATGTTAGATGAGAATAGTCAACTAATTCAGACAATATCAGAGTATCAAAGTCGTGGAAAGGCCACAGAATGTGCTCAGTAAGTCACTTTTTAGCACACCTGAGCACTTTCACCTGAGCACAAAGTGCTCATGGTGAGCTTTTAGGATTGTTGGATGTCCGGCGTTATCGGTTAACATTTCCTTTAAACAACATCTCCTATACCACTGAATAGATTTTGTCCAAACTTCACAGGAACGATCCTTGCGTGGACCTCTTTCTATGTTGCATTAATCGTGCTGGTCTGTTGCATAAGTAGGTCACAGGAGCTAAAAAATAGATTTTAAAAGTGTACACTTTGAAAATCTTCTTGTCCAAAACAATATGGCCTACAGCATTGATATTTGGTGTGTAGCATCTCTTACAAGATTGGATAAATTATTCAGTTCCGTCAAAAACATTGCCTCTAGGTGGCGGGCCTTGTTCCATATATCTACATAGTAGAAGCTACGAACGACAATTCCTCCTAAACCAGTTCATTTTGACCAAACTTCACAGGAAAGATCCTTAGGTTGTTCTCTTTCAACGTTACATAAATAATTTCTGTTGAATTAGTAGGTCCCAGGAGCTAAAAATGTGAAAAGGTGAAAACTTTGAAAATCTTCTTGTCAAAACAATACAGTCTAGAGCTTTGATATTTGGTGTGTAGCATTTTCTTCCTAATAAGCTCCCCTTCAAAGAAATTTCAATGGTTTATAAGTTCATAAATGAGAGATTAAGTTGTTACAGTTGTTATAGTTCACATAATGTTAGATTCAGTCACAATTATTTATTAACGCCACATTTGGCATCAAATGCAGAAAAATTAAACTTATAAATTATTTTTGTCATGTATTTCTTGAATCTAACTATTTCAATTAACGTTAATGGCTGTAAGTGTTTTAAAATATATATTTACATTTAATAGGCACCAACAGATGTTACACAGAAATCTGGTGTATTTAGCAACTTTAGCCGATGCCAACCAGAATGTGCAGTCACTTCTCCCAGTAAGTTGATTTCTATATTCATCCTTTCATGGATGAATTTTTCAACAATGAGGGGATACTTTTAAAATGAAGTGTGTTGTTTTAAGTTTAAATTTACTAAGTTAACTCTTGCTCTTAAAAACAGTCTTCATTGTAACAATCTAGCTCAAGCCCCGGGGCTGGGCTGGGTACTAGCCCGAAAGGAAAATACTTTATTTCAGTGAAAATAATTTCAAGATTTAGAGAAAATTAAATTTTTCCTTGATTTTAACGAATTGTATAGATACATAATTAGTACTTTATGAAGTTCAGGTTAGTAGTTTTACTCACTGACTTGCCCTGACAGGCAAGTTGTTTTGTCAAGCCCGCTTGTGGTGACATAGGTGCCACACTGGCGGTTCGGTGTATATGTGTGTGTGTGTACGTCAGTCCGTCCGGATTTGGTTTGTTATTCCGTCATTTATTGGGGGATTTTCGAATAAAAAGAGTGTCACGCACAAGACCAATGTCCGTAGCTCATAGAGGTTAAATGTCAAAAATGAGTCTAAAACATCTTGTCAGGGCCATAAGCCTGTCATTTATTGTCGCGTTTCCATTGTTGTTATTGTTGAAAGAAAATGACTACATTTTAACGTTGTTTTAAATAATTTATTATCTTGAATTTAAATTGTTCAGAATTACATGTATAATGCATAAACAAGTTGTATATATAGTACATTTATTCATACATTTGTTGACAAAGATACTTCTTATTGTTTATCTTATTACATCATGATTCATGGCCATGTGCTTCTCACATTGTGTTCTGTATGCCTTTAATTATTTCACCAGGTGTCATTCATATACGAAATAGATATCACGAAATAATTTGCTTTTTTGTTTCATCTTTTATTAATCATATGGTAATTAACTCCCTTGGTATATGAAATGTATTTCATAGGCTGTGCGAATTGAAATTGGCTGTATGAAACCATGTTTTATTCAAAGTAAAATTATAGACCTGACAAATTTTAATGAAAAATGTTGGTGGTATAAAATAATTTTCTTACTTTAAGACAAGCACATTTTTAAGTACAATTCTCTTGTTTTCTAGTTTTGAATTTTATTTATTATATTTGGATTGATTTCTCAGGCTCCCAATCCGAGTTCACAGTCATCAGGTGGACCTTTGTCACAAATGAGGTCTCCCTCCAATATGCCTCCTAATCAGATGAATCAAGGTAGGTCTTTATTTTGCTATTGTTGACATTTCATATAGTCATATATAAATTCCACTAGTATCAAGTAATAATAAAAAGGTGAAGTGTTCATTTATTATTGTCACACTTGACTGTTTTATTATATTTAATTTTAGTTTTAAACACTGTCTAAGCAATTTTACCATAGCAAATTTCAAGCTGCAAAACCGCTCTTTGTCCAAACCCATAAGGTGTTGAGTTTTGATATTTGGTGTGTGGTCCTCTTACGAGATTGTATACATAATTAAGTTCTGTCAAAAAACATGGCCACCAGGGGGCAGTGCCTTGTTGCCTTTTTGTATATTGGTATGTAACTTCCACTAAATTCACATTACCAGACTAGAAAAAGGAATACTAGTCAAAATCACTAAATACACTTTTAAAACTACCTTGCAAACTGCAAAAAGCGATGCTACCCCCAGGCCGATGTTTCTGTAATATCGCCCTAGGTCTTTGATGATAAAGTACTTGCAAATTCATAGTAATCCACAGTAATTTGTTAAAGTAAAATTGTTATTTCTTAGTAACAGCGCTTCTGCATAAATAAGGACTTACAAGTGAATTTATAAACAGTAAAATAATCAGTTGATTTGGTTCAAAAATATGTATTTACTTTTTATGTTAAGGTCAGCCAATGGGTGGACAGTTTGGTCCGCAGCAACAACAACAGCAGCCCCAACCACAGCAACATCCAACTGGTCCCAATTTTCCCAATCAGCAGCCTCCTATGTCGCAGCAAAGTCAGGGAATAATGTCTTCACATAGTCAAGCAATGATGTCACAGTCGAGTCAGCAAACACCGCCGTCTCAAGGTCAAGGTATGATGACACAGAGTGGGCAGCCAGTAATGTCTCAGAGTCAGCAAATGATGTCTCAGAATCAGTCAACAGCACCTACCATTCCACCTATGATGTCACAAACTGATGCCCCAATGTCACAACCTTCCATGTCACAGAATCAACCATTGCCATCAGGCCCACCTGCAATGTCACAGAATCCGACTATGATGTCACAAAATCAGTCAATGATGTCACAAAATCAGCCTATGTCGCAAAATCCCCCAATGAATTCTCAAAATCCTCCAATGATGTCCCAAAATCCGCCAATGATGCCACAAAACCCATCTATGATGTCTGGGGGTCCAGGTGGCAGTCAGATGATGAATGCTGGACAAATGAGGCCTCCTGGTCAAGCTATGTTCAAAAGACCACAGATGCAAGGTAAGAGTGCTGTTTTAATTTACCATTGTATAAGTGTGTTTGTACGCTCACACACAGCGCTTTGATTCCACTGCCGTTACATTCACACGCTGCTCTACAACGCAGTATATTTTGATATTTGACCTTTTTTATTCTTTCTGGTTAAGCCACATTAAATGTAATCACTGTTTTTCCGTGATACAGTGGTCCTTCTCTAGAGCAACATTTTACGGAGTGTGCGTCATTCATTTCTTTGCATGTCTGAATTTTAATTACGCGTTGACTACTCATTGTTTTGAAATAATTCAATCAGAATTTAAAGATTTTCTCACGGAGCAAGGACAAAAGTTATTGAACCGGCCGTTAACGTCTGACATAAGAAGAAATTATTGTCGTAATTAGGGCCAACTAGTTGTAAATCATGCAGGGCTCTAGAAATCCATTAGTCAGACGTAGCAGACAAAGTTTTTTGTGAAGGCCTGGACTCATTGCTATATAAATGACCCCACAAAATGAAGTTAACAACATAGCAGTTGTTAACTGTATGGTAATTAACACTGTAGGGTGTCTAAAGCTGACCAGTTTTTTTAGCTCACCTTAGCCCCTTTAATGACTTCTTTTCATGAACCGATGATCAGTTTTGCATCAAACTTGATTTGTTGCATCCTTGCATGAACCTTCTTTAAGATTTCTAACATCCATATGCACAATATAGCCAGTAGAGTGCCAAACCCTCTTGAACCTTTATCAATTTATTGGCACATTGAGTCTAAATAAGTCAGAATGGCAGTGAATTCCAGTGAGCGATATAGGGCCATTGTGGTGCTCTTGTTTATATTTTTGTAACTACAGATATGTTAAAATGCAATTGTAGGCCCCTAAAATGCTTCAAACCCAGGAGCTTCGGGGGAGGGGGATTTGCCCCATATGACCCCTACCAAGGCGCTGTCCTAGACTCCCGCATAAAGTTAAGGAAGTTTTGCTTTTAGGCATTCTCAACCCTGAGCTATAAAACCATCCATTAACTTTGTTTCATTTTAGGTCAACAACAGTATGCTGGACCGATGGGCAACTATGCGGGCCAAGGTCAGTATGGCGGTCAAGGTAACTATGGACCAGGAGGTCCAGGTCAAGCTGGCTTTCCTCAAGGTCAAGGATACTCGCAAAATATGGCTCCACAACAATATGGCCAGTATCAGGGCCAACCAAGATTTGGGTACAACCGTTCACCTGGCTCCATGAATCAAGGGCCGATGCCAGGTAAATAAACATGATAGATCTATTAATGGACATATACACAAGAATATATTGTGGTATCATGAAAGTTTTGTCTTCAAATCCATGCAGTATGTGGTGCACTGAAATTTAGTGGAGCATTGAAAAACAGCCCAGTTACTCCATTTTATATATATGGTTAGTTTCTGTATCTATAAATAGCCATTTATTATGCTCAATCAAATACATAATTATTATGTTGTACTTGATTCAATTACATTGTTACTTAGTGGTGATCTATATTAAAATGACATGGCACTTCATCATCAAAACCATGACTGTTGCTTGACTACCTGCGTTTATTCTTCAGAGGTTATCTTAAGGAATGAGTAGAACTTTAACTTTCGGGACAATCAAGTGACCCTTCAACAGGTCTCCGGTTTTTGTCTTCTTTGGTTTTATCTTTGCAACATTTGACATCTGTCCTTTATATATAATGATCCATCTACTTCAGGTCCAATGCCAGGGGGTGGAGGACAGATGAGAGAACAAATGACCGGGTCACAGGGTCAGCCAGGTCAGATGGCAGGTCAAGGACCCATGATACCACAGATGCAGGGTAGTGGCATGATGGGTAACCAAATGCCAGGTCAGAGTCAGATGGGAAGTATGAGAGAACCGATGCCGAATCAAGGTCCAATGGGTGCCCAGATGCCGAATCAAGGTCCAATGGGTGCCCAGATGCCAGGTCAACAAATGGGCGGACCAATCCCCAACCAGTCGTCATCTAATTAATACACGTATAACATTATGAATTGTAAATACGAAAATAATTAATAAGAATATACAATGTACCTGTATTATCAAACTGTATATGAGCGCTGCTGTGGGATTTACAACCTCTTCTGTAAGTGACGTCATTTCAAGAAAACAATCAGGAAACAATATTCGATTCGTTTTCTTATTGCCATATGCGGCAAATATTGCTTACTGTCGGTACATGGTGACGTTTTCTATAAATGACATCACTTAAAGAAGAGGTTGGAAATCGTACAGCGGTGCTCATATAGATATGACTGTGTACTAATGTCATTTAAATTTTTTATGTGAAGGCACTGTTGTTTATATTGGTGCATTGTTGTTTACAGAGTTGGAATTTTCATGTTCTTTGGCACCTGATTTCCCAAACCATATGTAGTCACCTTTCAAAATGTTTCAAATAATTTCATTCCATGTAGAATTCTTGTTGCCATGGCAATGGAGAGTAATAATTTAAAAAAAATTGTCAAACCTACCAGCCTAATTTCAATATTCCTTCACTTTAATGTTTAGATTGTTAGTATTTCTTGGATTTGTAAAAAACATGACCCCTTTTCCTATATGTTTATAGTGGAAACGTCAAAAATCTTCTTGTCAAAAACTACTAGCCCAAGTTTGAAATAATTTCATTCAAATGATCCCTTGGTGACCATCCACAAAGATTTTTCAGATTGTGTGATTCATTAAAAAAAGAGGGTTGGGTCACTTCCCCAATATGTATGAGGGGTGTTTGGAAAGTTTCGGGAAAATTGTCACAACAATGGGAGGGGCATATTGCTTTGCACACATCAGTCGGTCGATAACCTTTTCGTTTCCGATCAATTACTCAAGGGCACCTTGACCTACCTTCCGCAAACTTAGTCCACACGTTGATCCCTGGTAGTAGAGGATATTGGGATCTTCTTGTCCAGAAACATAAGGCCTATAGCTTTCATATGAGGTAAGTAGCATTGTCTACTGCTCTATCAAGATTGTTCCAATTATGTCCCTTGGGTATTATTGGTCACGCCCCAGGGATCACATGTTCCTAAACACTTAACTTGGGGAACTCTTTGAAAATGTTCTTCTTTTAAACTGCATGGCTCAGGGTCACATATTTTCTGTAGTTATACATGTATACTGAATAACTTTGAAAATCGTCTTGTCCAGAACCATGCTTATTAAAGACTCGAGTGCACAATGTAGCCAGTAGAGCATGGGCCTCTAGACGAAGCATTCCCTAACTGTACAATGTATTTATGTAGTATGTATACTAGTGTAATTCATGTATGAGATGTTTATTGGCATGTTAGAATTAATGGACTATTGGGTTACGATTATATGATCTGTCAGTGTCTATTATTCTCAATGTATGATACCTGAAACACAGAGTTATAAAGTCATTACCAGAAAGTTCTATTTTGCCATTATTGATCTATTACATTGATCGTGTTATAACTTTTTTAAGGCACAATGGTAGTGCAAATGACACTTAACTTTTCTTGCATCTGGAACACTGTATGTATGGATGTCATCTGTAAATATCAACAATAATATTGTATAAGTCAATATTTGAATCAGATTGAATTTACCTGATGTGTTAATTGTGCGTAAATCATTTATGTTGTCGTTTTAGATAACATAAAGTGTAAATTGTGTTTAAATCATATCTGTTGTCGTTTTAGATAACCTAAAGCGCAAATTGTGTTTAAATCATATATGTTGTCGTTTACTGGCCGTATAATTACTTATGTATAACATTGAACATGGGAAACATCATACCTTTTATTATTATATAAAACAACAGTTATATTTACTGGTTGAGGAATGGTGGGCAGCTGGAACATTAAGGGGAGCTAAACTGAAACATATGTTCTTACCTGCCCTTTCTGGAGCAGGAGTCCGGTCTAGCCTGGATTACCTGCCCTTGCCATTACATTATAGTACTCTTATGTGCAGAGTACGCTGGGTACCAGACTAGTACTCTTATGTGCAGAGTACGCTGGGTACCAGACTAGAGTCGTGTCAAAATACCATAGTCAGAGGTGTTCGAAGTATCAAATATTCTAGACGCGTTGGGTTACCTGTCAAAATTGCGCATGTCTGGAATCTGCTTCCTCTCCAGTTGGGCAAACATGGATGAATGTTTCAGTTTGGTGAATTATGACAATTTGTTCTGATTTATATATTCATACCCTACACAAACATTTTGAAAAAGGTACATTATTGATGATATATTATCTGTCTTGGATGCATCTTTGTTTACGTTGGATTACATTTTTGTACGAATTGTTCACCATTGTAAGAATTGATTAAAAACTTTGTGATATTCACAATATTCTCTTGTTCGTTTTCTTATAACAATGAAGTTGGAATATCAAGATGTTAATACAGCTGTATACATGTGTATCAGTACCGACTTGTATATCGATGGCTCAACGCAACAATGTCGTAACTCCTATATAAATACATAGAGAGTTACGACAGTGTTGCGTTAAGCCCTCGATATGGTATTTTACAAAGAGCCAGTATAGTAAAACTTCACATGAAGACCAACAAGATAATCCCATTATTAAGACTGCATTCATGGACCAGTTTTCAGTTTAGCTGGATCAGAGAAAATTTACTACCCTGATAGATTGGTGAAAAAATGGTGACATATAACCTGTTTTCTCGGTAGAGATGTTATTGTCCATATGCTGATCTTGCGCAGGACATACGTATCTGTTTCTAATTCGATACAGACCTACACACCCCAAACAAACCTGCTGTATTGATGGCAGTTCTGTTGATTGATGGCTGTGCGAGATCGACAAAGGGTATGTATTTGCTACTGTTGTGTTTTTGTTGATTTTCAGAGTAACCGCTTGTGCGCATCGATTGAGCAAAGAACAAGCAAATTTACATACCGTTTGTCTGCAAGTGAGTGCCATATTTATCGATAAAGCGGGCTGTATATTACTCTCCTGTAGCAACGGGCGGTTATTCCGATACCTTCATAATCACCGTGAATGTAACGGTAGTGGAATCAAAGCGCTGTGTGGGAGCGTAGTTATATATATGTCACCTGAAGATACTGCCATTCTGACTGAATTTAGACTAAAGTGCCATTGAATTGGTATATGTTCAATAACAAGATGGTCATGGTGGCCCTATATCGCTCACGAGGGTACACTGCCATCTGACTGAATTAGACTAATGTGTCAATAAATTGGTATAGGTTCAATAAAAATCCATTCAGCTGACTATTACGAGGAGATGTCGTTAATTGTTTCCACTATATAAATATAGGCAAAAGGGCAATGCCACCTGGCGGCCATGTTTGTTTACAGAACTTAATTATTTATACAATCTTGGAAGAGGACGACTTAGCAAATATCAAAACTCTACAACTTATGGTTTTATCTTTAACAATGCCCCGCCCCTGGCAATCCATGTTTTTTGACAGAACTTAATAATTGATGCAATCTTGTAAGAGGACCACTAGACAATGCTACGCACCAAATACCAACCTCTATAAGTCTTATGAATGCTTGCTGCTTAAGCTAATTAAAACCTCTCATTTGGTTGTGTTTGAAACATATTCTCGGGCAGGTGAAAAATGCGGCGGCGCCGTACTTTACAACCAATATAGAATGAAAAACACGGCAGTAGCCATTAACTTATTTGACATATAATAGGTTATGCTCTCAGCTTTCCAAAAATACAAAAGTATTGAACATCAGAATGTGACTTTGAAAACGAGCAGTTTTTACGAAAAAATATTTTCAATTTGTTTAGGTTCGGAAAACACGGCGGTGGATATTAGAATTCGTATTCATCAATTAATGTGCATAAACTAGCTTGGTACCAAATGAAAGATAAAACTCCCAGCTTTTCAAAATGTAAACATACTGAGAATCGGTGAAGTTTTGGCATTAGAAATTCACTTTGAAATGTGCGCGTTTTCCGAAAATAATGTTTCAATGAAACTTTGAATTTTCTGTATGTGTATATGCATAAACAATTTGTTATGTGCGTAATGCATAAATAGTACATGTAATTGTTACCATGTATATATTAAAGACAACAGCGTGAAATGTTTAATTGTGCTTTTATTTATCTTATCTTAATTTTACATTAAAACATATTCAGTTTTTATTAGTGTCATGCATACACGCACATATTAAGACATAGCGTCTCAAATAAATACACATATATCACATGCTAAACAAATTGTCTAATCATTGTGCGACAGAGTACAGTCAGCTTCTCTACCAACTACAATGTCTACAAAGCCAAGACTCAGTTGCATCGATATCATCAATTCCTGTACAACTCACGTGGTACCACTTAATTATACATGATTTGTTTTCACATCGTACAACATTGTCAATGACATCAGGTAATTTACATGTACAGACTAATTTTATTGTTTGAGACTTATCTGCTTTACAAGGCTTTTTCGGCATTTTGGAAACGGTTCAAATTTGTCATTTTCTAAGCATTTTATGAGATGCAACCTCATAGAGGTATTAATATCAAATCGAACATAGGTAATTTCACAATATACTGTCTAAAACATAAACGGAGGGAGTTGAATGTTTTCTATACGATGTTACCCAGTGGTTACTTCCGTTGTGGTGAGTTTGTACACTTGGAGAATTTTGCTTATGTAATAGTTTGTTGATAGTCCATGAACTGGTATTTTCCCTGAAATGCGGCACGTATTGTGTATTTTGAAAACCGTTTATATGAGGAAAATCTCGTTTAAGTATGTTGAGAGCTGCATTTATGATCTTGTCATTCATCCAACCAGATTCGTTTCCTATTATATGTCTATCAACGTTTGTTAAGTTATATTCCGGTACCCAAACAGAAGCGTTCATGGCGATACATTCATTAGAACTGATAGAATTTACTGAAAGTTCCTCATCTAAGATTTCTTCCGCTATAGTTGACACATTTTCTAATTGATTTTTCTTCTTCACGTCACTTTTCTGGAGAACAATCGATTTCAGTTTTTCGTTGTACTGGACTTAGTGGAACTAGTGAGTGTTTTCAATTCCATGTTCATGACCTGCGATGTTGGTGTGCTAGTCATGTTATCTCTTGTTACAGGTGTAGCTGGATCAGTTTTCATGGCAGGGTTAGGTAATTTATTGCAAATTCAGTAAGCCAAAGGCCCATGTTAACATAAATACATGTAGATACAATTTCACATCACTGACGTAACAAGTGGCAACTAGTCAACAAGGTGTATTGAAGAAAAGCGAATCTGGTGCTGGTTGAACTTCAAAGTCGGTTCTTTTTGGTCGTTCTGGAAGAAGGTTGAGTCGGTCGTTGATCTTGTCGACAGTAGTGTTGAACACTGACAGGAAGCGCTCGGTGACCTTCGTGCCACGAAATTGATTGTCCGCACGCGGCAGAATACTGGAGATATGCACAGTTGCCCTGAAATTTGAAATATATTGTTCATCAATACAGTACATAATTATGTTTCGCATGTAAGTGCTGTGAACAAATCATTAGATGTTAAAATTAAATTGGTGCAAAAGAGTGTAAAAGCGTATAAATACAACGAAATGTTCACACCTATATTAACTTCCAATGTTACAGCAACAACAACAACTTTTATTCAGCAAGGTGCTGAACTCCAGATTGACGAGCGAGCAAAAAAAAAGAAAATTGTCAAACATTTAAAAAATCTTGATATTGTTGCACGTAAAGCTCTAAAACATTCTTACTTTCATTCATCATTACTTGCGAAACATTGTCATAGCGTAGTTTTTCGTATTTTTCCATCGAAAATTTTACTAGGGTTAGTCTACCCAGTAAATCTAAAAATAGAACCGTAAACATTGAGCTCATGCGCATTCGGAACGTCTCTGTCATGTAAACAATTCATCAGCGCAAAGAAAAGAATAAATGCAGTAAACAAGGTAGCCATAAGTCACTTACTATTTATTTGCACGCAACGAAAATAAATAATCACTGAACAATTATCTCCACGATGTCAGTAGTGGATCACGCCTTTGTGTATGTTTATATTGCAAATTGATCATGTGACTCGTGAGGTGCATGCTGGATGGGAACTCCGCGGTATTTTTAAACTGGAAAACCCCGATTGCTCGATATTACGACGACGATTTAATTAGCCTAATTGCTTTAAATGATTCAAATATTCACCATATACAGTTTTTATTTACGTTTATGATGATAAGACTACACATATTTTGCGGAATTGCAAAATACGACGATTTGTTTTCAATCTGGAGTTCAGCATTAAATCTTGCTTCTAGCTTACATAAATACAAATAATATACAGGTAAACAGATGTAGCGCAAAAGACATGATAATTGATCAGGGTTGGCATGGTATTTACCAGTGCAATATTTACCAGTGGTAATTTATGCACACTAAAAGTATTACAAGTGCATTATTCTATTAATTATTTCTCTTCTGTAGAAAACGATACAAAATTTAAAAATGAATATTAAACCTCCTGCTTTTGAATTTGTTATGAAGTTATGTAGGTTATTTGTCAAAATGATTGTAACATGTGAATTACAATAATAATAGCATTTCTATATACAATACAATACAATATCATTTATTGCATAAAACATATTACAATGTTTATAGCAAACAAAAATCTATTCTATACAACATGTAGAAGAAATACATGGATTTTCTAAGAGCATACAAATTTTACATCATTTTCATACATTTGTTTGATTTCTACATAAATTGGCAAAGTAAATAAATTTCGCAAGATTACATGTAGTTTTTGGATTTTCGCACATAAGATTCGTAAATTTCTGTATATTTGGCCAGGTGTAATAATAACGTTTTAAGTATTGAATTCTAAGATTTCTGTATTTTGGACAGATAAGTAAGAAGTGATATTCATTTTCTATCATATTTAAGTTACAATTATTACAAATTCTTTGATTTTTAGGTTGATTTTGATATCTCCGCGTTCAATTTCCAAGTCATGAGAAGAAGTTCGAAATTTAGTTAGAGCTATTCTGATTTTTTTGTTTTAGTGAAGTTAAAATATAGTTCCATCGAAAATGGATGTTTAAATAAACAGTATGTATTTAAGCGTCCTGAGTTATTAATTGATGAGTACCAACCTTGATATTACATATCTAATATTCTTTGTTTTAATTGGTTATAATTAATTGATATTTCATATTGGTTTAGCCATATAAATGATAACCCACATTCATCAATAATACGTTTTACTTGAAACGCCCAATTATTATATACACAATCATTATCTACATCTGTTTTAAGCATATTATATGTTTTGAATAACAATGAGCGGTTATTTAACTTTAATATTTTTAACCAATATTTAATTATTATACATTTTCGTCTAATAGACATTGGAGTTCGACCAATTTCTCCGTAAATTGCATTGAGGTTAGTAGATCTGTTGACACATACTATTTTTCGACAAAATTTAGAGTGAATAGTTCCAATGTCTTTTTCCTCATGATATCCCCAGATTTCAGCCCCATAATTTAAAACAGGTGCAACAATTGAATCAAATAATTTTATTTTTTGTCCTATTGGTAAATCTAATTGGTTGTAGACAGTAAAGAGATTATGAACTGCAAACCCCAAATTATTTCCTATAAGTGCATTCGATGTTAATTAACAGCTTGTATAATAGATGCAAGATTTACCACTTTAATCAGACGTCATGCTGCGTTCGCGCTGTTGGATATAGTTAAAGCGTACATGTTATTTTGAACACAAAACATATCTCCATACAAAGAAGCTACCCTTATTGGGAATATACCATCGAAAATGTTAACACAATATGATGACTAGAATAGTGTAATGTACAGTGGTTAACAACATACTGAGTTTTACGTTGTCAATATAGATCTGCAATATCTATTTTAAAATATCATACAAAATATTTGTTTAAAATTGTTCATTAATACAATTGCCTTATTATTTGAAATACGTCTTAATATTGACCAACATAAAACTAAACGGCGCCCTGTCGCTTTCATTTGTTTCTCGGTATTGTTATTAATCAAAGCACTTCATCATTAATGAAAAAGGCGTTCAAATCACACATCAAATTCACTGGACCCTAAATATCCTTAGTTCATTTATAGACTCTTTTTATTCTGTCAAGTCTTGTTAAAGTTTTATAAAATTAAATAAAAAATGTTTCATTTGATTTATATGATGATAAGTGAAGTGCTGTGTTTTTGATAAGGGTTGGACGTATAAATAACATATATTAATTGCTTATGTTTTCTACACATATAAATTTTGTATATTTTACATTACAACTTACCGCCGTGTTTTCCGAACCTAAACAAATTGAAAATATTTTTTCGTAAAAACTGCTCGTTTTCAAAGTCACATTCTGATGCGGAAAATTCACCGATGTTCAATACTTTTGTATTTTTGGAAAACTGAGAGCATAACCCTTTATTTGATACCAATTGTGTGCACATAATGTAATTAATGAGAATTTTAATAACCAAAACAGATTGAAATTTATTTCACGGAAAAATGCCCATTTTCAGAGTCTAATTTGAAAACCAAAACATCCTGATTTTCAATATTTTTATGTCGTGGGAAAGCTGGGAGCATTACCTTTCAGTTGATACCAAATCAAGTCAAATACGCATAAATCAATGCGCAAAAACAACTATATATATCGGGGAATCGAACCTGCGATCCCTGGATTACAAGTCCAGCGCGTTACCACCGCAAAGATATTGTAATGATTTATTATTATTATATACCAGATTTTATAGCGCTCATTTCATAGACAAATACACGTTCAAAAGCGCTTTACAAACTACATATCACAGATTATGGACAAACAATACAACATAAAATGAAAACCAAAATTACCTTTCATAATAATATTATGCTTAAAATAAATTTCCGATGCCTAATTGTAATTTGAAACGGATAAAATTTATAACAAATAACATTTTATAAAACATACATTACAAAATACATTTTGTACTTAAAACAATTGTAAAAGTTAAGTTTCTTTTAGTTATACATTCCATTTCCCTATCAATAATATCTAAGAATTTTTAATTAGTAAACACATTATCAAGTTGACTTTATTTTAATTTGACATTTTAAGGTTACTTCTATTCTGATGTTACTATTTTAGTTACGGGGAACAAGGTCAGTATAAGGCTGCTTGTTCCTCCGTGCTCGATTAGTTACTGTATGTCTGTTGATATGTACGTGATGGTTGGTTTATTTTAATGATTAGTTACTGCCTACTTAGTCAATTTATGTATATATGTTGGAAATCAATGACCATATAGCGATAAGGTGTGAGGTTAGCTAGCTGTTAAATCGATTTAAACCCCCAGTATTTTTTACTGACAGTTCCAAGGCTGTAATTCGCTATATGATTGTTGTTTCTGTTTGTGTTATGAATGTTTTATGTTTCCCTTTCCCCTATGCAATTCTGTCACTTTATACAGTGTTCAGAGTGTTTCTTGTCCAATTTTGGCCTATTGTGGCCAGTTGTCTTGAATTGTCCTGTGAGCTTTTCCATCCATTAATTCCCCCCTCCCCCTCCCTTTACTGTCCACTTTGATTCTCCTAATTATTCCTTATGGTCTGTTGGGCTATTCCGTGTGCCTCTGTTCCTTAATATATGTACCGTTTGACCTCCTTAAGTGCATTATGTTTTGTGGATTGTTATTTTTCCTGAGGTCTGCGTTGGGAGGTATTGTCTTGTGTATGTGGCGTTCCCCGTAGTTACGTATTCTCTCTGTTTTAATATAAAAATTATATGATATAGTTTTAAAATTATATAGAAGTATTTAACATTGTCTTTTTATATCACTTAATTCAGTTCCAATATACTTCAGTGAAATAATGAGTTTTGAGTGCCTTTTTGAAACTTGCCAATGATTTACAGTCCTTTATACCAGAGGGAAGCGCATTCCACAACCTTGCAGCTGCTGTCTGAAAGCTCCTGTCACCATATCGTACCGTTCGACTTGTTGGTACCACAAGTGTTAAAGAGTTGTTTTGTGATCTCAAGTTCCTGGATGGCGTGTATATTTCTAACATGTTCACTACATAAGTTGGTGCTTGGTCAAAGAGTGCCTTATAAGTATACTAGCGGAAAAAAGAAACTGTGCATGTGTAAAATGTTCATATATCCTTCAATTTTATAAATTAAAGCTTGAAACTTTACACAGGTAAGTTGTGTATCCCTCTCGGTCATTTACACTGGCCAGTGCATGAGTTGCACGGGTAGTTTGCCTGTCAGGCTAACGTCTTCTTTTTCACGTTTTTTTCGTGCAGCAGTCAATTGCAAACACGTTTGTCGCCTAAACCTGTGTTAAAACATAGTGTTGTTACATGTAAGACACAAAACCAGGATAATTTTGAAAAACGTCGTTGATACGCCATGCCAAGGTTGAATGAAACTGACAGATGCCGCGCCGTAGGCATGATTGAAGCTGGTGTACGTCATACTGACGTTGCCAGACAATTTGGCGTTCACCGAAATACTGTAGACGCCTTGTGGAGACGGTACCAACAGTTTGGGGCAACCAGAGACCGGCCTCGATCAGGACGTCCACGCGTAACGTCTATTCGCCAGGATACGTACATCCGGGTGGTTCATCTCCGTGACCGACTCAGAACTGCTTCTTTGACGGCTAGAAGTATTCCTGGCCTTAGAAGAATCAGTCCCCGAACGGTACGTAATCGATTGCGTGAACGAGGCATACGTCCACGACGTCCTGCCATACGTCCTGTTCTGCAGCAACGTCATCGTGTAGCACGTTTTGCCTGGTGTAGAAGACACATACACTTCACGCAACAGGACTGGGCACGTATTCCTTTTACGGATGAGTCCAGGTTCCATCTCGACAGCAGCGACGGCCGTTCTAGAGTGTACCGTCATGTTGGTGAACGTTTCCATGACAGTTGCGTGATTGAACGACGTCCATTCGGCGGAGGTAGTGTCATGGTGGGGGTGGCATCTCATCCCGTGGTAGAACAGCACTTGTGGTTGTAGACGGCACACTTACAGGCATCAGATATCGTGACGAAATCATACGGCCTCACGTCCTTCCATTTGTGCAGCAACGTAACGCCACGCTGCAACAGGATAACGCTCGCCCGCACGTCGCGCGGGTCGTCACCGACTTTTTGACCCAGAACAATGTGAATGTGCTGCCCTGGCCTGCAATATCACCGGATTTGTCGCCTATAGAACACGTGTGGGATGAGATGCAGCGACGGTTACGTGGCCTCCAAAATCAGCCGTTGACGTTACCTGACCTATCACGTGCGCTTGTCAGAATCTGGAATGGTATTCCCCAGGCATTTTTCAGAACACTTGTCACATCAATGCGGCGTCGTTGTCAAGCATGCATCGATTCCAATGGTGGACATACACGGTATTGATGAGCTGAACTTTGTTTAGAGAACGTCTCTGAAAACTGATCTCTATCTAAGACGCAGTTGGTTCAATAACCATATCAATTGAGCTGGTGTTAAATAAAGGTAAGATAAAACCCTGTTGATAATACCTCCTAAGTTATAGCATATTATACACATGCACAGTTTCTTTTTTCCGCTAGTATGTGTTAGAATCGTGTACTCTACCCTGCACTGCACTGGAAGCCAATGGAGTCCAAGTAACACGGGAGTAATGTGGTCATATCTAGATGTTCTGGAAATGATTCGAGCTGCCGTATTCGGACATTTTGTAGTTTGTTCATTGAGAGTTTGGGTATTCTATATTTTGTTTAGTACTGTAGTGATTTGTATCAGGGACCGTATATGGACTTGTTCCAGTTTGTATCAAAAATCAATAAAACTATTAAATCTGAATATGGAAATCTGACTTATATCACATTAATAAACTTTTATTCATTTCAGTTTCGAAATTGCAGAATAAATTGATCATTTAAATAATCTGTATTTAATAACCTTGACAAGTTGAACTTTGTCATCTAATGACAGCTCAGTATGTTTGCGTTTTGCGGTGGTGTAGACATTGTTTTACATTACAAGAAAATGATGTTTAATGTACGTTTTCTCTTAAAGATATGATTTCAAAATAAAAACAATTTCAATGTTTGCAAATTATCAATTACTCAAATGATTTACAATAATTGATTAGTTGGAGGAGACCCTCTGAAAGACACTAGTCCATTGTTAAATACCACAGGGATCATAAATTAAACAAAGAATCTGTGAAAACTCAATCAATGTAACAAGTATCATGAATCAGTTTGTTGTCATAGCAATTAACAGACAGCCAGATGCTCTAGCCAAACACTAACTAGGTGTGAAATGTTAAAAACAATACTGACTGACTTTATTTACTGTATCTTTTAAACTTATATTTTCAACCGCATTCGAAATTCATTTCTTCTGTTTCTCACAGTGCTCTGTATCAAACTCTTCCGTCGAAAGGTTTTGCGCAAGATGTGATAATTAATATTGAGACTTTATTCTTGTCCGGTTTGAAGGGGTGATTTATAATGGGAATATCCATTTCGGGTCCGGTTTGCTGCATTAAGGGGTTTCCGAATTAAAGGGGTTCCGGTGTATACAAAATTATAATCCACAAATCACATTCATTCCCATTATGTTTTAATATAAAAAAATAAATCAGAAATAAAAAATGACGGTATTTTTCCCATCACTAAAACGAGTTGAAATTACGGTCGCAAAATTATCTATTTTTGATCCTAGTCTATGTAAAGATAGATATATATCTAGAAATTAGAGAGCATAATCTTTAATTTGATACCAAAATCTTCCGAATCTGTATACAAAATAAAACATGTCATTATTTTCCTTGTTTAGGGACGTGTAGGACCGGGATTTACCGACTCCCCAACATACAACGCTTAACGAGTTGCATCTAGCCAGATCTGTCAACAACATGGCTGATTGCGTTACTTAAAGATAGAATTTTCGAAATTGATTAGGCCCTACGGTACGTCACTTTTGTCTTGTATTTATACTGTAAAATAGATTAAAGTGACAATGTCCGGTTATAGTCCAACTTGATGTTAAAATGTGCGTTTAACGGAATGATGTGCGTTTTACGGAATGAAACAATTTTTTTCTTCTGTCAATTCATTCAATTAACTAGATCTATAATTAAAGAATGTATGTATACTCATTTAACATCAGGTGGGGCTATAACCGGACATTGTGGAGTTGAGTTTATTTACCCTCGCCACCGGGATATCCCATATGGGCGAGCAATTGCCGTTCCCCGTTCCTTTTGACGTTTTCCGTGTAGAACTCGGATCACCTGTATTTTCGCACTTTCGTATCTGCGGTATCGCCTAAGAGTGGGCACTACTGAAGGTAGGTTCCGTGAATAACTCCGCCTTCGAAAAAAACAACGTAACTCCGCCTACTGGCGCATACATTTCTTGGTGTTAAAGCTACAGATTGGAATCAGAACCGAAGCCCAAGTTGATTAATAAATAAATGAATAATTTATATATAGCTCTACTTACTTTTTATTGAAATAAAACTGTTTTAATTTAGCTTTTAAGCCCCGTCATGATATATAGGGGGCCATTAAGTGTTGCACCTGTCCATTTTAGTGTATGTGCGTGTTAGGGTTCTTGTCCGGGGTATACAGGGTCTTCATTATGGATGGATGGTTTTCAGCATAACTTAGCACGTGTATGTGATCACCATAACAAGACGACGTGTTGTGCGCAATAATCGGTCTCCTAGGTTTAAGGTCAATGTTACTAAAAATATAATTTTCTTGTCCGGGCTCTAACTTCAGTATGGACAGAGGGATTTCAAAATAACTTTGCACGTGTGATCACCATAACATTTTTCACCAAGTTCGGGACTAATTCTCGAGACTACGGTAATTGGCCATCAAGTACGGGACTAATTCTCGTGGCTATGGTAAGTTTTTACCAAGTGCTGGACAAAATCTTGGAGCTATGGTTATTTTTTATCAAGTATGGGTAGAGATCTATTGGCTACGGTCAGTTTTACGGTCTCTTTTCATCTAGTATGGGTGAATTTCTAGTGGCTGCAGTCAGTTTTCATTGCGTACGGGACGAGTTCTGGTGGCTACAATTAGTTTCATTGCGTACGGCACTAGTTCTGGTGGCGACAGTCATTTTTCAACAAGTACAGGAGATCTTGCGGCTACAGGCATGTATTAGTGTAGCACTATACAGACAAACACTCGGGCCTTTTTCTGTCCATTTTTGGGGAAAAGACCCTAGAAAAATTGGGAAAATTTGCATTTTAAAAAATTTGCCAATTTGGGAAAACTTTAATCGCTTCAACTCCAGTTATTCGAACAGCTTCAAGATAAAGATCGATTCAGTGAACTATAACCCCTTAACGACGAAGTGAATTGACGCGCATGCACACTGCGTATAGTGCAAAAAAACATTTTCCTGAGTCTTCTTGCTAATGGGAGTACATGTATTCATAAAAATAGATGGCAAGTAGTCCACATCTCCTGGATAAGTTGAAGGTTTCCCTGAAATAAACAAATTGTACACTAATATTAATATTAAACCTTGGACAGATACAGTATTTGGGCATCTGTGGCTGTGTGAGTACATTCGCAGACATATATATGAACATGACTTTCAGTGTGAATATATTTGCACAAATTAAGGTATTAGCATGACATTTTATAGTTCTTCCAGTCGAAAACTTCGTTTTTGATGGCAAAATATATTGGAAAACAATATGCATGTTCAGTATACCTCTTTTTCTATGATATGTTTTAGTTTTTTAAGCGTATTCACTTATATTGCAATTTTGAAACACACAGTTTCGAACTGTCACAAAGTAACTTGATCAGCAGTTTACATATTGCTAGTTCTAGCTACATCACAAGGATGTTCAACCAATTATTAAGTAGAAATTACAAAATATGACTTTTGCCACCGGAATTACACACGTTATTGATGAAAAACTGACTGTAGCCACTAGAAATAGCCCTGTACTTGGTGAAAATTACCTTAGTGACTGGAATTTACACTCATACTTTATGAAAAACTGACCGTACCACCAGATCTATACCAGAACTTGATGAAAATTGACCATCATGAGTCACAAAGAATTAGACCCTTACAATGAAAACTAACCATATTCACCACAATTTGCCCTGGTATTAAGGAAAAGTGACCAAAGCCACCCGATTTGTAATTAAAAGCAGATAGAAGCCAGCAAAACTCCATATATAAAGTACTAAACTAGTTATTTAATTTCCGCCCATCATTATTACTTTTAGCATTCATTTCCATTACATTATTATGAACAGGTTTTTAGTGTGTGGTCGTGATCTGCTCCGAGTGTCACCAAGACGTGTCGCTATTTGCAAGCAATGTTCCAAAATCACAAAGTCAGCTAATGTATAACAAATTTATTTGCAGACTGATAATTAACACTAAATATGATTTTTCCACAAAGTTAATAGATATTTCACAAAGTTATCAAATAGTTCACTAAGCCATAAGATTCATAAATAGAGTACACAAAATACAAAACGTTAGAGAAACACAAAGTAAATTTACACAGAGCAATATTCCTACACCTAACTGTATCTTATTATATTATATTCTATAAAAGTTCCAGGCCCTTATATATATGTTTCTTAGATGTGACATGTTAAGTAGAAGAGGAAGCCAGTGTCACACTATATAATTAAACAATATGAGATACTTATGTTAAGATCTCGTTGAGTAATTACTTAACAATTGAAAACAATACAACAAAGAAAGTTTGTCACATGTCATAAATGATATGTCTTGATCTCAATGGATAAAATATAAATGAGAAGATAAGTAATAAATTAAAATTCATAGTGGGTAAATTGACATATGTCAAATATTGAGATGATCTGCTGAGCAATTTAAGTTAAAAGCCAATTTTTAAATAACATGATTAACAATTTGTTGTGTAAGAATTTCTGAATAAAAATGACAAAATTTGCATCATAATAACATCATAGCTGCTGCATTACTAACTCCACCAGTGAAATTTAATATGATGGTGATGTTTTATCGACCACCTTTGTATCTTGATATTTGATTACCGTAGTATTTGACTATGTATTTCATGCAGATTGTTTATATGAAACTCTGTTCTGTTGATAATTACTTGTCATAAAATCATAATATACGCTTTCATTATTTTTCCTATGTATTAAATCAAGTACATCTTGTGCTATTTTGTCAATGCAAACTATGATTACCTTAAAATTCAGGTCAGTACTACTGTAATCCATAGATTCTAACAGAACTTTTTATGTATGAACATATGTGAGGAGGTAGCCATCATAAGTCTGTGGATAGTTCATCAATAGGATGGCTCATTTCATGATAAGATACCCTTGGCATTCAAGAGAAATCAGACAAAAAATAACTAGCTGGTCGAAGTAACCTACCCTACTATTTGGAAAAGTATTAAGAGTGATTTAAATCGATTTAAAGGTACACACACTTGTGAATACATTGTCTGGTTATACTACAGTACTGTGTATAGGCAAAGTATAGTATGTACAAATGCTTTGATTGGTTAACTGCTGTGTTCATGCACCTGTGAAATGTCGATAATATAACATTCATAGGTAAGCTACTAGTTGATGTTTATATATCTGTATGGTATATATAACAGTGGGGATATTTTTTAACTGAAAGGTTTGTAGTTCTATATCATGTCATAATCACATTTTTTCTATCTGGTTACATATTTATCGAGTTGTCGAGCTATTCATTGATTTGATGAAGATTCTTTTTCACCCTTGATTTGTTTGAATTTAAACATTAAATTTGTGTCTATCTCATGCTTCCCAAGTCTCCTGATTTGTTCGGGAATTTTTTTCCCATTTCAGAACCCGCCTACTCTGTTTAGCATTAAACCCCGATCTGAAGAAATTTCCGATTTTTTAAATTAAAAGCGAGTATCAAGTTACATTTTAACAATAAGTGATGTGCACTTTAAGTCTTATTTGTAATAAATATTCAGATGCAATTGTATAGATTTTCAGTTGTTTGAAAGCTAATAATACATTTGACTCTGGATCAAGGACTGTAACTCTACCTTACCCAAATTTAATTATCTCCCTTTGTTATATTTTATAATGCTTGTCATTATTAAAGGGCTGTTCATGGGATGTTATAGATATTTATCTTAATGATAGAAGACATTGAAGAGATGTGCAGTGTGTATGAACCTTAAGTGATTTTTATACGCCCATTCAAAGAACGGAACGTATTATAGTTTCACCTGCGGCTGGCGGGTGGCGTCCAGCATGATGTCCGATCAATAACTCTAGTATTCTTTGTCCAATCTTCACCAGACTAGGTCAGAATGTGTATTGGCATAATATCTTGGACAAGTTCGATAACTAGCTATATCGCACTTGTCACTCTTGAGTGATTGCCCTTTAATTAGAGAAATTACCTAAAATTGGTCTTGTCCGATCAATAACTTTAGAATTCTTTGTCCAATTTTCACCAGACTTGGTCAGAGAGCAATGTTTATTCTTATTAAATACATTGCTTACATTTCAAAAACAGTTGTTGGAATATTTTTCCCAGAGGTAATGGGCGTATTTTGTGATGTTATGCGCTCTTGTTGGAACTAGAAATGATGGAAAGCATTGGCAGGTAGTGGGCAATACAAATGTCCCTTCATAATGCTTTACCTGTCTTTTGAATTTGTAAATGACCCTTGAAGAGAATTTATTTAAACTTCATGAATATTGTCATGCTCTCTCATCACAAATCTTTGCTAACTTTGTGAGAGTCTTTACTACAACGAAATTTTGCACCCTGTGACACAGGACCATAATACGAGATATTTCAGGTGCCCAGAATGATGCAGGGCTATGGTTTATTTTAAGCTATATATTGCAGCTATTATACTGTCATCGTCCCAGCTTTAATATAACTTATCTTCTACCAAGATTGTTCATACTAATTGGATTTGTGAAAAAAACATGGCCGCCTTGGCACAAAGCCATTTTTTGTATTAAGTATAAATATGTAGTTGAAAATTTCAAAAATCTTCTTGTCAAAAACTACTGGCCCAATTTTGAAAAAAATTCATGCATATGTTCCTTTGGTGACCCTCTACCAAAATTGTTCAAATTATGTGATTCATTAAAAAACATGGCTGCCAGGGGGCTATTTCTTTTATTAATGTGTTTACCTTTCAATATCGATATATCCATTATATTGGGTATTGGGTGGGAAGGTTGTTTAAATCATATTTTCAATAATGAACGGATGAATAGGTTTTATCTTGCACTCCAGGAGTGGCATAAAGCAGTGACATAAATATCATATGTAACTAGTTACATAAATAGCCAGTGTGACGTCACTTATGACGTCATAAATGGCCAGTGTGACGTCACTTTAAATGACAGCATATTGTTTACAATTGTTCTGAATTTCGGCATTTATTAAAAATATTGTTTATTTAAAGATTTATGGTGTTATGTGATAAATAGAATCTTACATTCGTGCTTATTTGATATTGTTTTTATGAAACTCGTCGACTGAAACGAATATGACGCTCGGCAGAGTCTCGCGTCATATTATTTCAGTCGACTTGTTTCATAAAAACAATAACAAATCAGCACTCATGTAAGATCCTCTATGTATACAACACCCCTATCGATATTTAGGTAAACACGATAATGAAAGAAATAGCGAATTTGAGTTATGCATTGTCCTATTTCTAGGTTAGGTATAGTGCTGTTAGCTGTTGTCCATGAACGGGTGTTATGATGAACTTTAAGGACCTATCCATGTCAATTTAGGTAAACTGTAAAATGCTCTTGTGCGTAAAACTATAACCGCTGTTTGGATTACTTATCCATCAAAACAGAACCGCGGCCTTTTACTGTCAAGCTCACTGACAAACACGAACATTTTAATACACCTATTTTGAAATGCAATGGTCTAGATAATATATTAATGTGTTTGTGATTAATAAAACCGCACTATATAGTCTGTTTATATTTACAAACATTGGTCATCAAATGTAAACATGTTTTACAAATGATGGACCGATATGCATTGTGTTTAGTCCTGTTTTATTAACTGCAAATGCATGAATATATTGCCTGGACCAATATTACATCTCAAAATAGGTGTATTGAAATGTTTGTGATCTTAAACTTGATTGAGAAAAAATGCAGTCTTGTTTGATAGAAATGTAAACCAAACAGCAGTTATATTTTTTTATGCATGAGAGCATTTCTTTACCTTAGGGCGAATTTGTTTTGCAAAACCTTGTTAAGGTTTGAGGTTTCAGTTTTGTTGTAGTTTGGCTAAAAAACTTAAACCAGTTATGATTAAGATTGGTCTGCAAACAAACAGATGGTCTGGTCGAAGAAAAATGGCCCACGTCATTTTGATTGTGCGAGAGCTTACAGTGTCAGTCGCATCAAGATCTAATTATATTTACTGCAGTTTTAACTGAATGCAGTATTGTGATTACAGACAGATTTTTACTGCGCTGGACTTGTAACCCGGCGATCCGGGTTAGATTCCCGGTCGCGGCAGGTCATACCCTTCCATGAAAATTTGATAAAAATGTCGATTTTCCTCCTCATGTGGAGAAGTTGCTGGCTCCTTGTGGAAGGGTAAGTTAGTACTGGTTAGATTTCAGTCCAGGAAAAACTGGTTAGGTGAACCGGCCGCAGTATATAACTGAAATATCGTTGAGAAACGGCGTTAAACCCGATGAAACAAACAAGCAGACAGATTTGTGCGTGATTAGAAAATCAGAGTTGAGAACTATGTAACTTCTGTTTTGCAACATTACAGTGTGAATGATTTTAAAGCCAGGTCTCGATTAAGCAGAGATATATTTGAACATGGTCCCACAGTTTAGTGGCACGGTCACCCGCCATATAATCAGTCCACCATTGTGTTTAACTAGTGTACGATTATTGGGATAAATCAAACCAGACAAACCACACCTTGTGGTAGTTTGGTCAGTTTGATTAACCAGTTTAAGAATTGTTATAAACAAATACAGAAACGTGTTCTAGTTTAAACCCAGTTTGTTAAAACAAATGAAAGGTTTGACTTAAACCAGTTTTGGATTAAAACCTGTTTAGTTCAAACAAATTCGCCCTTAATTGACATGGATTGGTCCTGAAGGTGTATGCACCTGTTTGCAGCCAATCTTACACATCACTTTACACAGTAATGGTATTCTTAACTAATTTTTAATTGGTATAAATAGAAATTTGAAAATTTTGCGGAGACTGCACTGTTAATTTTGGACTATTCTGCGATAAGAGGCGCAACATTTTAGTCATACTATAATTATGTAATATTTTTGTAAATCATATTATCACAAGGACTCAATTGTCGTTGTAGTTCAGTGGTGGGATGAAGACCTAGCTTAGACGCTGATGCTCTGTTCAGTGTTTGAATCCCAACATCACTGTGTTCTTGTCTTTATTCATATTACACATTTCACTTTAACTTTAAATTCATGATTTTCATGCACTGATTTGAAGATGTTCATTTACAGATACTCAGATTACAGTTTCAGTTAAACACAACCTCATTAAAATCAGCTCCAGTCACACGCTCCTATAATATACGCTAACTGGATCTGATGACTGCGCAATACAGGTCACGTTCTTATGACCTTTGAGTAGTCAATCAAGTCGTCGGCTGCAAAATGCAAATGGTATAGAGTTATGAATATTCGTCGATCTCCGACGAGCTCCGTAAATTATATTTGAGCGTAGATCACCAAGACGTTCCGATTACGTATTTTCGTCAATTTCAATATGGCTGCATCCTTGGACACTACCGCAACTCCTACAAGGCAACATTCTTTGGTTAATCGGTGTTGTTTGTGTGGTGTTTCATTTTTGGAAATATTTATAACCGCAAGCGACAGGAAGGACGTTAAAAAACTGTATAAACAGAAACTCTCAATAAACAATAAAGACATTTTGAGAAAGACGACAAACACAGTTTTGTAAGGAGAAATTTCATTGGTTAAGCATATCTATTTTTAGAGAGGTTATATGAATGTGACCTCTTACATAGTGTAGTCAGATCCTAACAGCGGAAAGTAATAGAGCTAAAGTTAGGGGCTGATTTCAATGAGATTGAGTAAAACATGGTTTCATTTTATTGATGACACAAAAGGTTTGATGGATTTATTCCCTTAGTACATGGTATATAGACTCCAAATCAAGTCTGAGATAAATTTCATATTGCTGTCAGCAAATCCGATAAAGAAGCAGTTATTGAGCAGAATAATTGAAATGAATTGTTTCTGATTTGATATTAGATATTTAGAATTTAAAGACTTTAACCCATACCATACCGCACTCAAACAAACACAGTTATTTGTGCCTGCTACTTCGACTGTGTTAACCTTCAACCAGTCCATTCCCAATTTTTCAATACCACTGACATTAAAAGTCTCTTTGAGACTATGCAAGTTGGAAAATTTATAAGCTACATCATTGAGATTGGCTTTTACAACAAGCTATGATACTTATAATCGAAACTCTCATATTATACTATATTTACCCCAATTTAACATATACAAGTATATCAAGTACCTTTTTTAGTTTCACATATTTTTAACATTTCTTGCACGCTAAATGACCAAAGCTGTCGATGCGCCATAAAACAACATGATAATAATAATCACCCTGGTTACATAAAAATATATTCTTACCCTAATGATCCCAATTTTTACCCACTATATTTACACCAATTATGTCGTAAACCTTTTTAGTTTCACATGTTTTTTACATTCCTTGCGCGCTAAATGACCGAAGCTGTCGATGCGCCATAAAACCACATATAAATAAATGTGCCTGCTACTTAATACCGACTGCACTACAATTTCACATATGAATACATTATTGATTATGAGTATACATCATTAAGGAGATTATAGCCTTGCCATTTTTTTGACAAGTTTATCAATATTTTCACAAAGATTTTTTACTCTCTTTATTGTTTCAGTTCTTGTTTTATATGTTTGATGATTTTTAACAGTTTTTGTATATATATATATTATAAAAGATTGTTTTATGTATGTTGTTCAATAATTTATATAAAGTTAATTTGATGCATACTTTTCTAATAAGTTAATCTAAAATGTTTTAAAATTTATTTCCTGCATATCCTAAAAGATTATCATTTACGATGCAAGTATTAAACACCTTCTATACAAGAAAGTTTCTTGTTCATCATATTTTTTTATTAAGCTTTTAATCCAAGATCATCTGCCTGTAACAAGTTTGTTCGAATCCTGCAAGCAAGTTACTATGTAATTTAAACATAGTAACCAGGTTAACAACCTGAGGATATAAAATTATAAGGGACCACAAAATTGTGTCTTTACTTACACTTTATATCCTTTGCTTAACAAAATAAAAACTCTGTTACAGGTAAGAACTTATTTTCTATTTTACTAAAATTTACCTTAACTATGTTTCTTTAATTTAAATAGTCATTCTAATATTTATTTTCCAAATTTGTCTTTATCCTTGTAATGTTATTAAGTAAAAGTATCTGGTTTCATTAATTGTTAATGTTCTCATTAGGTACATCCGCACAAGCGAGTTTTAATTTATATTCCCATGATGTTTTTATGTATGTAAAATGATTGAAATTGTTAGTATTCATATATGTTAGACTTACACTTTATATCCTTTGCTTAACAAACTAAAAAATTGATTGAAAACGAACAACTCTGTTACAGTTATATCCTGGAAAATTTATTTATACCACTTCAAGAGAAACGCAAATACTATTAAAACAAAAAAGGAACCGATACTAAATACAAACGGACAATCACTAACCAAGACGATTATATACAGTAACAAATTGAAAAAGACAATAACAAAAGGATACAAAACGACGAGCCTTGTGAACATATACACATTTATGGATTAACTCGAATACTGTATAGTAAATTTGTACATGTAGAATGACTTTTGATGATGTTTTACATTCCGGTAAATGCACACAAAATATGTTAAGTATTTTTTAATATCAAAAGTGTTTTTGGAAAGGAGAGAAAGTATACTAGCTGATGCTATTGAGTTGTTTTCAAAATTATATCAATAAAAATATAAAAACTAGATTTTCCATACTTTCCCCTTGTTTCTGTTGTTGTTATTTTGGAATAAAATTTTAATTTTATGTTGTTTTTTTAAAATCTCGATAGCATGAGGTAGATTTGATTATTATCTTTGTTTACATGTGTTTCTTTTGCAAAATTAACGCTTGCGCAATTAGCCTGATTTACTGGACCAACATGTACAATTTGACATTACCCAAAGTTAGAATAACTTCATTATTTTTCAACATTTTTACAAAATTATAGCAGTATTTGTTTAAGGACTGTAAAAACGATAAAACAGTATACATTTCATCTTGCCATATTATGTACTTTCCAAAATATAGGTTTAAAGCTATTTTCTAGGACATATACCTTAATATGCTTTGATGATTCCTGTCTGGTTTACCTGTTTCTGTGTTTTAAA
Organism: Mactromeris polynyma; assembly: GCA_032209605.1. Classification (NCBI taxonomy): domain Eukaryota; kingdom Metazoa; phylum Mollusca; class Bivalvia; order Venerida; family Mactridae; genus Mactromeris; species Mactromeris polynyma. Next base: position 18,244,571 of record JASFXZ010000013.1, read on the forward strand.
TGGATTCTAGTCGCTCATGCTCGAGTATTTGTTGAAGGACTGTAAAACGATAAAACAGTATACATTTCATCTTTAGTTTCCAAAATAAAGGTTAAAAACAAATATGGCTGTTTTCTAGAGCAATTATATCGCCTTAATCTGCTTCAATGCTTCTTTACTGGTTTACCTATTGCGTTGTAAATGGATTCTACTGTGGCTGGCTTGAGTCCAGTATTTTGTTTTGATAATTTGTAAATTAATAAATAAAAGCAAATTAATATAATGTACTAGCTATATGAACACACACAATATCCAAAAACAGTTGATTGTTTTTAACAGAAACAACAAAAATATAGAACTGAAGATTAAATTCATAGATTAAATGTATAAAATAAATTGTTGGGTTTCAAAGATGTCATTTACCACATGAAAGTTGTGAGACCACCGAGGACAATGAAACATGCACTATTATTATCAGAAAATATATAATTTTGATTGGTAACATTTTGACAGGACTAGAGTATGGAAAAATATTTGTCCATGCTTCATTGCATTAGGCGTAGCTACCAAAATACTGAGTCAGTGAGTCTGGCCTGTTTATAATATTCTCAACTGTTCTAGATTTTACACTATGCAAAAAAAAAGTCTGAGCATTGGGCTGTAACGACAGAGTTCAACATTATATGGGTAAAAGTTATTTTTAAACCAGACAATGTGCACAAGGTAAATCATTGGGCTGTAACGACAGAGTTCAACATTATATGGGTAAAAGTTATTTTTAAACCAAACAATATGCACAAGGTCAATCATGTATACATATTGTAAGCATACGAGGGTCATGCAAAAAGTTCTGTCATTGGGTTCGGATTTCTTAAGTGCTATGTTTTATCAAAATTATTTTTATTACAAACCTTCAAAGTATTCCCCCTTTACCGAAACACATTTTTGTAAACTTTTAATCCAATCGCGAAAAGCAGATAAATAGTCTTCTTTTGGTATCTGTTGGAGACACTGATAAATGGCGCTTCTGGACTTATATTTCTTTCCAGAAAGCATTTTCTTAAGCCTTGGAAATATAAAATAGTCACAGGGACTCAGGACAGGTGAATAAGGCGGATGGATTACAACTTCCACCTTTTCAGAAGCCAAAAAAGACTTAACAACCTCGCACTTGTGAGAGGAGGCGTTGTCGTGTATAAAATGGACTCCTGACCATCATTTGCTTGGACGTTTCTTATTGTAAAACTCTTTCACTTTCTTCAGTGCAGAGTTATTGTAGAATCGTCCAGTGGCTGTATGACCAGATGGACAAGGCTATATCTTTCACCGACAATCGCGCATCCTGTTTGACCACAACTTTTAAAGCAGCGATGTTTGCCATGGTAACAGAGGTTTTAGGCCTAACAGAACGGGTATCATCTCCGACAGATAATTTCCAAGCTTTAAAAGCTTTAACCTACCTAACAACTGTGCACATTGAAATGGCATGAGGTCCATATATACCACACAATTCATCAAATATCTGTATCAAGCCTAATGCGGCATTTAATATAGCTACGAATTTCAGTCTTTTCGTCCATTTTACAATGTGAAAAGTAAATTGGTCAGTGTATATATGACTGCATGTATTTCAATTTGAAATAACTCGGTCATTTGAAAAGCAATTTGCACAAAATAAACGGATATCGTTAGCTATTGGACACACCATTCAAGTACAATGATGCGTTTTAAAAAATACTTGGGATAAAACTACGGAAGCCCATTAGTGACAGAACTTTTTGCATGACCCTCGTACTTAATTTATCTCGGCTAAAATTTAGGGCAAATGCATTTTTTGAGAAATATGTCATAGACTGACAGTCTCATGAAAAATGGCTAATTGATGCTGCCAACAATAAGTGACGTCGCCATTATCTTATGAAACCCAAACAAAGGTATAGGCCATTGGAAATATTTAGATACAATTTGCAGAACAAATTTTGGTTCTGACAAAAAATATGCAATCATCTATGTCTGATGCCTGCTAAAGTTGACTTAAAGCCAGTGCTTTTAAATCCATAATGAAGCCTGTCTGGTAGGCTCAGTTGGTAGAGGGCTGGACTATAACCCGGTAGGCCTTGGCTTTGAGCTCCCAGACAGCAAAAGTCATTTTGTGACATATAGCTACGGCCATTTGACCTTCACCTCAGATTCATGTAGACTGGTCAGATCAACTGACTGCCATGCATGTAACTGACAAAAATGTTAAAAATGGTGTTAAATCCAATAAAAACACAACCGCCATAATGATGATTTATGCATCTTGGGCCAAAAAATAATATCTGTGTTTAGGGTAACGGTCTCAAAAATGCTAGGTAGGGGTAGGGACAAAGTTTGTTTTTTTCAAAAACAATCAAAAATCGAAAAAAAAATTCTCCAGGGTCGTAAAAAACTCTAGGGTTGGGGTTTTTCGACAGGTAGGGTCGGGTTACCTCAAACACATTGATCACATTTTTTTAGGCCTATTAATGGTATTAAAGACATAGCAAGGAAACATCAATGTTTAAAGAAATATCAACAGTGTTACAAGTGTTGACATTTTTATGTAATATTATAATATAATAATGATATATTATAGAATTCTAGTTGATAAACATTTGCCCACAGTATTTTTTTTGCTAATAATGGTTTAGTGCAATATACAGGGCATTAGAAAAGTTTGTTCACAAAGTTTGAATTTAGATAAAATGAGAATAATGCTGTGTACACTGGCAATATATTGCATATTGAAAGCTACTGTTTTTTCATTAATTTCTGTTTTATTCAGAAATCTCGCGTAGAAGAATAACTATTTGTCCATAGCAACATAGATAGAACTGTTTTAACACCCTGTATAATAATGTAATATTTAATAGTGTAACTGTATTGTGAAGTTAGCTTTTGTATTGATCTCAATCTGTGAAAATGTCTCAAATTATGCCTATGCAAATATAAGATACAACGCAATAACTATAGATGTTCAATAAGCAAACAATGAATTTGTTGAACCAAAAATAGAAAGTGTTATATTTGTCGAATTCAGGTTACTTATTGAGTATACATATGATAAAATTGTCAATAAATTATACAAAGCAACTGTGAAGAAGCGGACAATTGTTTAGCCACCAGTGTTTTGTTTGAGTAATACATATGATTAAATTGTCAATACATTATACGAAGCAACTGTGAGGAAGTGGACAATTGTTTAGCCACCAGTGCTTTGTGGTTGACTATATTTGGTGTGGACCGTGCCTTGTTTTGCAGCATGTTTTAATATAATGGTTGAAGACATATCGTTTTTGCTTGGGTTGTCTGTCTGTCCATCTGTCTGTCTGTCACAAATCTTTTGAATCGCTTAAAGAATTTTGAAATAACTTGCCACAAATAATCACAATATTGAGATGATGTGCAGAACGCACATATCTGCTGGGCTCAGTTGAGGGTCATGGTCAGACTAAGTGGTCAAAGGTCAAATAACTATAAAAGTTCATGTCCACTGCAAATCTTAATTTTTTAAAAATGTTAACACAATTATCAAGAAATTACCATCTTTTTTGCAAGTATATGATAACAATAAGTATATTCCACATTCAAAAAGTTCACTGCCTTTTCCTCTTAAAAAGGAAGTGTTATTGCGCTCTGCTGTTCAAATTTAGGCAGTTGCAGCTGTTTTCCATCCATTTGAAACAGTAGAATTTGAAAGAACGTACCAAACTCAGTAAATACTGGACATTATGGTCATAACATATTTAAAAATTCCAGAAATAATTTCTTAATATAATTGGTAAGTTTCATTACCATCATGATAATTAATTCCGGCCCATGCAGCTGTTAGAAATAGGAGTTGTTTTGGGGGTTAGTAATTTTCTTGGATAACCCTCATATTTGAACTTCTGAAGAAATTATATTTTAGAAACAACCTTTACATCAGTTATTATTTTAAGTACACACAAACTAGTGAAGCGTTGAGCCAATATTACCTGGAACACACATCCCTGAAATAACTAGCTAATAATAATGAAATTTAAGAAGGGAAAGATAATGTTCATATATGTCTCGTTATCTCGTCCTGCTATATTGATTTGTTTTATTATTAGTATGTTGGCAAATAGGTATATCACGATTTGTAAGTTTATTTATGCTCATCCATGATGTATGCATTTAATTGATTTTTGAATCGCTCTCACATCAACTTCCTTGGATTTATGCCACAGTGGCGTCATTGAGGCAAACATCGTTGCTTTGGGCCTCCCTGGTTGCGTGGTTATGGTCGCTGACTTCAAATCACTTACCTCTCACCACTTTGAGTTTGAATCCCACCTGGGTTGTAGAATTTGTATAGAAGGAAGCCATCCTTCCTGCTGGCTTACACTCAAGGTTGGTGCTGTTCCCCAGGTGTCTGTCTGGACTTTTCCTCCCCCAATTAATAGCTGGTCAGTATGTGATTCTGGCTGTTTATGTGACTGACAGTCGCATGACAAACAAAACAACTTACTTTGTTTTACCTCACTACTTGTAGTGCTGTCTAAATCTTGAAAAATTTAAGTCGTGATTATCTTATTTTTGAGTTTACCGGGCATTACATAGACACAATCTCCTGATATCTGCTGTCTAAATCTTGAAATATATAAGTAGTGATTATCTAATTATTGAGTTTACCGGGCATAACATAGACACAATCTCCTGATATTTGACCATAGGTCTTGATCCCGCATTGTGTTGTAATAGCCAATTTATCTGTCTTTCTTTGTAAATAAATCCATTTATCACATTTTGTCATGCAATTTTGTTGCATTCCATATAAACACGGATCTAATTATACATTATTAGATCCTTGATATAAGTGTACAGCTATTTGTATCAAAACAGGGGCACATCATTTCAGTGGATATATTGTGTTGTTTTGCTGTTCAGATTGGTAGCGCTGTATATAATACTACTGTAGCATGAGATTGTTATATAAGAAGCCGTCTGTCTCTTTAATGTACTGTATGGGATAACAAGAAATATCTTTAAAAAAGATGGTCGGCACAACTTGAAGTTTGCAAATTTGTTGCAATCTGAAGGCTAAAATTTGTTGTATAACATAAAAAATGCTTAGTGTTACGACTGACGGTCATTCATTTACGCTATACTACAGAAACCCCGAGATTGCTGCATAGGAGACTGGATACAAATAACTCCATTGTGTGATTAGTCATAGACACAGTATAGTCTGTTTCAATATAGTTCATCATTACTTATTGCATAAGTCGTGAACTCACATATATCCATGTTTATTAACTTATTACATAGCGATTTATTTGATTAAAACAATATAAATGTTCACGACTGGTACATAAAACCAAGAAAGTTTTCTTAATTCCAACACCGGACAATTCCCCATGGTGATGAATAACAACATTACTTACTGGATAAATCTTGAAATACACTATACACAATGTTAACCAATCTGCTTCAAGGTTACAAATATTTTTCGGTTGAAGAGAAATTGCGCGAAATTGCCTTGGTGGTTAAAGTAAGATTTGATTGGTTTCCAAAACACTGATTATGCAAATAGCAAAACCATGTTAGACCATACGGCTGCTCCGAAAAATGCTGATAACATTGACAAATTGTATCACAAAGTTTTTACTGGTGTTCAGACTTATAAGGATTATATTAAACCATTATTTTATGGCATTGGTGACCACCTTAAGTGGTTACTGGTACTATAGTGGCACTTTGGAATTTGACATTGATTTTATATACATGATGTCAGACATTAGGAGAAGTTTATTAGATACTTAAATTGTTCTTACCTTCATTTATATGCTATTCAAAATGAAGACTAAAGTAGTTCTTATGTCCCTTGGTATCGTGCAAATATGTGATGAAGATGTTATAGCAGAATGATGGTATTACGGTCATTGTGTGAGAAGCTGTGAATTGCGTTCACTGTCCTTTGACCATAGTATTGTGGATTTATTTGTTTAACATAAATTGTAGTACATATTGTATGACAGAATTTCATTCATATTGATTCCCTACAAAAAAATATAATTGTATGTTATCATAATTATGTACAGTCATTGGTTTACGGAGTATTTCATTGATATGTTATCAGTATTTTTTATTTTATCTTTGCAGACAAGATGTTTTTGCAGTTAGCAGGGTTGTCCCTGTTACTGGCTGTTCAGGTGTATGCAGAAGAACCGTATGTACCTCTATGTATCTCTATGTGCCTCTATGTATCTCTATGTGCCTCTATGTGCCTCTGTGTATCTCTATGTATCTCTATGTATCTCTATGTGCCTCTATGTATCTCTATGTATCTCTATGTATCTCTATGTACCTCTATGTATCTCTATGTGCCTCTGTGTATCTCTATGTATCTCTATGTACCTCTATGTGCCTCTATGTATCTCTATGTATCTCTATGTATCTCTATGTATCTATTTGTGCCTCTATGTATCTCTATGTATCTCTATGTACCTCTATGTATCTCTATGTGCCTCTGTGTATCTCTATGTGCCTCTATGTGCCTCTATGTATCTCTATGTGCCTCTATGTGCCTCTATGTGCCTCTATGTATCTCTATGTGCCTCTATGTGCCTCTGTGTATCTCTATGTATCTCTATGTGCCTCTATGTGCCTCTATGTGCCTCTATGTATCTCTATGTGCCTCTATGTATCTATAGGTGCCTCTGTGTATCACTATGTATTTTAATGTATCTCTATGTACCTCTATGTGCCTCTATGTATCTCTATGTACCTCTACATATCTCTATGTACCTCTATGTATCTCTACGTGTGATTGCTTCATTATTGTTGCCGCACTTGTCTGGAATGGGATTTCTTTTTGTACGTGGAGGGGCACGTGACTTAATTTTTTTCCAAGATTATTCGATTCAAGATAATTTTACCCACTGACAATAAAGTTTTACAGAAAAAGTATTTGTAATATTTTTATATTTTTTTTATATTTTTTTTTAAAAATCTTTTATATATACCAATACATCAGTAAATATTGGCCCAATGCCTTAGTATCTATTCTACATTTAAGTTGCTATGCATTTGACCCAATTTCCCTAAAGTGTAATGTACTACGCGGAAAGTAGTTTAATACGGGCCACTTCAACTGCATAGAACAATAGCTGAACAATTTCAAAAAAATCCTTCAATCAATCAATTTAATCAATGTTTCAAGAATGTTTTAGTCTTTATATTCCGAAACATTAAAATTAATGCGCCAATGGAATTTCATTCATAAAAATAGCTGCTTGCATGCACGATATTCTCTCTCTGAAAGGGGATTCAAATGGATCTTAAAAAGTCTATGCCCATGCTGTCGATCGCCATCGGAGCAAATCGGTGCATTTGCGATCAAAGTCTGATGTTTTTGTTGAAATTATGCCTGTTTTCAACAGTATTACAGTTAATTAGAAAGGCAGTTCACATAAGGAAAGACCAGAGGTGCGTTTTTTAGAGGTAGGAAAGGTAGAATTCTACCTAGCGCTATGTAGAAAAAGTAGCGGCGCCGTTTCTTAGACGTAGGAAAAGTAGCCCCTATCTTTAGATAGGTAGCATGATTTGACCGTGCTAGCTTTGCTAAACAAAATGGCGTCCATGCGGAACAGTGTCGTCTAGTCTGGCGGGCGCCATTTTATAGCTAGTGAAGCGTTCAAGGGTTTTTTAGACAGCTACCTTTTCTACATTGGCTAACTTTTCTTGCTTACTTCCACTACCTCTAACAAACGCACCTCAGTACTAGCTCAGTACTAGCTCCCTGTCCTCAGCAAGACAAAAATGAGATCACCACCCCTGTCATAAAGGTTCATGAAGTTCTGGATGTTCTGTGTATTGTCATATTTGAAGGTCTTCCATGTTTTAGTTATTTAAATTTTACAGCTCTTTTAAGGTACATGCTGATCATTCCCAAAGACGTCAGAATTGGAATGATATATCCAGCAGACTTAGTGCTTATAAACACTGTAACAAACGATGTGAGTGCTACAGTGGCAGTGAGGGAAGGATCTGATCCATCCACTCCATTGGCTTGGACAAACTCACAAATGACTATAAACATAGGTATTTATTGTCTTGATTATAATCTATTTTTATTTACTGTATTTGCCTTTATATTTGCAGGTGCAAAATTTGACATTTTTCTTTTTATGTTTTTATATTAGGTGTGGTTTAGAATTGGCAATTTGTCTCTTCTGCCAAATTGAACCATATTGTGTCCTAGGCTGCCAAATTAAGTCTGAATGCAGGTGTTTTATAGTCATATTAGGCTTAAATTAAAATTAGGCTTGTTTGCCCTTTACCGACCGACCCGAGATTTGGCTGCCGACTCAAATAATTTTATTGCAAAATTCGGATTTTAATATTTTTTTTTTTTTTTTTTTTTTTTTTTGGTTATAAACCCGACTATACACCATTATGTCACACTACGATGTGTGCAGTTTGTTCTTCTTAGTTACAAAACAATGACTATTTTTGTTTCATTATGTTTGCCTTATGATAACTTCCTCTTGCTTAGAAAAACTTTGGAACCCAAAGTTAGAAAAATGTATGACACAAAAATGGTCATAGTTGCCCTTATAATATTTTCATCAACAATTATTGAAGCCTCGTGCTCATACTCACTAAAACAGACGGGCTATATAAAGTATTAAAAATAAGTACACATAAAAGTGTCAATTTTGCTTTCATTTTACCAACATTAATTTTTTCTGAATTGATCCAAGCTTATGTTAACCATGTTTTTGACAACCACATGTCATTTAATCGTATCTTTTTTAATATTTACAATTATTTTACTGTTCCCGCCCACCCAATGTACCACGTGCCAAAATTACCATGCACGAACAATACATTTCGACTAAAACATATTAAAATTTCCACAATAAAATAAAATATTTTTCCTACCTACCTACCCACCTCTAAAATCTAGGGTCGGTAAAGGGCAAACAAATACTTTTTTAATTATGGCCTTACATCCCCTAACTATACAATTAGATACTAAATGGCACAGTACAATCTACCCTGACGGCCCCTTATAACTATACATGATCAATTATAATAACTAGTTAGTTTTATTAACAACTTAATTCATCTGCTATCATACTGTATATGCGTATGCTCATCGAAGATACTGTTACATCTTCTCAGCTATGACTCGTGTAGTCAATATTAAAGTATGTTAACTTTCGTTGACCATAATATCAGTTTAGAAATGAATATATTTCATCCAAAACATATGAAATATGTTGTCATGTTTGAAGCTCTCTAGACACTTGCTTGTGTTATAAATTGTTTTACATGAGTCCAGGCTGCATTTATAAATTTATAAATTATAAAACTCACAATTTATTGTAAGTATTATGATGCATATTTCATTGTTATTTGATCATAATAATTCTTACATAACCAAATGTTATTGTTATTGTTTAAAATTTGACTTTTAATATAATTTTGCTAAAATGTCTGTTCTATAGCTGACATATGTCACTTTAAATAATGAGCATTTAGTTTCATGCTTATAATTCTAATATGTTAAGATTTTATCAATTTCATATAAAGCCATATGTTTTGGCATGTACTGACAAACTTTCTTTGTGATATTATCACTTATTGTTTAGTTGTCATTGTTTGAAACGTTACCATAAATATTTTTGATTGTTTAAATTATTAAGAGTAGACAGTCCCTTCCTAAGGCAAGACTTACTCAACATGTCAAAGTATCTTGACTACCGTATATTACCGGCCATAAGTCGATCTCAGCCATAAGTCGAGGGTGTAGTTTTGTCTGTAAAAAGGGAAATTTAGGCTTACCCCTTCCATAAGTCGAGGGGGGACTTAGGCAGGATGAAAATAGTCTCCCAAATTCAACAGCCAACTCACGATCTCCCGATTTTCAAAGAAAACATTGTAAACTTTTGTTATGGGGTATTTTTTAGTTCATTCCTGACTGGTTCACTGCAATTAGACTGGTTCACTGCAATTATTTGCCAAACTGATAACCGAAAGTGTAAAATCGGGATACCAGACAGAAATAATCTCTAAATACTCTCTAAACCAAAACACCATGTGACTCTCACTTGTCAACAGAAATAATCTCTAAACCAAAATAACATGTGACTCTCACTTGTCATCTTGTTTATTCAAGTTTCACACGTTTCTATTGTATTCAGATATGACAATTGGCAATAAAATTGTTAATTGGCGACTCTTTAAAAAGGGATTACCCCCAGATTATGATTTAAATTGCAGAATATAGCTATTAATAGCGTATAATATGGATGAAGACATTAGGACATGGTATTGGCAATATAGCAGTGATACGGTGGTGTCAGTTCTTAATTTTAAGCCCAGTTTATGTTACCAACTGATCGTATTTTGTTTTATTTTCATCTGTTACTCGTCCATAAGTCGACCAGTGACTTTTGGTGATTTTTTTTAGTAAAAAAAACTCGACTTATGGCCGGTAATATACGGTAGTATATAAGTCTTGGAAATATTTAGTATAAAAAGTATTGTAGCGGATCCGTGGTCCAGTGGTAAAACGCTGGACTTGTAATCCAGGGATCGCTGGTTCGATTCCCCGCTCCATCACTGACATTACTAACAGTCTTTCGGACGAGACTTTAAAAACCGAGGTCCCGTGTATGATGCTTTACATCGAGCACGTAAAAGAACCAGGGGTGCTTCTGGAACTGGGGCATCTTCTGTATCATGCACTATCCTCCAAAAATCTAATATGACTAACATTCTTCTGATAAATAAACGCAAATACACACAAGTATAAAAAAACTTAAGAAATAATAAGAAATTTGAATTTAGAATTTGTACTTTGTGTACAAATAATAAAAATATCACTTTGTGTGAATTTACTTTTGTGTTACATAATTAACTTTGTGAATAAGTATTTACTATCTTTGTGAACAAATCAATATAATTGTTATAGGACGAGAATAAAACGTCTCAAATTACTTAGAACTTTGTGTTCATTTAAACGTTAACAACAGCGGTGGTAGCTTTTAGACATCGGCATCATCCAGGGAGCGGCTTATACAGGTACAAAACCACCACGGACGCCCAACGACAAAAACAACACCGTTTTCACTGCTTCATAATATAAGGATTGTCACAAGGGAGTTGGAAAGGACTGAATATTTTATAGTTATGTATCACTTACATAGCAATGTAAAATGTATCTCATTTATAACAGCCCTGATAGAATATTTCATCAATTAGCTTGTAAAGATAAATCTGTCGATTATTGTAAAGAATATTTCATCAATTAGCTTGTAAAGATAAATCTGTCGATTATTGTAAAGAATATTTCATCAATAAGCTTGTAAAGATAAATCTGTCGATTATTGTAAAGAATATTTCATCAATTAGATTGTAAAGATAAATCTGTCGATTATTGTAAAGAATATTTCATCAATAAGCTTGTAAAGATATATCTGTCGATTATTGTACAAAAAAATGTTCATAACAATCTGTTGTGTAATACAAATTTGAATGTTGCATTACATGCTTGACTTCTTTATTTTTTAATAATGTCTTTGTGGCAAGGGTTTTACCTCGCAAACTTCTAAATTAATACTTAATTTACTGATGTGTAACACTGGTTTTAGTGATGTTATGTTGTAACAAAATATTTCCATAAAATGAATAAATCAAAGCGCTGAAAGCTCAGAATGACTAGGGCAGAAGAAGTGACTTGTGTTCTGTAAAGACTTGTCACAACCAGAGATTGTTGAAGCATTGCACAGTCTCACTCTGGGATGGAAAGAGGGACTGTTTCACTTACAAGCAATGTTTATTTCAAAGGATGCATGTATGACTAGTTTAAACTGGAACATTGATAATACAGGTTTGAGTTTACCGGCTTCACTTTGAAACGATTTGTGTGCAGGCGAGTACTCGCACGGTCGTAAAGTTTTTTGTTTTTAAACGAACCTTGTTATGAATTATTTGATTGCCAGTTGGACAGGCTTGCAAGCGAATATTACATATACGTGGTATATTAAAAAGAAACAGTTGTTGTAAGTTATATTTGAACAATATGAAACAAACTGAAACTATTGCCAACGGCGTGTCAGATGTGATTTCGGACAATACACGTTTCGGACATGTAAATATTTTACAAATCAACAGACAAAACTTTACGATGTAACAGGATAATATAAATTTTACAATAGACAGTTTCTGAAACAATGTTTGTGCAATGACAAAATACATCAAGAATACAATATCAATACCTGAACACATGATTCCAGAGTTCAAAAACTACCGGGTTCGTTTTTCTGCATGTTACCCAAAGTACATAAATCTAACGAAAATACTGATTTTAACCTAAAGAATAAATTACCGAAAAGTGCATCCCGCTATAAGCCAACCGGATGAAATAGTATTTTGTCAAATACATAACTCTAAGAGAAAATGACATGTTTTATTAAATGTATTTGCTTATAGCAAATCAAAATATATGAAAAACATTGTTAGATTCTTATCGGTACTCGTAGTAACATCAGGTCATTTAAAAAAAGTCTTCTCTCAATTTATCGATTTCTCCTTTAACGTACCCAAAAGCTGCTCTTTCCAAAGAAATCTTAACCACAAACACTTAAACAATTATTCTTGAACCAGATATTTCACTTTAAAATGAAATTCTCACATCAAACTTTCATTTGGAAACACTCAACTTCACAACCAACATCATGGAAGCATCCAAATATCATTATTTGGAAGTTTTGTGATGCTATTTTGTCCTTGAGTGTGACACCCCCCCCCTCCTTCAAGCTTAGCTGCAAACTAAATCAGGTGATTCAACAAAACCACTTAATGGGTTATAAATCACTGACATTGAGAGAGATTGGGCTCTTGATAAACAACTCAGTTGGTTTATCCTTTAAATCACTCAAGTGGGATTGGAAGTGAGTTTTATAATTCGAGGGCTCCATGCAATAATGTCGTAACTCCTATATAAATTAATAGGAGTTAAGACATTGTTGCGTTGAGCCCTTGATATGCATTTTTAAGACATTAGATATGTAAGGGAATAAAGTGATCAGGGACAATTGTAGTGATGATGTCAAAACCATTTATGTCTAATATATTTTTCCTGTATACTGAGGATTTAAACCAAATAAAAAGCGTCTGTCTAAGTTTCATACTACATAATTATCTTAGTGTGTTATTTTTGCATACTCTCAATGGCTGAATTAGAGCGGAATTTAGTTACATTGTAATTCAATGGTATTATTATGTTAAATGTATGGTTAGATACTTTGAGTCTGTTATTTAACATATCATACCACTGGTATTTGTCCCGGATTTAGCTAGGTCAATAGATTATTGTGCTATGCATGAACATTCAAATATTTGTTGTTCAAGAAAAGATTTGTGAATATTTGCCCCAGTTTTGTATCAATCTATTTATTTTCTAAGTATAATAGATTTCGATGAGCTTAGTAACATAATCACGTCCACCTACCAGTACTTGGTTTAAGATATTTTACATATTAATGATTTTGCATTTCAGTCATTAGTCTATTTTTATTCCTTTTTCATTTTGTTCATGGGGCTAGGATTTGAATGAAAATCCTTTCGATTGTTTTTATCTCTTTTACTATAATCGATTCCATTAACATCTGCCCATTTTGCGCAAGCTTTAATATTGCAGAACTACGATATTCAACTAGCAGTTACTGTCGTCGATATAATTCATTCATAAAAATGATTCGCTTTCATTCATAAACATTTCCTGCAAAAATGACAACCATACCAGATTTTGTATAAACATGGCAAACGTGCATCAGAGAGGATGTTGTTCACTCGTCTCAATACATATGGCGTTCTGTATGACGGACGGAAATGGTCGCGATTACGCAATGTCTAGGAGCGAAGAAAAAGATGATTTTGCTCTTTGTTGTTATTTACAACATAGGTGTATTATGTGCATTTCTTACACAGAAATATTGCATGTTCAATATTAGCAAAATTCTGTGTGTGTGTTATAACGTCACTTTTGTTTTATTTTTTCTACATATTCGCTTCAAATATTTCACAATAATTATTTTGCTAAACATAATTTCCCGGCGACTTTGATGCCTCGCATCAACTTTCTCTTGTTTGGTATTTGATAGAGCCAATGTCATAGCCACTAAGAATAAGACTTGTCCATAGGGGATTTTCGTAGCCAAGAACATGTTAGACCATGGATATTTTACAGGGGTGTGATTTTTTCTCAGATCTGCCTAATTCTGCTGTTTAGGTTATCCAGAGTTCGATCTCATGAAACAGTTTTGGGTCATTTGTGTTTCAGTTTTAATGCTTTTAATTTATTTTTGCCCTTCAAGGTTTATTTGCTTATTTTGTCATTAATAGCTGGGCCTGCATGACTAAACGGTATCTTCATAAAAATCCGCAATTTCTGACCATAAGTTGTCATCCCTTTCCAGGACCCCATGTCCCCTTCCAGAACCCCATGTCCCCTTCCAGGACCCCATGTCCCCTTCCAGGACCCCATGACCCCTTCCAGGTCCCAATGTCCCCTTCTAGGACCCCATGTCCCCTTCCAGGACCCCATGTCCCCTTCCAGGTCCCAATGTCCCCTTCTAGGACCCCATGTCCCCTTCCAGGACCCCATGTCCCCTTCCATGACCCCATGTTCCTCCAGAAAATCATCTATCTCATTTTCAATTGATGTGTCAACTGCCAGACTGGTCTCATCAGATGATCCAGTCTCATTTTCAACATGGGGGCGTTTTGACCCAATGACATCATCTTAAATTGTTCACATCCTGTTTCAAATCTGACGTAGTGTCTGTAAGTGACTATATAGTTTTTGTCAGCTTTGCCAAGTCCTTCTGTTGGCACATTACAACTTGTGCCCCTCCTTTTGCTGATTTTGCAGACATGGACTGGTCCATTGAAATCTGCACTTGACTTGAAGGCGTATATCCGTCCTGGCCTCCTGCCAAATGTATACCTATAAGAAATACATCCATTATCACTTAAGGTGACCCAGTGACTCAGTGGTTAACTCTGCTGACTACGAATCTGGAGGTCGTGGGTTTGATCCCTTGTCCAGCCGGGTAAAAACAGAAATGCTTTTCATTGTTTGTCACCTAACAAAGTACTGGTATGTAACCAGGAAAGTACTGGGTAGACTCCAGGAACGTACTGGTTAGATGCCAGGAAAAAGGTAACTGTACGATGGGTCTCATTGGCGCTGTGCAGGGACTGTCTTTGGGTTTAAAAGTGTCTGTTTGGCCTATACTGCTTTACTGGCAAGTAAATTTCCCTCCGGCTTCAAAAAGTCTGTTTATGATGTGCGGGGGACAAACCGAGTCGACCAAAATAACATGAAGTGCATTAGGAAAATGTACGCAGCAAGTGTCAACCACACATAAACACAGTAATTTGCATTTTTTCCATAACCACTTATGCTCTTATAATATCATGTTTCATTCTTAAGTTTAAGATGAATTGCTCATCTTCCAATGCTAAATATACACAATGTAATTTATATTCAGTTTAAACCATACATCAGCATGACATACATTTAGCACGATTTTTATCCATCCTAATTGGCTAAACTAAGTAAAGTGTCCAATATTCAGTATAAAGAGGGTATTGAATGAGTGTTGTATTTAGATAGTATCAAATTTATTGAATGAGTTGAATAAAATTATATAAAGCGGGCTCTAGCTTTACCGTTATAAACCTACTGGATAGAAAAAATGAATAGTTGTTATTTTTTCTGTAGTACATGTACTTCACATATTTGCTTGTATTCTTGTTAAGATTTCAGCACTTGCAGCCTGTGTCAGCAACAATGTTTGCCTCATGTGTTGTAATTATGTTATAAAGATTTTTATCTAACATGTCATAATTATGATCTGAGAAAATAATTGACCATGAAAATTGATATTGGAAGACGCAAATTGCTTTTTTTAAATTGCAAATAAGTCCTACAGAAGCTCATTAATTTCTGAAGTTTGGCTGTTATGTATTATTATTTATGATACTGCAACTAAAAATCCAGTAATTTCATTGGTTAAAGGCTCGCATATAGTATTCTATATATGGGGGAATATAACCTGTCTGCGATTCTTATAACCCTCGGCTAACGCCCCCATATATTCCCCCATATACCCTGTCAACAACCTGTATAACTAATATTATAATACTGCAAAGAAAAATCCAGTAATTTCATTGGTTAAAGGCTCGCGTATAGGATTCTATATACACGGCGCTGACAGGGTATATGACGTTTTTCCCTTCATGCGCCTCGTGACAATTTTCGTTGACGGCTCGACTCGCAAACTTTTATCTCTTGATGTCTGCAAGTTACTAGAAATTGACAATTGATCTTCACACATGATTCAATAAATATTGAACAGATTACATGTGTGCTAGTATTAATATTCAAAACGATAGATTTTTTAAGGTTTGAGCAAAATTCAGTTTGACAAAGTCCATGAGATCAGACGCTTGAAAATAAACATTAGATTGCAAGCGCGCGCTTAACCATGTGTATTGAGGTACCTTACGGGGTAATGCAATTAATTTTCAGGCAATATAACGTGTGAGTGAAATAAAAATATTTTGATCTACAACAAGTAATTCCCGATATATTTTTAAAGGAATACGTTTTAATATCTGATATTTTACAAAACTAAAACACTCTAAACAATTTTATGAACCAAAAACACCAAAAATACACAGATCTAATTATTAGATTTAGAGAGCTTGGCATCGAAACATTGCTTGTTTACCTAAATTCGTATGAAAACACGGAATTGCAGTATTATAAATTCGTTATACAGGTTGTTGACAGGGTATATGGGGGAATATAACCAGTCTGCGATTCATATAACCCTCGGCTAACGCCTCGGGTTATATGGCACACAAACTGGTTATATTCTCCCATATACCCTGTCAACAACCTGTATAACTAATATTATACTGGTTTATCAACCTTAGATTTCTTGAAATATCGGTATAGGGAGAATTTTACAAAAAAATATGTCTTTGTCAGATTTTTATTTATGAACTTTCAATGCCCTATAGTGTTTATTGTAGAAGTAAAAATATTAAGCACCCCGTACAACTTACTTTGTTGATGGCAGTTCTGTCTGTTGATGGCAGTTTGAGAGGAAAGTTCCGAGATCGATATAGTGTATAATTTGCTATATGCCAAAGGCCAGAGAGCATGTGTGATGGCAAATTGTCCATTGTGTGTGTGTGTGTGTGTGCATCAGTCAACTTTTTATTCAAATGACATCTCTTCCAAAACAGCTTGGCCAATTCTGACTAAACTTCACAGCAATGTTCCTTGTGTGGTCTGTTGCATAAATAGGTTTCAGGAGCTAATAATAGATTGTAAAATCTTCTTGTCCAGAACCTTATGATGCACCAACACAAACCTTATTTAAAGAACTGAAATGGATGAAGATGCAAGACCGTATTCTCTACAAAAAAACTGTTTTTGTGTATAAATCAATAAATAAAATATTTCCTAAATACATGATTGTGTAACATGTTTAATGAAACAAATAACACATCTTTAAGATCACACTCAAGCAACACTCTATACATTCCAAAACCCAGACTTGAATTTTGTAGAAAATCTCTTGCATATTCTGGACCAAAAATCTGGAACAAAATACCACAAAATATTCGCCAGTCAAATACCCTAAATACTTTCAAAAGATCCTGTAACCTCACATGGTTTTACTCTGGTGGGCCACATAGTGTTACATTGTAAATAGTGTCATGTCTATTGTTATATACTTATGTATAATCTCATACATTGTTGTTGGTTTTTTCAGGTAAAATTTATGTTGAAGGGGCCGAATAATTGGTTTGAGAGTTTGAGGCTGGGGGGTATTTCGAAACCATAAATATATACAGTAAATATAGATTATAAAGAGAATTTTATTGGAACTTAGTAATAAGTTCCAGTCATCTAGGGTGTTCGATTGCAAATTAATGTTTTGCGAAGACAAAATGTAAAATCAACTAATTAAAACGTGTTCTTTTGCAACATTATAGATTTTTCTGGATGAGATATGTATTGCTTCGTTGATATTATATATTTAAGACCTCGCTATATATGCGTAATTAATTCCTAATTAACGATTCGAATGTGAGTGACCAGACTTGTGAAAAACAATGGCGGACGGTCAATTTTCTTTTATGTAGTATTTTGTAAGTGTTATAATGGTATAATTAAGCAATTAAAACTGTTCAAATGCTATAAAACACAAATATCATATTTAATTTTGTGGCTTGCACTAGGTCATAAGTGCTCAAATTTTCCAGATATTTAGAAAGAATCAGTGAATTTGGCCAATTTTTGTGTAATGCGAAAAAAATGGCTTCCAATTTGAAAATTACGTCCATGATTATGTGAAGAATAGCAGTCTAATACGCCTTGTATCACGTAAGATTTTAGTGTTTTTATGCAAAAACAAAAAACAGATTGGTGGCCTGCAGGTAACAGAAATCGTATAATAGTACTTTTAAGTGCTTTTTTATTTGTTTGAAAACTTGATATTTTTTCTTTTGTCAATTGGGATACCAGTGAATGCCATTAACATGTGAGAATTTAAATAACATTATACTGTCTTACTTAAGATGATATTTTTCCTAAATTATCATTTCTTTGTTATATAAATATAAAATATAGCATGTCAGGTACACATTTACATATAAACACTAAGTGAAACGCGTCATCTGCTTAGAGCATTTTATCCCATATCGTGAAATTTACGCATAAGTAAAATCGCGAGCTGAGGCAAGATATATCGATAAGAGATAGCATTATATAGTCTGATTCATAACCCGGTATCTACTAGCCCTGATTATATAGTCCGATTCATAACCTTGTATCTACTGATCCCTGATGCTTCCAAGTTTCAGTTTTGTTTGTTTCATCGGGTTTAACGCCGTTTCTCAACGATATTTCAGTTATATATGGCGGCCGGTTCACCTAACCAGTGTTTTCTGATGTTGACCAAACTTATACAGTAGTTAGATATCCATGAGAGCTCAGTTTCTTTCGATAACCAGCCTGATCTGCCAATGCATGACTGGATTATGGCCCTTTAAAATTGGAAAAATTCCAAAAATTGAGCTTGTGAAGACAATAAAGGCCTTCATTAATTATCTGATGTTGACCAAACTTATACAGTAGTTAGAGAGCTCGGTTCATTTCGAATACCAGCCAGATACAGGCCCCTTGAAAATGACAAAATTGCTATACATGAGCTTGTGAATAGCGCTTCCATTTTTTATTTAATCTTCACCAAACTTCGACTAGTCAGTAGTTTGATATCCCTGAGACATTGGTTCACAGATCTGTGCATACATGACTGCATTATGGCCCTTGAAATTGGCAAGATTTCTGTAATCAATACAGCCTCCATAAATGCCTTCTATGTAATGACCAAATTTGGCTGGCCTGTAGAGTGCAGGCCCTCATGGTCCTCTTGTTGAGAATGTACCTCAGCCAAGACATAAACAATCTGATCTTTCATCACCAGAAGCCTGCAATCGTTTTAAATCACAACAAAAATTGGTGCAAAACTATTGTCTAATTGTTCTAAATAGCCAGTGGACTTATTCTTGTGCATAAATTAATAATTATATTGTCATACCTGTCATTATTTATCTGACAATCACCAGAATGAAAGAATAATCCATCTAGTAAAAATATAGATTTGATGAATCACGTGTGAAACATGTGAGAACATGTAGTTTTTGCACCACGCCCGGTCGTATTTATGACATCCGTCTCATAAAACATTTCACACCAGTTTGACTTTTAGTAATTGGTCATCATGTACAAAATCTCTTTCCATGATAGTAAATCTTACACATTGTGATAGTAAATCTTACACATTGTGATAGTAAATCTTACACATTGTGATAGGAAATGTTACACATTGTGATAGTAAATCTTACACATTGTGATAGTAAATCTTACACATTGTGATAGTACATCTTACACATTGTGATAGTAAATGGTACACATTGTGATAGTAAATCTTACACATTGTGATAGTAAATCTTACACATTGTGATAGGAAATCTTACACATTGTGATAGTAAATGGTACACATTGTGATAGTAAATCTTACACATTGTGATAGTAAATCTTACACATTGTGATAGTAAATCTTACACATTGTGATAGTAAATCTTACACATTGTGATAGTACATCTTACACATTGCATCAAACAACAAACAACAGTTACTGTTTATCTAAAAATTGTTGGCAAGAAGAAAATTTTAAACATTTTTTGCCCTTTTGTCGGCTTTTATATTGACTTACAAGGTAACATCATGTAAATGTATGTGGTGTATTTATTGTAATTAGCACATCCAGGTATCGTAAAATGGTTTGCATTGTATTTATTTATTATTTCTTCATGTAGGCATTTGTTATATAGTATACAATTTTTTGGTTAATTGATTTTTTTTTTTTCGGACTCTTATAACACCTGCCAGGTCGGCATTTTGTGCCGCACCGGGTGCGTTAAATAGGAGAATTTATGCTGAAAAACCCTGTACTTTGGTCGAAATCAGTTTTACAGTCTGATGTAGTGGAAGTCAGTCAAGTCTGGTAACGTTTCCAATTTTCCATCAGTTATATTTGTAGTCAAAACTACCTTGGTTTTCAAGGGTGGGCTGTTTAAATATAATGAGAATACTCAATATTTTCTTTTTTTCAGCTTCTGGTGAGAAACGTGGCTCTAAGTCTATCAATGTAAGTAAACTTTTTCATGCTTTCAATTTTACTTTAACAGAAAGCTGTCAGCCACTCAGTCAAGAGGTTGTGGATTCGACCCTTGCCACGATCATTGTAACTCTTCTTTGTGGGTTTGAACCTCGCCACACCCACTGTCACTCCCCATCGCAATTGCTCCTCACCTAAAGGTTGTTAGTTCAAACCTCACCAATTTCCCTCTGAATGGGTCATTGTTGAAGAGAGACATTTCTATCAATAACAAGTCATTTAGATGTTTTGAAAAACATGATATATGTCATTGCTTCCAAATTTATCACCAGAAATAAAACAATATGTCATTTAAAGTACACATTGATAAGTACATTGATAAAGACTTAAAATGACCATGCAACCCAATAGCTGTGTCAAAACTTGGTAACCATGCTAGTCACTTGGTTGATATTCTGTTTGTATGAAATAGATCAGCACTGAATGTGATGCGTATACAAAAACCCAGGTACAAAATGATATCAATTATGCTCCCCGAAGGGAGAGCTTGAGTCGCCACTTTGTTTGTCAGTCTTCGTCCATCACTCCCTTTTCCGTATAATAAGTTAAAAACTGCTTATGGGATTTCAATGAAACTTCAAACATAGACAAAGGGTAATATGCACAAATGCAGTGCACATGAACCATAATCCTACCTTCAGTCATTGCTGAATTCATTTTTACAGTAATTGCATTGATAAGGAAGTTGCTTGTCTAAACCATCGCTCAAACTTGATGCGTCCATAGGATACGGTTGCACCCGCTATGGGCTTTTCAGTAGAATGCAAATACTACTACAAAAAGGGCCATAACTCCTCCAAATATTTGGAGATTTTAACTGAAATCACACTTAACCTGTATTGCTTGTCAAGGTCATATCTTGGAAAGTACTGTATGGATTTAAATGAAACCTGGAATATATATTTTTTACCCTGCCACAAAAGTGGAAAGGCATGAAACCAAAAGGAAACATTTTGTTTAACATTGAATCCAATGTTTCAGATTAAACTTAGAAATTATACTGTACTCACCAGCCTTTTTATTTATCCATCAAGAGGTATTGACTTGATAATTCGTCCATACAAATCATTCAGGAGGATTGCTTTACTCAGCAACTATTACTCTTGGTACTTTGAAATTATTTCTCCTTTATTCTTATTTAATTTTTGTAACTTAAGGCATCATTGCTTATATTAAGTAGTAAACATTTTGTTTCATGTACTGGTATTTAAATCTACTGTAAATTTCTATTTTCTGATTTGTCAATAATATATTTGCATGTTATAAAATGTTTCAACCTGTCCATAGTTTTGCTACAAAAATTCACCTTCTACGGACAAATGTGTAATTACAATTGCAGCCTTTCAATTGACAATGGCATTGATCAATTCCAGCAATTTTCTTTGTCCTGACCATTGCTCTGTTACTTATTGAAGGATTTTCAAATTACTTGGCTCAAATGTTCACAATGAACCGTGGTCCAGTGGTCAGTGCGCTGAACTTGTAACCCGGTGATCTGGGTTCGATTCCCGGTCGCGGCAGGTCATGCCCTTCCATGAAAATTTGACAAAAATGTCGATTTTCCTCCACATGTGGAGAAGTTGCCGGCTCCTTGTGGAAGGGTAAGTTAGTACTGGTAAGAATTCAGTCCATGAAAAACTGGTTAGGTGAACCGGCCGCCGTATATAACTGAAATATCGTTGAGAAACGGCGTTAAACCCGATGAAACAAACAATGATGAGATGGAGGGAATTTCAAGTTACTTATTTCAAATGTTTACCATGATGAGAAATGTTTACCATGATGAGACAGACTAACTGTGTCCCGTGCAAGACTCATGTCTGTATGTAACTCATAGGTCAAGTCACACTAGGAGATCAAATGTCAAAAATGGGTCTAAAGCATCTTGTCCAGACCATAACACTTTCAACTGTAAGGGGATCTTCAAATTACTTAGCAGAAATGTTCACCATGATGAGATGTTGCGCATCTCACGCAGCACCCATGTCCCTCGCTCAAAAACATAAGTTAAAAAACATCTTGTCGGGAATATTACACCGTAATTTATTGGGGAATTTTCAAATTACTTGGAGCAAATAATCCCCATGATAAATTGGTGTGTCACGCACAGGACCAATGTCCTTAGCTCAATGGTCAAGGTCACACTTAGAGGTCAAACGTCAAAAAATGGGTCTAAAACATCTTTTCCGGACTATTGCACTGTCATTTATTGAGAGATTTTTCAAAAATTACTTGGCACCAAATGTTCACCATGATGAGATGTTGCCCACAGGACACATGTCCATAGCTCAAAGATCAAGGTCACACTTGGAGGTCAATCATAAAATATGAGTCAAAAACATCTTGTCTGGAATACTGTGGATTCATTAATTTTCGTTGAACATTAAATTTCGTGGATTTCGTGGTTGAGCTTATCCACGAATTCAAGTACCCAACGAAAATTTTGTCTTACGATCGTATCCGAAAAGTCTATGTCCGAAAACTAGTACACTCCAGATAAACATCGCCGCTAACACGCGGTTACCTCCCGTGAATTGTGTCAGTTTATAAGCATGTTGGTGTATATATAATGTAAATATTTGATAACAATAAACTATTAATGCTTTTACTATTTATGTTTGTTATATATTCTTCGTCATTATTAAGTTGAGTAGTCAGTTCTGTGATGATGTTGTTGATCTGGTGTGCTATATTTAGCAGCTCTACTTCCAAGTACAGTACACGAATATTTTCATATCGTTGTGATCAGTGTGTTGGAAGTATAATCTCAACGTGTGAAATGTATCGTCGTTATAGCGTAATTATACAGTTTGTGACAGTTATAAAATAAGTGATAAAAAATAACAAACAATCACAGAGAGTTATAAGAAATTTAATTTGTTTTTCACATGTTATTAAATAATAATAGCAAAATAATAATATCATTAACGATCAATCATGATGAATGATGGTATCATTTTTACGCTGAATTAACACAATTCCAGTCACACTGTACAGTCACTTGTAATCATCACACAATAACAATCACTTTTAACAAAGTCCGGCTAACTGAAACCCCTTCACAACTAAATCTCGCCGATCTTCAAATTTCCCATGTGTAGTAATGATCCAATTGGCATGAATGGGTTTGAGCGTTGACATCTTCAGATCCACATTAGCCATGGTATCGTCATCTTCGTCAAATGCTGAGATAATCTTGGAAGTATACCAATCATGAAAGCAGTCCTTCAGACAATCCTTGTATTCCTTGTTGAGTGACAAATCTAAGGGCTGTAGACGATCCGTACAGCAAGCTGGAACGAACAATGGCGTAATCCCGTTTTCCTTCAACTTGGCGATAACTGGAGCACACTGATGAGCACGGAAGACATCGAAAATCGCCACGGCTTGCTGGTCACACTGCGACAGGGGTAAAGTGTCTCTGATCCCATTAACGTAAGGCACAATGATGTTATCGATGTATCTTAGCATACTGTCTTCATTACTCCAGTGGTTTTCAGTGCACGTGACATCCCACGATTCTGGAAATTCAACATTCTTCGGGAGGGATTTGTTCGTCTTTCCTGCGTATATCACTTGTGGGGGGAGAAGTTGTCCAGATTTGGTAACAGCTAACAATAAAGTGATCTGGCGTTTGTCATCTAACCCAGCAATGGTCACTTGCTGGGAACCACACTGGTCCATGGTCCACTGTCCACCTGGTACAAGCTGACATCCCGTCTGATCCCAGTTGATAACAAGCGAGTCAGGAATGTTGTGTCCACTTACAACGTTGCTCACTTTCTCCACAAACGCAGACTTAATCTCATCGAAGTCTAAGGGTAGGTTTTTGACGTTCTTGGTCCCCTTCCTCTTAACAAACCCCATCCTCCGAAGTACGGATCTGGCGTAGTACTTCGTAATTTCTACTGAGCCCCCGAACTTCGTTAATTTCTGGCGGGCGATTTTAGTCATTATTCCCTCCGCACCTGCTTGGACAACCCGTGCGTTAATTACCCCTCCGTGAATTCTTACTCTTCGAACCCAGGCCTGTACGTCTTCATCCACGATACCTAGCATTAATGGTGGACCCCTCGGTGAACGGGGTAACGTTGTGGTATCTTCCCCATTCTTCTTCTTTGCTTTCACATACTGGTCCCTCATACTTCTCACGGTGGTCTCGCTTACTTTTCGACAATACAAAGAGGAGAATTTCCTCGAGGCCTTAGCAACCCCATTATCAATTGCATATCTTGCAATTTTAGCCCTTGACTCGTCATCGTAGTGGCCGTAATCTCCCCGCTTTCTTTTTCTGGACTGCTTCTGACTTTCTGATTGTATATCTACGTAGTCGTTGGCTGCTTGAAATGTACGAGCCTCTCTTGGTGATGCAGCATCTTCTGGATTCGGTAACCCCGGAGTTGACGGTAACCGTGTAACGACGTTACCGGACTTTAGCCACGACATCAACATAATTCTATATTTAGCTTGTGTGTAGACGATAGTTTGGTTTCTCAAAAGCGAGTGATTTCGAAGATGATTTGCATTAACTTTTATTGACTGATTGTTAATTCGTTTAGCGCCAGATTAACTGGTGCTTAATTGACATATTTAAATGACATGTGATGTAAACAATAGGTAGATAATTCTCAATATAATGTGTTAATTGACACTTGCATAGTGTGGCTAACTAAGGGAACGGGGCCACACGATGTAACATCGATAACAATGAAAGGTGAGAAAATACCTGTATATCTTTCGGGTCCGTGTCACTGTTTTCTAATTGACATATATATTTTATTTGTTTTGGACTTATAGACTACTTTTTTAATTTATGCTTCAAAAATCAA